>JAPDNY010000007.1:164091720-164760516 GCA_029375565.1 Gekko gecko | reverse complement strand
TCCCGCAGAGCAGCTCAGGGCAGCTTACAACAGTTCTAAAAACCAGCATAAACACATTTAAAATACAACTCAATAAAAGTACAAATAAATACAGTAAAAATCCATTTAAAGTGGCGATGTCATAAAATAAAGTGCAAGTGCAGCACAGCCAATAGAATCATTTCTGCTGGAAACGCCCTGTGAAAAAGCTCTGTTTTCATGGCCCTGCAGAATTGCTGGAGGTCCCACAGTGCTCTGATCTCACTAGGGAGCTCATTTCAGAGCGTTGGTGCCACCAGGGAGAATGCCCTGGTCCTAGTTGCCACCAACCTGGCGTCCCTAGGCCCAGGGAGGGCCAGACAGTTTTGTGTTCCAGATCGCAGTGCTCTCTGGGGAACATGCGGGGAAAGGCGGTGCCTCAGGTAGGCAGGCCCCTGACTATAAAGGGCTTTAAAGGTCAAAACCAGCACCTTGAAGCGAATCCGGAACACTATTGGTAGCCAGTGCAACGACTTTAGCACAGGCTGGATGTGCTCCCGCATAGGGAGGCCCATCAACAGCCTGGCTGCTGCATTTTGCACTAGCTGCAGCTTCCAGAGTTGGCCCAAGGGCAGCCCCATGTAGAGAGCATTACAGTAGCCCAACCTCGAGGTGACCATGGAGTGGATCACTGAAGCCAGATCATTGCGTTCAAGGAAGGGGACCAACTGCCTAATCAGCCGAAGGTGGGAAAAGGCTGTTTTGGCGGAAGTTGCTACCTGAGCCTCCATAGTCAGGGAAGCATCCAGGAGCACTTCCAAACTCCTGACCCTCAGCGCTGGCACTAGCAGCGCCCTACCGAAAGCCGGTAGAGGGACCCCTAACCCCGAACCGCTCTGATTCAAGCATAGGACCTCCGTCTTCGTCGGATTCAATTGAAATATCAACAAAAATAGCATCACATTATTAAGAACTACAATATTCTTACAATGTCTAATCTTTGCCTTACCTAACAGTAGCTTAACATACAATTTCAAAAATTACCTATTGATAGCCAGAATTAGAACAATAACAACAGCGCTGTGAATTCTTTATAAGTCTTGCTTTACCTTGAATCCTACAGTACCAAAAGGTTTTTGAAATTGAAATTAAATAATCGGGTTTGAACTTTGAGGCTTAATCAACTTTATTAGCACAATATTGAAGAGTAAATTGTATCCTAAAATGAATACTCCTGATTGTAAGGCAAATAAATGAGAAAGTGATCCAAAGACCTTTTTTCTTTCAGAGGGTTTCTCAGAAATGCAAAGATGTTACCCACAATCCTATGCAAAATTAAGCCTATTCATTTTGGGGCTTCAGCTGCTTTGGATAGTGACCATTATGTACAAGGCTCTGAGCTAATCTTACACACAGCCACCAAAGCTTATTACTTTAAGTCCTGTTTATTTAAGTTGAATTAATCTACAATGCAATATGAAGCAGAATTACACCCCTCTAAATCTACTTGGCTTAGAAGGGTGTAACACTGCTTTGGGTTGCACTGTTACGTATATAATTAACTCTACCACTGAGATCAATTAAAATTACTTAACTTTGGCTGGATCACACCCATTAATTAGAAGTCAAGCTTCAGCCCTCAGCAAATATTTGTGTGCAATTTTGTATCAGCTATTTCCCTTCATATCTGATTATTGCTAAGAATTATTTGTTCTTATCCTAAGTGAAAAGTTTATTCTAAAAATCCATGTAATTAAAAGTTAGGAAATTGTTTATCCTTATGTCTCTCATCAACATAGGATTGCCAACTTCAGTCTGGGAAATTCCTAGAGATTTGGAGGAAGTACCTATGAAAGGGGGATTCATGGGTTTTCCGGTCTTGGTGCTCGCTATGGTGGTTCTTCTGGGAGGCAATTGCCAGAACCCGTGGCTTAGGAGGGGGTACGATTGTTTGTTCTCCCCACGGAGCTCTGGGAATGAGCTCCAAGCCATGGGACACTAGAAGGCTCCCCCTCCGGTGATTATACCAGTGGGGGGGGCATCCTTGCCCCGATGGTCCTGCTATGGAGTTTCCCGAAGGAACTAGAAGCGCACACCAGATCAAGCGTCGGGTGATCTAGCGATTTGACATGCAAAGTGAGGTGAATCCACATTGCCAATGAACTGTGATTTAAGTTTAAGTGAGAAAATTGCGAAATAATAAAAGGGGAAAGCCGCCCTGTGGGAAGCAAGGGGGGGAGGGAATTCTCCCCTGAGAAGATAAATAAAAGTGAACTTTGTTCGTTTATGTGGGGAGGGGTGCTTTTGAAGCGATTAGGACTGGAGTAAAGAACTTGTAAGAACTTACCAAGTGTTTTGAGAGCTTGAGAGACTTTGATAACTTTTGTGGAACAGTAAACATCCTCGTAAAAATGGCGCCTCCGATGAAGAAGGAGGAAAGGGAGAAGATAACGAAAGCTAAGTCTGCCAGAAGTGCCAGCCCAGCGAGTGTTGTGCCCAGATGAAGCACTGTGCCCTCTGCTGGAGCAGGTGACGGAAATAAATTGAAAGCTGGACACAGAGCAGGCTCAAGTCAATGGGAATACCAAGAAGATTGATCAGCATGAGCAGGAACTTAAAGAAGTTGACACCAATGCCAAGAAGCTGCAAAAACAAATGGCGAAGAAGCGTCAAGAAGATGAGTCTCAACTACTACAGGTACAAATGGAAAGGGCAAGCTATGTCCTGAGATTCCAGGGGATTCCTGAGGAAAAATGGGGAGAACCTCATGCAGATAATGAGTGAAGCCCTGGGGCAAAAGGCAGACATGAAAGTGGAGAATCTGCAAAGCAACATGGTCTTTAGATTGTACACAGAATTCATAAGGAAAAATGATCTGCTGGGAGAAGTGATGGTGAGGTTCTCCAGAAGAGGAGTGAGAGATCAAATTCTTAAAGTGGCTAACAGATTACCCTGAAAATCAAGGGCAAAGAGATAAAGGTTTTAAAAGATATTCCATATGAAGTAAGGAGGAGAAGATGCAAATATAAAGACTTGATCTTAGTTCTACAAAAGAAGCAAATGGCCTACAGATGGATATTGCCCGAAGGACTCATCTTTAAGTTCGTCAACAGAAAGGAGAAAATTGACTCTGTTGAGAAGGCAAGAGGGTTCTTGCACCTTCATAGTTGTCCAGCAGGTGGGGAAGAAGGGGACAGTTCCAAGGAGGGGGTGGGGATGGAGCAGAGCCATCGTCTGGCGAAGAATCAGATTCTAAGTTGGGGGCTCTGGCCCTCAAAGTAGGCTACAAATGGAGGAAGAAGAAGGATAAGAAGTGATTTGTAATCATAACTCTGAAGTTCTAAAAAATGTATAAATTATACATAATTTTTAATGAAGTCACATGTGGACTATAGATTTGAAATTTATAGAAGAAGATGACCATGTTCATTGGTTTAATGTGAAGCTTAAGCAATTTAAATATGTAATCTTGTTAAATCAGTTGGTATGACACCCACCCTTGGGTTTTTAGAGGTACCTTTTATTTCTTCCCTTAGTGTGTAGACCCTTCCCTTATTTCTTATGTAGTATTTTAGTTTTAGAAATTGCAATAAAAAATTCACCTTCAGGGAGCCAAAAAAGAAAGGGGGATTTGGGGAGGGATTTCACTTAGAATTTATAGTATAATATATAGTTTGCCCTCTGAAACTGTTTCCCAAGGAAACAAATCTATGTAGTCAGGAGATCAGTTGTAATTTCAGAAGAACTCCCAAGCCTCAACCCTGCTTTCAACAATGATGGTGAGGGGAGTTAAAGTAACATAATGGAGTAATTAAAATCCTAAATAAATGTTTTCAAACAGGCTGCCTATGTCACAGAAGAAGCTGGAGTGGACATTAAGGAGCCATCCCTTATTCACTGTTCTGACATAGCTAAAAAAGAAAGGCGACAGAAACAGCAACAAAGGGAAAGGGAGAGCAGGCTTGTCAAATTCTAATTGAGTGTCACGTGATTTATTGCTCCTTTCTCTGGCCCTCAGAGCAGACTGTGAATGGCAAATACATCCATGGAGTCAGCAGACAGATATCCAGCCTGTGATTTCTCTCAAGGCCTGCCCGTTGCCTAGGGAACTCCTTCGCAATCCTTCTACCTACTCCTCAACTGGTTTTGCCAGACACAGGGCGCTGCAGGACTGTATAGCCTGACAGACTGGTCCATTCTTTGATGCATCAGCTGTTATGTGGAAGTAAAGGTCCCTCACAGTTGTCATTATCCCATATGTGGGAGAACAGATGTTCTTTGATAACAGGAAATGGGCTCCAACCATATAAAGGTTTTGCCTGTTGACGGTCTTCTTTTCAACAGAGCTCACAGGATACGGCTGGAGCTATGACTTCTCAATTCCTGGCTTCCTCTAAACATAAGGGGAAAATATAACATGTCGCAAAGATACATGAAAACATAGTTCATACAATTCACAGAAGGTGAAGTATACTCTAGAGGAGGATGAAGCAAATCACAGTTACCTCTCTGTTTTACCTGTTTGAAACACATGCATCTTGGAATCTCTATTTCTAGGGCTGTAGTAAAATGGAATTGTTCAAGAAGGTGTTTTTATTAAGCGGCAGGACTGTAGTTTACTGCACCGTTTACTGTGTGTATTATCTTGTTTTTACTGCATTGTTTTCTTTGTGTAATTTAGCCTTTTTGCATCACTTATGGCATGCCTCATACTGTTTTTATTGCATTTAAAAATATTTTAGGATCAGCCTTGAGTCTCAGCAGGAAAGGAAGACTAAAATTAAAGTAAATAAAACAAGTATATAAATGTTTGTAGGTGTATTTTAGGGCCAAACATGTGAGGCCAGGAGTTCCATGAAGGGACTTCCAGGGGGGTGTTCTCTTTGATCTTGGAATCAATCATTAAGCAATATATTAACACAGTCAAAAGAAATGGATTAGTAAGAACCTCACAAGCCACAGACCTGAAATCTTAACAAATAATATCTGTATATCAAAGCGTCCCCATAAACTTCCTTATATCATTTTGAGCTGCATTGTGAAAACTACTTTATAAAGAGTTGCTAATCTCCAAGTAAGCCCTGGAAGTCTTCTCAAATTATAGCTGATCTCCAAGATACAGAAATCAGTTCCCCTGGAAAAAAGTGGCTGATTTTGGGGGTGGAGTCTATCGTCTACTGAGGCATCCCTCCCCGGCTCCACCCCCAAATCCTCAGGAATTTTACCCTCACAGAGAGAGAAACTTGGATATTATTAGTCCAATACCATGATAAATGTTACCCATTTCCCCATAATTTTGTCCATTTATGAGACAATTCCAGCTCCCAAGCATTTTTTTCCCTTCTAAAACATGGATATATCATACAGAGACTATTGTTGGTCACTTCTAAGTTCCTTTAATAGTGATGGAAGTGGGAAGAGAATCTCTGAAACAGGAAGCACCTCATTTGGGCCTGAAAATAGCCTTCTCCCCTCTCCCATGCAATCAGAGAAGAGATTGTCCCTCCCCTTTTCCTGCCTTATTCTGTGGTTGGTGGAAGTTTCTGAATGCCAATGATCTACAGATCCTGAGGTCTGAACTCCCTTAAATGATGTATTTCCTAAAATGTTCTTTTTCTACTACGGGTACTCCTAGCAGTGACATTTGGAATCACCCTTCCATCAGCAGAAGTGTTTCTGCAGCAAATAAACAACCCCCAAGAGCTTTTCTGTCTCTTTTTCCTATCATTAAAAATATATATATTCTAAATATGAAGTGGTTCCCACTTCAAAATTTTTGAGAAACACTCCTGTATAACATTAGCTCTCTGTACAAACAATAGGGTTTGTTTTTTTGAGATCTGGACATATCCAGAAAGCACACATCCCTTGTTTCTGTCTAGCTAAACAATGTCTTTGATCCAGCTGAACTTTTCTGTGGGTGGTGTCAGGTTCTTCAGTCAGTCAGTCACGCAACACAGGACTTCTTCAGAAGATATTATTTAATGATGAAACAGTACTAAAGACACGTGTACATTCTCTGTGTCAGTTATGACTAGATACAGCAGCACCTACTAGGTCATACTACATTCAAACAACCCCCCCCTTCAGCAGAAGCCAATTGATACAGTTCACGCACAGGGAAAGCTAAGTTGGCTAAGCGGGTTAAGAAGCAAAACATTCTAGGAACCGTTACAGTTCCCAGCGAGGCTCCTGCAGCTGGAGCAAGGTCAGGGACCTGATAAGAGGCTATGTGAAAACTTCAGAGGAAAGGAAAGAGGCAGCAGCACTCCTCCTGCATACCATTGATATGACAGGTTTACCAGACAGGTGGGAGGATTTCCATCCTGTATAGTGTATGACTTTCTCAGCTCCAAATGCCTCTTTCCTGTTCTTTCTGGAAAGGGGGGGGTCCCTTGTCCTCCTAAAGCAACATTTTGAGGACCTTTTGAACTGCAGCAAGTGAGAGGAGGTGGGAAAGTCACCGTTCACAGACTGAAATGTTTCCTCCTGTGGAAACTCTCCGCTGCATCTCTGGTTAAATAAGGCTTTATACATTTTTGAACCACTAAAATAACTTGAGAAATCCTTTTGCCCAGATGCAACAGTGCAACAGAACAGTAGGCACCTTTCCCCCTCACCTGATTTGGAACAGGTCCACTAAAATGGGTTTACTTAAGAGGACATTCATCCGTTGTTTGTTTAAAACCAGATTATTTCTGAATAGGTGAGGCTCCCAGCCCTGATCACAACTCCAGTTCTGGTCCATCATTACCACATTTGGGAGGGGCCTTTGAAGATCCATATACCAGTCAAGTGCCACTCTCTTATAAAAGAATTCTTGCATATCCCAGCACACGTTACCCCCAATGTACTCCCTCCTCCACGAATTATCCGAGGAAACTCTTTTATTTAAAAGTAGCCATCATCATTTTGGTAGGGAGGACTTAGTATGGAGAAGCACCAGTGATACTGACTCCTCCTCTTTTCTCCTCTCAGATAGCAAGAGTAGGGTGGCAATGAAAACCAGGGCCTAACCACACTTTCCTTCCCCTCCCCCAGGTCCTCCCTGGGTCCACACAGTCAGATATATGTTACAAATTCCATGCTGAGGATTCAATTACGAGGTGCACAAGGCCCAGTTCAGATCAGGACCATGGGGAGAGGGTGTTGTTTGTGCCTCTTTATGTGATGTTTTCCTGAACCAAAATTGCCACATGGGCTGCTATTTCCCCCTCTTGAGACTCCTCATGTACTGATGAGGTACACCTAGGTTTCTCCATTGTGGCAAATAGCGCCCTCTGTGGACATCTGAGGACAGGAAATGCTCCCTCTAAGCTGTGGAGTCCTGTGAGCAAAAATTCTACTTTGTGAGCTACCAGCATTAAAGTTGTGAGCAGGCAGGTGATTTGGCTACTGCATAAATTAGTTTGCTCGGGACTGGAGCCATTCTTCCTGAGCTAAGACAAAAATGTGTGAGCCGGAGGGTAAAGAACTGAGCTAGCTCACACTAACTCAGCTAAGAGGGAACACTGATGGGGAGGCATCAATACCCTCTCCCCACTTCCCATGGTCCTAATCCAAATTGGACCAGCACCGGCCTGAGGCTTAAGTTTCCTCTACAGAACTCACAACAAACATCTGCCTCACATATTCTCAGCTTAACTCAGTTTACAGGGCTGTGAGGATAAAATGGAGTAGAGGAAAATTATGTAAGCTGCTTTGGGCCTCTGTTGGGGAGAGTAAATAGATAAATAAATGTGTTCATTTTCTTCTTCACAACCTTGGCATGTAAGGAGAAAGGGCTTCAGCTCCCCCCCCCCCGATTTTCACTTCCCTCACACTTCCCTGTGTAGCCACACTTAGCTGAGTTTGGGAAACTACATTACTTACACAGCTGCCTGTAAGTTTTGCAGCTGAGCTAATACCAGTTCCATGGGGTGGTCTGAGAAAGTGAAAACTGTGTGTGGGCACAGGGAGTATTGAAAGTGCCACATGCCACAGTCATGAAAAAAAGAAGGCACATGTAAGTCTGGGAGGCATAAAATCTCCCACTGAATGTCTGAGGCAGCGGGCGGGCAGTGGGGGGCTTGGGAGGCCTTGGGAAGCCTTTCTCTGCCGGCGCGCTGGCAGAGAAAGGCAGCGGGCAAGCGGGGGGGGCCTTGGGAAGCGGGTGGGTGCCATAGGTTCGCCACCACTGCCGGCGTGCGTGCCATAGGTTCGCCACCACTGCCCTAGACATTTCTCTTCTTTTGGTAATATGCTTTTTTATTTTAAAAGCAAAGTAATAACAGATCCGGTTCCGGGCTTGATGAGGGTGGATGTGTGTGGAGGAGCTCCGCATGTCTTAGCTCTTCCTATACCTTTCTAAGACTACCACAACAGTCAAAGTGCTCTCCCATAGAAAGAGACTTTGCAAGGAACTTTCACCCGAAGCAGAGGAGGGCAGCGCCCCCCCTAGATGTTCCCAGGTTCATTCCAGAAGCGGGAAGTATTAGGAAGCCAAACAAGGTGACCTTCTTCAACTGTTTGAGCACTAGAAGAGTCCAGTAGAACCAACGGAGTCCAACATCAGAACTCCAAAGAAGATAAAGCAAACGAAGCTAAGTATTGATATTAGTTACCATCTCTAAGGGGGGGGAAGTAAGAGGCGAAGAGCATTTGAAAAAATGGTGAGCTCAGGAAAGAAAGAAAGAAAGGAAAAAACATCCTGACGTCCTGGAGAGCACGCAGGTTTGTGGTAAAGCTCAGATAGACCAATAATTAAAGAAGTAAGACATTGAGCAAAGTACCTGGATTTAGAAAGTAAATGGTAGGTGCTACATAATTTTCTCTTGTTCTCTTTCTTGTCTCCTGTCTCTTTAATTGAGAGCCTGGTGTAGCTGTGATGATGAAGTGTTTTTGGAAAGCAGAGCGAGGTGGAAGTGAAGAACGCAAAGAGGGAGTTGCCCAAATTGATGTAAACCAGCATGGAGAGAGGGCAAACGTAGATGCAGCACAATGCGACAGGGGAAAGGAGAGGACAAACTTCTTAAAGTGACATGAACTAAAAAAAAACCCTCAGATGAAAATAACTAAAATAATCTAATTATAAAGAAAAGATAAGAAACATTAGAAAATACCAAAGATATCTAAGACAGATAAGAGTAATCAAACAGAATTAACAGAATATAATTTAATTTACTTTATAGACCCAGAGAGAGAGGCGGACTCAATTGCCCTAACCTTAAATTATATTTAGATGCCTTTACTCTTGCCACAACAACTAAGATCTTAACAGATGATCCAAAACGTTCCTGGCTACAAATTGAAAACAGTTATACTTTTCCAGTCCCTGTACAAGACCTTTTTTGGGATCAGGAACAAAAACTTTAAACTTTAGCCAAGTCCAACCCATACTTGATAAATTCATGGAAAATATGGGAGAAAAAACATAGACAAACTCTTGCACCAAATTTTTCTCCCATTTCACCATTGACGAACCAATCATGGTTTCCTCCTGGGCTTTCTCAATATGATGGTAATATGTATCAGTACTGGAAACAGAAAGGTATTTAGAAAGGAAACTAGGCTCTACGGAAACTAGGCTCTACAGCTAAAACATGCCTTACATGTTTTCCTCAAGTAAATATTGCTTTATCATGACCTCTCTCAGAATTTGAACATCTACTTATAGACATTAAACAAAATTCAAAAGGTCTTATTTCTAAGTTATATAAAATTCTTTTGACAAACATTAGTTCTGAAACTTTACCCTTTCAAAAGAATTGGCAACAAGATCTTTCAAATAGACTTAAGCCAGAAGATTGGAAAAATATTTGGGAATCCCATTCCTTTAGGTCTCCAATCTTTAATGTAAAATTTCAAATGATAAAAATCATGGCCCAATGGTACTTACCGCCAACTCGACTCCACAGAATAAGTTTGATAAACTCTCCTTGCTGTACCAGGAAATGTGGTCAGATGGATGACTTCCTCCACCTATGGTGGTCTTGCCTAATCATTGCATCTTTTTGGAAACAGGTTCATCAAAGCATACTTTATACAAAAATTATTGCTTTTCTAAAAACTACACAGAAATCAAGGGAAGGGGCAACTACAAACTATGGGAGAAAGTAAAGATAACCACTAAAAACCCAAGAAGCGGTGATCATAAAATGCTTACAATAGTTTTTTTCGCCTTAATACTATATAAGTGCGGTATAAATGAAAAGAGTTAGTAGAAACATCCGGAACCATTAACTATATAAAGAACACCTGAGAATCTGCTAAAAGTAAGTTAAATTCAAGCTCTAGAGATAAAAGCTAATGTTTATCTTTCTTTTTTCTGAGGTTATAGTCTTGATTGGCTTTAGGAGTTTGGGGGGGCGCTGCCCCTAATTCCGAGTCAGATTTTTCTTCAGTAGATGATAATGAAATTTCTCCATGGCTTCTCTGGTCGCTATCTTCTTCATTGTCATCCTCCCGAGGCTTTACTGGCTTTTCTGGCTTTTGCAACTGTTCCACAAAGTCTTTAGCCTTTGTGACAGAGTCAATTCTTTCTTTCTTATCATTGTATTTGAAGAAAATGCCTTCTGGTATAATCCATTTGTAGGGGATAGATGTCTTTTGTAGAAATAAGACCAAGTCTTTATATTTCCTCCTCTTCTTTCTTATTTCAAAGGGAATGTCTTTTAATACTTTAATTCCTCTGTCATTGATTTTTAAGGTAGTTCCATTAGTCGCTTTAAGTATCTGGTCTCTGATATGCCTTTTGGAGAATTTCACATAAATTTCACCAGGCAGATTATTTTGCTTGATGTATTCTGAATATGTCCCGTAGGCCATATCCATCTCGCTTTGAAGGAAAACCTGTTTTCAAATCTGCAACCGGTCCCAAGGCGTCACTTAAGGTCTTTTTAAGGTCTTCTCCTTTTGTCTTTGGAATTCCTTGAAATCTCAGAACATAGTTTGACTTTTCCATTTAAAGCTGTAAAAGTTGAAGTTCATTGGAGGTTCTCTTTCCCGCCCTTTCTCTACACATTTTTGAAGCTTAATAGTTTTGGCATCAGCTTCCTTGACTGCTATTGCTGTTTGCTCTGCCGTTTGCTTAGTATCATTCAATTGACTTTGTAGAGTTGCAAAATTCTGGTTAAGAGTTGTCATTTGATCCACCAGGGGGCACAATGCTGCTGCAATCATACCAAGGAAGTCTGTAGCCACTTCCGGTCTTGTGACTGGGGTGGCTGGGCTGCCATTTCCTGAAGGAGGTTTTGTTTTCGGTGCAACTTTCCTCCCCGCCATCTTTTAGTTGTTTACTTTTCAGAAAAGTTTTTAAAGTCTCTATTGCTTGAGAGATTATATCATTTTCTCTCCAGTACTCTTTATATCAATTGTTATTTGCTTATAATCCTGCCCCCCCCCCAAATGCTCTGCAATCAGTTTTTGTTTATCTACGGGATAAAACCTCCGCACCATTTTTCTTTGGGGGGGGGGAAGTATTTTTGCTTATCTGTTTTGCTTTAATGAGAAAAACTCACACTTCATTGTGGATCATATGCTGAGGTAAGGATTTCACTCGATCACCGTTCGTTTGTTCTGGTGTGCACCCCTAACGCCATTGCTGGTTCCACAGTGGTGAGACTGTCAGAGCTCAGAGGTGCCTCAATCCCTTGGCTGCGTGCCTTTGGAGTGGCACCTCTCACACTCCATGGCTGGGGGCCCCCTACAAGAGCCCTGGGGGTGGTGCAGACAATCACATCCCCTCCTGTCTGCCAGGTCACAGATCGCATCCCCTGGAGCTCCAAAGAGATGCATCCACCATGCAGGTCGCCAAAACCGGAAACTTCCATCAAAGCATACTTTTAATTATAGGTGTAAAGTTAATTCTCTCCTTGAAGTCTTTTTATTGGAATACTAAAAACTTCCAGTAGGAAATAAAGAGCATAATAAATTAATCTCTATTTTACTTTCTACAGCAAGAAATACTGTAGCTGCTCATTGGAAAAATCCTTTACCTTCTCATATCAATACTTGGTTTCATTGAATTTGGTCTTATTTTGTTATGGTGAAGATTACTGTCAGCACTATGCAACCATACTCTAAGAAAACTTACAATAATTTTGTTATAATTTGGTTTCCACTAATGCAATTTCTGTCTGAACAGGATATCATTCTGAATAATCCAATTTACAAAGATGATCTTTTCTTAGTTCTTTCTTGGCCTCCCATCTTTCTTTCCTTTGTTGAAGGTTGAATCTTTTGATGGTTTAATTGTACTCAGATGGGCTAGCACATTGTTTTCATATGGAACTTATATGTATTTTCTTGTTGTGCTTTGTAAATAAAATCTTTTTAAAAATCATTTATATCTTCATCCTATTAATTTTATTTATTTATTTAAATTTATACCCTGCCCTCCCCACCAAGGCAGGTTCAGGGTGGCTTACAATTAAAATTAAAAAAACAGATTAAAACCATAAAAATAATACTAAAGTGCTATGTACAAAATATTATATATTACATATATGCTGATGAAACATAAGTTTTAGAGTTTTATCCATACAGGTGTCCAAGTATCAGCAGTTGCAATAGTCTTTGATCGATTCCAAGGTAGGCTCTGTTTTTATGTTGAGATGTTAAGTGTTAAGTGTGGCTCCTCAATTAAATGCCTGGTGAAATAGCTCCATCTTGCAGGCCCTGCAGTACTGTAGTAAATTCTGCAGGGCTCTAATATCCTCGGGGACCTTGTTCCAGCAGTGCAGAGCCACCACAGAAAAGGCTATAGCCCTGGTCATGGCCAGCCTGGCATCCAAACTGGGAGAGGGAAAGAAAGACATTTAAATATGGCTGGGCTCTCTGCCTGGGGCAGCTGGAGGAGGGAAGGTAAAGAGGAGGCTTTCCCTGGTCAGTTTCACTACCACAGCTGACTGGCAAGGAGTGAAATTGACTAGGGAAGCCACAGCAGGAGGGAAGTCAGTATTCTGCTACCCAAAAGCCAAAAAAAGCTGAATAAATTTGGGAAACTGTATCAGAACCTGAAAAGTTTCCTGATTTTGCATTTGGCTTTAAAAATACCAATAAATATAAATAAAGTATTTATTCCGTATTTTCTTTTGGTTCAGGAGAGCCAAATGCACATCCCTATTCCACACATTACAACATCCTCATGTTTATTGGTGAATTACATGAAGTCTTTGGCTCAGACATTCAGTGGGAGGTTTTATGCCTCCCAGACTCACATGTGCATGTGGCACTTTCAATACTCCCTGTGCCCACACACAGTTTTTACTTTCTCAGACCACCCCATGGAACCGGTATTAGCTCAGCTGCAAAACTTACAGGCAGCTGTGTAAGTAATGTGGTTTCCCAAACTCAGCTAAGTGTGGCTACACAGGGAAGTGTGAGGGAAGTGAAAATCGGGGGGGGGGGAGCTGAAGCCCTTTCTCCTTACATGCCAAGGTTGTGAAGAAGAAAATGAACACATTTATTTATCTATTTACTCTCCCCAACAGAGGCCCAAAGCAGCTTACATAATTTTCCTCTACTCCATTTTATCCTCACAGCCCTGTAAACTGAGTTAAGCTGAGAATATGTGACTGGAGCAACATCCCCCAGGAAGCTTCCATAGCAGAGCTGGGGTATGAATCTGGGTTTCCTAGATACTAGCCCAACACTCTGCCTTCTGTTTCATGCTGGGTCTCCACTTGAGCCTGGAAGGTGCAAAACTTCCCCTGAACATTGGATGCAAAGTTATCGTGTCATCTATCAATGAATATGAGGACTTTGTAACATGTGAAGTGTGGCCCTCATGAGGAACAGTGAAGACTACAGGACAGGGGAATGCAGCTCTAGTGGGGGGGGGCGGATGTAGAAAGTTGCAGATGACTTCCTCCGGCATGAACAGAACCACCTTCGATTTGCAGATGGTCACTAATGGATTTGACCCACAGATGCAAAGGCATAACCAACATCCCATCTACGTTTTCTTCCAATATATAATTCAATAAAAAGAAACCAAGAGAGGGGATGGTCTATTTTTCTGCTGTTTTAGGGCAGAATATACACTAGACAGGGAGCTGCAAGCAACAACAACATCATCATCATCATCATCATCATCATCATCATCATTATTATTATTATTATTATTATTTACATGTTTCCAAACCTGATTTCTCTCATTCACAAACGTTATAACGGACACCTAATGTGTGAAGCTACCCAACTCAAACTTTGCAAAAGATATCCTGATGTGATATGATTGGTGGCAGAATACAAGCCAGGGCTGACCCTCCTTGGCTTCCAAGATCTGACAAGACTGGGCTAACCTGGGCTGATCTGATTAGCTGCTGCAAGAAAAAAGTACTGCTTTCTAGTATTTCTTTGTACTATATAGCACTGTTTTGTCCATGTTGAAAACTGTTATGTGACCAGGTAAAAAGACTTTATAAATCTGTACATGTATAACCACCATAACTGAAATTCTTTGTAGACCATCAGAGTTAAAGTCTTTCCCCACAGTCCTCTCCCCCAGAAGGTTTCATCGCATTTCAAAGCCCCAAATAAAAGAACCACCCTGTTTGAATATGGACTTTTTGTATATATACTCAGTGCTACGTAATTTGTGGGGGGGGGGGTTTAAAAAAGCCCCCAGATTTTAAGCCAAGGTAATGCAAATAGATAAATAAATATAAAACAAATATGAAACTTGTATAAATCAAGCAAATTTGTACAGTTTATTTTATGTGGCTTCATTTAGATTGCCAATGTTTACTGCTTTGCAGAATTCCTTCTAGTTGTAGGAAGGTTTAAGGAATGGCGTTAGGAATTAAAGCTTGCTCTCTGACAAACAGATTTCTTCTTCAGACAACCCTCAGGATTCTGACAATTCATCAAGTATTGCCTGCACAGTTTCAAGCATATCTTCACAACTATGAGAGCTACAAACCTGCCTTTTCTTTTCTGGGGAAACCCCCCCAACAAACTGAGATTCTTAGCATCCTCCAACTGCTATAATACTTGGTGGCTTTTCTGTGCTTACCTGGAATGGCAGGATATGACTGCCCTGAATACATCTTGTTTATTTGCCATCCAAAGAGACAGAAAGCACTTGCACCCAGTTCACTTTTGAGTTCTATCATGAGCAAATTTAGCGTTTCTTCATGCAGACAGTTTTTAAAACAGTCTTCCATTTGACCCATGAAAAATGAGCCTATATTTTGGAAAGTGGGGAGGTGAATCTTTGATTTTGGTCTTTATTTAGACTGGTTTATGTTAGGCTAGCAAGTGGTGTGCCATCCAGAATGAGTTGTCTAAACAAAAACCTCTTTCTAAGTTATAGTTCTCCATGCTACACTCAAATTGAGTTAATAACTGTTTATCTCTTGCCTCTCTTCCAGTGCTTTTTACAAGAACACAGAATGTTCCCATAATCAAGTCAATGCATAGGTACGTGACTGGATAGTCTCTGTTTTACTTCCACACAAGGTTCTACCAATTTACAAAAAGCTTTGTCTCTCTTCCCCCAAAGCTGTTGAGAATCTGTGAGTAAAGACAGACATAACTTTAGCAGAAGTGACAGTTTGTCTTCAAACTTGCTGTGATCCCAGCTTGGCCACTTGCTTTATTCCAGACCAGACCAGCAAGTCAAAGGGTTAGATCCAAACTAAATTAGCAATTTCCATCAATCCCATCCTCCTACTATAAACCCCCCCATATAATTCCTCAGAGTTCTCTGTAACAAAGAATCCTGAATGCCTGAATAGAGCTTTGGTTCCAAAGTTCAAGTGTGGAGAAACTTTGTAACTGTCTACCTGAATCACTCCAATGTTGTGTTTAAGCCATAAATAAAAGTTAACTCCTTGTTTGTTTAACCTTGTGGACAGGATTTGTATGGTCTGAGGGGAAAAATACACAAACAAGATTTCAGCCTATATGTATGTGTGCATATTAATAAATGGTGGCAACATGACTAAAGGAGCTTTTGAGTCCCAACCCCAATAGCTCAGTGAAGTGTTTTAATGAGGGGTGATTGTTAAAGGGGACTAGACTGCCCTATGTGAAGAAGAGAGGAGAGGAGAGGAGATTGAACATAAGAACATAAGAACATAAGAGAACATAAGAGAAGCCAATGTTGAATCAGGCCAATGGCCCATCCAGTCCAACACTCTGTCACACAGCGGCCAAAATATACCAGGTGCCATCAGGAGGTCCAGCAGCAGGGCCAGGACACCAGAAGCCCCCCCCCCCACTGCTGCCCCCTCCAGCACCAAGAATAGAGTGCATCACCTGCCCCAGACTGAGAGTTCCCATCTATACCCTGTGGCTAATAGCCACTGGTGGACTTCTGCTCCATATGTTTATCTAATTCCCTCTTGAAACTGTCCATGCTTATAGCTGCCACCACCTCCTGTGGCAGTGAATTCCATACGTTAATCACTCTTTGGGTGAAGAAGTATTTCCTTTTATCTGTTCTAACCCGACTGCTCAGCAATTTCATGGAGTGCCCACGAGTTCTTGTATTGTGAGAAAGGGAGAAAAGTACTTCTTTCTCAACCTGCTCAATCCCATTCATAATCTTATAAACCTCAATCATGTCACCCCTCAGCCGTCATTTCTCCAAGCTGGATTTATACCCTGCCCTTCGCTACCCAAAGGAGTCTCAGAGCAGCTTACAATCCCTTTCCCTTCCCCTCCCCGCAACAGACACCTTGTGAGGTAGATGGGGCTGAGAGAGCTGTCTCAAGAACTACCGTTGAGAGAACAGTTCTGAAAGAACTTATGACTGACCCAAGGTCACACCAGCAGCTGCATATGGAGGAGTGGGGAATCAAACTCGGTTCTCCCAGGTTAGAGTCTGTGCTCCTAACCACTAAACCAAACTGTCTCTGGTGGTGTTTCTGTGAATGAGAGAGGGGGCCTTGTGTATGAGAGAGTCAGGACTCTGTTTATATTTAAAAGAGGCAAGATGGGAGGTGAACTGTGACTGCCTGGCCTACCTGTAGCCCTGAATCTGTGTGACTGGAGTTCTGGAGGGCGGTAGGGTTTATGAGAAGGGGTTCACACTGAGCTCCTTACAGAGGCAGGAATCAAAATGTAATCAAACAAATATTTTCTTCACCATTTACAAGACTTTTTTCTTTTCTTTCTTTTTTTTGGCAAAATCAGTTCCAAAAAAAACTTAGAAGAATTACAGGAGGATTGTTAATGTAATAGGCACTGTTGTCCAATGGGTGCTGCCCATAACAGGTCTTTCCCTAGTTCACACTGAGAACTTTTAGAATCATGTTATCAGAATTTAGTCTGGTACAGAAAAGGACATGTTTGTGCTGTACCCAGTGAGGGTTCTTTCCAAATGGCTCTACTGCTCTTGAAATATTAAGTTTGTCTTTATTCTGTGATGCGTACCGACATGTGACCTGCTGTTTTTCGAAGGCTTGATAAGTCTCCCTGTTGTGCTTTGCATAAGCTCCAATGAAGTTGAGCAGCTGGAATTTATTTTTAACCTTAGGGACAGGAGGGGACGATGGTTGTAAGAGGAAGCACTTTAGGAAGAATTAGTCATGGTTCACAATGATAATCTTTGTTAATGAACCCTAAAACAGGCACATGTCCAAACCAGGCACATAATGAAGTGCAGAACTGCTTATGAGCCGATGGAGAATTCATTAACAAAGATCTTATGTGAGTGGGAGAGTGACTGAAAGAAGCCGCACAGTTTTTAAAATGTGATTTCCGCTGAGAACCATTTTTTAAAATATCAGGCTTAAATTAATTATGTCTACTGGCAGCCCATTTGGTGACTCTTCTTTCTCTCCAGCCCTCCCCCCTTTTTTGCATGAGAAGAAAAAAATATTTCCAGGCCCAAGTCACTTTGCTAAACACCCATTCTTGGATTGTTTTATCTCTTGCAAGTCTGGTGCAATAGAGACTATAGATCATCTTATTTTGTGATCAGTGGCCTCTACTCAGAGATCTCTGGATCATTCATGCCTATCTTGACCAAGTATCAGCTTTCTGCTGAATCCTGGATGATCTATTTTTTGCTGGCAGAAACCAATCCAGTAATAACTAGAGCACCTGCCAATATTGCCAAATAGTGATTTATCAAGATGGGTTTTAAGGCACTAGTGTTTTCCATGAAATTGTATATGAATATTGTAACACTATATTCTGCCATGTGTTTTATTCTGTTTTATCATATTGATTTTTTAATGCTTAAGATCTCTGGTCAAAAAAAATATTATTAATAAATGGAAAAGAAAGGAGATGCTTATCTGGAGAGATTTCACACCACAGCTGCAAACCTAACATGTAGGTGTGCGAGATCATCAAGCACACACCCAGATTTGTTTTGTAAACACATTTTTGCTTGAACACCTCCTCTTGCCAAACCTTTTATATAGTTTAGGATTATATTAAAAGGCAGCTTATGCAACAAGCTATTGTACAGTAAGGAGGAAAAATGCACACACGCACATTCTCCCTTGCATGTGCATTACATATGCTTGCAAGAGGCAAGCTGACTCTTGCCATCTGGCAGGTGCCAGGTGGCCCTCAGTTTCTGACCCAGAGGCCAGAATGGCGCATGGAGGAAGCAGTGACTTTTTGTAATGAAACTTGCCAGCAGAAATGGGCCTTGTGAAACCTCAGGGGACAATCATTGCTTACCATTAAAGAAACACTTCAGAGATGGGGCAACTCTTTCATCTCAGTGTAACCTGTACATCATGTCACAATGCTAGTTCTTCAGTTAAATTCTCTTGGATGGAAACCAGACCATAGCACACACCCGTGCTCCTTAAGAGGGAAGAGCAGTGCTGCAAGCTTAGGGCTCTCCTGCTGGTGGAAGATTAAGAAAGTTTCCCATGTACCAGGATAGCTCTCTCCCTGTCAGTGATGACGCAGCTAAGCAATCATTTATTATCCATTCCAAACACTTGGATTCTTTCTTTCCAGTCACACAGGTCTCTGTGTTGGCTCACAGGTAACTACAACACCCTCTGTCTCATTGAAGGCTCCTTACCTAGGGTTGCCAGGTCTGGGTTAGGAAATACCTGGAGATTTGGGGAGGTGGGGCTTGAGGAAGGCGGGATTCCAGGAGGGGAGGGACATCAATGAGGTATAATGCCATAAAGCCCAGTTTCCAAAGCAGCCATTTTCTCCAAGTGAACTGACCTCTATCACATGGAGATCCGTTGTAATCCCAGGAGATCTCCAGCCTCCACCTGGAGTTTGGCAGCACTAGTTACCAGCTATATGCTTTCTTCTGCCACTCTTTGGCAGCAGACAACCAGAGGTGGACTCGCCCTTTAACTTACAAGGAAAGTTCCCAGTCAGCAGCTGTCCATCGGGTGAACCTTCACTCACCATCCCCATAACTTGGTTCTCTGTGGTGTGCCAATCCCACAATGCCACTGGCTCAGCTTGCTTCTAGGCTGTTTTTAATGTCCCAATCCACTCCTACAGACAATACTTACAGAAGGGACAGGACTTCTCCCTCAAGCCATAGATCTGTGTATCACCCAGCCTCTTCCTCCCTGTACCACCTCTAAGCAGCTAAGAGAGCAAGAAGGTGGGAATGAGATGACAACAGTTGCTACCTTTTTATCCATTTACACTCTGCTGTTCTCACCAATGGGGATCCAAAATGGCTGGCAATATCATTATCCCCTCCTCCATTTTATCCTCACCACCACCCCCAATGAAGTATGTTAGACTGGTCCCACTGGTCTAAAATCACCCAGTGACCTTCCTTGGCAGATTTGGAGATCTGAGTCTCCCAGTTCCTAGTTTGATTTTCTAACTAATGTGCTTCTCTTGCCCTCAGTTTTTACCTCAGGTCAAGTCACAGAATGCACCCCAGGGTTGTGCCTAAGCATCCCAACACTGGGTCTTAAAAAATCTTTCTTACCTGCTCAGCAGTCTCAGAAACCACTATAAGTTTACAATAACTAAAGACAATAAGCAAAGCTACGTGATTAAAACTGCCTAGGATTCCTTCCCATGAAAATAGGAATAATGAGCACCAAATCACACTATACGACTGACTGTTGGATCATGGATGTGCTACCAGACTTGCATTCAGGCATACATGTGGGGAAGATAAAGGTAAAGACTTCTCTTGTTCAAAAGCCAGTAGAATCTGACTCTAGGGGGCGGTGTTCATCTCCATTTCCAAGCCGAAGAGCTAGCGCTGTCCGAAGACTTCTCCGTGGTCATGTGGCTGGCATGACTAGACACGAGGCACACAGAACGCTGTTAACCTTCCCACTGAAGTGGTACCTATTTCTCTACTTGTAATTTCTTGCTTTTGAACTGCTAGGTTGGCAGGAGCTGGGACCAGAAACGAGAGCTCACTATGTCATGTGGCACTCGGGTCTCGAACTGCTGAACTACTGACCTTCCAGTTTGCAGTTCAGTGTCTTAACCACTGAACTCACCTTAAAAAGCACTCATTTGCTTGGCACTTCAGGGGAGCTCTACAAGGGAGGAGGGGGGAGTCCTAGGAAGGACACACGTGGAACCAGAGAAAACAGAAGCCCACCCCCCCCCCTGCCACTGCCACTCTTTCTGCTGGTGAAAGCAGGGTGGGAGGGAAACCAGAAGCTCCTTCTCCTCCCTTGCAACACTAAGCTAAACAAGAGCATTTTAAGGTGAGTTGTCCCTGATGTATGTGTGACTGAAAAATCGGGTTGTGCACCTGTGACCTGACACGTGTTGGGAGCATCATGTAGTTACACCTTCACTCTTAATAGTACAGTGGCTTTCCCCCTCAATATATCACAAAAGTGGCAAAACCAGGATTCCTACTTTCTTTATACTCAGGGGATTCCCCAGGTATGCCCCCCAAAAACCAAAGCTTTGTACATTAAGCAAAAATCATGTGGTGAAATCTGAAGCTTCTTCAGGAGGCATAGAATGTTGAGACAGCTGAATCAGTTGAAGGGGAAATGGGGTAAAGGTAAATTAGCAGTCTCAAGCCCCTGAGAGTTTACTGAATTCTATACAGGGAGATTCCAAATGGTTTTCCACTCCTACAGTTTCTCATGGGACCCCAGCTTGTAGAATCATATAATCACCCCGAATTTCCCCCGGGAAGGACAAATGAACTCATTTGACTGCCAGCCATGTAATGATTAGAGTAGAGGTTGATCAGCCAGAGAGGGACGGGGTGGGGACAGGGGAAATGCCATTGGATCCCCGCCCCCAACCCTTTGCCGCCCCTTGATGCCTACTCCCTCACCCACATCAAATTTGTTCCATCCATTCAACCACCTTCTGTCTTAAATACTGGGTTCAAGATGCATTGCAATGAACAGCTCTACTTTATTAAGTGATTTCAGGAACAAGACCAAAAAAACAGGGCAACAGCCCTGGTTAAATAGCATGCAAAACCCACACCCAAACACACCCCACTCCCAACGATAGGCGATTTACATAACATTAATTGCTCATTGGTCACTTCCAGAGTCCTGGTGGGCTATTGTTCTAGAGATCCAAGTTCAGCCAGTCTCTGGTAGACTGGAATGTTCCAGTCCTAATACATAACACCCTGCCATGCCCCGTCCTTCATTTCCGTACAAGCACCATTTAAAATTATTTTTTCCCATAGTTAAAATTTTAAATAAGCAATACGAGACTGGTGATAAAATGCTAATCAACAGTTAAAACCCCCATGGCAAGATCTGTTCTCTTCCTCCTCCTCCAGCTTTCCTTGGCAGCAGTCGAGCTGGTCCTTCAGCTCAAGCCATTTCTCCCTTGTCTTCTCCCTCTCCCTCCATCTCTCCCTCTCTCTTTCACAGCCCTCCTCTGCCTTCTCCCCTCCTTCAGTGCTGAACAACCATTTCCTGAATTTTAAAAAATTTAAGAGCACAAGACTTGTGGAAAAAAATGCTAATTGACATCCACCAAAGGCAAGTGAGGGCACAGTGGCGCCAGATCCACACACAGTTAACGAGCAGGATGCTGGAGAGAGAGAAGGGAGAAGAGGGGAGATTCCCCCACCCCACCCCGGCACCAAACCAACTGCAGATGTCCCAAAGGCCATTCACACCCAAAGTGCAGAAACACACCCACTAGACCCTGGAGACAGATGGATGTGCATAGAATGAATAGGAATGCTGTGGAGACTTGAAGTTAAACCAACGAAGCACACAAAAACGTTCTCCAGGGCTTCTGCCAGAGGGCTCTTCCCCCATACAAATTGAAGCCCCGGAATTTTTTTATCTGGTGCTAGTCCAATCTCATCTGATCTGGGAAGCAGGGTTGGCCCGGGTCAGATGGGAAACATCCAAAGAATACTGGGCTTGGGCAATGGCAAACCCACCTCTGCTAGTCTCCTGCCTTGAAAACCCTCTGGGGTTGCCAGAAGTTTGCTGCATGCAAAGCAGCAAAGTGTTGTCAAGTTGCAGCTGATTTTGAGCATGCGCGCACACACACATACACACACACATACATGCTGCCAGTGATCAAAGGGGTTTTGCGTGCTTAGTGTACACCTGGGAAAGGAACGTGATCCCTGCTTATGGAGGAAGAGCAGCCCTTCCAATGACCAGCAAGCTGATATTGAGTGTGCAGATGCAAAAAAAGGGAAGTGTTCTTCTTTTAGTGCAGTATCGCAAGAGCACATGTGCACACACAAAAAAAGGAGGGTAGGGGCATGACATAGCTGTGATGTCTCTGACCACATGATCAGTGATGCACAGCTGTTTCATCAGAAAATGCACAGTATTGCTCCGTGTGCAGAAACCTCACCCAATGGACAATGCCAATTACTCCAAAGGGAACATGGAGATGCAGAACGAACCGCTGAAGTCGATCCAGAAAGTTGTGGATCAAACGCTCAGTACCTTCTGATTCTCCCTCAGAATTAATTCATATTCCCCTAGACAGGAATCTATGTTAACTGCTAACACTAATCTATGGGAAATAAACCTGGCAGTCTCAGAATGGAAGGTTTCAGCCAGAGCTCTTTCCAATGAAGCTTTCCATCTAGGTCGATTGTATTTGGCACCTTCTATAGCTCCTGAGCTAAAATTACAGGGTTTACCAGCATGCAAATCTACCTTTTGCATATCTGTTTTCAGGATGAGGGGTAAATGATCACTATCACAGTATGGAGCAACCTCAAAAAGTTCTATATGTTGAACTACATTTTCAGAAACCACGATGTAGTCTATAATGCTCATTCTATTGCCTGACCAGTATGTGAACTCTGCTGGGTAGTCACTAGGGAAAGACCCATTCAACACATAAAGACTGATTTTACTTATTATTTGACTTAACAAGAGGCCCACAGCGTTGACCTTGGTATCTTTTGAGCACCTACTTAAAGGTAAGACTGAACTGTTAGCCCTTAGCTGGCAGTATCTATTTTTAGCATAGACGCTGAAATCATCAGGTCTAATGTGAGCACTGAAACCACCACCTATAATAACATAGGCCATTAGATAGGTTAAGATCAGATGTTGTAAATAGGACTCCAGCCCAAACAATATTGCCTGAATTTGTTCTTTAACACTGCCAGGGGCTAAATACACATTTACAATTAAACAGTATATGTCCTGAAATTTGAGTAGGAGGGCTAAGGCAAAATGATCATAATGGGGGAGCATAACTGCCATTATTTTCAGCAAGGAGGAGATTAAAACACAGAGCCCTCTTTTGGCCCTGCCATGCTCAGAGGCCTCTGCAGGTAAGGCAAATGTCTTATAGCTACTCAGTGAGGGCTCCTCCATGCAGACATGTCATAAACATTATAAGCAGATGTCTTATCTAGTCATGCCAATGGCGATATGGTATTCAGTTCCCCTTCCACATCCAGAAAGATGGATCCGTTGTTCTTCATGAGAGGGAGGCCTTGTTGTTCTCATTTTTATTAATCACTGTTGAGGAGTGAGTCCCTTCGTAGTTGGGCTTCTGTTGACATCTGGGGGATTCCTCACAGGGTCATTGTTCTTAGCATCTGATATTTTAGATGTTAGAAGCGGCTTGTCTGAAGTATCACTGATTGTGGAGTTCTTTTTAACAGGGGAAGAGGCCATTGTGTCCTAAATCAATTGAAGGGCTTTTATTTTCAGCAGTTTCAGCAGGTCTTCCAGTCTGTCTGTAATCCTCTGTCTGGCCTCCTGAGGGAGGCCCTTGAGAAAATCTCAGTAGATCAATCTCCACTGAGTTGCTGAGTTGGGGAGACTCTGCTTCTTTTGATGAACAAACTGAAACCTCATCCAGAGTGATCAGTTCAGGCTCCTCATCCAAAGTCATTAAAACCTAGTGATCCTCATCTGTCTGATCCTCTGGAGATTTGACTACCAGCTTCTGTGGTGTAGACTGCTGCAGGTTAGGAAAGCCCCAGGTCTAGATCTAATTCCTCCAGAGCTGATCAAAAGGAATGCAGATTGGTGGGCACCAGTTCTGGCATCCCTATTCATGCAAACTGACGAAACAGGGAAAATCCCTAAGGACTGGGGAATAGCTATCATCATCCCACTATATAGAAAAGGCAACAAAGAAGACCCAAATAATGATAAACCAATCAGTTTGTTAAGCATAGTGAGGAAACTTTATGCGAGACATCTTTTGTGGAAAGTTAGGGACTGGCTAGAAAATGATTATTGTTTAGCAAAAGAACAGGCCGGCTTTAGAGAGAGTTGTGCCATCTTACATCACTGTATGTTATTAGATCACTTGATTGTGAAGTATTCCTCCAACTGGAATGTCTCATTATTTGAGGCCTTTCTGGAGTAGGGATGTGCAGGGGGAGGGGATTGTTTTTTTCCCCAAATTTGGATATAATAAAGTCAGGGTTTTTTGGTATTCCCAAATATACCCAAATACCAATACTGGTATTGTATTGGTACCTGAAAATATTCAGTATTCCCGAAAATATTCAGCTCCATTATATCTTATGGGGCCATTATAGTCAATGACAAAAATCTTCTAACAAGCATTCAGTGGGCTGGGGGGAAGGGGTTTGAGGTAGAGAAACCAAATTTGTACTGTAGCTGCTGAAGCCTCTCCCCAAAAGAACCCCCAAGTCTGGAGTAGATTGAACCAGGGGATCCAATTCTAGGGGCATCCAAAGAGAATGCCCCCAATCTTCCATTGTTTCCTATGGAAGGGGGGAAAGGCTGGCAATAGTGTCTCCCAGAGAATCTCTGCATTAGAAAATAAGTGAGGGGGCATGTTTGCAAGGCCAGCAGCAGAAATAGTGCAATGTGCCCCCCAGAACCAGTGCCACTGTGGCAGTCAGGGCTCAAACCCAACAGGACTGACGTCAGATCTGAGGATCTCTGCAGTATAAAGTGAGGGGGCATGTTTGCAAGGCCAGCAGCAGAAATAGTGCAATGTGCCCCCCAGAACCAGTGCCACTGTGGCAGTCAGTGCTCAAACCCAACAGGACTGACGTCAGATCTGAGGATCTCTGCAGTATAAAGTGAGGGGGCATGTTTGCAAGGCCAGCAGCAGAAATAGTGCAATGTGCCCCCAGAACCAGTGCCACTGTGGCAGTCAGTGCTCAAACCCAACAGGACTGACGTCAGATCTGAGGATCTCTGCAGTATAAAGTGAGGGGGCATGTTTGCAAGGCCAGCAGCAGAAATAGTGCAATGTGCCCCCCAGAACCAGTGCCACTGTGGCAGTCAGTGCTCAAACCCAACAGGACTGACGTCAGATCTGAGGATCTCTGCAGTATAAAGTGAGGGGGCATGTTTGCAAGGCCAGCAGCAGAAATAGTGCAATGTGCCCCCAGAACCAGTGCCACTGTGGCAGTCAGTGCTCAAACCCAACAGGACTGACGTCAGATCTGAGGATCTCTGCAGTATAAAGTGAGGGGGCATGTTTGCAAGGCCAGCAGCAGAAATAGTGCAATGTGCCCCCCAGAACCAGTGCCACTGTGGCAGTCAGTGCTCAAACCCAACAGGACTGACGTCAGATCTGAGGATCTCTGCAGTATAAAGTGAGGGGGCATGTTTGCAAGGCCAGCAGCAGAAATAGTGCAATGTGCCCCCCAGAACCAGTGCCACTGTGGCAGTCAGTGCTCAAACCCAACAGGACTGACGTCAGATCTGAGGATCTCTGCAGTATAAAGTGAGGGGGCATGTTTGCAAGGCCAGCAGCAGAAATAGTGCAATGTGCCCCCCAGAACCAGTGCCACTGTGGCAGTCAGTGCTCAAACCCAACAGGACTGACGTCAGATCTGAGGATCTCTGCAGTATAAAGTGAGGGGGCATGTTTGCAAGGCCAGCAGCAGAAATAGTGCAATGTGCCCCCCAGAACCAGTGCCACTGTGGCAGTCAGTGCTCAAACCCAACAGGACTGACGTCAGATCTGAGGATCTCTGCAGCATAAAGTGAGGGGCATGTTTGCAAGGCCAGCAGCAGAAATAGTGCAATGTGCCCCCCAGAACCAGTGCCACTGTGGCAGTCAGTGCTCAAACCCAACAGGACTGACGTCAGATCTGAGGATCTCTGCAGTATAAAGTGAGGGGGCATGTTTGCAAGGCCAGCAGCAGAAATAGTGCAATGTGCCCCCCAGAACCAGTGCCACTGTGGCAGTCAGTGCTCAAACCCAACAGGACTGACGTCAGATCTGAGGATCTCTGCAGTATAAAGTGAGGGGGCATGTTTGCAAGGCCAGCAGCAGAAATAGTGCAATGTGCCCCCCAGAACCAGTGCCACTGTGGCAGTCAGTGCTCAAACCCAACAGGACTGACGTCAGATCTGAGGATCTCTGCAGTATAAAGTGAGGGGGCATGTTTGCAAGGCCAGCAGCAGAAATAGTGCAATGTGCCCCCAGAACCAGTGCCACTGTGGCAGTCAGTGCTCAAACCCAACAGGACTGACGTCAGATCTGAGGATCTCTGCAGTATAAAGTGAGGGGGCATGTTTGCAAGGCCAGCAGCAGAAATAGTGCAATGTGCCCCCAGAACCAGTGCCACTGTGGCAGTCAGTGCTCAAACCCAACAGGACTGACGTCAGATCTGAGGATCTCTGCAGTATAAAGTGAGGGGGCATGTTTGCAAGGCCAGCAGCAGAAATAGTGCAATGTGCCCCCAGAACCAGTGCCACTGTGGCAGTCAGTGCTCAAACCCAACAGGACTGACGTCAGATCTGAGGATCTCTGCAGTATAAAGTGAGGGGGCATGTTTGCAAGGCCAGCAGCAGGAATAGTGCAATGTGCCCCCCAGAACCAGTGCCACTGTGGCAGTCAGTGCTCAAACCCAACAGGACTGACGTCAGATCTGAGGATCTCTGCAGTATAAAGTGAGGGGGCATGTTTGCAAGGCCAGCAGCAGAACCAGTGCAATGTGCCCACCAGAACCAGTGCCACTGTGGCAGTCAGTGCCTAAACCCAAAAGGACTCAGGTCAAATCTGAGAATCTTTGCAGTATAAACTGAGGGGGCATGTTTTCAAGGCCAGCAGAAGAACCAGTGCCATGTGCCCACCAGAATCAGTAACACTGTGGCAGTCAGTGCTCAAACCCAACAGAATTCAATTCAGTCTGAGGATCTCTGCAGTATAAAAGGGTGGGAAAGGGACAAAAATGGCAGGACAAAGAAGGTAAGTGGAGCCCTTTAAAAATTAATGCCTCCCAGAGCCCATAGTCAGCAATGCCAAAAAAGCTGGGGGGGGGGCTGAATGTTTTTGTGGGGATTTCAGCATTCAGTAGCCAAATCAGATCAGGGAATCTGATTCGGTATGCCAAATAACCGAAAAATGCCAAAAAGGTATTTTTGGGGGTTTTTTTTCCAGTTTGACTTTACTGAATGCACACCCCTATTCTGGACTTGAAATTGACCTTTGTGCCAATTTCTAGAAGCATCCTATGGGACAAATTAAGAGCTTCACGCATTGACAGACAGTTATCATTTCTAATTCAGGCCCTTATGATCACATATTTATACGGGTCAAATGTTCCCCTTATTGTAATCTGACAGACCCTATTAGAGCTGATAAAGGAGTTAAACAAAGATGCCTTTTGGCAGCCCTCCTCTTTAACTTCTATATTAATGACCTGATATTTCATATAAATAAGCCTGAGTTTCACCCTCCTAAGTTAGGCAATAAATATATAAGGGTGCTCCTTTATGCAGACGATGCTGTTTTACTTTCAAGGACACCTACTGGCCTCAGGAGAGCCATGAGTTCCTTCACCCAGTATTGCCAGGCTAACAAATTAGAGGTTAATTGTTCTAAAACCAAAGTAATGGGCTTTGCAAAAAGAACTCCTAAGATCTATCACTGGTACTTAAACTCTATTCCTATTGAATAAGTTTCCTGTATTAAGTACTTGGGTGTTCTGTTTCAGGCAAATGGCTCACGAACTGTTAATATAAATTCTGTTGCCTCAAATGCCAATAGGAGTGCAGGGGCAATTCAAAATTTTATTATCATAAAGGGGGCAAATGCTTGACAGCCGCCCTTAGATTATTCAAGGCCAAACCTCTCAGCCAACTTATTTTTGGAGCCCCTATTGACATTACTACAAATTACAAGAAGCTGGATATTGTCTGATCAATTTTTTTTAGAACAGTCCTACAAGTACCCCATGGCATTCCAAATGTCCTCATCCAAATTGAAACTGGAATGATTATGGTAGGGGCAAGGCTGTGGGTCGTGGTGATCCAGTACTGGTTGAAACTGGTCTTCTCACCTAAAGGGCTGATAAATTCAATTTTTCAAGATACTCTTTTTCCACCATGGCTTAGGGCTGTAGAGGAGAAACTTCCCTACTATGGTTTTACAAAACAATATTTGTGCTCTCTTGCCTATGATAAAGCCAGAGACACGGTAAAACAGAGGATACTGGATATCGCCAGGAAAATACTGTACGTTGCACAAAGAAATGGCATGTCCTTTTAGAGCCTTTTAACAGAGTACCTCCTATGTCCTATCTCCATCATCTATCAAATCATGAATACAGGAGAATGTTTACTCTAATGAAATAGGACTCACTCCCCTCAGCAGTTACTGAAGGAAAGTATAAGAAAATTCCTTTTGAAGAAAGAAAATGTCCCTGTTGTAATGAAGGTATAGAGTCCCTAGAACATGTTATATTTGATTGCAAGGTGTATATTAACCTTTGTGAATTTCTTCCGTTTTCCACAATTGTACCCCTTACTAGCAGACAAAAAGTGTGCCTACTGAAGAACTTCCTTGCCAATAGGAAACCTGGGTTTACATATCAAATGGCCAGATTTAGTTAGCTTGCTGCAAGAACTAGAAAATCCTTATTAGCTCGGGCAGAAAACTGTTAAGTATCTCTTTGCCAATTTTTTTTTAAAAATCCCCAAGATTTTAAATTGTATTTTACCCTTATTTTATTGTTGTTTTTATCACCTTATGGTTTTAATTTTATACTTATTGCTGGCTTTGTCTGTGAATAAAATTCAAATTTGAAAGCTCAGTAAATCAAAAGTAATCAGAGTGTGTGTAATGTGCCATTGTTGCAAACTTATTGCAAGTCCTTCAGTTTAAAAGGTTGCATCTTCAGCAAAGGCCCTTTTCAAGGAGTCCCGCCTTCAGCAGCTGGGGGGGCTGCTTCCGAAGAAAGTTATAGGGAGTTTTTCCCATCATAGTCAGTTAGCACTAAACTTGTAGTTTGGCATAAATATAGATCATCTCTAAGTCCTGGGGTTTCACCTATTATGTCAATATTTTTAATGAACAGCTGTCAGATCCTGCCCTGCTCCCTGACATTGCAATCTGGAAAGAGTCTGTTAAATTGATCTGGAGACTTTGTATGACAAAATGGGTGTTTTATCATATGATGGGGTAATAGAAATTAAGACTGAAAAGAAATCCCAGCTTTTTCAATATTTTCAGTTGCCACATTTTGATTATGCTACTAAGTGAGTAAGCAGTTTGAGATACAGAACCAAATTTGAAAAAAATATGGATTAACAAGTGAATATCTGGCCCCACTACTGGACCTCCTGATGGCACCTGGTATTTTTGGCCACTGTGTGACAGAGTGGTGGACTAGACAGGCCATTGGCCTGATTCAACATTGGCTTCTCTTATGTTCTTATGTTAATATCACTTGTTTATGTGTTGTTGTTACATTTGGAAGAGTGTGTTTACAAATACATAGATCTAAATGGGATAAAGTTCTTAGCCAGCTGCCTAAATTATATAGTAAGTCTCTGGAGAAGTGTTGGAGGTACCAGTCAAATAAAACAAATTTTTATCCCTATATTGCAGTCCTTCTAGGAAGTGCTTGTGGGATTAATTAACAAAATGATAGGATCATGACTGATCGTTGAACCTAAGATTATCTTGTTGAGTTATGTAAAGGGACAGGTTCAAGACTCAGATGTTGAAATGATATTCAATTTACAGAAGCTAAACTGTGCATTGCAGCTAAGTGGAAGAAACCAAATCCTTCTCTAACAGACTGGTATCAAAAGGTTTGGAAAATAGCTTGTATGACAAAATAAACCCATTGTGTAAGAATATATAAGAATATGTTTTGACTCTTTGCTGATTCTGGTTATGCATTGTTATATGCTAATAAATATTGGCTCTGATTATGTATTATTACATTTTAATAATTTTTTAAATAAAGAATATATTATGACTTTGTTCAGAAATGATCTATGGTCATTGTATTTTGGAACAATGAGTTCCAAGACAGGGTTTAGCCATGTGTATTTTTACTGGGTTGAATGTATAAATGTAGCTGTCTTTAAAACCAAAAATGTATTAAAATACATTAAGAAACAAAAAGTTCCAGACTGAATGGGTACCCCCCGCCCCAGGATCTAGATGATTTAACCAAGGAGAGGCGGATCTACATTATCATTCAGTGGGAGGTCAGAACCAAATAGATATATATATGTATGCTGTCAAATAGTAAAGGGGAAAAAATTACATCTGTAGACAAGTACAATTGTTGTTGTTAGCCATTCAGTCATGTCCGACTCTTGGTGATTCTATGGATCAGCTCTCCCCATGTTTTCCGATCTTGTACTATTTCTTTGAGTTGTTCCATGCTCAGGCTGGTGTTGACTTTTTTTTTTTTTGGCCCCCCGAAGGGGATTTTTTATTGATTTTTGTATATACTACTAAAACTACAAAGAAAAAAGGGAAAGGGAACTACATCTAGGGATAAAGAAAAGTAAACCCACACTATACTAAAACCCCAAGAGGAGGAGATCATATTCATGTTAAGCTGAATGTTAGTATTTTAGTGTTAATAAACAATGCCTGCTGTGGGTTCCTGTCTATCTCAGCTGAATTGTTAATTTGTCACTTGTTATGAGGAGATTTCAGAACACCCCCTCCAGCTCGCTTCATAAAGGCAATTTCCAGAGTCCTTCTGCCTTTATCTAGGCTTTCTATCTCTAGAGTCATACGATGATTTGATGGTGGCAGCTCCCTCTTCTGTGGCCAGGTCTTCATCCATCTCTGAGGGGATGGAGCTACATGACCCAGTTTCTCCTTCTTCTTTAAATCCCAGAGGGTGTTTTAGAAATTCTTTGGCTTTAAAAATGGAGTCAATCTTCTCTCTCTTGTCTTTGATTTTAAAGATGACACCTTCAGGGACCGCCCACCCATATGGAATTTGATTGATTTGGAGAAAAAGAATTAAGTCCTGATAGTACTTTCTTTTTTGACAAATTTCAAATGGAATGTCTTTTAAGGTCTTGATAGTTGTATTTCCCAGTTTCAGTGGAGTTGCTGATGTTGCTTTTCAGATTGCATCTCTGGTCTGTCTTCTTGAGAAACTGACCATTATTTCCCCAGGCAGGCTATTTTTTTTGGTGTAATTAGAATACACCATATATGCTGTCTCCATATCATGTGTAATTTCTTCCGCTTTCAAGCCTGTGACTGGCGCAATAATTTCACTGAGTATTTTCTTCAGGTCCTCTTTAGCTGATTCAGGAACTCCCTGGAATCTAAGGACCAAGTTAGCTTTTTCCATTTGTAATTGCAACAAACGAGTTTCCTGGTAGTTCAGCTTATTCACTAACTCTCCCATCTTTTTCTTCATATTCTTATTTGTGGCATACATCTCCTTCACAACTTCCACCATTTGCTCCATCTTTTTGGCTGTTTCTGCCAACTGGAGTTGCTGTGATGCAAAGTTTTGATTTAGTGTGACCAATTGCTGGTTGATACCAGCGAGTTGTTCCATCACGGGTTTGATGGTACCTGCTAGGAGTTTCATGACATCCATTCCCTCTTCTGGCCTTGGATTCTGGCCGCCTGTTGGTTTCGCTTTCATTCCTTTTTCCCCCGCACCTGCCAACATGGTGTATTGTTTACTTAAGCCACTCGCTGTTTCACCACCTCTGAAAATCACTTCCGGACTAAATCTGCTCTGGTAAGTCTCTCAGAACAAGCCGATCGCTTATTTTTCCCCGTCCCCCCCTCTTTTCTGCTTATCTGTTCACGCAGGTCGGAGGCGTCCCTTCTCTCTCTCACCTTGAAGATGGGGGGGTAGGGTTTTTTTTGCTTATTTTGAAGTTCATTTACATCTGACTCACATTCATTGTTGGTCCTGTTCGACCTCGTTTACATCCTCTCAATTCTGCTTGATCTCCAGCGCTTGTTCATGTCAGCCCAGCTTGTGTCCGAAGGCCACACAGCAGCAGGACCGTCAGGGCGGAGGGGCACCTCAATTCTCCGGCATTACACCATCAAAGAGGCTACTCCTCAAAAGCCCTATGGCTTGGAGCCAATCCCTAGGGCTCTGTGGGGAAACAGCATTGGCAGCTTCCCTCTATGCCGCTGGTGTGCGAATTGCTCCCCTGAGTGTCGGGGAGAGTGTCCACCATTGCAGCACCAAAAACAGGAAATCGGCTGGTGTTGACTTTTATGGTGTCTAGCCACCGTGTTCTTTGGCGGCCTGGTTTCCTTTTGCCACTAACCAATCCAAGCATAACTGCTTTTTCTAGTGAGTTCTTTTTGAAGTATAATTGGGACATGGGTTGAGAATCTATTTTCACTGAGTTGCAGAAACCAGCGCTTAGCATAAAATATGGTAACTGCGATGGAATTTCATATTAGGTAGTATCATCATACTGAATCTGATTATATCTGCTGTTATTTATTGAATGGTAATCTAAATGTTTTATTAAAAAAATAATGCAGCACATGCTGTTCAAGCAGATAAAAATCATAGTCTGGCCTAGATGTTGGGATTTTACAGAAGAGCAAGAAGAGTTCTGATCAGGCAAGCAGAGAGAGGGACTATGTTGTTGCCAAACTAATTTGGCAGAAGAGCTGTCTGAATAGATAGATAAACAGTGGAGCTTTTGAAGGCATGGTAGGCCCAAGGGAAATTCCTCAAACTGCTGAGAATGAGAAAAGCCAGGAACAGATCTTCCTTGTTTTGACAAAGGAACCATCACTCAACTCTTTCAGTAGAACTACAGAGATCATTTTCTCCCTTTGCTCCCAGAAGGTATTTATGCTTCTCTTCCACACACTAATTCACTGAACCATACTTCCCCCCAACACACATACACATGAATCTTTTCCCACTGGGAGCTGACTGAACTGTGTGTGACAAACACTTCCAAATATTTCAGGCATCTAATGTAGAGAGACAAACCACATCCCCTTCCAAAGTGTTACCATTTGGTGTGGCCAAAGTTCTATATTCACATTATACATTAAATTATTTGGGAAAGGGGGAAGAGGTGGTGCTGGACTATAGGGTTGCCAGCTCCAGGTTGGAAAATTCTTGAAGATTCAGAGGTGGACCTTGGGAAGGACAGAGTCTGAACATAAAGTCCACTCTCTGAAGTTGCCATTTTCTCCAGGGGAACCGATTTCCATAGCCTGGAGATCAGTTGTAATTCTGGGAGAAATCCAGACCCCACCTGGAGGATGCAACCCCAACAGGCGACTAAAGAATTTCTTTCCACATTACACACTACTACATTCCTGTGGATAGTCCCAGCTGTGTTGTGGGAACATTCATAAACTCAAACTAAAGCATTAAAAACAGGCAATTAAAAAAACCTACAAAAGATTATTAGTCACCCAGAAAATATTAGAAACATTAGACAACACAAAAATACAAAAAAATCTGTTATTTCTAAAACAAAAATTTTGGCAGAAATTGGCTAGAAATTTAAAATTACTAGCCTGGAGAGTAAAGTGGAGAAATCTGGAAAAACACATTTTTGCCCTGAAAGATAGTGCTGTGAGTTGCATTGTGACACTAAACATATACTTCAGATTATGTTTGATTTTTATAGATCTTTGTATACAGGTAGCCCGGCTCCAAATAGCGCAATTTAGCAAATTTCTCAAAGCACAAAACACTTACAAAACTACAACCACAGCACAAAATTTTTTTAGATTGACCTAGTACAGCCAGGGAACTAGAAGAAGCTATACAGCAATCAAAAATTAATTCAACACCTGGCCCAGATGGGCTGCCCAGTGAATGGTACAAAGCCTTCAAAGAAACATTAATACCACCACTTTTAACATTGATGACAAATATAATAAAGAGTGGTCATGTCAGAAAAAGGTCTATTTGATGTTTCTCACTGAGTCCATTGTTATGTGTTCCCTATTCGGCTTTGCGCTTGCGTAGGTATGCAGGCAGTAACGTGGGAGCTTCTTCCCTTGCCGCTTCTCCTTATCACGGTGGCCTTGAATGCAGGCTTTGGGCTATTCTTTTGTTGATGAGAATTTTCCAGTCCTGTGAATGCGAGAGGAGGGGGGAGTCGTCTCCCGCTCACGAAGTAACTCTCCCGCCGGGAGTTTCCCGCGCGCGCGCTTACAGTTCATTCGCTAGTCACTTGCATGCATCATACTATAACCCTGCTTGCTTTGCTCTTGCCCCCATTCCTGACAATGACCTTCTACTGTGGGTTTTAGCACTGTAATCCAATAAAGCCTTTCTTTTGATCAAGTATGCCTGGACTTACTTGCTTTTGAACCTGACAGAAATTGTCAGGAATCCTCATTCTTTCACCACCAGCAGCTCCTGCCACCCATCACGATGAGCGGGGCTGGGGTCGGTCCACCGGTGACTACCACACCGGTCACCATGGTTCCGGTCACCACCGTGGCAATTCCAGTGACCACCACTCCGGTTACCACCGTTCCAGCTACCACCGCTGCTCCAGTGACTACAACTCCGGTGACCACAGCTTTGGTCCTATACTCGACGGCTGGGCCAACCACCCCTCCGTTGACCAGCACAGTGGGAGCATCGTACACCCTTCCGATCTACAGCCCCGCTGGGCCAACCCAGAGTCATGGAGGGGCGATACCTCGAACCTACTTTCTTGGTGCCCCAACTCCCTGGGACAAGGGTGTTACCTAGCATAGATCGCGGGACTGGACTAAGAATCTTTTGGATACCACCCAGACTACCTGGTCATTACCGGGGAGCCAGAGCTGGGACAGCTTACTGGATCCCCGGGGAAGTTTCGGGCTCCCCCAGGGGCGGATGTCCCGCGGATTTCCCAGGTCGGGGTCCAGCCCGGATGCGGATGCCCGCATGGATTCTATTCAAGATGATACCCGATGATTAATGCGGGACATGGGCAAGCTGATGCAGTCCCTGCCACAGATGATGGACCAAGCCATCCGAGCCCACCCGTTGACTCAACCGAGACCAGCGCCAGCCCCAGTACCACCATTGCCTGCGCCTCCCCTTCCCGGCCAGCCTGTTCCAGGGCAGCCAGCACCAGCAGCACCCTTACCCAGCCAGCCGGTGCCTGGTCAGCCTCCTCCGGCTGGCCCATTGCCGGGAGGGCCCGTTCCGGGGCAACCTGGACATGTCCAGCCTCCACCTGTTCTACCGCCGCCTCCCGCTCCTGCTCCGGCGCCCCTCCCGTTGCCCGTTCCAGTGCCTGGCAGGGGTCCCGTTCCTCCAATAATTCGTCCCAAAGATACGTTGGACATTACTTTTGACGGGGACCCTGAGACTGTGTCTTTCTTTATATTACAAGTTGGGAAATTCGTACAGCGATGGGGCTATGTGTTCCCGGATGAGGAGCAACAGGTGGAATTTATTGCTTCAAGGTTTCGCGGAATTGCTACCAGCTGGTACGTGGCCCTCCACGATCTGGAGGCAGTGGAGCTGGGGAATGTTGATGACTTCATGTGGGCCTTGAGGAATCGCTTCAAAGACCCGGGGGCGGCTCCAAAGGCTGAAGCGTTCCTTTGCACCTTCAAACAAGGCAAACTAACAGTGAGGGAGTACTCACGGGAATTTCAACGGCACGCAGTCAAGATTTGACACTGGACTGACCCCGTGCTGGCTCAACAATATCGGATGGGGCTAGCAGTGGAGGTCCGCCACAACGTTCTCAGTTCCAAAGAGCCACGCACCCTTCAAGGTTGGATGGAGGAGGCGGAAAAAGCTGAAAGCCGATTGCGCCTCATGAAACTGGACTTGTCATTTGGGAGCAACCATCCGAGCACCTTGGCCACCCCGACCAGAAACAAGCCTACCTCCACCCAGGGTGGGGTGAGAGACCAACACATGAGACAGGGCTTGTGCCTATGATGTGGGGAGAAAGGGCACTTCGCCGCATCCTGCCCCAAGGGAGATCCTGGTCGGGCTCCAACTCAAGAGGAGCCCCGACTATGGCAAGCTACCACCCCGAGAAAGGATACAGCAAAACCACGCAATCCGCGAGCCCTTTTTGCCAATCCGGACCCTGCAGATGTCTTGATGTTGGAAGAAGAGGAGAGTGATCTGCAGGGAAATGAAGTGGTCCTGTTTGTGAGTGACGCTGCCCAACAGGACCCTGCCCCTGAAGCGCCAAAAATGGTGAGCAATTACCCCTCTCTCTTCTTTGTGACTGTTCTTATAATGAACCCAGCAATGATGACCCACATCAGGGTCCAAGCCCTCATTGACTCGGGGTGCGGGAGGGATTTGATGAACCCGTCACTGGTAACGGGACTAGAGGCGGCAGTTACCAGTTTGAAAGATCCCATTACCTTTACCCAAATGGATGGGTCACCGATGAAGGAACCATGTCGATTTGAGACTGTCCCCTTAAGGGTGGGCACAGGAGAACACTGGGAGCTGCGGTCTTTTGTAATAGCCCCACAAGCCCAATTCCCATTAGTGTTGGGCAGCCCATGGTTACATGGGCACGATCCCTATATACTTTGGGATGAAGGGATGGTACAATTTATCTCCCCGAAATGTGTGGAGCACAAGTGGGACCCGGGGTGGGGAAAAACCCCTAATAACGATCCTCCACAAGCCTGCTTAGCCGCAGAGGACTTTAATCGCATTCCCAAAGAATACCGGCATTTGGCCCGTGTGTTTGAGGAGGAGGAAGCTGACGAACTACCTCCCCACCGTAACTCAGACTGTGCGATTGAAATCCTTCCGGGCCACAAGTTGCCCAAAGGGAAAATTTATGCCATGAGTCCTATGGAAAAAGAGGAGCTACGCAGATTCATTGACAAGAATCTAGCCCGTGGATTTATCCGACTGGCTTTGTCCCCCTTTGCGGCCCCTGTGTTGTTTTGTAAAAAGAAGGATGGGGGCTGAGACTGTGCACTGATTACCGGGGCCTAAACGCAGTTTCGGCTACCAATGCTTACCCCATGCCCCTCATCAAGGATTTATTGGCAGAAGTGGCAAAGGGGAAGGTGTTTTCCAAATTGGATTTACATGATGCCTATTTTAGAGTTCGCATTAGGCAAGGAGATGAACACAAGACCGCCTTCAATACCCCGTTGGGACAATTTGAATATCGGGTTATGCCTTTCGGTTTGCAGGGGGCGCCTGGGGTCTTCATGAACTTAGTAAACGAGGTGTTGCACCCCTATTTGTTCAAGGGGTGGTTGTTTACTTGGATGATATCTTGGTGTACAGCCCAGACCAAAAATCTCACACCAGGCTGCTTCAGCAGGTACTGGAGAAGTTGCTAGAGCACAAACTGTTTGTTAAGCTCTCAAAATGCGAATTTCACCAGAATCGCATTGACTTTTTAGGGTATCGCATATCCTCAAATGGGTTGGAAATGGACCCAAAAAAGGTCCAGGATGTGTTGGCTTGGGAACCCCCCAAAACCAGACGGCAGCTCCAGAGTTTTCTCGGTTTCGCCAATTTTTACCGCCAATTCTTGCCCCATTTTGCCCAGGTAGCCCTCCCTCTCACAGATCTCCTCAAGACTAAAGGGAGAGGGGCCAAAGCTTCCATGCCAGGGGCCCTGTTAGATTGGACACCTCAGTGTCAAGAGGCATTTGAACAACTGAAGCAGTTATTTACTTCCGATCCAGTACTGGCACACCCAAATGAAACAAAAAAATTTATTGTCCAAGTAGACACCTCAGATACCGCAATGGGGGGGGTGATCTTACAAGAGGACGCCCAAGGGCACTTGCACCCTCTTGCTTATGTTTCACGAAAGTTTAATGACACAGAGAGGTTCTGGCCCATTTGGGACAAAGAAGCTGCTTCTATATGCTTAGCCCTAATTACTTGGAGGCACTGGCTAGAGGGGGCTCGGGTACCCTTTGAAATCTGGACTGATCATAAGAACCTTGAGGTACTTCGGAAGCCCCGGAATCTAAATGCCAAACAGTTCCGCTGGGCTGAGTTTTTCTCCAAGTTCCAATTTACCCTTCACCACTTCCCGGGTAAGTCCAATCACTTGACAGATGCCCTCTCACGCCTTCCCCAGCATCTGAGCAAGAGAACGGAGGTGAGGGAATCCTTTTTTACCCCAGACCAACTTGTTGGGGCCGTTATAACACGTAAACAGAGACAATTGCAGCCCGTTACCCCGAGTCAGGGGTTGCCATGGGAAAATCAATTTGCTAACGACATCACTGATCAGGAGAAAGTTGAGCTAAAAGCTCGAGATGATGTGGAATGCAAACCCAATGGCTGCTGGTACAAAGGCATTAAACTGTTTGTCCCAGAAAGTACGCAACCCCAGGTACTGCAGGCTGCCCATGAATCATAACAGCCTCCTCAAACCGGCATCTCCCCCATCTAAGTGGCATCCGGAGCCTCCGGCAACCCCCCCCACTGATCATCGATAACGAGGAGCACTACGAGCTGGATAACATCCTGGACTCCAAATTTATCCGTGGACAATTGTATTATTTGGTTGAATGGGTACATTTTGGGCCCCAACACAGGGAATGGGTTAAAGTCTCCAATATTAATGCACCTGATCTTCTAAGGGATTTTCACACCCGTTTCCCAGCCAAACCAGGGTGTCCCATGTACTCCCCTTCCTGAGTGGTGGGTGGGAGGTATTTTGGGAAGGGCAGAATGTCAGAAAAAGGTCTATTTGATGTTTCTCACTGAGTCCATTGTTATGTGTTCCCTATTCGGCTTTGCGCTTGCGTAGGTATGCAGGCAGTAACGTGGGAGCTTCTTCCCTTGCCGCTTCTCCTTATCACGGTGGCCTTGAATGCAGGCTTTGGGCTATTCTTGTGTTGATGAGAATTTTCCAGTCCTGTGAATGCGAGGGGAGGGGGGAGTCGTCTCCAGCTCATGAAGTAACTCTCCCGCCGGGAGTTTCCCGCGTGCGCGCTTACAGTTCATTCGCTTACTTGCTTTTGAACCTGACAGGTCAGTTCCCACAATCCTGGACACAGTGTCAGGCACCTCTGTTCTTCACCAGGAAGTATTTACCTACAAGAACTATCTAGACCAGGGGTGTCAAACTCATTTGTTATGAGGACCAGATCCAGATCCAACATAAATGAGACATTGTTGGGCCGGGCCATGTGTGTCATAAAACATAATGCCAGGTAGCAGAGATATAAACTGTATAAAGGACACAAACAAACACAATTAAAGTTTTTTTAACTTAAAAACATGCTTAAAACATTAGCACTCTTGTGATATTTTGTTTATTTGCCTCTACTAACTGACACCTCTTGCTCTGAATTATTGCATCAAAATGTCTGGGCTGTAGCAATTTTGAGTATGCTGTTCAGGTGTGTATCTGTGAGCTGCAAACCGACTTTTGATTTATTGACAGTCATTACAGAAATCTCATGGACTCAGGGGAAAATATGAAATGACTGGGCATTGCAAGCTTTTGTACATAAATTGCTTCATGTGCTGGTCAAGAACATATGAAGGCATCATGACACAGTGAGGACTATGTGTTTTTCTACAAAACTACAGTCTTCCCAGAAAAATAACTGGAACTTCTATGAGGCACTGCAAAAACAGAGAGACAGCCATCCATAGTGGTCATTATCAGCTTACTATCTGGGAAGTCTAGGTTCAAAATCCCCAGTCTACAAAAGAAATGTGCTGTATGAACTTGAACTGGACACACAGTCTCGGCCTAATCCACTACACTGGCTTGTTGTTATTCCTCATCTAAATAGTTCACATTGCTTTCCTACTGAGAAAGACTGGATCAGGAGGACATGAATACAGTGATAAAGGGGAGGCAAACCCAGTTGCACCCAGGAGAGCCCTGGCATAATGAGCCCAACAAAACACACACACACACTGTAGCAAGGCACACAAAAGTTCATACCTTGAGTAAAACTTTGTTGGTCTTAAAGGTGTTGTATTTCACCTGTGTGATTGAGGCAGCCAAGGAAGGGGAGGAGCCACAGCCAATAGAAGGGAAGAAAGGCTTGCATTTGTTTCCTGTGCAATTGAGGGAGCCTGGCCAGAAAGCAAGCTCTGGCTCATTCCTTCCCTCCCCCTGGAAGGAGGAGGGGGAGGAGCCTCAACCAATGCAGAGAACAGAGGCTTGCCTATCTATCTCTCCTGTGCGATTGAGAAAGTCTGGCAAAGCAAGCTGTGATGCAGCAGTAGCAGAACCGGAGAAGGAAGCAGGAGAGAGCCAGTTGCTCAAGGGGCAGATAGGAGCCTTGCAGGGGCTGGATCCAGCCTGCGGGCCACATGTTTGACACCCCTGAGCTAGACAATCAAGAACAAACTGGTGCAATCAAACAGAAATCTAGTTCTAGCTTGCCTTTGGGACCTAGTTGTCCTGTAGGTTAAACCAGAACTGGTTTATCCTGAAAACAGTATATATCTCTCCAGTTCAGGGATGGGACACACATAAGCACAAATCACAGCTTATCATTATAGGAACAAACCTGGGGGATTCTTGAGCTCATGCGCTCCCCCCACCACCACCCCCATGCAGCTCAATGAATTGATTGTTTTTGCTGCAAACCACAATTTTTTGGTACATGTGAGCCACAAATTATGGTTTGTCTGCTCCAAACCATTTCTGGTTAAGAGAAAAAGACAATCCATAGTTTGTGATTTCTGTGTAACAAACTATGGTGTTGCCCTATGAAAGCTGAAGTATCATTTCTGAGTTGTGCATGGATGTCAAAGCCTAAAAGCTCCAGGCCAGACATTAACACCAGTGATGGCATAACATATTCATTTGAGTATGCCAGACATGCCTATGAGATTAAAAAGATAATTAAACACTACTGGCATGTGGTTCAGGATGTTCCTGGGTGTCAAGTGGTACCCAAGATTGGTTTTAAAAGAGCTTGCAATCTTAAAGATCTGCTTATAAGATCTGATTATCTACAGACATCTAGACAGGAATCACGCCCTAGTGGTAATGCCAAATGTCATTCATGTGCAGCATGCCCTATGGCACTGGAGATCAAAGAGTTTACTCATCCCACTATGGGGTTTAAGTTTAGATTATCTGCGTTCCCTAACTGTAATACAAAAAATTGTGTGTACTGTGTCACTCTCCCTCATGGATCACTGCCTCGTCATGGCGAGGGGGCTTGCGTGGTTCGATGAGGCTTTGGGCTATGCCATGGAGGGCCACCCAGGACGGACAGGCCACAGCAGAGAACTCAGACCAAGCGTGATCCCCTGGAGAAGGAAATGGCAACCCACTCCAGTATCTTTGCCAAGAAAACCCCATGGACAGTAACAAAAGGCTAAAAGATATGACGCCGGAAGATGAGCCCCTCAGGTTGGAAGGTGTCCAATATGCTACTGGGGAAGAGCAGAGGGCAAGTACGAGTAACCCCAGAAAGAGTGAAGCGGCTGGGCCAAAGCCGAAAGGACGCTCAGTTGTGGACGTGTCTGACGGTGAAAGGAAAGTCCGATGCTGCAAAGAACAATACTGCATAGGAACCTGGAATGTAAGATCTATGAATCAAGGTAAACTTGACGTGGTCAAAAATGAGATGGCAAGAATGAACATCGACATCTTGGGAATCAGTGAACTAAAGTGGACAGGAATGGGCGAATCTAACTCAGAAGACCATTATATCTACTACTGTGGCCCGGAATCCCATAGAAAAAATGGTGTGGCCTTTATAGTCAACAAGAGAGTGAGAAAGGTAGTACTGGGATACAATCCCAAAAATGACAGAATGATCTCGGTCCGAATCCAAAACAAACTATTCAATATCACAATAATCCAAGTCTATGTCCCAACCACTGCTGCAGAAGAGGCTGAAGTGGACCAGTTCTATGAAGACCTACAACAGCTCATAGAACTAACACCAAAAAAATGATGTCCTCATCATCATAGGGGACTGGAATGCTAAAGTAGGAAATCAAAAGGTAACCGGAATAACAGACAAGTTTGGCCTTGGAGAACAAAATGAAGCAGGGCAAAAGCTAACAGAGTTTTGTCAAGAGAACACGCTGGTCATAGCGAACACCCTTTTCCAACAACCTAAGAGGTGTCTCTACACATGGACATCACCAGATGGGCAACACCGAAATCAGATTGACTATATAATTTGCAGTCAAAGATGGAGAAGCTCTATCCAGTCAGTAAAAACAAGACCTGGAGCTGACTGTGGCTCAGATCATGAGCTACTCATTGCAAAATTCAGACTTAAATTGAAGAAAGTTGGGAAAACCACAAGGCCATTCAGATTTGACCTAGATCGCATCCCTGATGAATATACAGTAGAGGTGAAGAGTAGGTTTAAGGGACTAGATTTGATAGACAGAGTGCCTGAAGAACTATGGACAGAGGTTTGTGACATTGTACAGCAGGCAGCAATCACTGCCATCCCAAAGAAAGAGAAATGCAAAAAAGCAAAGTGGCTGTCTGATGAGGCTTTACACATAGCAGAGGAAAGAAGGAAAGCTAAAGGCAATGGTGAAAAGGAAAGATTTGCCCAACTGAATGCAGATTTCCAGAGAACAGCAAGGAGAGATAAGGAGGCTTTCCTGAATGAACAATGCAAAGTAATAGAGGAAAACAATAGATTGGGAAGGACTAGAGATCTCTTCAAGAAAATTGGAGAAATCAAGGGAACGTTCCATGGTACTCTCTTGCTTTCTCCATAATCCAGTGAATGTTGGCAATTTGATCTCTACTTCCTCTACCTCTTCGAAACCCAGCTTGTACTTCTGGCAGTTCTCTATCCACGTACTGTTGGAGCCTAGCTTGTAGGATTTTGAGCATGACCTTGCTAGCGTGTGAAATGAGTGCAATTGTGCGATAGTTTGAACATTCCTTGACATTGCCCTTCTTTGGGATTGGAATGTACACTGACCTTTTCCAATCCTGTGGCCACTGTTGTGTTTTCCAAATTTGTTGGCAAATTGAGTGCAGCACTTTAACAGCATCTTCTTTTAAGACTTTGAATAACTCAGCTGGGATACCATCACCTCCACTAGCTTTGTTGTTAGTAATGCTTTCTAAGGCCCATTTAACTTCGCTTTCCAGGATGTCTGGCTCGAGGTCAGTGATTATACCATCGTGGTTGTCAAGCACATTGAGGTCCTTCTTGTATAGTTCTTCTGTGTATTCTTGCCATCTTCTGCTTTTGTTAGGTCCCTACCGTTTTTGTCCTTTATCATGGCCAGCTTTGCACAGAATATTCCCTTGATTTCTCCAGTTTTCTTGAAGAGATGTCTAGTCCTTCCCATTCTATTGTTTTCTTCTATTACTTTGCATTGTTCATTCAGGAAAGCCTCCTTATCTCTCCTTGTTGTTCTCTGGAAATCTGCATTCAGTTGGGTAAATCTTTGCTTTTCACCTTTGCCTTTCGCTTTCCTTCTTTACTCTGCTATTTGTAAAGCCTCATCAGACAGCCACTTTGCTTTCTTGTATTTCTGTTTCTTTGGGATGGTGCTGATTACTGCCTCCTGTACAATGTCATGAACCTCTGTTCATAATTCTTCAGGCACTCTATCAAATCTAGTCCCTTAAACTTGTTCTTCACCTCCACTGTATATTCATAAGGGATGTGATCTAGGTTAAACCTGAATGGCCTAGTGGCTTTCCCAACTTTCTTCAGTTTAAGTCTGAATTTTGCAATGAGTAGCTCATGATCTGAGCCAGTCAGCTCCAGGTCTTGTGTTTACTGACTGGATAGAGCTTCTCCATCTTTGGCTGCAAATGATACAGTCAATCTGATTTCGGTGTTGCCCATCTGGTGATGTCCATGAATAGAACCTATTCTGGCAGGAAGGGCGGGATACAAATCAAATTAATTAATTAAATAAATAGCATAAAAATAGAGTAATCTCTTAGGTTGTTGGAAGAGGTATTGACTATGAACAGCATGTTTTCTTGCCAAAACTCTGTTAGCCTTTGCCTGGCTTCATTTTGTTCTCCAAGGCCAAACTTTTGACTTCCTACTTTAGCATTCCAGTCCCCTATGATGAGGAGGACATCTTTTTTTAGTGTTAGTTCTAGGAGTGTTGTAGGTCTTTATAGGACTGGTCCACTTGAGCCTCTTCTACATCAGTGGTTGCGGCATAGATTTGGATTGCTGTGATGTTGAATGGTGTGCCTTGGTTTCAGACGGAGATCATTCTGTTGTTTTTGAAATTGTATCCCAATACTGCCTTTCACACTCGCTTGTTGACTATAAAGGCCACACCATTTTTTCTACAGGATTCTTGACCACAATAGTAGATATAATGGTCTTCTGAGTTAAATTCACCCATTCCTGTCCACTTTAGTTCACTGATTCCCAAGATGTCGATGTTCAGATGTAGTTAGACACAATAGTTCCATCTGTGGCATCTGAACACTGGCATGGTACTTCTGATGACTTTCAGTGCAATCCTAAGCAAAGTTATCCCCTTCTGTTGGTTTTTAAAAGAGCTGCTTAGGATTGCACAGTGAAGCCTTTTTTCAGATGTCTCTACATTATTCAGTCTTCTAACTTTATACTCCGTAGCAGATTAGTTTTGTTCTGTTTGTCAATAGTAGAGTTACAGTTGGGCTTGCAACCCATCATGTAAAGCAATTTCCCCCTGCCACTTCCCACCTTCTGCCACCGCTCAAAGGCGTGAAGCAGGTAATGGTTGTGGAAAGACCTTATTGTACAATAGAGATCATCAAAATCCTACAAAATCATGACATCACTTCCTAATTTTAGATGGAAGTGAAATCGACATGTATGTGATGTCTCCCCCCCCATGCCCTGTCCCCCCAAATCTCCTGGGGATTGTAGGCTTATGCCTGACAGTCCTAGTTACAATGAAACAGTAAGTTTGCTTTCCATATAGAGGCCTACCTTTTAAACCTGGAAATACTTAGAAAACATAAGAACATAAGAGAAGCCAATGTTGGATCAGGCCAATGGCCCATCCAGTCCAACACTGTCACGCAGTGGCCCAAAATACCAGGTGCCATCAGGAGGTCCACCAGTGAGGCCAGGACACTAGAAGCCCTCCCACTGTTGCCCCCCCAAGCACCAAGAATACAGAGCATCACTTGCCCCAGACTGAGAGTTCCTACCTATACCTTGTGGCTAATAGCCACTGATGGACCTCTGCTCCATATGTTTATCTAATTCCCTCTTGAAGCCATCCATGCCTGTAGCCACCACCACCTCCTGTGGCAGTGAATTCCAGGTGCTAATCACTCTTTGGGTGAAGAAATACTTCCTTTTATCTGTTCTAACCCGACTGCTCAGCAATTTCTTTGAGTGCCCACGACTTCTTGTATTGTGAGAAAGGGAGAAAAGTACTTCTTTCTCTACCTGCTCTACCCCATGCATAATCTTGTAAACCTTGATCATGTCACCCCTCAGTCATCATTTTTCCAAGCTAAAGAGCCCCAAACACTTTAACCTTTCTTCATAGGGAAAGTGTTCCAACCCTTTTATCATTCTAGTTGCCCTTTTCTGCACCTTTTCTAATGCTAGAATATCCTTTTTGAGGTGTGGTGACTAGAACAAGCATCACAGAAAAAAAAACCCGTAAGTCCATGTTCATATCATTTCCCCATCAACTGTATGGAACTTCCAAAGGTTCTTGGGACCAACATATCTAAGGGACCGCCTCTTCCCATATATGCCTTGAAGAGCATTACACTCTAAAGATCAACACCTCCCAGTGGTCCCTGGCCCAACGGATGTCCATCTTGCCTTGACCAAGTCCAGGGCTTTCTCTGTCCTGGCAGCCTTATGGAACATGCTCTCCATTGAGATCAGGGCCCTGCAAGACAGAGCTGTTCCACCAGGCCTTTGGTTGAGGCAGTGGGCGCCCACATATGGCCTCCCTGAGGTTGCTGTCACTCACCCACCCACCTACTTACAACTGGCCTTTATATCACCTGTACTACCAGGCCAGAATTGTTATAGCCAGCTGACTTTTGTCTTAAGTTGCACCCATCAAATTTGATGCTTATATTGTGTTTTTAAAATTGTAATTGTATTTATTATAATGATGTTACCCACTCTGAGCCCATTTGCGGGATGGGTGGGATTTAAATATGAATAAATAAATAAATTGTAATGGATGAGAAAAAGGATGTTCTGCCACCAGAGTCACTCGTCTTCATAATGACATGTCTGAGAAATTTCAAATGTACTTAAGCCGTTTCAAATCTTCAAGTCTAAATTTATCTCCCTTGAAGATGACCTTCAAGGAAAAGCACCCAGTTTTCACATTCAGAGTTGGGAAAGGACAACATGAATGAGCCTATGCAGTCAGTGGTCCTTTGACAGGATAAAACCTAAGTGGCATCTGTGAACCAAAACCAAAACCAGCAGCCCGCTTTATTACACCCTGCTTTATAAAGCCTAGGTCTGCCTCTTTCCAGCTGCTGGTCTGCCATAACATCAGCCCCAGTTCATTCAGTATATAGAGTCCCATCAATTCCAGTAGCCCTGATCTGACTGGCCCAGGCTAGCCTCATCTCAAGAGATCTTGGAAGCTGCTAAGCAGGGTCAGCCCTGGCGAGTATTTACATGGGAGACCTCCAAGGAATACCAGGATTGTGATGCAGAGGCAGGCAACAGCAAAATGCCTTTGAATGTCCCTTGCTTTGAAAACCCTACAGGGTCACCATAAGCCAGCTAAGACTTGAGGACACCTTCCACCACCACCACCACCACCAATTATTTAAAAAAATGGAACGACGAATTCACACATTGACACTATTCATGTAATTTATCACAGCAATTGTGATAACCAAAGTAAGTAAAATTCTTGTCCATCGATCATCATGTAAGGAATCAGCATGGGTCATGTCCTCTTATTTTAAGAGATATCCCACGATGGGCACCAAACTAGGAGCTAATGAGAAGCAGTGATTTATGACTCTTCTGGAGTGATGAATGATTCTATTAGCCCAAGTGCAACTCATAGGTTTCTCTAAAACTGGAAACACCAACACAACTAATTTTTTTGTCAGGTGCAATAGATAAGTCTTCATTAGTTGGATTTAGTGATTCCCTACAGATGGATCATGTTGAGATCCCCTAGAAGTGGAAATATAAGAAAAAGCCCGTCCAAGATATGATTAACTACCTTTGGCCTAAGCTGAATTCTACATTTAGATAAAGACTCAGTTTTGATAATAAAAGCAAATCATGGGTTGCCCATGACTGAGCCAGAGAAGGGGGCATTCCTCAAACTAGCAGATCCCTCCCTCCCTCCCTTCCTGCTGTCATCGCAGCTGATTTATAGCAACCCCATAGGTTTTTCAAAGTGGTTTCTCATTGTCTGCCTTTGTGAAGTGAAAACAGGGTTGGACTTACCTTTAACTTGTAATTCTTTGAGTGGTCTTCTGCACAGGCACACATTGGTGGACTGCACAGAAGCCACAATGATGAACCTGAACTTCATAGGTGGTGGTCTCCCATCCAAGTACTAACCAGAGCTGACCCTGCTTAGCTTCTGAGATCTGATGAGATCTTGCTAACCTGGGCTATCCAGGTCAGGGCTTCCCTTTCATAGGGCCACTTAATTCTGCTTCATCCAAAAAAAAAGTTTGTCATCATGCCCAAACTGGCAAACCAGGACTACAAATCCAAGGCTGAACCACTCTTTGAAATCCTGGTTTGCTGCTAAAACAGAGATAAGTATTTAGAGTCCTTTCCGCATTTGCCTGCCACTCCAGATTTTCTCAGTGTTCGAGTTGAAGCAATTTAAGTCCACGGCAAAACAGCATCCAAATAATCCAGGGCAACAGCCGGCTGAAACTGAGCTGACCACTGAAGGCAGGTGATGTTATGCAGAATGGGAGAAAACCCCGGAATGAAAAGAAGCTTGAACTCTATTTTAGTGCAGAAGGGGGGGGGGGACTGGATTAAACAGAAGGTTGAATTCAATTTTAGTGAAGAATTGCTTGGAGGACACCAAGGTGAACATGGATTAAAAGGAGAGTACAGAAAGGTCCTCTGTGTTATATGTGAGGGGAGGGGGCAATGATGGAGCATGTTAGCCCAAGGATCTTCCAAGCTCATTCACATAACAGCAAACCTTCTGTCTGAACTGAACTGGACAGGGGTAACAGTACCTTAAATTTTTTTACTAGTACTGTTGGGGGGGGAGGCTGGAATCATAATATGGACCAATTCTTACACATACTGTAACCATCTCATAAGCGGCTTTCTTTCATCACTGAAACTGAGCCATAATGTTTATTTGCCATTGGTTACAGAGACTAGAAAAATACAAGATTTAGTATCTCATTCCATTGTTTCAGAGTCAACCCAGATTACAACATTTTCTTTCAACATATATGTTCTAGTAGCTAGTTTTGAAACCAGCAACTTTCCTTGTCATTTCTCACAAAAAGGTATCTCAGCTTTTTGCAGGATTCAAACTTAACGCTGAAGAGGCATCATGCCATCGAACTGTGTACATGGTACATGCATGAATTCCTCCTGATGCCCCTTACCCATGCAGAGAGGCAGACTGGCCATTTAACTTCCAGGGAAACTTCCTGGTGGGCCACTGCCCTGGAGGGTCACAAGTGGTCAGGAAAATTTGGCAGGCTCAGAATAAGATGTCCAAATCAGTATATGCACTAGAGGCAAACTTAAAAGTTATATTAAGATGGTATATGACTCCGGTTAAACTAGCTCTTATAATTCCAGGTTTAACCCCTTTTTGTTGGAAAACCTGTGGGGAACGTGCTACCTATATACACAACTGGTGGTCCTGTAAGCTAATTCAAGGATTTGGGATACAGATAGTACAATGCATAGGTAAACTAACAAGTTATGACTTACCTTTAGATCCTGTGATTATTCTCTTGGGACTTTGGCCTGAAAACGGTCCACCTACAAAAAGGAGAAAATTAATAGGAATGCTGCTTACAGCGGCCAAAATTCTTATAGCTAGATTCTGGAAAGATAAAGCAATTCCCACTGTATTACAATGGGTGCATAAAGTTTGGGATCTGTTTATGTTAGATGTTTTTTCAGCCTATAGAGATTCATCCCACAATGAACAACTGTTCTATAATCGGCTAAGTTTTTGGTATCCTTTGGTAGAAAAGATAGAATTAGAAAGTTTTGAATGGGAGGCTATTAAGGCTGCCAAATTCAAGCTTCTCCTATTTTGTTGAGGCTTTATAAATACTTCCTACTGTCTTGTTAGTTCAAAGGTATTTGAATGTAAAGTTGCTTAAGAGACTGTATCTTCTTTGAAGTTACTGTTGATCAATTTATGAGTATTGATTATATTAGTATACTGTTCTGTTAGTGACATAATTGCCATGTTATTCTTTCTTTCCTTGTGTTGTTTTGGTTTCAAAACTGGTCACATCAAAGTATATCATGTTTTGTTGCAGCCATTTTAAATTGTAACACTAAACTTAACAGATGTGTTTTTTAAAAAAAAAAAAAGTGGTCAGGAAAAAGCATAACCAAGCTCTAGCAGCTCTGCAGGAACCTCACGGGGCACAGTGCAGACCCTTTCTCAACAGTGGTCATTGGTGTCAGTTTACCAATTTTCTTTTCCTGCATTTCTGCCAGTTTTCAGGGTGATATTAATCCGCTGCTTGTACCACTGAGCTGAGGACCTCTCCAGTGATGGCTTGTAGCACCACAGGAGCCACTCGGCTTGGCTTGCACCAGGGCCATTTGCACTTCCCAGTCCACTCCTGCATCCATGCATAGATAGAGTCTATGCTCCTGCTCTCTTTTTCCCCAGTTTTGGCATTACACATACTTTTTAACCATGCAGAGCTAACCAGAATGAGTTTAAATAACCACTAGGCTCATGCAGGCATGCATTCACACAAAGTGAGAGCCCGCCAACTACACGTATTGTGAGAGCGCAGTCCCCCCAATGCACCTGATATTCATGAATGCTGATTTACCATCTTGTGCGAATTGGGCGATGCGTGGCTTTTCCATGCACAGGTGGCCACGACACAGGAGAACTGTCCCTATTCACACAATACTGTGGTACCCATATTGCGTACACCCTCCTGATATGTTCAGTTCAGTTCCCAGTTCATGGAAACGTAATGTCTGCACAGGCTGACTATTGAGGATGACTAGTGTCACACTGAAAGTAGGTAAAGACAGTGAATTCAAGAGGGAAAGGAATAGGGAACACACGTGCAAGCCAGCTTCCCTAAACTTCTGTTCAGAGTTCTTCTTCTGAAGCGTTTAATGACTTCAATTATCGTTCTTGTGAGACCTCAAGCAATCAGGAAGGAAGCTTGATGGAAATGAGGCATTATTCAAAGATGTCACTTGGCTGTTGATTACGTTGTGTGTTGAGCAGCTGGAGGGGGAAGTAATTGAAATCCTTTTTAAAAATTCCTAGATCAGCAGAGTTCTGCTCAGCCAATAACGAGGCGCTCTGTGCTCATCTAAGATCCAGGAGGGCCTAGCAAGCAGAGTTCTGCCCTTCAGCCTGCAAACCTCAGCTGATTCAGAGTTTCTCATAACAGGAGATAGATGGAGTGTGATAGCAAGGTCTCAGTTAATTTCTCTCAGCATTCCACAGTCAAGAAGGGTACATCTGCCCATCAATCTCCAATTTTGATTCATTTATTTCCTTTGCTATGTTTTCCGCGGGAATTAAACCCAAACAAATGGTGACCATATAAACTAAGCTTATTATTCCAGTTTGGTCCTTGCATCTGTCAGATGACTTTAATATGCTGTATGCTAATTTGCTGCTCACCCTCTACCTATATGTGTGGACTGGTGACTTCCCTTTCAGTGTATCTGAAGAAGTGTGCATGCCCACGAAAGCTTATACCTTGCATAAGGTATAAAGGTGCCACTGGACTTGAACTTTGTTCTTTGGATTGCCCAAGTTAGGAGTCCTGCAAATTATAAAACACCAGGCTGGGTAACTCTGGGTGAGGAAATTCCTGAGAATTTGGGGGTGGAGCCTGGGGAGAGCAGGGTTTGGAAAGGGACCTCAGCAGTGCATAATGCTGTACAGTCCTCCTTTCAGAGCAGTCATTTTTCCAGAATTGATCTCTGTCATCTGGAGTTCAGTTCTAATTCTAGGAGATCTAGAGGCTCAACCTGGAGTTTGGCAACATTTATATTTTTAATGGTGCTGTCAACTACCACCTCCTTCCCAAACTGAGAGCCAGAGTACATACATCTGCTCACCGAAGCAAACCACAAGCCTAGCAAGGATCCAGCCTTTTGGACAATATTGCTTCCTTTTTCTCGATAAGGCAAGTTTGCTCTAGTTTCATAAAACCCTAAAAACAAGGCATAGTTCTAGGAAAATACCTTTGGTCATGTTTATAGATGGCAATTTTTCATTGGCTCTCAGTGTCTCTCTGTCTCTTTATGCTCTGTGCAATGGCACTTTATGCTCTGACCTGGATGGTCCAGGCTAGTCCCATCTCAGTAGATCTCAGAAGCTAAGCAGGGCTGGCCCTCATTAGTACTGGGATGGGAGACCACCAAGGAAGTCCAGGGTTGCTGTGCAGAGGCAGGTGATGGCAAACCACCTCTGAATGTCTCTTGCCTGGAAACACCCTATGGAGTCGCCAGCAGTCAGCTGTGACTTGACATCACTTTCCACACACAATTATATTTTAGATTATATTTGGGGCAAACTTGGGTGAGTTTCCCCAGGTGGCCAAATAGCACCCCCTGAGATAGTTTCAGGTTGTAAAAAAATAAGGGAGGAGGCACCACGGTCCCAATCCAAACCAGGCGCTCCATACATGGGAATTGAGGAGAACCTTCAACTCATATCTGACAGTTATGGGAGGAGGGGACTGCAGCCCTCATCTGTATAATCCGTAATATTTGAACCAGCTCTTAATATAGTACAAATATGCACACCTATAAAAGTGCAAGCTGTTACTTTTGAGGGCTGGTGCTGCTTTAGAGGCAGCATTGCTTATGTTCCTGCTTGTGGCCTCCCTGGCCTTCTATTAGGGTTGCCAGCCTCCAGGTCCTAGCTGGAGATTTCTGGAGATTATAACTTATCTCCAGGCAACAGAGATCAGTTCACCTAGAGAAAATGGCTGCTTTGGAAGGTGGATTCTGTGACATTAAACCCAGGGCTCTTTTTGCAGCAGGAACTCCTTTGCATATTAGGTGACAGAACCCTGATGTAGCCAATCCTCCAAGAGCTTACAGAGTTCTTCTTACAGGGGCGACTGAAAGCTTTTGGAGGATTGGCTACATTAGGGGTGTGCACCTAATATGCAAAGGAGTTCCTGCTACAAAAAGAGCCCTGATTAAACCTCATCGAAGCCCCTCCCCTCCCCTCCCCAACCCCACCCTCCTCAGGCTCTGCTCCCCAAATCTCCAGGTATTCCCCAACTTGGAGCTTGCAGCCCTGGGTATGCTACAAATACAGGAGTCTCTCCTTAGAAAAACTGATCCCATAAAGCTTCCTTTAGGCCTTTCTACTTCTTCTGGAAGTGAGGAACACCAGCCACCTTAAAAATACCACAGCATTTAAAAGAAGGAACCCAGAAGCAGGAGCATCATGACTGTTGAGCTACTCCTGCACATGAAGAGAAGCAGAGCAGAGATGGGTTGCCAGCCCCCAGTGGGAGCAGGAGATCCCCCAATTTGGCGGGCTTCAGTCTGCTGGCGGCCAGCTGGCCAGCGGGGGAAGCCCTGCCCCCGGCACCCAACACCTGGCACAATGCATTGCCACACGGCATCCCTAGTGTGACGATGTCCCTTCTGTGTGATGTCATCATGCTGGGGACATTGTGCATGGTGATGTCACCCCACACTCCTGGAGAGCTCCCTCCCACCCCCACCGAGGAGCAAAGAGGACCTCGCAACCTGAGAGAGCCCGTAAGATTCAGGGACACATTTTCCCAGCATTCGGTAGACTCGCTTAAAGTGAACTTGATAACTGAATTGATGCTCTCTGCTTAATGTTGCATGAGAGGGGATAACTTGCTTGGACATAATTTATAGTTTCCCCCAACTTGGGAGCAGCAAATGCTTCAACTTCCTGTTTCCTAGGGACAGTTACTTCCTCTTGTAAATCACTCTTCCTATTGTTTAAGTGTGTGCACAAACATTTCTACTATCTTCCTGCCTCACAGATAATTGTATATCCAGATAGTAAATATTACCATATGTGGACTTCACAGAACGGGACCTTTCCACTTTCTCCTCCTTCTGCTCCCTCAGAGAAATCCTTGAAATTTTGATCCTGGAGTTCAGTGAACCCTCAGCTTAGAGTGCAAAGAGAAGGGATGTGTGTGCGGGATAGGGGTACCTCCCCTGGGTTGGGAAATAACTGGAGATTTTGGGGATGAAGCCTGGGGAGGGGAGGGACCTCAATGGTATATAATGCCATAGAGTCCATTGTCCAAAGCAGCCATTTTCTCCAGGGGAACTGATCTCTGTCACCTGGAGATCCCAGGAGATCTCAAGCCACCACCTGGAGGTTGGCAACCCTAGTGTGTGTTGGGGAGACACATAGAAATAATTACCCCTCTTCCACAAAGGGAAATACCATTCAGTTGGAGGAACTGTCCTTGGGTACATGCTGCTGTGAGCAAGTCAGTTTACTATGGCTGTATTTGTGATAGAACTGCTATTCTGGAATGAACACTGTTAATCTAGCTGTATTTATCAGGCTTTTAAAAAGAGAAACCTCGAGGGCCAAAAAAGCAAAGTATACATTTTATACATGAAAATGAATCAGAAAGGGAGGAAATGAATATAGTCTGTTTACTGAAAGGCCAGTTCCAGATGTCAGCAGAGGACTGGCTGCTGCAAAAGAAATTTAATACACTCAGCAAGCAAAAGAATAGCCTTCAGCAATGTGTGATGCAAGGCAGTAACCCTTTGTGGATCCAAACATGGTACACAAGAGCATTTTCAACTCTGACAAACTGAAGGATCCTACATTGTTCAAGGGTGCAGCCAACGCTCCCTCTAAGCAGTGGAGTCTTGTGAGCAAAAATTCTACTTTGTGAGTTACTGCCATTAAAGTTGTGAGCGAGCGATTTGGCTTCTGCATAAATCAGTTTGCTCTGGAGCCCTCCTTCCTGAGCTAAGGCAAAAATGTGTGAGCTGGAGGCCAAAAAACTGAGCTAGCTCACAATAACTCAGCTTAGAGGGAACACCGGGTGCAGCTATATGTATGTGCATTGGACATGTATGCTTGGACGGCTACACACAAAGTGCAGTTCTGCTCACAGCATGTAGCACAACTGACTCTTTTGTTCCCTTATCTCAACCATCAACAACGACTTTTGTGGATCTGAAATCCACTATTATTTATTCCTGCTTCTGAATAATATTCTGCTTTTGCAATTGACCTTTAAAAAAACAAAATATAAGGTTAATAGGATTAGACTCTGATTATTGTGGATCAAACCATCCATATGATAAAAGAAATAATAGCTATGGGCCTTAAGTTGTCAGGAAATGGCCCATCAGGTCTTCGAAGAGGTGAGCCCTGCTTTTAGCTGAAGGGAGGGGCAGGTATAAAAGTAAGTGTAGAAGAGAGAGATTGTAGAAGAGACAGATGTTATGGAGAAGTGGCTAAAACTTCTTGGGAGGCAGGAGCTCTCTCTCTCTCTCTCTCTCTCTCTCTCTCTCTCTCTCTCTCTCTCTCTCTCTCTCTCTCTCACTCTCTCTCTGACTTGGCATTGCACATCTCTTGCACTGAAGGGCTATACTTCCACCTGCAATCTACTTGTATATCAGTAATTTAAAAATTTTAAAAAAGTAGAAAAATGCCACGAGCCTGCAGAGCTGTCTCATCCAAAAGGAATCATCCTGGGTAAGCACCGGTCCATGGCACTTGGCAGCTCAGAGGATTAAGGCATGTGAAATAATCCAAAAATGCTTTGCAGCCAGACTCTGCAGGCTCACCCAGAAGAAGCAAGCTTCACAGAGGTCAGAGGGCTTGCTGCCAAATAAAAGAGTGCATAGGATTGCAGTCTTTAAAAAAAACTTTACTATTTAGGCTGTTTAATAGAGTTGTAATTTTTAAATACGTTGTATTTGCATAGAAAGAACACACTGAACTTCCTGTGCCCTGATAAACTGCTTCTGTCTCCAGCAGATTTCCTTGGCCGGCTTGATTGAGAGCACCGGCAGGGTGGAATGAGGGGAGATTGCAGCAACCATGCTGGATATTCTTGAGCACCATCTACTGGCATGTTATTTTCCCCCCTATTCGCTGTGTGTATATCTGATATCATGAAGCTGGAAGAGATCTGAAGATCACGACAGCCCAGCTGATTGTACCCTCTACTTAAGGGTAGTGTTAATGGTATCAATAGTCAACCAATATCCTAGCAGATAATTATATAGGATATGTAAATACACCTGCCTAATCATGTGGTAAATCTCTGCTCCTGAAACTTCAACGAACATCCAACAGGCAATGAAAACCAGAGTGGTCTGCCAGAGGGCTGGGCGGAAAGCTTTGTAGCAGCAGATTCCTCTCCTGGACAGGCCATCTCCCTTGTACTCAGGCCCTCAGGCCTTTAGAAAAGCAAATTGCTGCCATCTAAAGTCTGAGGTACCTAAAGTCAGCAGGTACAAAGTTGTTGCTGTTGTTCAGTCACACAGTCATGTCTGACTGTTTGCGACCCCATGGACCACATCACGCCAGGCCTTCCTGTTCTCCGTCATCCTCCAGAGTTTGCTTAATTGCATGTTTGTTGCATTGATAACACTGTTATACCATCTCATCCTTTGCCGTCCCCTTCTTCTTTGACCTTCAATCTTTCCCAGCATCAGGGTCTTCTCCAGTGAGTGCTCCCTACTCATTTGTTGGCCAAAGTATCTGAGCTTCAGCTTCAGGATCTGGCCTTCCATAGAACAGTCAGGGTTGATTTCTTTTAGGATTGTAGTGGTAAGTAAGTGGCCATCTCACCTCCCACACAAGAGAGACACTACTGGTGGTAACAAATGTTAGTTACTTTCACTCCTCAGTACCTAGAAGTGCTCCTTCTGGCTCTTATGGCATCCAGAACACCTTCTATAATTGCCTTCTATATAAGAGGGATAGACAATCCATATTAAGAAACCAACTTAATATTTAAGAAGCTTAATATTTAAGAAGAGGGGGGGAGATCTGTTCATAGAAGACATTGTAGCCCACCTATCACAGTAGGATCCAAAGATTACCTGGTATGACAATTTTGCCCTCCCTCTATCTTCTTCTTGGCTGAGCAGCCCCTTTTTCTTTTTCTTCTTTCTTTGCTGAAGGCAGGAGCATTCAAACAAGTTCCAGTTTCCCTTCTTAATCACTTAACAGTGCAGTCCTGTGCAGTTACTCCAATCTAGATTCTAAACCCTTTGAAATCAATAGGTTTAGACTTGGAATAGTAACTTGGAATAGGACGAAAGTGTAAGCCACATGGCTTCTCCAGTTTGGAGAAGGGTTCAGCCATAGTAGCTGGCCACTTGGAGTATTAACCTCTTTCCTAATAACCAGCATACCCCAACTATGCTTTCCTTATTCACAACAGAGCCAAATGCACATGTTCCAAGTGAATTGGTTGGCTCATAAGTGGGTCTTTTTTAGCCAATGGGAGAATGTTAAGCTTGCCAATGAGAGAGTTCAGCCAATCACAGGGAACAAGTACTAGAAAGAATTTCAGACCCAAAATATATAAATGAGAGTATCATCCTAAAAGGATCACCTACTAAGGACAGCAAAGCGGGGTCTTTCAACAATTAATAAAAAAGACCTTTGAGTTTCTATCAAGAAACATCTTTAAGTTTCTGTCTGATGAGAAAAACAAAACCCTTATTTAGTAAACAGGTTTCAGACAGGCAAAGGACAGAGGCTGGGTGTGTGTCTAGGTTTAAAATACTGTTTTGCAGCTTATACCCAGGACCCATGGATCCCAGCAGCAGGACAAACAGGGGCTCCTAAAGCCACTTTTGCTCATGAAAACAGTGTGGGGTGGAAGGCTGAAGCCGCTTTCCCCAGTCACTCCACACTCCAGAACAGAAACGGGCCCCACAGGGATTTTGAAGGTCCATCCCCTGTTATATGTGTGGCTGCAAGTCAGGTTGGGGGTAGGATCCCATGGGATCCCAACCAATGCTCCCTCTAACCTGTGGAGTCTTGTGAGCAAAAACTCTACTTTGTGAGTTACTGGCATTAAAGTTGTGAGTGAGTGATTTGGCCGCCACATAAATTAGTTAGCTCTGGAGCCATCCTTCCTGAGCAAAGACAAAAATGTGTGAGCCGGAGGCTAAAGAACTATGAGCTAGCTCACACTAACTCAGCTTAGAGGGAACACTGATCCCAACCCTTGTCCCATGTTTTATATGCATCTCATATATTTTGCATTCTCATCTAATGAGGATCATTCTCTGCTTTCCGCAGCTCAAGTTCCCAGTGCAATCCTAAACATTGTTGACATCATTCTATAATATACTTAGAAGGGTGTAATTCCGCACCCTATGTGTGGTTTCCAGGTGATTTCCCTTTGAAGTTGGTCAGTTTATGTAAAGTACTGAGTTCGGACGCGTGGAGTAGTGATCAGCTCATGCTTTATTAGCTAAGTGAAACTAAAGACAAACTAGCGAGGTCTGAGCTCCGCTTAAATCCCTGCAGTACACCACACCCAACACACACACCAATACCAGTGACAGGCTATTTACAGTGGAGGAGTCCATCATAGGTCTACTCTAGGATCCGGGCAATCTTATTGGTCTGCCCTAGGATCTGAATCGGCTATTGTTCGAACACCCAAAGGTGTGGTTGACCGCAGGGTCTCGCTAGCGCTGATGAGTTCATATCAGTACACAACAGTTTATCTTGTACAGAAAACCTGTGTTTTTAGTAAATGTGGAGGAGAAAGGAATGCTTCTGCTGGAGGATGTCCCATAAGTCTGCAATAACAGGATATGCTTAGATAAGTTCAGTGTCAGACTGTTGTGTACCGAGACCAAACACGTGGCTTTCCTGTACATGCAGTCAGCGAGGTGACCAGAGCATCAATCTAGGGAACAGTGGACACATAGGGTCCTGGTAACTGCCTATCGGCTGTCCAGGGTCCTAAAAGAACCCTATCACAGGTATATGGGTGTGTGTGGGTAGAGTTGTTGTTGAGCATTTAAGCAGCCCATGGGCTTGCCCTGTATGTCTGTACCTTCTGAAACCAATAAGTAAAAGTATGAGCTGAAATCTCTCAACAATGTGTCTGACTCAGTACTTTTTACAGACCATTCAAAGGAACCCTATCATAATAGTATTGCACAAAGTTCATTTGTGTGTGAGGAAATAAAAAGGTGAAAGAACCACTGAAAGCATCCCAAACATTGGAATGCCTTTGTTTTCCTGTGCCCAGAGGCCAGGACCCAGCATCCATGGCACTTGCCTTAACAGTGATTTTTAAAAAAAAATTAAATCACAAACAAAGGAAAATAAATATAGGTTAATAAATCCTAATAGGTTTCCACACATCTATAAACATTTCATTATATTAATCATGGAGAGCAGCAATCGTGAAGTCATTTTGAATGGCCTTAGATGGAGAAGGACTGTGTACAAACTTCAGAAAAACCTGAGTCTTAAGAATATGATATTCCATCTATCTATCTATCTATCTATCTATCTATCTATCTATCTATCTATCTATCTATCTATCTATCTATCTATCTATCTATCTATCTATCTATCTAAAAGAAAGTCCCCTCACCATAAAATCAATGTCCAGGCCAAACTGCTGGACCTAGAAACACCAAATTAGGGGAGAGCGCTCCTACCATGACATAGATGCTCACTAAGAAGGGATTTTTAGAAATTCAACCCCTAAGGGGATCAAAAGGGGTAAAAGGTGTTCCCCCCCATTGATTCCTATGTGGCTGCCAGGCTGCTGCCTCCTTGCACCCCCACTCTCTGATTGGACAGCTGCAGAGCTCAGAGTTTTGAGGTAAAAAACAACAGTTACAGGAGACTGTTACAGGAGCTCATGACAGTTGAGGAAATCAGGAATAGCCAACAACCACCTGTGAGGTGCAGTAATGCAGCTGGCCCAGCCTCTCTGATGGCTTCCCACACACTCCCCCCTCCTCCTACATCTAAAAGTTGGTTGTCTGTCAGGTGTAGCAGCGGTCACAGAGTGCTTAAATCCACGAGGGAGCCCGCCCCAGCAGTAACACCTTAGTGATCCTGCTGGCCCAGCCTCCACAGTGGCTTCTAATACTCCTCCCGCCTTCCCCTCCTACACTGGACAGGCCTGTCATATGTAGGAGAGGAGGTGGGATGCTTACAGCCCCCGGAGAGGTTTGCTCAGCAGGATTGCCTTAGCACTGCTGCTGGCCCAGCCTCCCTGATGCCTTTAAGTACAATCCCCCCCAACACCAGACAGGCCGGTATCTGTCAGATGAAGGAGCAGGGCCAGGGTACTTTAATCCATCAGGGACTCTGCCCCAGCAGGATCATCTTAACGGTGCTGCTGGCCCAGCTTAGCCACATTCTTACCCACAGTGGAAATATACTGTCAAGTTCTCCAGATAGTCAGTCAAACATTAGGCTTCATTAGAAGATAGTATTTATTAAAGACCAGTCATAGAGCTGCATGAACCAGTTCTTTGTCAGTGATACCAGGTAATACAAAGCGATAGCAGATATAGCCCATTCAAACTACCCCCCCCCAGCTACAAGAGAATGAATACATTTCGTGCGTGCGCTAAACCTTGAAAGAAAACACCCAGACCAGTAAATTCCCCATACCAGGGTGACATGAGACCCAAGGTCAGGCGAATTGATAAGAAGCAGAACAGACACTCTGTGAGACTGGAGCCACCAGTCCCTCCTGCATTCCAAAACAGTGAAAGATGCCTGATGCCTTCCCCCCCCCACTCCCAGCAATGGCAGGGCTACCTGACATATACCCCAAATTTGTAGAAAGCTGGTTTCCTTTATTAGGTTATTTAACTTCTCACAATGTGGGTTCTCGAAAATTGGTTCATATGAACTTGCTTAATATATGATTGCTCGGATGGTGTTTTGAATATGTAGTTAAGTCCCAGTTCTAAAATGTAACATAAATGAGAAGCATTTTTGTAAAAAAAGAGAGGGGGGTATGCCCTCCCCCCCTGAATTCAATGCCCAGGCCAAACCCCTGCACCAAGAAACCCAAAATAAGGGGAGTGCATTCCTACGATGATGTCAAACCCCCCATGAAAAGATTTCTGAGAAACATGACCCCTAAGGGAGTAAAAAAGGGGCAAAATGTGTTCCTCAAATTATTTTCCATGTGCCTGGCAGGCTGCAGCCTCCTTGCCCACCCCCTCCCACCATTGATCAATTGTGTAGTTCAAAGTTCTGAGGTAAAACCTGCCTACTTGCACCCACCTCCCGCTGATTGCTCAGCTGTGGATCTCAATGTTCTGAGGTAAAAACACAGTTAGAAGAGACTGCAGACAGTTGAGGTCAGTTACAGAAATCAGCTATTCAAGACTCCTGAACAGACATTTTTCAAAAAAGCCAGTATGACAATTGAGTTAATGAATGCTTATGGGGAAATAGTAAAGGGCTTTTCTAAGAGCCATTTCAATGCGTGCCTCCCTCATGAACCTGAAGAAATGCCCACCTCACACCAACTCCCCCTCACACCTCTCAACTCTTATTGCCCCCAAGAAAGCTCCTGGCAAACGTTGAGCCAGTTACACCAATGTTACAAGGAGGAGGCAGCTTAGGAATGTGGCAAAGACATTTGCACATAGTACTCCTGCAGTGCACTGAGCTGCACAGGCCAAGTACCAGTCTGACTTCATTTCTTACACTACAATCTTCCCCATTAGAATTTCTACAACAAATGTCACATTTCAGATTTCACATCATCAGTATTATAACTGGATTTACGGAACTTAAATACTGTAGCAAAGCACAGATATCAGGCTAGTTAAGCAATAAACAAATTTTCAGCCCTCATGGTTATAAGGATATGTTTGAGAACGAATATATCTTTATAACACCCCTCCCACCTTCTGACCAGGAAAAAAGGACTTGAAACTCCATTTCCCCTCTGGTGTGTCTCATGAAGGGACCTTTGACCCTTGAAAGCTTACACCATGGAACTCTTGCTGGTGTCTAAGGTGCCATTGGACTCCAATCTAAATGGCTGAGAACAAGAAGACACTGGACCTCCTGAGAGCACGTGGTATTTTTGGCCGCTGTGTGACAGAGTGTTGGACTGGATGGGCCATTGGCCTGATTCAACACTGGCTTCTCTTATGTTCTCTTATGTTCCTATTTTTAAAAAAAAAATTAATGAAGGTTGAGAGGAAAGATCTAGACCAGGGGTGGCGAGCTCATTTGTTATGAGGGCCGGATCTGACATAAATGAGACCTTGCTGGGCCGGGCCGTGTGTGCCATAAAAGGTAATGCCGGGTAGCGGAGATATAAACTTTATAAAGGATACAAACACAAAGGGTTTTTTTTTTTACTTAAAATAAAAACATGCTTAAAACATTAGCACTCTTGCAATATTTTGTTTATTTAACAGTATCTGATAACTGACACCTCTTGCTCTGAATTATTGCATCAAAATGTCTGTGCTGTTGCAATCTTGAGTATGCTGTTCAGGTGTGTATCTGTAAGCTGCAAACCTACGATGACGCAGCAACAGCAGAACTGGAAGAAGTAGCAGAAGACAGCCAGTTCCACTGCGGGCTGATAGAACCCCTCCAGGGATCTGATCTAGCCCCCGGGCTGCATGTTTGACACCCCTGATCTAGACTGTGGCAATATATTGTTGCAATGTTATTATTCTATAGCGGTTACTCAATAACAAGTACTGTTTTTTTTCCAAAAGCCCTAAGAAAGTCCATTGGAGGCACGGGGCAGGGGGCAAACGCAGGGGGAACACAGCTGATAGAGGGAAATGAAGGCAAAACTTTCATGCGGACACTTGCGGTATGCATGCGCTCAGCAAAAAGGGTTAGAATCCCACCCCCCAAACAACATTTGGTAATTCTAAACAGCAAAGTTGTCTATATTTTTAACCAGTTGATGAAGGCATTTGCAAAAGAGGTATTTGCCATCTGACATCCTCCCACCCACACAGTCCTCACACCCACAGAGTCCTAAGAAATATTCCCTTCATTCCCTTGTTATTATTATTTGTTATTATTTTCCTGATGAGAAATCTCTCTCTCCTCGCTTCCTTGCATGTGCCTAGAAATGTGTCCCAGATATCAACCCACTTCCTGAAAAAGTACATTCTCTGAAAAACAAGTCTAAAGGATGGATTCTCAGAAAAAATGCTGTTTTAAAACTGTTACCTGGAAAATGAACAAATACAATCCAGTCAGTCAGTCAAGCAGGCAGGCATTTATTACGGCAACAAGCCATAGAAAAATACAATCCAGTTAGACCAGTGTTTCCCAGGTAGCTACCACAAATTTAAATTAGAAGACACAGGTCACTCCCACACCACAAAAAGGTTACTTCTACAGTGTGTAAGGGAAAAACCTGCTGTCATAAGACACACACACACACCCATCTACAAAGAGTCACTATTTGGAGCATTCTTCCTGGTTGAAACAAGGCAAGATAGGATGGCAGGAAGTACCTGAGTGCATCGAAAGTTAAATCATACCTACTCATGGCAGACCCATGAAGCTCCACCCAATGGAGTTTTCAAGGCAAGAGATAAGCAGAGGTGGTCAGCCATTGTCTTCCTCTGCATAGCAGCCCCGGTCTTCCTTGGAGTTCTCCCGTTTTAAGTTCTGACTCTTCTTCACTCCTGAGCTCTGATGAGACTTGGCTATTCTGGGCTATTAGGACTGCCAGTCTACTGAGGTTTTAAAATCAGTAGATAGTAACCAGGAGGAAGCTCACCAACTTAAGATCAAGACTGTGAGATAAGGGACAGGGATTCACTAAGCAGGAAGTTTCTTCTCTACATGGGTGCTTTGCGCTCATAGGATTATTATACTGTTTTATTAATATTTCTCACCATGCATGTGCTCTTCTCTCTTGCAGCACAAGAATAGTGCATTACTGAGCTAGACTCTAGGATCAAGTTGTGTACACCCTTATTAGAATATGTACGGGGGGGTGCAGTTAGGATACTGGAGTAGGAGGAACTGGATGCAAGTTCCCTTCTGCCATGAAGCTTACTGGGTGACACTGGGCAGACATTCTCCCAGCCTAACTTACATTCACAAGGTTGTTGCAGGAATAAAATAGGGAAAAGAGAACCATGTATACTACCCAGAAGTCCCTTGGGGGAAGGATAGGATTTTTAAAAATGTACTTGATCAATAATATGAAAAGGTTAAATCTGAATAACAGTTCACTGTTTAGTTTAGTTTATTGTCTCCTAGGAGTTGCAAGGGGAGGGGAGGTAGTATGCTATATAAGCCAATCTCATCAGATCTTGGAAGCTAAGCAGGGTGGGTACTTGGAAGAGAGACCACCAAGGAAGACTCTGCAGAGGAAGGCAATGGCAAACCACCTCTGCTTAATAATTTGCTTTGAAAGCCCCTTGCTGGGGCTGCCATACCAGGTTGCAACTTGATGGGCTTGTGTACCTATGCAGGAGTTGCAAAGCACATACTCATATAACCTGTCCTACCAGAATTATTTCACAGCTATGAAACAGATCTGGACAACCTAGGGAAATATATGACTAGCAAAATCCACACCCCAGGGAACGTAGTGGCTGCCAAGTGAGGGGGAAGAAGAGGGTGGCAGTTCCAGTGCCCCCACATGTTTTTACACACCTGTGTAAATCTGGGGTATGAAATGTGTGAAAAGGTTATGCATCCCAGCATTAAGCATACACACAAATACATGCTCTGTACAGAGCAGCATTGTCAGCAGAAGAACATAAAGTCTGTAAGAGACGTGACTGACCTTCATCATAAGAAGGCCCAGGGAGATTGGTTTTACAACTCATGTGGTCGAAATTCTTTGAAGGGCAGTTGATTAGAGAGTAAATGACAGTTCAGTGCCACATCACCATCTGGAGGCAGCTGAGCCACCACAGTGACTCACAGCTCATCATGTGCTAAATGCAGTCATTCTTCTGACTCCCCTTTCCCTGTTAGTTCATCAAGTTCACTCTCACTATCTGGGTGGGGCAGTCAAACATTGGGAACAAAGGTCAAAGACAGAAACCCTGTGAGCATTTGCTCGTGCTTCAGCTTGTGACTGAGTTGACCCTTTTCTGCAAACTCAGAAACATGCAGAACTGTATAAAAAGGCTACTGTATACAAGAGGTGCGTTCTGCTCTCTAGCCTCCCTGCAACACACACAGACACACCAATAGACAACACTCCTATTTTGCAGAGCTGAGGCTGAGGATTCTATCCTACTCAAAAGTTGGGTGACAGAGGGGTCAGTGGGAAATCTGTGCCTCCCAGACATGTGGGGAAATGATTTTGACTGAGACTGTGGTGAGCAAGGAAAAGGAGCTTAGGCCTTCCCATCCCCACCATTTTTGAAACCTGAAATAGCTAGGGTTGCCTGAAGAAAAAAAACCCTCCTGTCCCTTTAAATGAGATTTAGTGTGAGGATATGGGCAGCTGAAGCTTCTCCTGGCATGAAGGTAAAGAAAATTACATGCTAAATAATCCCATTAAGCCTCTGTTAAAGGGACAGGACTTTTTTTCTTTCAGGCAGTTGGCAACCTAGAAACAGTCTGAGAGAGTCACTCTTTGTCCCGTTGGGAGTTACATGGGTAGTGATATGGTAAGGACTAGTTGGGTCAAGGGGCGGAACCCACATGCCTGGAGATAATAATGAATAGTCAAAGGTACAGCCAACAGAAGGGACGGATATCCAAGGTCTACAGTTCTCTCTCTCTCTCTCTCTCTCTCTCTCTCTCTCTCTCTCTCTCTCTCTCTCTCTCTCTCTCTCTCTCTCTCTCTCTCTCTCATATCCCCTCCATTATATGAAAAAAAATTATTTGTGTTTACACTAAGTTTGTTTCTGGGCTTAATAGAAAGTGATTTTTAAAAACTTTTAAAAGGTTTAAACAATTTGAGCCTCAAATAAGAACCATCTCAACCTCTATACATTCTCCAGAACTCTGAGATTAACTGAGGGGGTATTATTTACTTATTTTGTTTTGTTTAGGAAACGTATACACTGCCTTTCCAGAATCCAGTTCAATACTGATGTGAGAACTAACAATGGTGGAAGTATGTCTTGTGAAGACCCACACAAAGGTATTTTGGGTACCTACCACAGCTCCCTCTAAGCTGCGCTAGGAGGTGCTGGTGCACAAATTTCAGAGTCCAGCTCAGAGGATTTCTGTTTCAACTCAGAAACAATGGAGGATGGGGGCACCTCTTTCTGGGGCCCATATAACTGGACCCCCTGGTCCAATGTTTATTAAACTTGAAGGGGGGATGAGAAGAGGCACCAGCAGCTATGCTTCAAATTTGGTGCCTCTGCCTCAAAAAACAGTCTCCCAGAGCCCCAGATATTCCTGGATTGATTCTCCATTATAGCGTATGGGGCCCATTTACTATAATGGTCCCCATAGGCAGAGCCAGCTCAAGGTGGCTTGGCACCCTAGGCGGGCGCAGATACCAACCTCCCTGTGGGGCCTGGAGACACCCACCATGCCACCACCGCCTCCTCTCCCCCCCAGGGGGAGCGGGAGGGCAGCGAGCCCAAGCCAGGGAAGGGGCGGGGGTTTTAACCCCCCCCCCTTCCCTCCCAGCTCCGGCTCTGGGCACTCCACAGCTGTGGGTTGCCCAAGCAAGCCAGGGAAGGGGCGGGGTTTTTAACCCCCGCCCCTTCCCTCCCAGCGCTGGCTTGCCTGGGTGCTCTGCAGCTGCGGGGCACCCAAGCAAGCCAGGGAAGAGGCGGGGGAGGCTTTTCACTTTTCATGGGGGGGGCCTTTTGGCACCCCTGCGGCTGGCGTGCTCTAGGCGAACGCCTAGCTCGCCTAGCAGGTGAGCCGGTCCTGCCCATAGGCTAGGTGATTTGATATAAATATTTGAATAAAGTAGTTAAGCAACTTCCTGTTTGTTAGGTTAGGCAGGGTACTGATAGTGATTGTTCTGCCTCTGTTATACTTGACCTGTAATGCTGGCTGTTTGCAAGAGTTTTCCCCCTTCTAAGTGCTGGTATGTTTTCTAAGGGTCAGCGCACAGTGACCATCCAAGGCCAGGTCTACAAATATAGTGGACTGGAGCAGGTAGATCTGTTCCCCAGAGGCCAGGTCTACCAATATAGCGAAGAGGGGTGGGTAGACCAGTTCTCCAGAGGCCAGGTCTACCGATATAGTGGAAAGGGGTGGGTAGGCCTGTTCTCCAGAGGCCAGGTCTACCCATGTAGATGGCAACATTTTGTGTCATGAAATTTGTACTTGATTCTGTTTTCTCTTATAATGTTTAAATTATTTTTAAAATATAACTTATATTTAGTTTAAAATAATTCATTCTGAGATATTTACAAGGAAATAATCTTCTAAAAATAATTTATGTAATAGTCAAAGTAGACTTGCTCACAACTTTAATGCTACTAGCTTTTTCTGCTCATGAGGTAGAGTTTTTGCTCACAACACTGGAGCTTAGAGGGAACACTGGACTAACCACCAGCAGCAGACTTTGGAACTCCCTTCCTTGGAATTACACCTGGCACCCTCATTCTTCTAAACAGCAATTGAAGACTTTAAAAAATCAGAAGGACTTCTCAAATTAGGATCTTACCCAGGATTTAAAATTCTGCTGTTTGAAATTTTACTGTCTTATGATTTCAGTTTTATTGACATTATGATTATATTAGTGTTGTACTGTCATTGTGAGTAACCTCGAGAATTTTAACAAAAAGGCAGCACATTTTTTTAAAAAAATCTTCTAAATAATTAAATAAGTGGTGGGGATATTGCTTTCATTTGGGAAAAGAGATAAGATGCTCCCGGAGGAAAAGTGCCCTTCATAGGTCTTTCATCACAGACTCCTCTCATTCAGATCATTTCGATTTACAGAATGCCAAAATCAGATTGCCACATTCACTTTCTTTGTGATTAGAGCAGATAATATGTTTAGACACACCAGTCTGTTGCTGTTGTTATCAGTGGAAGGAGTTCAGTGTGCCAGACCATAGATACCATTTTTGTATTGTTAAACCAGGGGTGTCAAACATGCGGCACGGGGGCCACGTCAGGCCCCCGGAGGGCTTCCATCAGGCCCACAGTGGAACTGGCCATCTCCTGCTTCCAGTTCTGCTGCTGCTGCTGCTGCATCGTAGCTTGCTTCGCCAGACTCTCTTAATCACTCAGCCATTTCATGTTTTAACCTGGGTCCCAGGCTCAGAACTCTGAGCATGAGATTTCTGTGGTAAATGTCAATAAATCAAAAGTAGGTTTGCAGCTTACAGAGCTAATGTTTTAAGCATGTCTTTATTTTAAGTAAAAAAAAAATCTTTCTGTCCTTTATAAACTTTATATCTTCACTACCTGGCATTACATTTTATGACACACATAGCCTGGCCCAACAAGGTTTCATTTATGTCAGATCCAGCCCTCATAACAAATGAGTTTGATACCCCTGTGTTAAACTATAAAGCTAGATTTCTTGAAGTAGATTATCTGGTGAATAGAGACAGCTAGTGAAGTCTTCTAGGAGTCCTCTTCACAAAGGGAGAGACGCCCGTAGTATCCTGGATTCTGAAAACTTCCTCAAGGTATCTGGGAGATGAATACAAAGTTCTCTTAGCACCTATTTTAGGTGAAGAGGGACTCCACCTCCTTTGGGATATTGGGACTTCATCCACAGCAATGTCAGTTGGTCAGCCATGTTTAGAAGAAGTTGTCCAAGTTTTAACCTTTTGAGGTAGGGGTGAAAATTCTTGCAAATAAGAACTTTCAAGAATTAGAGAAAAGTCGTGACTTCCGGTCGACAGCGTGGCAATGGCAGCCACTGCTCCCGAGGCTCGGGAGAGTGGCTAGCACATCAGCGGTCTGGAGGGGGGCTACAGAAGTGGCCCCTCCATGGAACCCTGGGGTAAGGGTTCTTAGCCAGAGGGCTTTTAAGGAGTTGCTTCTTCAGCGGCAGAATGCCACAGAATTGAGGCGCTCCTTCGCCCTAACGGTCCTGCCGCTGATGGCCAAATGGCTCTAGCTAGGCTGACTGGGGCAAGCGAAGGAGATCAAGTGAGATGTGACAACTGAGGCGAGGCTGCAGGCAGCCAATGATGAATGTGAGTTCAATGCAAACGATTTTATGAAGAAACGGCGGATTCCCTGCCCCTTTGCTTTATCGGTTTGGAGGGAGCTCCCCCCCCCCACATGAGCGGCAAGTAGAAGAAAAAGGGTGGGCACAGGGAAAATAGAAAAGCTGTTTGGTTTTGAGAGACTTACCAGAGCGGATTTTACGCATAAGCGAATTTCAGAAGGAGCGGTTGGTTTCTGTAAACAATAACCCAAGATGTCGGGCGTCGGGAAGAGGGTGGCAAAACCGAAACCTCCGGGCAGCCAGAGTCCTAAGCCGGAAGAGGAGGGGCCAGACATCATAAGACTACTAGCGGATATGCTCAAGCCAGTCATGGATCAACTCGCTGGTATTAACCAGCAGTTAGCTGTCTTAAACCAGACGATGGCAGCACAGCAGCTCCAAGTGGCGGAAATGGCTAAACAAATGGAGCAGACGATTGCAGAAGTGAAGGAGATGCACTCCGAACACAGAAAGTTGAAGAAAAGAGTGGATCAAGTGGTGAATAAGCAAAATCATCAAGAACATAGGCTTTTGTCCTTGCAAATGGAGAAAGCTAATATGATCCTCAATTTCAAGGGGTGCCAGAGTCTTCGAAGGAAAATTTAAAGAAGCTCCTTAGTGATCTTCTCGCACCAGTTGTAGGCTTAAAAGTGGAATAAATTATGCACGACATTGAAACAGTGTATAGGGTGTATTCAAATTACACAGAAAAGAATAGCCTACCTGGTGAAATATCAGTCAGATTTTCAAGAAGACAAACTAGGGATGCAATTCTACGAGCAACCTCGGCAGCTCCATTGAAAATGGGGAATGACAGTATTAAGGTTTTAAAGGACATACCGTTTGAGATTTGTCAGAAGCGGAAACGTTACAAGGACTTGATACTCTTTCTCCAAACCAACCAAATCGGATATAAATGGGTGGTCCCAGAAGGAGTGGTCTTTAAGATGAATGACAAGAGAGAGAAGATTGACTCCATGTTTAAAGCCAAGGAATTTCTCCAACGTCACCTGGGAACTAAAGAAGATGGCGAAACTGGTTCGAGTGGCTCTGCTCCCTCCGAGACGGATGAGGACATGGCAGCAGAAGAAGGCGCTGATGCCCAAAGACCAACTTATGCATTTAGGGACAGGAAACTTAAGTAAAGGCAGAAGGACTCTGAAATTGGCCTTTATGAAGCGAGCTTGAGAAATGCTCTGGAATACTCTCATAACAACTAATTAGCTAATTCTTTTTTTGGTAAATACAATTTATTATTGGATATATTTTCATGTTCATACAATTTAAACAAACCAATACATACCCATTTTTCTTTCGCCCTCTCCCCCCCAAACAAGGCTTCCCGCAGTGCTCCAACCCCATTGATATCTCTCTTATTCAATTACATTTACTACTAAACTTATTTGCTTTTACTAATGGTAACAATTCAAAGATCTAGATCTCTTTCCACTTCTCCTCAATAGCTATCAAAACAAATCAAACCACGTTTAACATCCCAATTTTTCAACAAGTATTCTTGAAAGTCTTTCCAATCTCCGAAAAAAGTTTCGTCTTCTTCGTTGTTTAATTTTCTTGTTAATTTGTCCATTTCTGCCATAAACAACGTCTTTTTAATCCATTCCCATGTTTCAGGTACTTTATCTTGTTTCCAACATTGAGCAAAAGTCAGTCTGGCTGCTGTAACCAAGTACCATAATAATGTTCTCTTGGCTACATTTATTTCTTCCATTTTAAGACCTAGCAATAACATCTGTGGGTCTTTCTTAAAAGTACATTTCAAAATTTTTTGTATCTCATTGTGGATCTCAGTCCAGTAATTTACTGCTTTATCACATGTCCACCACATATGGTAAAAAGACCCTTCATTTTTCTTACATTTCCAACATTTGTTAGACATACTGTCATTTATAATAGCAATTTTTTTAGGCGTCATATACCATCTGTACATCATTTTATAGCAATTCTCTTTAACATTTACACAAGTTGAAATTTTCATTGACTTTTTCCACAAATATTCCCAAGATGTCATAAGTATCTCATTATTAACATTTACTGCCCATTTTATCATATGCTCTTTTACAATTTCATCCTCAGTATACCATTTCAATAAAACCTTGTACAGTTTAGAAATCATTTTTTTACTCTTACCAACCCATACAGTTTCAATTTCAGTATTATTTTCTCTAAAACCATGTTCTCTTTTATCGGTCTTAAACAAGTCATAAATCTGTCTATACTTCAACCAATCATATTCAAATTCCACATCAGATCTATCTTTTAGTATAAAGTTTTTCCCTTCTAATTTTAAAAGACTTTTGTAAGGTAGCCAATCTAAACCCTGACTTCTTGAATATGGATTAATCACTTCTGCTGGTACTATCCAAAGTGGTCTTTCTTCCGAGAAGAATTTTCTATATCTCGTCCAAGTCTCGAACAGTGATCGTCTTATGAAGTGGTGTTTGAAAAACTTGTCAATTTTTACTTTTTCATACCATAAATATGCATGCCATCCAAACTTGTTATCATGTCCTTCTAAAGCCAATAACTTTTTATTCTCAAGATTAATCCACTGCTCCAGCCATGTTAAGCAGACGGCATCATAATACAATCTTAAATTTGGTAGTTGTAGTCCTCCTCTTTCCTTTGCATCACATAGAATTTTCATTTTAATCCTTGGCTTTCTTCCTGCCCAAACAAATTTCGATAGTTCTTTCTGCCACGTATCCAGTATTTTCCTTTGTTTTAATATTGGAATAGTCTGAAATAAAAACATCAAACGCGGCAAAACATTCATTTTTACAGTTGCTATTCTTCCCAATAACGATAGATTCAAGGTATCCCATTTCTTCATGTCTTGCTGAATCCTGTGCCAAACCTTTTCATAGTTATTTTTGAACAGATCAATATTTTTCATAGTCAATTCAATTCCTAAGTATTTAGTCTTTGTAACTACTTCACACTGGATTTTCTCTTGAAGTTCAATTTGTCACTGTTTCGTCATATTTTTGCACATCACTTTCGTTTTGCTTTTATTAACGTAGAATCCCACGACTGTTCCAAATTCTTCAATTTTTTCCATCAATTGTGGTATATTCTCAATTGGATCTTGAATCATAAACACTACATCATCTGCAAATGCTCTATATTTATAAACAAAGCCTTTCACTGTAAGTCCTTCAATGCTATTATCTTTTCTTATCGCTGTCAATAATATTTCCAATATCCAGATAAACAATAATGGAGATAACGGGCAGCCTTGTCATGTTCCCTTTTGAACTTGGAAAAAATCTGTTCTTTATTTATATTCAAAGCTGCTTTCTGATCTGAATAAATTGCCACAATCATGTTTAGAAAAGACTGTCCTATATCCATTTTTTCAATAACTTGCAGCATAAACTCCCAATTTAAATTGTCGAAAGCTTTTTCCGCATCCAAAAAAAGGAATCCAACTTCTTTTTCTGGATGTTTGTCGTAATATTCAATTGCATCAATCACCACTCTTAGATTGTCTCTAATTTGTCTATTTGGTAAGAAACCAGCTTGTTCTTCCGCTATAGCATCTTTTAAGTATTTTTTCAACCTTTCCGAAATTATTTTTGCAAATAGCTTGTAGTCATTGTTTAATAGCGATATTGGTCTATAATTCTTTACATTAGTTAAATCCAAACCTTCTTTAGGTATCAGTGAGATATTTGCTTCCTTCCATGAATCTGGGATCCGTTTAGTCTTTCTTATTTCGTTTGACAGAAGTACTAAAATAGGGGTTAGCTCCTCCTTAAATTTCTTGTAAAATTTTGCAGTAAAACCATCTGGACCTGGAGCTTTTCCCAACTTTGCATCTTCTATCGCCATTGTTACCTCTTCCTTTGTTACTAATCCATTTAATAACTCTTTGATTTGTTTTCCCAGCTCTGGAACTTCAATAGTCTCCAAATATCTCTTAATTTTCTGTTGGTCAATTCCTTTCTTTTTGAACAGTTTGGCGTAGTATTTGAAGAAAGCTCTTTTTATGCCTTTCAAATTCACAACATCTTGTCCATCTTCAGTAATCTTACTTATATAATTCCTTTCTTTTCTATTTTTCAGTTGCCACGCTAAAAATTTTCCTGGTTTATTTGCACCCTCAAATGCTTTTTGCTGTAATTTCTTCAAATTCCAGTATAATTCTCTATTTAGTAGAACATTCAATTGATCCTGTAAAAAGTGGATCTCTTTAATAATCTTTTTCTTCCCTGGTCTTTTCTTTAGTTCCTTTTCTTTTTGTCGAATTTTCTCATGGAGGTCATTTTGTTGTTGCATCCTTTGTTTTTTATCTTTAGAGTTCAGAGAGATAAGCAAACCTCTCATTACCACTTTGTACGTATCCCATACGACCTGTATATCAGTACCTTTATCTAAATTCATTTCAAAAAAGTTTTTCGTTTCTTTTTTTAATGTTTCATTAATTAGTTTTTGGTCCAATAAGTCCTCATTAATTCTCCAATATAGTTGTTTTGGTTTTTCCTTGGATATCCAAAGTAAAGGGTTATGATCTGAGTTATTTTTCGGTAAAATTTCGATTTTATAAGTTTTTTGCGCCATCTCCTCTGACATCCAAATCATGTCAATTCTAGAGAAGGAATTATGTCTGTTAGAATAAAATGTATAGTCCTTTGTCTTAGGATTCCATTTCCTCCAAATGTCTTCTAGTTTCTCTTGCTTCATTAGCTGGAAAAAAATTTTTGGCAGCTTTCCAACCGCCTCTCCAATTGCATTAGACTTTCTGTCCAATACGTTGTTCACCGTGCCATTAAAGTCTCCTGCAAAAACTATTTGATCATAATTTAAGCAGTCCAACTCTTTAATTAGCTAATTCTTAAATAGGGAAAGTTAGACAGGAACTCGCGGTATTCATGATATTCTAACTGTGTAATACTAACATAGATACTAATGGGGTGGAAGATCTCCTACTCTTGGGTTTTTAGTTTAGTGTGGGTTTGCTTTCCTTTTTCCCTTAGTGTTAGTTCCCCCTCCTTTTTTCTTTTAGTTTGTAGTCTATATAAAATGCAAATAAATAAAAAATCCTCTTCGGGGGCCAAAAAAAAGAGAGAAGAATTAGAGAAAAGTCCTATGCAGAATTATTGTAGCCAAAGTTCATTGAAGTCAATGGGCTCAAACTGGAGTAACTCTGCATACTGTTCTTCTCCTTTTGCCATCATAGTCGTCATCTTTTATCAGTTAATTGAGCCTTTTCTGCTATAATTTGCTTCTTGGACACCAGCTCACTATTTCCGGCAATTAGTTGCAACATCTAATAAAAGCTCACATATCTCTGAGAGAGAAAAAATGGATTTTCAGAAGTGGCTGTTCTTCATTTTTCTTCAAACTTAAAAAAATGGAAGCTTGATTTCATACCTTTACAGGTAGGTTAATAATAACTGGCTTAAACTGACATAGTAAGTTTTCCTCTAAATTAAGCCTAAATCTAAACTAAGTATGTCCAATGAGGACATTAGCTTTGATAAAACTGGCGGGGCAATTTCAGTCTGCTGCATGAAAGGGGAGGCGAGTAAGGTGATGAAAGCTCTTACGCTGTGGAACCACTGCAATGGATCCAGGCCATTAACTGCTGAACCTGATAGAGCCATGTTTCATGAAACATAGGCAGTATTTGCAATACTTGTATTTTATTTTTAATAAACTTAACATGACTGAAAGTGTAGATATTTTAATCACCAAAGTATATGTAGTCACTTTTTTCCCTTTTGTCAACCTACCAGTCTATCAATATCATCATGCCTAACACCACACTTTGTTTTCCTCTTATTCTCTCTGGTCGTGGTGAACAGATGTGTTCTGTGAGTTCTGTGCTGAGAACTCAGGGCTGAATAAGACCTGGAGTACAATTTAAGAAGGGTATAGACAAGCTGGAACGTGTCCAGAGGAGGACAATGAAGATGGTGAGGGGTCTGGAGACCAAGTCCTATGAGGAAAGGTTGAAGGAGCTGGGCATGTTTAGCCTGAAGAGGAGATGGCTGAGAGGTGATATGATAACCATCTTCAAGTACCTGGAGGGCTGTCATATAGAAGATGGTACGGAGTTGTTTTTTGTTGCCCCAGCAGGTTGGACCAGAACCAATGGGTTGAAAATAAATCAGAAGAGTTTTTGGCTAAACATTAGGAAGAACTTCCTGACAGTTCAAGCAGTCCCTCAATGGAACAGGCTTCCTTGGGAGGTGGTGTACTCTCCTTTGGGGGTTTTCAAACAGAGGCTAGATGGTCATCTGACAGCAAGGCTGATTCTGTGAACTTAGGCAGATCATGAGAAAGAGGGTGGGAAGGGTTGCATCAGCACTTAGTTCTCATGACCCTTTCTTACACACCCAGAGAAATGCTGATCGCCACTTTGGGGTCAGGCATTTTTCTCCAGCCCAGTTTGGCCAGTGATCCTGGAGGTTTTTTGTCATCTTCTGGGCATGGAACAGCAGTCACTGTGGGTGTGGATGGGCAAGAGTATTTGTGAATTTCCTGCATTGTGCAGGGGTTTGGACTAGATGACCCTGGAGGTCGCTTCCAACTCTATGATTCTATGTCCCTGAGTCCACAACAGGGACTTAATGCCATTTTGGAGCAGGGAACTTCTTTTAACAATGCTGCAAGGGGGGCTGATTTTGGTTGGGACTGCCACAGTACAGTGGGAGGAGAGGCTCCTCCCCTCATGATTTTCCTAAACTGAAATGGCTCTGGGTCTGTTATTTGGCATGTCAGAAGGACTCCATAAGCATCCCATCACTTACTTGGAGTAACTTTGGACACCAGCCAAGTTTCTAATGAAAGATCTGGGTTAACTATATACCCCATTACTTCACATATGTTGGTATAAAAGTAAAGGTAATAATACTATTTTTTCTGGCATGAAGGAAATGATAAATAGGAATTAATCTTAATTTGAGGATATCAGATAACAGATTGCCAGTGACAATGTCCTAAAAAGGGAAAGAGAGTTTCTGTGAGACTTCAGTTTTTGCAAGAAAATGAGACTTGAGGATGTGGTTACCACAGGCATCCAGAACAAGGTAGGCATAAGAACCCCACCAGAAAAGAATGGATTAGATCAGCAATAAGAATAGTTAGTGAATTTGTTCACAGACATTATCAAACTTGCAAAACACAGTATTGCCTTCTACAAATCTGTTTAAAACCTCCCTCCCCCTTTTATCCTCATACTTTCCTTTTAATCTCTGCATTTCCTTCTGACTGGAATGCTTTTAAGCACAGTCAAGAGACCTTTAAATTGGGTGACTCTCCCAAATATCCCAGTGTGACTCTCAAATCTGCCAAAGTAATATTTTAAGACCTAGGAATGTGTGTGTCACATGCTAATTAGCCCCAGAAAAACTCACTCTGCTATACCAAATTATTGTTGTGAGCCATTTCAGTGGCTTGACACAAACCCAGTTAAGAAAGAAGGGACTTTGGTTAAAAACCTTTGGAGTTAAAACATTACATTCTCATGACAGCCAGAGCAGAAAGAAGGCTCTTGTAATATTACAGTAGTGTGTGGGCCACAGGAATTTCCCCAGGAATGTGAAAGAAAAAAGTTGGCTCTTGGAACTAAAAACAACCATCTGGCTTCCATTGTAAAGTAACATTGCCTGTTATAGAATAACCACTTGTCAATTAATACTATGTGGGACTTTACAATCCTTCAGCAATGGTGTGAAAGAATATCTAGCCAGGTTAATATTTTACCCTCCCAGTCTGACCCAAATTCAGTGCAATGTACTGTCTTTATTAATTTATTTAGGGACTTTATATACCATCTTGCTTGAGGTGGCTTTCGAGTGCAAACAATATCAATACATGGATAAGTCCAAATTTCCCCTAGAAATGCACGGAAAATGTCAGAACCTGAAATGTAACCTGTCAGCTGACATGTACTGTAAAGTAATAAATTACTATACTCCTAAGATGCCATGGTAGGTAAGATAGCAATATGTGTCCTGAGATAGCAATATGTGTCTGGGAATTTGAAGCCCTTCTGTCAACAGCCTAACAGCCCTGCATTATCATTCCCATACTGTAGCTAGGGAGCTGAAATTAGAGTACTTAGCACATTCATACCTGAGGTAAAACTCAAAGGCTTCATAACCACGACATCAGCTGTGTCATCAACTTAAGCTACCACATAGGGTTGATGTGAGAATAAAATGGAGGAGGGGAAAACATTATAAACCACTTTGGGTCCTGCTTTGGGCAGGAAAGGGGGGTATAAATAAGCAAATATAAATGTTTGCATGTCTCAGTATGTTAATGGGAAAAGAGCATAAGATAAAATTGTTTTTAATAAATAAGTAAATAGTACAAGGTGGAGCTAAACAACCTCATGGGCTGCCAAGCCTATAAGGAGTTAGGTTACCAAGCCTGGCATGGAGGAGCAAATATTCTATATTTTGTTTCTTTTTATATTTATTTTCCAACCATTTGGAGTCCCCATTTTCATTGTTGGTTTTATAGATTTGTTTGCATTGTTTATGCACCTTGTTCAGTTTTTACTTGCACTATCTAAGTACCCCATTTATATGTAAAATATATGATGAATATATAATACCCATTTATTGACACACAAATAATGTTGTGTTTTTAGAAGGAAAATATGGCAAAAGGCAACAGAAAATGGTACAGAAATAAAGAATCACATGTTTGATTCACACAAGGAGGAAGCAAAATTGAAATGGGGATTTTTTTTTTTTTAGGTCTGAACAGCTGGGATAAGAAAATCAAAATCAAATTCTTGTACCTTTAGAAATTCCTTTAAGAGGAGACTTTGCCAGATATGGTTTTCCCACTTATTGAAGCAGCAGTCTAACCAATGATTTATTCTAGAAGCTTTTCCAGCCAAAGTTGAGCATGCAAAGGTGATATTAGGCAGGGGTCTTCCTCACTGTCAAGAACTGAAGGAGATGGTAAGGACATAACTTCCCGTGCTGTTCTTGTTGCCCACTTGCTTCTTCCTCAAAGTATACATCCCAGGCCTGTAGCCAGAAATTTTTTAGTCGGGGGAGGGGCATTTTAATTTTTAGGGGGCACCGGTTAATCAAATTAAAGGAAAAGGAAGGAAGGAAGGAAGGAAGGAAGGAAGGAAGGAAGGAAGGAAGGAAGGAAGGAAGGAAGGAAGGAAGGAAGGAAGGAAGGAAGGAAGGAAGGAAGGAAGAAAGAAAGAAAGAAAGAAAGAAAGAAAGAAAGAAAGAAAGAAAGAAAGAAAGAAAGAAAGAAAGAAAGAAAGAAAGAAAGAAAGATCCGTCAGCCTGGATTTGTAGTAGAGTAATTGGCAAAAGAATAGAAAGCAATAGGGGAAAGTATCATCATGCTAAGATAAATGAGTGCATCTGTGCTTTCAGTGCAGTTCTTATCACTCCATCTCACTGGAGAATATAATGGAATTTGGAGGGTGGGAAGCCACACAGACTATCAGCGCTATGAAAAACCATTAATAAAATAAAAGGCCGAAGAGATTAGGACTTGTTTGCTCAGAAAAACAGATGACTGGAGGGAGATGCAACTGACGCACAGAACATTATGAGTGGATTTGTAGAAGTGAATTGTGATCAGTTGATTACCTTTTGATAGAATACAGAAGTCCTGGGCACACTCCAGCTAAGTTATTCACTTTTAAAATCTGATTGATTTCAAAGATAAAGATGTATTCTATATGCTTTCATGGAGCACTGAAAAGGAAAACCAGCTGATAAAGGAAATAAATTACAAACAAACTGGGGATGGGACTAAATGATCTAATCTGAATTATGTTTAAAGCAAAGCTGTGTCCCCCATCACTCATTGGCTGTTTGATGTCTTTGGTAGTGGTGGTGGTCCTGCCTTACTTTACCTCACTATCCCTGATGGTGCCATTTCCCTCTCTGGAGAGCCATTTGCCCTTTAAAAAAAAAAAAAAAGTTAGTAGCTATAGCTCTACAGCATTATGTTATAGAGTTATAGCAAGTACTGAGGTAAAAAAGAAACCCCCTGGTGGTACAGAGGGAAATGGCAGTCATGAGGGAATAACTATTGTAAAATTGTGCCAATGTGGATGGGAGAATCCACACCTTCCCATCTACACAGCATGCAGAATCACTTTGACTATTACCTTTTAAGAAGGATAGCAGCAAAGTAGGTTGGGAAAAGATCACAGCAAAGCAGGGGGAAAGCCAGAAAGTGCACAAATGGATGATGACGTCATGCAGATCCTCCGAAAAAGACTGCTCCAATTTGGGAACTGACGTGGAGCAAAACAGTTGCATGGAAGGATCCTCAAAACCAAAAATCTTCAGTGGTCGCTTACAGTGAAGAGGATGACACAAAGAAATGCTTGCCCATATTTACGCTCTTGTGGGAGAAAAAAAAAGCTAAGATGTATGGAAGGCGCTTGGTACTGGACTATGCCAGAAGTCAAACAAGGAGAACATTTATATATGAGCATAAGTACTATAAAACCACAAGACAGTTTCAATAATATGAAATGCACATCAGCACGGCAAGTTAGATACTCTGGGAGCAGCCGTAGAGTTTTCCAGAGACAGCCTCAATTAGCATGATAAACCATTCTTCCACATGACCTTTGGAGGCTGTCCTCATCTCTCTAGTCATAATTCTCATTAAGTTCCACAGAAACTGAAGTAATTTGGAATCTTTCAGGAGCTACACATCTATAACCTAATTGTCATTCCCCTGAACTGGATAGCTGTCAGAGTCCTCAGTTAGTCAGTCAAACACCAGGCCTCATTCATTGAAACAAGGATAGTGTTTATTAAGCACCCCCCTGTCTGAGATCACTTTAGTCGGTAAAGTGTGTAGTCTCACAACATGCTGCAGGAACACAGTAGCCAGTTTCTTCGCGGAGGGGATGGAAGAAAACGGGATGAAATGAGCTTGTTTAGAAAATAAATCCACAACAACCCAAATAACAGTTTCCCCCCACTCGGTGGCAGATCAGTAATAAAATCCATGGAGATTACCTCCCACGGCCGAGTCGGAGTGGGGAGTGGTTGTAACGTGCCAGGGGGTTTCCCCGGCCGGGGCTTGCTCATCAAGCACATTTGACAGGCATTAGTAAACAAAGACAAATCTTTTCGCAGTCCCGGCCACCAAAACTACCGTTGCAAGAGTTGAAGCGATTTCACAAAGCCTGTGTGCCCCGCCAGCTTAGAGCCGTGAGTCCACCCCATCACTTCCCCCTGGAGTGATAGTGGAACGAACAGTTTTCCATTTTTTCGCCAACAGTCTTGTGCATCTTTCACCACCCCCTCTTCCCTTCCCAGCATCTCCCTATCCGCTTGAGACATAGCAGACACGAATTTCATCTCCCAGTGGGAGGGTGATGACGTAGGGGAGGGGTGTAGCGCTTGTTTGCGTGTGGTTACCGCCCCTCCCAGTTGGGAGGGAGTGAACACAGAGTCACGGACCTCCTCCCGTTTGCTGTCATGTTGTGGGAGGCGGGACAGAGCATCGGCCAGCGAGTTGGCCTTCCCTGGGAAATGGTGCAGGGTGAAATTAAACTTTGAGAAGAAGTCAGCCCACCGCAATTGCTTGGCGTTTAATGCGCGGGGCGAGCGAAGGAGTTCCAAATTTTTGTGATCAGTCCACACTTCAAAGGGAACTTGGGCCCCCTCTAGCCAGTGACGCCATGTTGTCAGTGCCAAGCGAATCGACCCTGCTTCTTTTTCCCACACCGACCAATTCCGTTCAGTGTCATTAAACTTTTTAGAGACATAAGCAAGGGGGTGGAGCTTGCCATCGTCCCCCTCTTGGAGGATCGCCCCCCCATGGCGACGTCTGAGGCATTGACTTGGACAATGAATTTGTTTAGTTCATTAGGGTGAGCCAGCACGGGCTCCGAGGTAAAAAGAGCCTTTAGACATTCGAATGCAAGCTGGCATTCCGGGGTCCAGTTCAGGCGCGCACCCGGCCCGGTGCAGTCAGGGGCTTTCCCTTTAGTTTTGAGTAGGTCAGTGAGGGGAAGGGCCACCTGAGCAAAGTTCGAAAGGAATGATCTATAAAAATTGGCGAATCGAAGGAATGCTTGGAGCTGTCGCCTCGTCTTGGGGGGTTCCCACCCCACCACATCTTTAACTTTGTCAGGGTCCATTTCAATCCCCTTCTGTGAGATGCGGTAGCCTAAAAAGGCGATTTCCGACTTATGAAACTCACATTTAGACAGTTTGGCAAAGAGTTTGTGCTTGTGCAACATCTGAAGTACCTCCCTCACCAGTTTCACGTGTGAATGTCGGTCGGGGGAATACAGAAGTATGTCATCAAGGTAAACAAGGACCCCCTTGAACAAATATTTATGCAACACTTCATTAATCAGGTTCATGAATACCCCTGGCGCCCCCTGAAGTCCGAAAGGCATAACCAAGTATTCAAACTGTCCCAGGGGAGTATTAAAAGCTGTTTTGAATTCATCCCCTTCCCTGATGCGTACCCGAAAGTAGGCATCCCTAAGATCCAGTTTAGAAAAAATTTCCCCCCCCAGCAACCGCCGCTAGGAGGTCTTTGATCAGGGGCAAGGGGTAGGCATTGGTGGCTGAAACAGCGTTTAGACCGCGATAGTCCGTGCACAACCGCAACCCCCCGTCCTTCTTTTTCCGGAATAGAACGGGTGCAGCGAACGGGGAAGAGGCGGGTCGGATGAACCCCCTCTCCAAGTTTTTGTCAATGAACTTTCTCAGTTCCACTTTCTCAGCTGGGCTCATGGAATACAATTTACCCTTAGGCAGCTTTTGGTTTGGCAATATCTCAATTGCACAGTCAGAGTTCCTGTGGGGGGGTAACTCGTCCGCCTCTTCTTCCCCAAAGACTTCTGCTAGGTCGCGGTATACCCACAGGATCGCTTCCAGCTCTGCCTCCGCCACCCCCACCAGCACAGGGTTGCTGCCCAGCCATAGGGACCCCCATCCGTCCCGCCAACCGTGATCCCTACATTTTGCGGAGATAAAGTTGACTTTCCCCTCTTCCCACAAAGGGGGGGAAGAGCCCCCTACGATTCTACCAATGGCTGTTTAGCACACGGGCGGGGAAACTATAAAGCACTAAATTACTATATACCCGCCACCCCAAGATTTCCCAGGCCTAGCTGTTGTCTTTAGAAATCGAAAGGAGACTAACAGCCTGGCTCCCAAGGCCATCTCTGGCCTGGCGAGGTGAGATATGGCCCGGTCTCCCAGGCAACCTCGGCACCTCCCCACATTCCACACCAACAGCACAGATACATCAATTACGGTCTCATCCGCCCCCCCCCCATCCTTATGGCAGGGATACCTGACAATAGCCCAGGCAAGCCTGATCTTGTCACATCTCAGAAGCTAAGCAAGGTTGACTTTGGAAAGTATTTGAAAGGGAGACCTCCTTAAAATACCAGAGGCAGGAGGCAGGGGCAGGCTTTATTCAGCCACCTCTCTGAATATCCTCCAGGCCCCCAGTAGGGGTCATTCACCAGATGCACACATGTTCACTCATGCACATGCACACACACAGAGAGAGAGAGAGAAATAAAAAAAACCCTAATTATTATTCAGCATGTCTACAGATGCACCTACTATTTGTTTCCCCAAAAAGATTTCTGTTTCTTTGATGCAACTGATCTCAGAAACTAAGCAGGTTGGCCTTCGGTCGTATTTGGATGGGAGACCTCCAAGGAAAACCGGGGTCATGATGTGGAGGCAGGCAATAGCAAACCACCTCTGAACATCTCGTGCCTTGAAAGCCCTACAGGGTCACCATAAGTCGGCTGCAACTTGACGGCACTGTCCACCACCAGTCTAAACTGCCAGCACTGAATAATCAACTCATTACAACACTTGTGGTTTTCTCTGGATCTTGTCTCATGTGAGTGGGTGCCAGATATTGTCCTCTGCAGCCCAGGAAAACATTTAAATGGGTCAACAAGATGGGCAAGGCCCAATCCCATTGATCTTTCCCAAGGAACTGGCACGTTTCCTCTTCCAGTGCTATGTGCCACACCATGGGAAAGGCTGATACAATTAAACCCCATCTAAGTGTCTTGGTTTCTTCAACATTCTCCCAGCCATACAGAAATTGTTTGTGCAGAAGCACCTCTCTCACTGAAAGGAGATAGTCTAAAGGACACCTGCCAACAGAAAAGCATCTTTTATTCTGGGGGAGAAAAAAAGACCCTGTCATTGTTTACTGTTAAACATGTTCACGCCTGATAAAAATGAAAATCCATCCTATCAGGATAACAATAAAGACATACTGTTTCTGAACAGGACGTGGAGCTGGCTTGTATACACACATACCTCAACTGGTTACTCAGCACTTGAGCCCTGTTCACTTGACAAATCTAGGTGTAAAGAACAAATGAAGACGAAGAACAGGAACAGCTCTATCTGTGCACGGGCACCAGAACAATAGCGCAGTGCCTACGCAGACACAAAGTGTACTTGTATAGGTTCTGTCCCATGACTGAGAAAAAGCAGCATGCCCAACTGCAGAGACAGAAGGCTTTTGCACACAAGGACAGGCATGTGTAATTTCCTCGTTGCTGCTGCAGCTACCAATCCAGCGGCAATCGGCATGCCATTTGGTAGGTTTCCCCATCATTTCCCTGCTTCTGTCTCCAGGCAGTGGCCATCCCTCCAGCACCACCAGGGCTTTTCAGATTTTAAAAAATTGGCAATGGAATATCACTATATGTAATCAAAAATTTATTGTATTTAGCCATAGGCCATTACAAACCAAAGATAACAACAGAGAGGAATACTATAAACATGAATAATGGTATAAAATTGAGTATAAAATTGAGTGAAATCTAAGATATTATAAAACCATAAAACCGAAGTTATACGCAATTAATTTAATCAAAACGTACCCACTAAGGTCAATGTTAATTAGTTCCCATAAGAGCAGCATTGGCCCGTATTTTCTTTGCAGCCAAGGCAAATAGAGCCATTCAATAGGATATATTGGCATTGGAATCAGCTAACAAAAATACAATCTTCTCAGAGTCTGAATAAAAGCTTAAGTCTGATAAAATACTGGAGAGAAATGTTAACCTAGGTTGGGTATACATTGAGCATTCAAGAATATAATGGGGAAGATCCTCAATAACAGAAGGGTCATAAATACAAAAGAGCTGTTCCTTAGGTGTTCTATTTTTGTTGTTCAGTTGCACAGTCGAGTCCGACTCTTCGTGACCCCATGGACCAGATCACGCCAGGCCCTCCTGTCTTCTGCTGTCCTCTGAAGTTTGCTCAATTTCATGTTCATTGCATTGATTCAAAACGCAAAGATGTGAAAGCTGCTCTGAGGTTATGATTATCTATACTAACTAGGTAGGGGGATCTAAAATGGTCATTCTTAAATTATTTGAACCAGGGAGCAGACTGTGATTTTAAAATTAACTGTCTGTCTAACAGAGCATCACACTTAAATACACAATCTCTGAGATCTGAACTCTTTGTTAAAGAACTAAGAAGGTCATCAGGAATGGAGTATCTTGATAATAGATTATTAAGAAAACAAGAACGCTCTAAGTCTTTGGATAGCATTGAATTAAGTGCCAGTTGGCTGAAAGAGTCGATACTGGCAGCTCTGATTTTCTTCCAAGATTTTAGAACAGCAAGATGCACTTGTGCCCTTAAGGAAGGAAGGCCAGTTTCTGCTCTCATCAGAAACTCGTGTTCCCTTAGGAAGAGCCAGGATGCACCTTAAAAACGGATTCTGATACTAGTAAGGATATCCTCTTTCCATACAGCACCATACAGAAGGTGGGGGATGATCTTACTTTTAAATAATTTTTTAAAAGGATCAATAAGAAAACCTCCCTTAGTATAGTAAAACCTCAAAACAGACCCCACAATCTTTTTCACAGATGCTTTTACTGTGGCAATATGAGCATTCAAGGTCAGATTCTCTCTAAATGTAATTCCTAAATACTTAAAGGAACTACACTGATTTATTGAATTGCCAAGTATGCTCCAGGAGGATATTTGAGCCCTTTTTCTAAAGACCATCACTTTGGTTTTTTCAAAATTAGTATTAAGGGCCTTTTCCTTACAGTATAATCCTAGTTGCTGCAATAGTCTTCTCATCCCGATTTTAGTAAGTGATATTAGGGCCATGTCATCTGTGTAAAGTAAAATTGAGATTTTATGCCCCCCAAGGGTAGGTGGAAAGAACTGTGGGCCAGATAGCCTGTCAACAATTTTATTTATATATAAATTAAGCAATAGAGGGGCCAACACACACCCCTGCTTCACTCCTTTATGAATTGGGATTTTGTTGGTTAGGGACCCTGACATTCCAACTCTAATTTGGGCACTAATGTCTGTGTGCCGCTCACATAAAAGGAATAACAACCATTTATCGATATTCAGTTCTGCCAATTTTTGCCATAAACTGTTCCTATCAATGGAGTCAAATGCAGCAGCCAAGTCCACAGACATTACATATAGAGATTTTGTGGGGCCATTTAAGCCTGCATAAGCCAACTGGTGAACAGTAAGGCAATGGTCAATGATGGAAGGACCGTTCCTGAATCCTGCTTGATGGGGATGGATGATGTGGTTCTCAGAGACCCAGTCCTCCAGCTTAAACAGCAGGTATTTACTATATACCTTTGCTGCTATATCAAGCAAACTTATTGGTCTATAATTCTGTGGGTCTGTTTTGTCCCCTTTCTTATGAATGGGAACAATAATACTTGCTTCCAACCAGAGGGAATTAAACCTGTGCCATTAATTTGTGTAAAAACTGCAGCTAGCACAGATAATCACCATGTGGAAAAAGCTTTATAAAAATCTGATGGTATCAAATCTTCCCCAGGTGATTTTCCAGAAGCCAGTGAGTTAATTATACCTTTGATCTCTTTCTCCGAAACTGGGGCCCATTCAGGGAGGTCTGAGATACCTAAGATGGAACTCTGTGGCTGGGATGAAACTACAGGCAAAGAAGGTGCACCAGACCTGAAAACCTTATTGAAGTGCTGTACCCAAATTTTGGGAGAAATATGTACCACTATCTGTCAGGAGGAGCTGTTTATACCACTGACTGGATACAATGTCCCAGAAGCGTGCTTCATTTTTCTTTGAGACAGCCAGTTCGAGCTCATTCCATAATGATTTGGCATTGTCCCTTTTCTTTGTTTTAAGTTTTTATAATAAGAGTTAAGTTTCAAGAGGTGAGGCATCAAATAGTCATAATTGTTCCACCTTACCCCTCTCATTAGAGATGTTAGCTCTTTTTTAATCATCTTATATTCCTGATCATACCAGCTGTTACTGGCATTAGGTAAGGGGTTAATTGGCCAGCAATTAATAAAAAAGGATTTAAGTTAGTCGTTTATGGCTTGAAAAGTTTTAATAACATCATTACCTGGTAGAAAAAGGGCTAGCTTTATAAACTCCATCTCAGGATTAGCAGGAGTTTGGGCTAATTTAGTTGCTCTGACCACCTAAGTCTCCTATAGACCAGGGTTATACCTTCTGCAAATTCTGGTGCTGATTTCAAAAAAATATTATCATTGAGATTAAATATAAGTCTTAATGGGCAGTGGTCACTTAAAGACCTATCGACAACCTCAAACCTGTCTACAAAGTTCAATAAAGTGGTACCTTCTCCAGGCTCCATCCCTCAAATCTCCAGAAACTTCCCAACCTGAAGTTGGCAACCCTATCTCCTTCCCAGCCAACCATCAACATACCATTATCTGCCCCTCTGACTTCAGCTTTCCACCCCCCCCCCCCATGCAGCCTCTACCTAGGAAAAGTACAGTCTTTCTCTGCATTGGAGACCCAAGCAAGAGGGAAGCAACCTCAGTAGGGTATAATGACACAGAGTCCACCCTGCAAAGCAGCCATTTTTCCAAGGGAACTGAGAATCTGGAGAGCAGTTCTGCCATCTGGAGAGCAGTTCTAATTCTGAATGATCTCCAGCCATCACCTGGAGATTGGCAGCAATGGTCCCCCAGGAGAAAATAACTACTTTGGAAGGTGGACTCTATGGCATTCTATTCAGCTGAGGCCTCTCCCTTCCCCAAACTCTGGCTTCTGTAGACTCCACCACAAAATATTCATGATTTCCCAACCTGGAGCTGGCAACCCTAATCAGGATTGGCCCAATGAGTTCCCCATGAAGGCCAAAGTAGACCTGGAATGGGCCTCCTTCCTTTACCATTTTACTGACAGAACCAAGCTTGGTTGCCTAGCAACAGCCACTAAGGGAAAAGTGAGCCCCACAGGAGGCAAGCAGGAGAAGTGTCTTCATCAGGAGAGACAGCCATTTTGGCAGTTTATTCTATCAGGGAGGTGGCCAGGCTGGCAGTGGGCATGGGAAAGGAGTGGACCCAGCACCCAGCCAATGGCATGTGAGTACTCTTTGAGTGGTGGTTAATGAGCCAATGGCTGATGGAGCGCACAGCCATTGGGAGAACTGGAAGTGCCAATATGTTGGGCTTTTAGATATATATAAGATTGTTGTAGCTGCATGCAAAATGCATAGGGATCTTCAGATGAAATAGAAGTTCTTTTCCCACCATACCATCATTTTTTTCCTCTTTTCCTTGTAAAGTACAGACCTAATTTTCTTTCTCTGTTATTAGAATCAAAATATATTGTTTGAATAAACTCCCTGGGAATCAAATGGACAAAGCTGAAACTGATTTTGAGATAAATTATCTAAATGGGCGGTGTAAAAGATTAAATGAGGATTCCAGTGGCTTACCTCAATCTTTGAGTAAGGGCCTTCAATTTCACTGTGATGGTAGAAAGTGTGGTCAAGTTGCCACAGTGACCCTGTAAGAGTTTTTAAGGCAAGAGACAAACAGAGGTGGTTTGCCATTGTCTGTCTTTGCATACCAACCCTGGAATTCCTGGGTGGTTTCCCATCCATGTCTTAACCAGGACCAAGATCTAGAGGAGATTGGGCTAGCCTGGGCCACCCAGGTCAGGGCTAATTTCACAGTTATAGCTGTAGATTCAACTTGATTTTGGTGCTTGGCTGCTGAAGGACATTTAAAATGGAATTCCTGACTATGCCATATCAGAAAAATTAGTCTTCCTACAATTATTTGAGAGATTAAATGATGATGGATCCTGGAGAAACAACCAGAACTGACTAGGCATCTCCATTCTCTGTAGCTGATTATGGTAGACTTAGGGTTCCCAGTCTCCAGGTGGGGTCTGGAGATGTCCCAGAATTACAACTGATCTCCAGTCCACAGAGACCCATCCCCCTAGAGAAAATGGCTGATTTGGAGAGTGGACTCTGTTGAGGTCCTTCCCTTCCCCACCCTCCCTCCCCAGGTTCCATTGCCCAAATCTCCAGGGATTTCCCATCCCAGAACCTCCAACTCTAGACTGTATTTACTAAGTACTTAGAGAATTACTCTGTTGTTCTCTTTTTAAAGCAACTGGCTATGTATCTGTGCACTGTTAAAATCTATAGCATAGTCTAGATACAGCAGAATTTTTCAATGGAGCAGCTGGATCATTTATTTTTCTTTTATCAAATGAGATTACCAAGGGCCAATGATTGTAGAATTTAAATCAGATTTGTTTGATGCCTTCATCAATATACGAGCTTGGGCCAAAAATGGAATTAAACTATCTCAGAGGAAAAAACAGAACTGATCTTTGAACAACACAAGATCAATAAACAGCAATTATTTGAATCATAAATACAGAAAAAACATGAAGCTTGCCAAACAAAAAATTTCTGCAAAAAAGGTACCACGAAATTGGACCAAATCGATAATTGTTCTTAATCGCTTTGACTTCATTAATCAACTGCTGAGCAAAACTGTTAACAAATACATAATGCTTAGAATCTCTAGAGCAGAGGAATAATAACCATCTTCCCTCAGCCACTGAAGCATGCTTATCAGCCCCAGGGGGATCTTGTGACTATGTGTCTATCTCTCAACACTAGAAAAAGAATTAATGCTCTTTTCAGATACCCTCTTCCTGCCGGTGGGGTGTCTGCTTGAAATGGCCTGTGGACCGAATACGTAATGGTGAGATTGCCAAGAGATCTAGGGATTAGTTGCACACAGGCAGTGTATGTCCACACACTGGAGATGCAAAATAGCTTTGCTCAAGACTGACTGTTTGAAATAGGCTCCAAAAAAATCACTGGTCTTCTCTGTCACCAAAGGAATGTCCTTATGAGAGGGATCACCCAACCTAAACAAGTCTGAAACTGAGCAAAGTTTGAATCCAGTGGTACCTTTAAGACCAACAATGTTTTATTCCAGGTATAAGCTTTTGTGTGCAAGGACACAAGCAAGAGAACTGTGACTGGCCCAAGGTCATCCAGCTGGCTGCTTGTGGAGGAGTGGGGAATCAAACCCAGTTCTCCAGATTACAGTCCACCGCTCTTGACTACACAAAAATGGCCAATTACACCACTACACCAAAAAGGGCCAATTAAAGTCAAGATGCATAAGTAACTGAGCAGTAAATATAGGAAAGACTGGATGAAGGTGATTGGAAAGACCAATGAATAGTAGCAAATTAACAGACAGCATAATAAAGGAGTTTACAAACAGATACAAGAACTGAATGACTTTAGCATGTGCAGTGAGATAAGTAACCAATATCTCTGTTAAGCCCTGGGGGTTCCATTGTTCTGAGTGTTGTAAAGACTTGTAACTCAGCAATCTCCTGTTCTATTCTGTTAATTTCAAAGGCTGGAGAGTCATTGTCAGCATTATCAGCACTTAATACACTTTTAATACCTCTTGAAACTGCATTTCAATATAACAAGATCACTTATTTAAAACTATTACAAAAACAAATTATTAAAAGCAAAAAGATGATGCCAAGATAAATGAATTGTAGCCTCCTCCACACTGGCAGGATTCCAAGTGTGACGACCAAGCAACTCAGTAGAAAGTGCTGAGCTGGGACACCACAAGTTTCTGACAGAGGTGCTCGATCCCTGACATATAGGTTCCTCTCTCTCCAGTTGCACAAACTTGTGGACAGTTCTGGCAACTGAGAACACCACAGAGAGGCCTTCAAATGCTCCTGGTATATTCACAAATCTCTGACCAAAATTGCAGCTTGGCCAGAACATACAAGGCCACTTCTGGTTTGAAACCAAATAAGGAGATCTCCCCCAAATGCACATAAAACAGGTTGAATGTTTCTCCTCATCCATTGCCCATGAAGTAACATTGCCAGCAAAGCTAGACTGCTTGGCAATGTTTTCTGTTAGTCAAGGCAAGAAAAATGCCTACCTGTCAAAAATTGCCTGCTGCAGGATAGCTGCTTTTGTTCCAGGTGACTATACATGAAAACTATATAATATAAAGATACCATATACCACACTTATTCCTAAACCCCATTGAACAAAGTGGGACTTATTTATTCATAAACAGGCATACGATTGCTCTGTTAGTGTCCTTTGTTAGGACTGTGATATACACCCCCCCTCACTTTGTGATAGGGTGGCCAGCAGTGGAGACCTGGAGAAATAACATCATGCAATGCTGTGATGTCTCTTTCAGCTGTGTAACAAAGGATTGCCAGACTCCTGGTACAGCCAGGGGATCCCCTGGTCTCTGGGGGTCCAATCCACCCATAAGCCAGTTGGCCAGCAGGGGGAGCCCAACCTCAAACAGGTATGCCACCATGAGACATCCCTGCCACGATTATGTCACACAGAAGTTGCTGTCAGGGGTGATGCTCTAGTTTTTGGGGAAACTCTTTGGTTTTAAGGGCAGAATTTTGCCCAAAACCTAAAGCGTCACCCCCACGTCAGCAACACAATGACATCACTTCCAGGTGATGTCACCATGACAGAGATGTCACACGTGCCAGAAGATCCCGGCCAGCAGGCAGGAGCTCCCTGCCAGCAGCCTGGCAAACCTCATGTAAGTGGCAATGATGTCACTGCATCATGCAGTGCTCTAGAATTTTTCTGAATAAGAGAAGTTTGTCCTTTTACTGTCCTTTTACTGTTTCTGTAGCCAGCCTCTTAAGACTTTCCAGGATGCTCTGGGATGCCAGAGGGAGAGAGAAGAAAGATAGAAAGACAATATTGTAGAAAAAAATGTTGAACTAGGATTTTTGTGCCTTTTGCCTAGTCTTTCCCAGGAACAAATGTGGAATCTGTCAATACTTTATTCTCTGGTAATATCTGCTAGTTACATTTTTTTCTCCAATATTGCACGTGACAACTGTAAGATGAATGCAATAGATTTATTTCACAAAAGTTGTTAAACCCTGTGTTGCTGGGGCCAATGCAACCACTTTCACAGAAGAACTGAACACTATGGAGAGAGCCAGTTTGGTGTAGTGGTTAAGTGTGCTGACTCTAATCTGGGAGAACCGGGTTTGATTCCCCACTCCTCCACTTGCACCTACTGATATGACCTTGGGTCAGTCACAAGCTCTAGCACAGCTGTTCTTGAAAAAGAGCAGTCTCTGTCAGAGCTCTCGCAGCCCTGCCTACCTCACAGGGTGTCTGTTGTGGGGAGGGGAAGGGAAAGGAGTTTGTAAGCCACTCTGAGACTCCAAGTGAAGGGCGGGGTATAAATCCAATCTCTTCTCTTCTTCTTCTATGTATGTAATATCCTTCCATTTTTATTTTTCTTCCCATCCTTGTTATCTCATACAAGTAGACTAATGGAATGTCACTTCACATTACTAACTCACGTCTCTCTTCTTTGAGACAGTGTATTTTTTTTTCTCTTTTTGACAGACAACAGCATATCATAGCCAATAAGGCCTCCTGTTAATGTAACTGAATGCAAATGTAAGTATTTTTTTTGGACATGTTTTAATTTAGGTACCGAGCAGCCTTGTGAGGTGACGGAATGCCAGTTGAGCCTCTTAGAGCCAAACATGATGATTTGCAGCAGACCGTGGGATTGGGATATTGAGACCCTTAGCTGCTGCTGAACCACTGGGAAGGGAATGTAAGGAAGTATCATGTGAGCGCCAGTGTATGTTGTAGTTAGAGTGTTGGCCTAGGCTCTGGGAAACTCAGGTTCAAATCCAGTGTTCCCTCTAAGCCGAGTTATTGTGAGCTAGTTCACAGTTTTTTAGCCTCTGGCTCACACATTTCTGTCTTAGCTCAGGAAGGATGGCTCCAGAGAAAACTAATTTATGCAGCAGCCAAATCGCTCACTCACAGCTTTAATGCCAGTACCTCACAAAGTAGAATTTTTGCTCACAAGACCCCACAGCTTGGAGGGAGCATTGTTCAAATCCCTGCTTTGCCCTGGGTGACCTTGGGCCAGGCCCTCTCTCGCAACCTAGCCTAACCTACATCACAGGATTAACATTGTAAGGATCGAATGAAATGGGGTAGAATAACACTGTAAAGATGCTTACAGTTCCCAATGGGGAGAAAAGTGGAGTATCTTATATTCTAACCATCACATGTGGCCCTGATCTACAGATATCTACATTTACAGATCAGGGCCACAATGACATAACACAGATTTTCTGCAAACTTGAGGGGCTCCCCAGATTTGCAGAAAAATCTGAAAACATTGAAAAAATACATTGGGGTCTCAAATCCCCCCATTTCAAGATTATTGTTCTCTTCCATCGAGGCAGGACGTGCAGCACCCACTTCTCATGGCCAGATCAACCACCACCACCACCATGGGAGCCACTACCCAAACCAGGAGGCCCTCTGTAGCCATCAGGCCCTCTGCAGCTCCTGACCTCCTTGCCACTGGGCCCATCCTGCCATCAACATCACTGCCATGATCCCTGCCACCTCCACCATCACTGCTGCCCCCTGCCCCCACCATTGCCTCTGTCTGTCCCCCTTCCCACAAGTTCCTTGCAGGTCCCCACTTGCCAATATATCTAATTCTCAACAAGTCCAAATCTGTGGATACTTAAATCCAGAGACTGGAGCCATGAACAGATGATGCAGATCCTTCTGCAAACCTGAGAAATGCCCCAGGATAGCTGGGCGGGGGGGGAATACATTGGGGGGTTAAAACCTCCCAAAATAGAAGCAAAGCCTGTAGCTTTAATAATCAAATGCCCTTGGTGGCCATTGCTAGGTAACCACACAGCATTGCCAACAGTGTTCCCTCTAAACTGAGTTAGTGTGAGATAGCTCACAGTTTTTTAGCCTCTGGCTCACACATTTTTGTCTTAGCTCAGGAAAGATGGCTCCAGAACAAACTAATTTATGTAATAGCCAAATCATTCACTCACAACTTTAATGCCAATAGCTCACAAAGTAGAATTTTGGCTCACAGCGTAGAGGGAGCATTGTCTTCAACCATTTGTTTCTGTCAGTAAAAGGCAGGGGGAGGGGGAGGGCCCTTTCAAGAGCTGTTTTGGCCCTGAGAAAGGATTTATCAGGGTCAGGGCCAGCAGCAACTACCAGGCAACTTGCTACCAGGCAACTTGCATGACTCGCACAAGATTGGCTGCCAGGGGAAGGGGAGGAGGGAAGATGGGGGTGCAGACAAAGGTAAGTTGGCTTGTGGATGGGAAGAAAAAGCAGAAACAAGGAGGAAGCTATGGGGGCTTTCAGAGACAGGAAAGGAGAAATATTCGGGGAAGAGAAAATGAGACACCCCCACAAATACTTATAGGTCCCCCACTTGTAAATATCTAAACAAATAAAATGAATAAAGATAGGGCAAGTGGGGGAAGGATGCTTAACTGACCACTCTTTTTCCTTTACAGCCCCTTCCACCTACCCCCACTTGGCTCATAGGTCTGTTGTTGCAACATCATGGGAGGAGGTGGTCCAGGGAGGCGCTGCAGGAAAAAAGCAGTGGTCTTGGAAACAGTCAAGCCCCCCATCCCCTCCCATTACCTTGCAAATCAACACACTCTTCCCTCTGAGATCTATAAATTTGCTGCCTGACTGAGCCCCTTTTTGAAGACTTTGCAAGTTTTATCCTTAAGTGTAAGACTCTGAGTCAATACTGCTGTCACTCTGACAGGTCTTTAGGAGGAGCAGGTACATGTTTCTTGGAATTTTATCCCTTGGAATTGTAGAAGGTCAAAAACTGCTTAGAGGGGTGGGGATGGCTGCAAGTTACAGGCCTGCTGCTCTGTTCTTTCACTGGCATGCCCCTTCCACACCTTGCCAGGGGCTAGGATGGTGAGGGCTCTTTGCTCACAGAATAAAATTGTCTCCTCTGTGGATCCAGGCCTGGAGAGCTCTTTCCTCTGTTAACTTCGTGACTACAAAGCACTAGGGCAGTCTTTTGTTTCCAAGTGGATTGCAGATCCATCTGGTGCCTGCCTGGTATTTCCCACTGTGCTTGAGCCACAAATCCTCTCAGACAACCATTTGCTGCTGGCCTCTTCAATTAACAAAAGATGTTATTTAGTGGGTAATTGAAGGCACCACCTAGGAGTCATGATTACAAAAGAAAAGTGTTATCCTATACATGTGAAGAGTGATCAATCTAATTCTTAACTCCATGAGGAAACAAAACCTCCTTTTCTCTTAAAAAAGACTCAATCTGGAAGTAAAGAAGAGTTGGTTTTATAACCCTCTCTTCACTACTTGAAGGAGTCTTGGAGTGGCTTCCCTTCCCTTCCTCTCCCCACAACAGACAGGCTGTGAGGTAGGTGGGACTGAGAGAGTTCTGGGAGAACTGTGACTGGCTAAGGTCTCCCAGCAGGCTTCATGTACGGGAGTGGAGAATCAAACCCAGTTCTCCAGATTAGAGTCCACCACTTTTAACCACTATACCAAACTGGCTCTCACTAAAGTACCACTATTTGGGCAAATTATGTCCTGGGGACATGGATCCTAATGGTCAACTGTCACACTACAAAGTCCTCAAGTTTGCTTGGGGATGACACAAGGACTTTGTACCAGATGTGCAATGGGAGTTTTGTGGCTCCTAGATGTGTGCCATTTTCCTGCTCGTAATTACAGCATGCAGATGGAGTTCGTCCACCAGGCCTTCAACTAAGGAGCCGCCCCCAATTGTTGAAAGGCAGAGAATCCTGTCCTCTGTAGCCACCAAAAACAGCCTATGCCAGCCACATAAATAACATATGTCCAGAAGGCACAAACCTGCATTCACACATCTGGTACAAAGTCCTTGTTTCATTCCGCAACAAACGCGAAGTCTTTGTATCATGAAGATCAGACAGTTAAAAAAAAACCCTGGAAAGATTAGGCTGGATCCAATCAACCAGGAACAGAGTGGGTTTGCTGATTTTACTGAGTTTACCAATGCAACCCCTCACCAGACCCCATATTACTTTAAGGTTCCCCTGGCCCTCAAGATAATTATTTTTAGGAATGTGCAAGAGAGGCCACAGTGGGAAGGAGCATAGATTTCTTCAGTAAACTCATTCAGTTCATAGTTGCTTGGATCAAATGCAACATGTGGAAGCACAGGAAGATAAGCAGAATAGCATTTCCTCCCCTTTCTCCTTCATCGATGATTGTTATGATTTTATGGTTTTGGTTAAACATTAGGAGTAGGAAAAAAATTAAGGAGTGAAGGTCGAATGGTGACATATTTCCCCCTTGTATTTTTATTGTGGAATAAAAAACATCTAAATATAGCTTTAAAAATCACTTTCCAACAGAGTTCAACAAACAAGATAAAGATACTGCAAGCACTAATAACTTCTTGAGGCACAGTGCCCCTCGTATCTGTCTAAAGTCCTTGTTATTTGGAAGGCCTTATTGTTATCTCTCAATGATAGGCATAACAACAGTTGCTCCCCTCCAGTTCTGGTCAACTTGCTTCAAGATCTGGCCAGCAAATGAGGAGGGCAAGGCCGGACTGCAAAGCCAATACCCCCAGCTGTAGGAAAGTCCTTACATTATTGTGCTGATAATTAGGAAATTCTTGAGATAAGATTGGTGGAATCTTCTTGTTTAATTTCCTCCACCCCTCATAAACATTAAAACAATCACAGTTCATTGGGTACTAGTTTTAAAAACACAAGACCAACTTCTTTGCTGTGTTCATTTTAATGGTGTGACCCTTCTGCATTGTATTTTACTGTTCTTGAGAGAGAAACCGCTAGAACCTTATCTGAATTCACAAAATTATATCCCCCACCCCCCCCACCACCAACAATGTATTATGTTTGTTGCTAAGCTACCTTTTTTCACAGTTGTGTTCATGGTGCTTTACAAAAAGAGAAAAGAAAAATAAGCAGCAATATTGTTTGACTGCTTTCCTCATGCAAGGTCTGAACAATAAATTACAGGCAAATGCTCAGCTGCTGAATGCGATGGCAAAACTTTGCATATCTTTCTGAAGCATTAAACTTTATCAGGGAAACACAGGTCTCTCCTGTGTTTCCTTGATAACTGTTGAATCGAACAGAATGTGTGCCATTTCATCCTTGAACACAAGATTGCCTTTTCCGTGCTCTGCTTCAATGGCTGCTGAACCAGTGGGGAAAGAGGAGACCCCTAGGAAGTACTATGTGCAATCATGTCATGTCAGTAATCTTAACTAAATGTTATGGAGTAAATGTTGGGAGGGGAAGCAGGTCTTTCCCCTACACCATTAAAATCTAGTTAGAAGCGTAAAGGCTTCCTGGCTAGCAGATGAGGAAGTCCGCAGCATTCCTTCCCATGTTAAAGCACATCTCTGTAAACTTCCAGCTTTCAGGCTGAAGTGCCAAAACATGTAGTAAACTGTTTCTCTGAAACGGCTGACCATTTGCATCACAAGTCCAGCTTTTGTGTCTGTGCTACACTTTTCTAGCCAACCCCCTCCCCACCCGCGCAAATGTCACATTTGGCATTTTAAAAGCTTTATAATTATTGGTACTTGTGCCTCATTAGCAAGCATCATTGAAATGTAATACTATACCAATCAGCAAATATATTGTACTATTCAACAAACTTCAACTGCACGCTTCTAGTGGGTGAGCATTTTATAAAATGATGTTGGCTGTCTCCCAATCCAATGACGGCAAGAAACATCTGAAATGGCAGCTGAGCTATCTAAAACATTACTCTTGTTAGCTCACACCTGTCTTCCTCCTAACCTTATTCTCTGTGTAAACTGCAATATCTTTTGCCCAAGTTTCTTATCAGCAGTATACTTTGTAAGTCCTGGTTGTCTGAATAAGAAATTATAGTGCATTGCAATTTTATAGCTCATCATATGGTTTCTGGCTTATGGTTCATACAGCAGCAGTCAGCAACCAGCAGTACCAGGCCAAAACTGTCCACCCCCCAAAAAAAGATTACAAGTGTTTCTGCCCAGGCAAAAATGTTGAAAATAGGACTTGTCTGCAATTCACTTGGGGCTAGGATAAGGTCTCTCTGTCTTCCATCACCTTCTCAGAAGTGGACTTCTTGGGAAATTACTGGCTAGGTCCTACAACGTCCAGGAGTCTGTTGTAATATGTTTTATCTAGACTGTGTATACTTTGCGTGGGGGGGGGGAGGACAAGAAACAGAGACAGCTAACAATGGCTATTTTATGTGGTGCATAAAAGCAGTTCATGCTTGGTAAATGTGATTGTGAATACTTCCACACAGATGTTTTACAACCACTGTTCCTTTCAAAAGGAGCTGATAACATCAAAATAACTGTCAAACACAAAGCGCTTACGCAACTTGTATATGTTATTATAACTTCTAAACATTAACAACACAAAATATACAATATTGTGTAGTTTCAGATGATCGTCCAGAATTTAACAGGACCAACAAGGAGACGGTGAACTCCGGAATGCTTTTCCCGTTTCGACTACAAAAGTCCTCTTCTGACCAAGATTCTAAAAATATACAAAAAATATTTTGAATATTACATTTGAGAACAATACTTTGGCAATAATGTACCATGCAAAATATTATTAAATAAATGAAAAACTCTTACAATCTTGTAGACTAACTTTGGACTTCAATAATATGGCAACATTGTCACAGCAGTGCACAAACTTGATCTAAAAAACATACACAGCACCTTCATAATATTGTACAGCAACATAAATCATAATGAAGTAATCATTTTACAAAAATCACAGAAATTACACTCACCACATTTTCAGACTGGATTTCATGTTCTAGAGCAAATTCTTTCCAAACTTAACAGGTATGAATCCCTTGCAAGACTAAGCAGTTTAAATATAACATGAAGTCAGGGAAAGATCAGCTCCTGAATGTACTTACAACAATGCAGTTAAAAAAAAGCCCAATATCATTTACAGCACTAACTATTACAATCTCAAACCAAGATACCAGTAAAGTTTACTGTAGGACAATCTGCAATATACATAACGGAACTATAAAAAACAATTTAAATCTAGAGAGGAGTTCAAACCATCTGGATATACACAGTTGAATTTAAAGGTCCAGTATGCCTCTCTTTTGAGTAAAACTTTTCTGAGATCTTTTCTGTGATATTTCTCAGAATTAATTAGTACTACGAATTTAAAGTCATTATAAGAATGGCCTTTGGCCATAAAATGAGATACAAGAGGAGCCTCAAGATATTGGTGTTTAATTTTACTGCGATGTTCCAAGATTCTTGTCTTTATAGCTCTTGATGTTTCTCCCACATAACATAAACCACAACCACAGATGATTAAATATACACAGTGTTTGGTTGAACAGGTGGAAAAATGTTTTAATGTCCAATGGAACTCTAACTCTGGCAAGTCAATACTCCTAGTTTCCCAGCTAAATGTACATGCTTGGCAGTGCCTACATTTAAAGTGACCGCAAGGTCCATTGTCACTCTCATATGTTGTAAGTAAATCAGTATGAACTAAAAGGTCATTCATGGTATTGGTATTTCTATAGCCAATCTTTGGTTTCTCTCTACACCCTGGAATATCATTTAATAAATGCCAATGTTTATACACAATATTCTTAATTGGAATGGCAAGGGGTGTAAAGTCTATTGCCCAGCAAATGTTGTTATCCCTATCTACCATGTTCTCTTTAAAGAGACTTTGTCTTTCTATGCTATCAGCTCTTTCCCGTGCTGTCCAAATCACCTGAACTGGATAGCCTCTCTCTAGAAACTCAGCTGTCATTAATGTAGCCGAGGCTTGATAGTCCTCCTCTAAAGTAGAGTTCCTTTTGACTCTCAAAAATTGGTCATAAGGTATATTATTCTTGATGTGAACTGGGTGCGCTGATGTATAATGCAATATTGAATTTTTATCAATGGGCTTTTTGTATGGGCGTAATGCCAATCTCCTATTGAGTACAAAGACTGTAGTGTCCAAAAATGCACTTCACTATGATTAAAGGTTGCTGTAAACTTAATTGACTGATGGACAGTGTTAAGCCATTCTACAAATTGACAAGCATACCTCTCTGATGACACAACAAGAAAGCAATCATCAATATACCTCTTGTACAAAATAACATGAGCAGAAAAAGGATTATTAGTATCATTACTAATCCATTGGGATTCAAAATACTCCATAAGTTGGCAACAGATGGTGCAAAAGCACTACCCATAGCCACTCCCTTAGTTTGCCAGTAAAAGTCACGACCAAAACGAAAAAAAGTTTTATCAAGGATAATATCTATAAGATCTATGAGAAAGTGAGTAGGAGGACCAGATTCACGTGTCTCAAGAATGTCAATCAAATAAGTTCTAGCCTCTTCATGAGGGATGTTGGTATATAATGAGTTGACATCCATAGTCATTAAAACACATTGCTCAGGGATCTCTAAACCCTCCACTTTTGAAATAAAATCCCTGGTGTCTTTAAGGTATGATGGTATTTTGGAAACAAAAGGCTGAAGAAAGGAATCAAGATATTTAGACAATGGCTCAAAAATTGAATTTATTGCTGAAACTATAGGGCGCCCAGGAGGTGATGTTAGAGATTTGTGTATCTTTGGGATACAATAAAAGATTGGTACTCTAGAGAACTCATTAACTAAGAAGTCAGCAAGATCTCTCTCAATATAATCCAGGGAAAATGCTTCTCTTACTACATCTTTAATGAGGTTTAAAACCTCATTGGTGGGGTCATAAGTAATGGGTTCATAAAACTGTCTATCACTAAGCTGTCTCTTAGCTTCATTGATGTAATCATCTTTATTTAGTACTACAAGACCTCCACCTTTATCTGCCCTTTTTATCACAACACTAGGATCTTTACCAAGGTCTATTACATCCCTCAGCTCCTCACAAGTCAAGTTATAATTAAAGTGTCTCTTTTAAAGTTCTAAACTTTTAATATCTTGTAACACCCATCTTTCAAATACCACAATACATTGATACAAGGGGTAAACATAGATTTATTTTTAAATTTAGATGGTGTAGGAGTATAAAAATCACTGACACCAAAAAAAGACTTTAATTTCAGCAACCTTATTAATTTAAAGACATCAATGCGAGTATGGAAGGCATTGTACTTAGGAGTGGCCACAAAACTTAAACCTAGGTTTAGCACTTGAGATTGATTTAAAGAGAGTGTTTTATTTGACAAATTCACTACTAAGGCTTCTTTTTGTTTCTCTTGACCTGAGGAAGATATTCCTTTGGTCTCATTTTGGATCATCTGGCTAAAAAAGGTCTAGAGTTATTAATTTCTTTGCCAGATGTAGTTGCAGAGTCATCTGCCTCTGTAGTCTCCAGATCTGACACGGAACTCCTGGAATCCGCCCATGTAACTTTTCTTTTGAGAATGGGTATAGGAGAGTGTCACTTATACACTTTATTTAGGGCATAATCCCTGTGATCCCTCTCTAGTTTCTTAATCTTCGTGTCTCTAGTATTATTTTCATATTCCTTCAGTTGTTCCTTAAGTCCTTTAAGTTGATTCTCAAAAGTTTCAAGTGACATCTCTGTTTTAAATTTATTTTCTAGAGTCTCAATCTCAATTTTCACATTTTCCACTTCAGAGGTAGCTTGTTCAATAATTAGTAACATTAAATCGTAAGAACATTTGTTCAAAATTGCCGTCCACTTATTTTTAAAGTCTTCTTTGTCAAGAAACATAGCAGGACCTTTCTGGATCCTCAAGCCTCTCGGGATACTATCGGACTGGCAATATTCCATCAAGGAAGATGCATGTAGTGACATGCGTATGCTTTTCTTACGTAAATACTCTGAGTTCATTGATTGGGATTATTCATCCCACCATCAGGTCTTAATTTAGGTACATTGCCAAATATTCTGTCTTTGTCACTTTCTGAAAATGCAAACCTAGTATTAATGAGCGCCATATTATCATCCTAAACCAAAAGAGTACTGATTCAAAACAGGTGACAGTAACAGAATAGAACTGATAATATCAAAATAACTGTCAAACACAAAGCGCTTACACAATTTGTATATGTTGTTATAACTTCTAAACATTAACAACACAAAATATACAATATTGTGTAGTTTCAGATGATCGTCCAGAATTTAACAGGACCAACAAGGAGACGGTGAATTCTGAAAATGTGGTGAGTGTAATTTCTGTAACCAATAAGTGAATATTGGACCAGGAAAAGGAAGGCTTCCAATTTAGGTCCAAAAAGCACCTGTGTGGCTATCAAAGTCAGAGTTAGAGTATCCTCAAGCAAATATTTGGTCCAATATTCACTTATTGGTTATCTTTTTGCAATATGTATTTAAGTTATGTGTACCTCAATATCGTTTGACCTCTGAAGAAAGCCCCAATAGCGCAGAAAAACATCAGGTCATGTGTACTGGCCCTTGTGTTTAGGCTTTACTTTTTTTTTTTTAGTAAATACAGTTTATTATTGGATATATCACATGTTCATACAATTTAAACCTACCTACATATCCATTTTTCTTATTTCCCTTCTCCCCCCCCCAAACAAGGCTTCCCGCACTGCTCCAACCCCATTAATGTCTCTCTTATTCTGTTACAATTACTTCTAAACTTATTTTCTCTTACAAACGGTAACAATTCAAAAATCTAATTCTCTTTCATTTTCTTCTTAATAACTATCAAAGCAAATCAAACCACGTTTAATGTCCCAATTTTTCAACAAGTATTTTTGAAAGTCTTTCCAGTCTTCAAAGAAAGTTTCATCTTCTTCGTTGTTTAACTTTCTTGTTAATTTGTCCATTTCTGCCAAAAACAACGTCTTTTTAATCCATTCCCATGTTTCAGGTACTTTATCTTGTTTCCAACATTGAGCAAAAATCAGTCTAGCTGCTGTAATCAAGTACCATAGTAGTGTTCTCTTGGCTACATTTATTTCTTCCATTTTAAGACCTAACAATAACATCTGTGGGTCTTTCTTAAAAGTACATTTCAAATTTTTTTGTATCTCATTGTGGATCTCAGTCCAATACTTTACTGCTTTATCATATGTCCACCACATATGGTAAAAAGACCCTTCATGTATCTTGCATTTCCAACATTTGTTGGACATACTTTCATTTATAATAGCAATTTTTTTAGGCGTCATATACCATCTGTACATCATTTTATAACAATTCTCTTTAACATTTACACAAGTTGAAATTTTCATTGACTTTTCCCACAAATATTCCCAGGATGTCATTAATATCTCATTATTAACATTTACAGCCCATTTTATCATTTGCTCTTTTACAGTTTCATCCTCTGTGTACCATTTCAATAAAACCTTGTACAGTTTAGAAATCATTTTTTTACCTTTCTGAAGCCATACAGTTTCAATTTCAATGTTCTTTTCTCTGAAACCATGTTCTCTTTTATCGGTCTTAAATAAATCATAAATCTGTCTGTATTTCAACCAATCATATAGGCTTTACTTTTTTACAAGGCTTTCAATGGGCCCTTATGTATGTTTTTAACTGTCTTTCTAATAAATACATGTATTTTTGTATATTATAAGTTTTAACTAGGTTTTTAATACTGGCCCTTCATGAGACTTTCTTCTCACCCTTTTGGTTCTTTTTTTTTTGCCCCCCAAAGGGATTTTTTAATTGCTTTTTCTATAAACTACAATGGAAAAAAGGGGAGGGAACTACAAACTAATGGTGACTGGAGCTATATGACCTCTGCCTCTGTGGAAGGATCCAGCTGTACTCTTGTCTGCTTCCTGAAGCTACTGCTGGACTTGACACCCTGCTTGCTTACAGCTCTGCTGCTTGCCTTTGGCCCTGCTGTGACTTTCACACCCATGGCCCCTCTTCCACACCCAAATCCTGTTCCTGGCCATCCCCTCTTAACTAGGAGCAAGATTTCAAAGAGCATTTCAGGCTGATGAGGGAAGGAGGAGCTGTAAAAGTCATGCTCCGCGGGTGACAGTGCTCGCGCCCACAGTAATGCTGCAAGGGATACCACCCCAGGTTCTCAAGGTGCGATAGTCAGAGAAGATGGTATGGGTTCCACAACATCTTCATACGGAGGAGGCAGCAGGAAGCCATACTTTGCTGGGTGAACTTGGTTGTGTGAATCCGGCTTCAACTGAGGTGCTAAGAAACACTGAGTGGATCCAAACAGAAACTAGCGCATGTTCTGTGTTAAGCACAGCTGAAAGTCCCTGCAGTCTTTTTAGCAACTGCAAACATCTTGAGAACAGAAAATGAAACTCTTTGAAAAGGAGAGTGACCTTGCTAGAAAAGTTGCAGGATATTCTGTTCTTGATAAAGCAAAGCTTCAGCAAGAATTTCTTGTTTTGAAGCTGGCTGTAGGACATTGCTTTTGTACCAAGGGCAAATTTTCAAAAGAAATGTGCTTGAGATCCTCTGTAAGAAAGGTTCTTTCATCAATAGTTTTGGGGAAAGACATTTTGATAGCCAGAAGCTGTGAACAAGACTTCTCTCATGTCACTTTCAATTGCAGCTTGGCTTTTACAATGAGGTTATATTTTAGCATGCCAAAAATAACCCTTCTGGGCAAGTACAAATAAAAAAAAAGGATACAGCAACATATCAGGCAATTAAATGGAGGATTTCTTGGGTTATCAAGCGAGCAGTTTTACACAGGATTCATGCTGATCTCCATATACATTCCGACTAGTCCAAATAACACAGCTAAGGATTCACTGAGTTCATGGAAGTGGGTCAGTCTGAACGACAGAAGTACAAAACCCCACGCAGTCACGAACCTCTGCCCCCTGGCACTTTCAGAATAACAGCAAATCTACAGCATGGAAAATGGCACTTAAGATGCTGCCTCACAGTGCCATCCTAAGCAGAGTTACATCTTTCAAAATCCACTGGCTCCAATGGACTTAGAAGGGTGTAAACTCTGCTTAACACTAGTTCAATGCAGCTCACCTACATATATAGACAAGCCACGTTGTAAAATCCAAAAAACCATGCAATAGCTTTTATTAAGACCAACCCAGACACTTGTTATTTTCACATACAGCTCATTTTTCTCACTGGGACACAAGACGGATCACAGCTATGATTTAAAAAAGACTTTCAGTCACTCTGTAAATGGATTATAAAATATGATCACAACAGTCAGCAGATTACAATGATAACAACATCTGAATATAACTGCAAAGACTCCTAGTAAAACGAAATAATGCATTTGGACTGGGGCTGTAGAACAAAATAAAAAAGGACACATAATAGTGTGCTCCCTTTTGAGTCCCCCAGAAATCTTCACCAGGCCAGATGCTGCACACTGTTAAGTGTCAATAGGCCAGGCCTAATAAAAGGCATTACATGGATTGTGTTCTTGGCATCTACATAAATGCCCAAGGATCTTTACTGTAAAATAATCCTTTCTATACCAGAAAGGCTATCCAAGCTGGTGGGCTTGACAGCCGCACAGACTCATGACCTTGCTCTGCTTTCTGCACCAGTGCATTAGGTGTAATGCTTACTCTGTCCTTGGAACTAGCTCTGTCTCATGCACTGGTGAAAACAGCCATGGGCTGTGCTCTTGAGCCAACATTCCTTCTGAGCATTTAAATAAGACAACTAATCGGTGCAAGAAGGGCATCAAAGCCTTTAAAAGGCAGCGCAGGGACTGCTTGAGCACCCCTATGATTGCAGCACAGGCACAGTGATGAGATGGTGATGGAGAACATAGGGAGACCAGAGAGACAGTGGAGGTCTGGAGCCGATGAAGAGTGGAACAGAGCTTGGTGACTGCCCACTTGTCTAGAACAGGATGCTCATCCAAGCTTCTTCAGCACATAAATCTGCTATCTGATACAGCCTCCTACAATCAAGGACAAGGGGGAAGGAGTGACATGGAAAAGGCCACTCAAATGAACACTGTAAAAGCTGCAACAGTATCTGAGATGTTAACATTAGGTGTCCACATGTTTCACCAAGGATAGTTTCAGAACAAAAGAAAAAGAAATGAGGAAATAAAAACATATCATTTTGCTCCCAGCTACAAAAGCCGCAGCTGACATTCTGTGGATGCATCCGCTCACTCTATATTCCTGGGTGAACTGAGACAGCTGGACAGTTCCAGACCCTCCCATGTTTTCTTTCATTGTTGTCCAAGTGATTGGTAGATGTACATATCAGACACGGGAGAAAGTCTGAGTCATTGAAGAAGGTAATGTAATAGTCTGCTTGGCGGCAGATAAAAGTCGAACCTCATCGGCCAACGTCCTTTTAGCTAGGGCTGCTTGTGATGTATGTATCCCTGCGCTGTACAGATAACAGCCAAATAACAGGTTAGGGGAAAGCAGTGGAGAGAGAAAAGAAAACCGAATTACAACTGAAATACTGTAATAGCAGAAGGGCAAAGCTATAACCTCCTAGTCCCCAAAGCGGCAGATGCTGTCACTGGGGTTTATCCAGCTCTACAGTTCTTCCAACATGATGGCACTTCTGCTTGCTGATGAGGGGACAATGGTTTCTGCCAATTCGCCCCCCTCCACGGCAGACTCTCACTTTGTCCCCTATTGCTGTATTCAAGGTCTGCCGTGCCGACCCCTCCTCTCCCCGAACAAATATTTGAGGGGGAGGGCTCAAGAAGCTGCAGCAGAATAAACCCCAATGTTTATTGGAGGACTGATATTAGGTGCTCTTACTCAGGGGTAGGTGCTATAAAATAACACCACATCGATAAACATATCATTGTGTACAAACCATCCCTGTAAATAATTCATGCAAACAATACAAGTATCAACACATCTCACTAAAATCTGAATTAAACATGAAAAACACAAACTGAATTTACAAATAATCCCATTTAAATAAGGGGGGAAATCCCTATTAATGGACACTCAAGGGTTGAGCATGGATCTATCATCCTAAAAAACGTAATTCTAAACAGCACCTATATCATCCTAAAAAAAAGGGTCATAATTCTAAATAGCACATATATACATACACACAAGAGAACAAGGTGGGGTAGGGTTCTGAGCAACTATATGATCTTGCTTCAAGATGGAGGTGGATGAACTAGATTTTTTAATACCCCACCCCACCCCCACCCCAGAAAGCAGGAACAGAAAACCAGGGGGCTGGGCCAGAACCTTGCTCCCTGATGTATTTTTCTTAAAAAATGCAGGGAATTTTTTCACTTAGGAAAGCATTCAAAAACGGCATCCCTTCCTTTATCCATAGTTTGAAGTAGTACTGTTTAAACTTCTAATATTTTTTAATACGGTTAAGTGAGGCTTAAATTATAAGTCATCAAGTGGTAAAAAAATGGATTGAGGAGCATGTGGATTTACCCCTTAAATGTTATAATAATTCTTAAAACTGCGGGTTGGGACCCAAAAGTGAGTCACGATTCTGTCACAATTTCAGGTGGGTTGTAAGTCCAGAATGGGTGATGAGGAAGGGAGTGAGTTGGGGACACACAGTGTTGGGTAGGTTGGTAGCAAATTTGGGTTTGCCTCTGCATACTGTACAAAACAGAACTGAAACATACCCTGCTCCTCAGTAACACTACATAGGTACTAAATATGAAAAAATATAAACTTGAACACTGCTAACTCTTTCTCTGTTTTATTTTAAGGCTTCTGAGAAGTTTAAAAATGACCCCTTGTTGGTGTAACTTGGTGTAGTCAGTTACAACCTATTAATTTGTTCTAATAGTCTATTTGTTCCATTGCCTTCTCTACTGCTACTGTGTTATGCCAATAAAGGTTTATGTATGTATGTATGTGTGTGTATTTTAGGGAAACACAACGTAGCATGAAGTTACCTGGCAAGCAGGTGCTGAAAAGTGCAATAAGTTTGAAAGAGGGTCCCATTTCAAAAGGTTCAAGGCCCACTGTTTCACTAGATTTTACTGGAATCAGTGGAGTGTGGGTGGCCAATCAGTGGCATGAAAGTCACCAGAGGCAACAGGCAGTGTGAGGTTGTGGCAAGCTTACATGGGAAAAAGCAAATCCATTGGTCCATCTCTGACACAGAAACAAGAGCTGCGGTCCTGCCTCCTACTCCGTAGTGTGGTTCTGCTATCCAGCTGAGTAGACCAGAAACAAAACCCACCAAGGCATATGCACTGTAGTGGCACTCTAGATTTGATCTGTGGCACCCTTGCCAAAAAGGATGCCCACTGTTGAACCAGATAATGTGCATAGGAGCTCAGTCATTTAGTGTTCCCATATTTTCTAATGAGTCACTTAGATGGTTCCATTCTGTTGAACAATCATGCAAATTGAGTTCTCAAGAGAAAGAAACACCTGACCTCATCTAGACCACCTTCTTGGAGAACCAACATGGCGTAGGGGTTACAGTGTTGGGCTACTAGGACTGTGAAGACCATGATTTAAACCTCCTGTTGAGCCTTGAAGTATACTGGGTGACTGTCTGACAGTCACTGACTGTAGTACTAAGAATACTTCCCAGGGAGTAAGCCCCACTAAATAAAATGGGGACCTATTTCTATGTAGAACTGCTTTGGATTGCTCCCATGACCTCTTAGCCTCACCTACCCCACTATGTTGTTGTGAGGATAAAATGGAGAAGAAGATAAACACGTACACTGCTCCTCAGAGAAAAGGCTGGATAAAAATGTGTTAGGCAGATTTTCAGCATATACTTCAGGCCAACCAACTAACCAGAACTCCTTAACAAAAAATAACATACTGTCCAGTTAAAATAAAAACAAAATTTTACTGCTAATAGGATGCAGGCAGGGAAATCAAAGGTGCAAAGCTTTTCCTCTCCCTCCACTGGTTTCTAAATACTTCCTTCAAGCTCATTGCTCCAGTCACCTATCTTCTCTACCAAGTGAAGTCTTGTCCTGTCTTGAACCACAGTTAAGTTTATCCATCAAATAGTCTTTTGGTACCTCAGAGCAAGTCTTATTTTTCAGCCTTCAGGGTTTCATATTTTTATATTTTAACTAGTGAGGAAAGTCCGTTGTGGCAGTAGACAACGGGCCCTAGATAGGAAGGAAGGGCGGGTGGAAGGAAGAGAGGGAGTGAGTTAGAGGCGGGGGAGGCAGGAAAAGTGGGGGGGAGAGAGAAAGAGGGGGAGTCAGAGACAGAGTGTGGAGGGGGTCATGGCCATAAGTTAGAAAGAAAGAAGGGAAGGAAGGAAGGGAAAGAAAGCCAGGAAAGAAGAAAGAAGGGGAGGTAGAAAGAGAGGGATTGAGAGAGAGTAGAAGGGAAGGAAGCAGAGGAGAGAAGAAAGGGGGGAACAGAGTGAGAGAGAGAGAGAGAAAGTGGGGAGGGGAGAGACAGAGAAAGGAAGACAGAAGAGGGGCAGGGAGGAGGTGCGGGGTGGGAGAAGAGGGGGGGCCTGTGGGAGCTTCTCCCGTGTGGCAGGATTGGTGGGGAGGGGGAGAAGCGAAGGGGAGGTCAGGCGCCCTGTGGCTCCCTTGCCGCCACCGCAGGCCATCTCCTGGGCGGGTGGGGGAGGAGGACGGGCTGGAGGTTGGCGCGGCGGCTCCCAGGCCGTCGCGGCCGGCCTCATCTTGGGTGGGTGAGCGGGTGACCTGGAGGCCGTCGCGGCGGCTCCCCAGCTGTCGCGGCCGGCCTCGTCCTGGGCGGGCGGGTGGGCGGGCGATCTGGAGGCCGGCACGGCGGCTCCCCAGCCGTTGCTGCCGGCCTCGTCCTGGGCAGGCAGGCGGGTGGGTGGGCAGGCGGGCGGGCGACCTGGAGGCCGGCGCGGCATCTCCCCAGGCGTCGCGGCCGGCCTCGTCCTGGGAGGGTGGGCGGGCGACCTGGCGGCCGGCGCAGCGGCTCCCCAGCCGTCTCGGCCGGCCGGCCTCGTCCTGGGCGGGTGGGCGGGCGACCTGGAGGCCGGCGCGGCGGCTCCCCAGCCGTCGCGGCCGGCCTCGTCCTGGGAGGGTGGGCGGGCGACCTGGAGGCCGGCGCGGCGGCTCCCCAGCCGCCGCGGCCGGCCTCGTCCTGGGAGGGTGGGCGGGCGACCTGGAGGCCGGCGCGGCGGCTCCCCAGCCGTCGCGGCCGGCCTCGTCCTGGGAGGGTGGGCGGGCGACCTGGAGGCCGGCGCGGCGGCTCCCCAGGCGTCGCGGCCGGCCTCGTCCTGGGCGGGTGGGCGGGGGACCTGGAGGCCGGCGCGGCGGCTCCCCAGCCGTCCCGGCCGGCCTCGTCCTGGGCGGGTGGGCTGGAGGCCGGTGCGGTGGCTCCCCGCCCACGCAGGCAGCCAAGCCAGCCAATGGCAAGGGACTGCCTCTCTGACCGGCAGGTCCCTCGGCCAACTGATTATGGCGCGCATTTTCGCCATATAAGGGCAGACGAAAACTCAAATATATATAAGGAAAGATGACCATACTTTCTAATGATTGCTACCACATAACCTAAGCCTAAACTCTTCAGTTGCTTGTCATTTCTTTAATGCTATAATAAGAGTGTTGTAGTGTTTGGAGGAACGTTGATTGTCATCACAGCAAAAAGCCAACTTCTGTCACTCACCTAAATAAACTCTATACTTCTACTTAGAATTACCGAGAGGCACCTGCAATAAATAACTGACAAAAACACTATGTGCCACAATGAAATTTCTAGGCACCCTGACATCTGGGATTTGTCAAGGCCTGCTGTAAGACTAACTTATTTATTGCGGCATAAGCTTTGGTGGATCAGAAGAACCTCACTGGATGTCAAGGATGTATGACAAAACAGGCTTTGGCCCAGAAAATTTAATTCATTTAGGAAATATTTATCCCACTATTCTGCTGCCTTAAAGGAGGTGATAGTATATGGCACAATAAATAAGTTAGTCCTTAGGACACCACAAAACTCTTCATTGTCTTGGATGCAACTGATGAACTTGGCTACCCTTCTGGAATTTATCAAAGATACTGAACTAAACAATTTGTATTTTAAAAGAAAAACAAAAAAACCCCTTAAAATGTACTACTCCAAAGTTTTTACCCACCTGATGGTTTTATATTATGTTACATTTATTGTGTAATATACTGCCAGGAGGAAACTCGTGTTTCTTTTCTGGTCAATTAACATTAAAAGCACAATGCCACTTTTTGGAAGTCTGCTTTGGAATTTGGATCATGAGAACCTAATTAAAATATTTTTCAAAAATAACAAATAATCCTCTTTCTTCCCAGTCTCAACAAAGGTCTGTCTCACACTATGGTATTTCAAATACCAAATGAGCTGCTTAAATTGATGAGCTGTCCATAATTCTCAAGTAAAATCAATGCTCCTCAGGTCAGATGTGAGGAAGAGAATGGAAATGGAGTCTCCATCTACATATTACTTTGCTGGAAACACAGGTAGGGGGTTTTAGATACTTGCATATGTATTAACAGAATTATGTGAAGACATATTTAAATCTTCAGATAATTTTTAAATATTCTTATCCATGAAAATAAAAGTTTCTCTTTCACATCTCTCAAACAGAAGCTTCCATAAAGTTGGAAAAATAAGTAATTTTCAAGAGGGTTGTTGCTATCAAACATACATTGTTTGACAGCAATCATTGTTCTGGACATGTTCAGCATGGTCAACTTGGAAAAAAAACACCCCATAATGGGTGGCTACTGGATAGCATCAATAATGTCACCAACACATATCCTCCCCCACCACGCAGCCAATCACCAGCATCACTTTAAAAATGTTTGCAATGATTTTTACTAAAATGAAAGGACAACGTAAATATAGTTTTGCTATTTTAATTAAAAAAGACAGTCAAAGGGTGGGACCAGATTGTGAGCTAGCAGAAATCATGGCTGCTGTTCACTGAACAAGCATTCAGCTTGATCGTATTGCATGTCTGTAACAGAAGCTGCAAGCTGGGCTCACATTGTAGGTGAAGCACTCACAGCGACTGTCCTTTGAGTTCTACAGCTGTCTTTCCTTGCGTTTTATCATATCGCTCATTCTTTTGTAAAGGCCCAACTCTAGCAGAAAGATGAAAACATCTGGAGTTAACACTTAGCATTACGTACCGTGCTGCGAAGAATGACAATAACAGGATGGAGCAAAGAACAGCAACTGACCCTAATGTAACAGCAGTCACATGCTGTGGCTTGGATGATACATCTGAAAGGGGAGGAAAAAACTGAATAATTAAAGTGGACAGCTACCAAATGATTCCGCTCAGTCTTGTGATTCATCGTCTGGAGATGAGTGAAATTAAAATACTGTGGCAAAACTCAAAACATGGATTTACTGCTTCATCAGGCAGCAACAGAACTGACCAGGCAACAAACAGCCAGTGACCCATTAAAGAAATTATATTAACAATGGGCTGGATCTGCCTCCTCTTCTTGCTACAGCCTTGTGTGACCCCAAAAGCGACTCCTGAGGGCACAATGAGAAGTTACATTTCCCCTGGATGTGTGCCATCAGACATGTGCTGCAATTTCCATGCTGGGAAGTTAATTTCTAATTTGGATCAGGACCACGGTGTGCAGGGAGGGAGGGGGGCTTTTGCCTCTCCTTGCCTGAAACTGCCCCAGGGTGCTGCCATTTGCACTGTTGGAAAAATTAAGGTATACCCTCCCCAATCAGTACAAATAACTAGTACAAAACATATCTGCTGCTTTAATGTGTAGATATGTCCTTAAGTGCAAGGTGAGTCACGATTAATCTCTCCACCCTACAAAGCATTCAATCAACTGAAGAACCTTAAAACCTCTCTGTGGTGAGGGGGAAACCGAATGAGTAGGAGGTGACCACAGGGCCTTAAGAACATACAAAAAGCCTTGCTGGGTCAGACCAGTGGTCCTTCTAGTCCAGAATCCTCTCTCACCCCGTGGGTGTTGCCTCCTGGCACTCTGAACATGGAGGTTTCCTTTAGTTACCATGGCTAGTAGCCACTGATTAGACCTCTCCTCCGTAAATCTGTCTAATCCGGTTTAAAGCCCTTTATGCCTGTGGCCGTCACTACATCGTCTGGCAACAAATTCCACATTTTAATCCACAAGCAACAAGCTTTATACGAGCTTTGCTCCAGAAAGGAAAGCAGTCCTAGCACTCTCTCTTGTTCACTGACAGTGAATAGTTTAATGGGCTGGTGTGTGTGGGGGGACACATTAGTAAGTAAATACCCCCATCTTGCAACAGAGGTTTGGGAGTAGATGGACAGCTGTTATTGCCTAATTCTACAATGTAGTGGTGGGGAGGACTAGTAATAAAACATCAAGATTAAAATCTGAACAAATGTCTGATAAGGACAAAATTAAAATATACTTCTGGACAGAAAGATGCAAATCTCTCCTGAGGCAAAATATAGTACAATTTATTTGGAAAACAACAACAAATGCCATCTGCACGAAAACCAGAGTTTAACATAGGCACTGAGCTCCCAGACTTGTAAGTGAGGCTGAGCTTGCTAATGATGCCTATTTGTAGTAATGGGGAATGAAAGTTGATAAAATGAAAAGATGCCTGAAAATCTGCTTTCTCTTGGATACTCCCAAAAAAAGCAGGGCTGCATGATGCAGTGTGGGCAGATGTAGCATGTTTTTTTCTTTCCACTGAATCTGTCTCTGGGAAGAAGCCTTTTGCCAAGAAACAGTGCTGACATGCAACAGTAACAGGGCAAATGCCAAACTGCAAGCACCATATCAGTGTCTGCCCCAAAATATTTTGGCTCTGTTAGTATTTACATACACACACACAAAAATGGGGAAAAGACCAGTAACCAATCAGTGTGTTTCTGGCTAGTGTTCTGAGAACACCTGAAAGTGGCTGACGGCTAAATTATACATTACAGGTCTAGGTGTTCCCCAGCTGCCATGCTCCTTTTCAAGTGCCAAAGCAGCCCTCCCCATGGCGGCTTTGGCATTTGAAAAGGCATGCAGGGGGCAGAAAAGCACCCAGCCCTGCAGTTCTGTGGGTCCGATGGGCCCTTGTGGCATGTTTAAATGCCCTGAGTTCAGATATAAAATAGTGGCAGCACTCATCGGTTAGACCAATTGGACAGGGCTGTGACTCAGTGACAGAGCATCTGCCTGGCATCCAGAAGGTCCTATGTTCAACCCCCGGAATCTCCGGTGAAAAGGACCAGGCAGGGGGTGATGTGAAAGGCCTTGACCTGAGACCCTGGAGAGCCGCTGCCAGCCTGAGTAGACAAAAGTGACCTTGAGGGACTGATGGTCTGATTCAGTATAAGGCAGTTTCATGCGTGTTCATGTGGCACTGTAATGCCTAGTTTGGCCGCAGGGAATGGCGACAACCTCAAGAAAGAGGAAAGCTGATTCCACCTCCCTCTCCTGAGGTTTACTGCCCACGCCCCCATTCTCAGAAAAACTGAGAAGGCTTTACACTTTGCGGACCTCAGTTTGAATGTGGGCCTAATCACATAACACACTTTCTCTGGATAATCCCTGGATCAGGTCGACAGATAAGTTCCGGGAGTTCAATGTTTCCTAGGTGCCCGGAGGCCCAATTCCTATCAGGACCATGATATACAAGGAGAAGGGGCTTAACCCTTCCCACACAGTCTTCCGGACCCGAAACAGCCCAGGGGAACTGCAACTTGCCCCACTTGAGAAACGTAACTGTACAAATAGTGGTTCCCTGGTGCAACGTCAAGTTCCCGTTCCTTGCACATTGTGCTGCCAATATAAACTGGGTCTATATGTGTTTGAGAATCACAAAATTCCCTGACCATGGTCCTAATCCATCCATATTAAGAAAACTTAAAGGGGGTGGCAATTTTTACTAATTCTCCCCCTCCCACTGTAGACCCTTCACTCTGGTTTTTTCGGGGGGGGAATGGGGGGGCACTCAATGAGGTGCAACCAGAGCAGGGACAACAAAAATTGCTGCCCTTTCTCCAGAAAATTTAAGGGCACTTATGATTTCGCAACACTGTGGCTGGATACAGGCCTACGCTTGACAACAGCCAATGTGGTGTTGTGGTTAGAGTGTTGGACTAGAATCTGGGGATCTAGATTCAAATCCCCACTCTGCTACGAAAGCTTGTTGGGTGACCTTGAGCCAGTCACAGTCTGTCAGCTTAGCCTACTGGTACATCACAAGGTTACTGTGAGGATAAATAAACCTGACTCAAGAAATGTGCATTGTGTGTTTTTCAACAACCTAGGTTGTTTTTCCAAACATCCAAAGAGCCACACAAGTATTTCCATACTTAGGGAGGTTTAGAACTTGTGTTTCTCAATCATCAATTCTTTTTGGTACATGGCAAACTTCTACTGAAACGGAGGGGAGTTGTAAAAGCAGCTTGTGATAAGGCATTGGGTGGGAAGCTACTGTACAATGGAAAATTATTTTAAGTGTCCCACTGGGCAAGCTTGAGCATTTCATAAACACTGAAAGTCCCAAGAGCCTAGCTATGTGGCAGATGTGACGTTGGCCAGGTCAGTAATCCCATGACCGGACTTGCAGTCACACGTACCATCAGGGGATATACAAACTGCTCTGTTGCTCAGTGTGTCTCCAAGTGTGGAAAGTGGGTGAAAGGGCTTCTGCCTTCTCTCCTGTGCCATTTTCCCTAATAGAAACAGTCCAAGGGAGGCCTGGTTTGTCCTTTTCTTGGGATCCCAGGATACATGGAGCCCAAGAAAGGGGCAAACAGGCACCAGGGCCGTTGTTTCTGCTATAGAAGACAGTGTGGGAGAGAAGGCAGAATCCCCTTCTGCCTTCTTTCAGCACTTGGAGCTGCACCATGTGATGGAGTAGTTTGTTAGGTGAGTCCCCCAGCAGTATGTGGGACTGTGAGCTGGGTTAGGGTTCTTGTCACATGTACCATATAGCTAGGTCCTAAGAGTGTTGTTGATTTAGTAACTCAGTCAAACGCATTAGCTATGCTATCATCATGAACATTAATATAGCTCCTTCCAATTTGTTCTGGTTTTTCCCCATTCATCACGTTTCCTGCTCTGCCTCTTTTGTGGTGCGATGTAAGAATCAATTAAAAGCCACACAATCTGTTATTTTTACAGCAGGATGTAGCTAGCAATGCCACTTTCCCAACAAACTGAGAAACAGCAACACGTACCTTTAATTTGGGCCCAGGCGATGCAGGATTGTGTTCTCACCTGAGAAACAAAAAATAAACAATCTGCAGCACCGTTTTTCTAAAAGGCTGTTTCTCACTGGCTTGCATCATTCAGGCTGAAGGAAGGGCCTTATAGGACTGAATATGTCATTGTACAAGAGAAATCCCTGAACAGACAAAACTAGTTATGTCACGGAGAAAGCTAGATCAGAACCCTTCTCCCTGCCATCTAGTTTTTGTTGCGGAGGGAACTTCTGAGTGAAAGCACATTCTCTCATGTGAGCCTCCAGCCTGCAATGAAGAGTGGTACGGCCCACACAGGTGTAGCACCTCAAGCCAAAATACACGTTTCACACATTCCTCCAGGACACGGGATGGAGACAGCACTGGTTGCCCTTTCTGACGACCTCCAGAGGCATCTGGATTGGGGCGGTTCGGCACTACTGTTGTTGTTAGACCTGTTGGCTGCATTCAACACAGTCGACCACCGGTTGCTGACCCACCACATTGCCGATGTGGGAATACAGGGGCTCGCCTTGTAATGGTTTGCTTCTTTTCTCCAGGGTAGGGGACAAAGGGTGGCACTAGGGGAACAGCAGTCCAGGAGACACCTGCTTGAGTGTAGTGTGCCTCAGGGGGCTGTACTTTCCCTGATGTTGTTTAGCATCTACATGCGCCCCCTTGCCCAGATTGCCCGGAGGTATCGGCTGGGGAGTCACCAGTACGCTGATGACACCCAGCTCTATCTGATGTTGGGCGACCGGTCAGACCAGGCATTGCAAGCTGTGGCTGGTTGGCTTAGACTGAGCCAGTTGAAGCTGAACCCGGCGAAGACAGAGGACCTGTGCCTGAGTTGGGGTGGCCTGGGGATGGGGATCCCTCTCCCCACTTTCAACAGGGCTCCACTGGTGCCAGCACTGGAGGCGAGGAGTTTGGGAGTGCTCCTGGATCCCTCCTTAACTATGGAGGCCCAGGTTGCAGCCACTGCCAAGTTGGCCTCTTACCACCTTCGGCTGACCTGGCAGTTGGTTCCCTTCCTCGACCGCGAGGACCTGGCTACAGTGATCCATGCGATGGTCACCGCGAGACTAGACTACTGTAATACTCTCTACATGGGGCTGCCCTTGTCGCTAATCCGGAAGCTGCAGTTAGTGCAGAATGCCGCAGCCAGGCTTCTGATGGGTCTCCCTAGATGGGAACACATCCAGCCTGTGCTGAAAGCACTGCACTGGCTGCCAATAGTGTACCGAATTCACTTCAAGGTGCTGGTATTGACCTTTAAAGCCCTATATGGCCAGGGTCCGGCATACCTGAGGGACCGCCTTTCCCCACATATACCCCAGACAGCACTATGGTCAGGATCGCAACACAGCCTAATGATCCCAGGACCCAAGGAGGCAAGACTTGCTGCCACCAGGGCCAGGGCCTTTTCAGTGGTGGCTCCTATCTGGTGGAATGAGCTCCCGGAGGAGATCAGGGCCCTGCGGGACCTTATACAGTTCCGCAGGGCCTACAAGATGGAGCTCTTCCACCAGTCCTTCAATTAGGAGCCACCCACTGCTACCAACGGCTACCATCAACTATTATCACTATTAACATCATGATAACAGGCCCTTTCTTGAGATCGAGATACAGCACCATGTGAGACTGGATACCAATGAATCGGGACTGAGCTGTATATCTTACAGCCTGCCATCTTTAATTGACTGAAGGATCGACTATCTTCGCGAGCATTTTAACTTTAGTCTTCAACTGTTTAATATGTGATTGTTTTATTTCACTTTTAGGTATTAATATGTTTTATATGACCCGGCACATGGTGCTGCTGAATGTGAGCCGCCCTGAGCCCGCCCTGCAGGGAGGGCAGGATAAAAATCTAATAATAATAACAAATAAATAAATAAACAAACAAACGTCAGGAAATCAGACCCTAGTTCTGCATAAAGTTATTGTTGTGTAAATCTGGCCCTCAGATAAATGTTTCCTCACAGGAAATGTTATGTGACCATCTGTCTTTTGCTGCAATTTGTTAAGGGCCACTCAAGTCCCATTTATTCAACAGGCTGTGCTACAACCTGTTTCTCTTTCACAGTTGATACACTAAAGGTAAAAAGAGATGAGACACTGGGAGATCCAGGACCAGACTGTACCCAGTGTTTTACAAATGTTCAGCAGAGAGGCCTGATTTGGCTTGGGGCTGCAGCAGAGAAAGCTTTGTATCTCACAGTTTCCACAATCAAAACGGATCCTCCACTACACTGTTATTTGCTCTCAGTAGAAAAAAAAGAGATAAGTGCCAGTCTTTTCCCCTTTCTTGGGGAAAACTTCATATTCAAAAATTGTTGAGCGATTCACGATCTCAGTCTCCTTTGGCATGATTCTAAACATGCTAACGATGCACAGTGCTAAGTACGATGGCAGGATCCAAAGTGCTACTACCTTCACCTGTACCTGAGAGCTTGGGTTTGCCCGAGGTTTCCCCCCTTCTCAAATTTGCTTTCTTTGAAATGTCAGACTCCTTGGCATATCACAAACTGTTCTGGGAGTTCTCCTAATTGTCAAATGGGATATTCTATATATGGAAGGCTGCTTAAAAAGAACACATCCAGGAACTCCTTTGGAGATCCAGAACTAATTATGCTAATCTTTGGACCCAAGCCACTGCAAACATCCATGCTTTGCAGGCATGTACTGGAAGAATCTTATTTTCAAAGAATTCAACGAGATTGTTTTGATCCTTCTGCTAAGTGAAGAAGCTCTCTTCTGTGAACTGCAATGGAAGATTCTCTCACTTTGTCGATGGGACCCTCAGAATCCATCCAACCCACTGTCACTGAATGAAAATTTTAGTTTCAGCTCATATCTTCACCTTTTTTTTCTTTAAAGGAAATAAAAGACTTTTTGTTGGTCAGTCGCACAGTGAAGTCCGAATAAAAGACTACAACTGCATAAAACCCTAGCTGGATATAAGATGCGGGGAACTAGAAGTAAGCATGGATTAAGTTACTTTTTGATGGGCAAAACTACATTGGAGGGAGTGGGTTATGCCCTGGTTTAGCATAAATAAGAGGTGGGACACGCAATACTTGCGGTGAGGGGGAGTATTCCTGGCTGGCTGGCCACTGAAGCACAGGTGAGCCCAGCAGGTGGTCTCCCAAGCTTCCCCCCACCCGCCGCCAGCAGCAACGGCCACAGCTCCCAGCCGCCAGCCCACCAAGGCTTCTCTCCCCACCACCGCCACCACTGACAGCAGCAACAGCACCGAGCTCTGCAGGCTCCCAGCTGCCTGGCCGCCAGGCTTCTCCTTCCCCCCAGCAGCAATGGCGGAGAGCCCTGTGCGGTTCCCTGCCACTGGGCCCACCAGGCTTCTCCCCCTCTGCCGCAGCAACGGGTATGGCTCCCAGCTGCCAAGGCTTTGCCGCCACTGCCAGCAGCAATGGCAGCAAGGCCTGTGTGGATTTGCTACAGTTTGCAGTGATAAGTGTGTGTGCACAGGGGACTGTTTTACTTTTGGGGAGGGTTTAAATATCCCCCCTATAGTTTCACAGATTTCAGATTTTTCTGCACATCTAAGGATTGCCCCAAATGTGCATGAAAATCTCTTTGCCCCTTAGGTGCCCCCGATGTGTGGATTTAGATATCCGCATACAGGGGACGCCTTGGCTATTAGATATATAGATGTGCACTATTTCTGAAAACAAGTGTGAGAAAAGGGCAAAACTATTAAAATTCAGGACTCCATTTTACTATGTTGTTTACAAAGGCTAAAACGATTTGGGGGAAATCGTATTTGAAGTCTCTTATGCTGGTTAACAAATATAAGTGCTGGAAGTGCTGAGCAACTACAATTGCCTACATTTTGTTCTAACTCATAGCATTCATGCTCTCCCGTCTCATTCAGGCCACACATCTAAAGAGATATCCCCTGTAGGAAAGAAAAACTGTATGCATCATTGATTTTATTTGCAGAAAGCATTTCATCACCCAGAATGGTCTGCAAAACAAATAGTTCAGCCTGAAGGAGTTATATTGGGTGGACTAAGAAGAACTCTTATCTTAAAAGTTCTGTTTGCTAGCTACTATTTTAAAAACATGGTTCATGTTTTTTAAATACTTGTTTAGAGAATCAATGTGGCCTCTTGCACAGAATGAACACAATGTGCTCCTTGTCAAAAATTGTTTGAAGTACTTTAATTGAAAATTAAAGTCTTTTGAACCACTTTTAATTGAAAATTCCAAGCATTTTAATTGAAAATAAAAATCTTTGGGATGGGAGGAGGTGCACAGCCACACTATCTATTCTATTCCACAAAAAGGAACTGTAACTGAATTTCAGTCATTGTGCTAAAAGACACAAAATGTTTTGATATGCATAGCAGAATTTTCCAGTTTGTATTTTGAATGCTAGACCACCATGACATATCACAAATTGTTTTTGAAACTTGCCTCAGTTTCAAATTTGTCATGTGGCAAGGCAGAACTGGAGTTCAAGTCCAAAGGACCCTTGAACATGAGGAACTAGTTACACAGCATTCTGGGTTCAGACTTGTAAAATAAGGACCAGGTTAAATAAAAGAATGAACTGGAGAATATAGTGATTTGGTGTTCAATGGCTACAGCCAGATTAAGCGTTCATACAGCGCATTTTTTTTAACATTTAGCAGTTCAGAGATTGTTCCTATCTGTGTGCTTACCTGAACAAGCAATTAGGAATATGTATGTTTTCCCCATTAGTATTTCCTTCCTGGATTCTGAGATTTACAGTCATCTATCTTGATTCTGGATCAGTAGCAATGCTTTAGTGAACTGTTATTCTTCATTTTTCAGACTGCTACAGGTATACAACTAGTCATAGTTTGCAATCTGTGTCATTTCCCCTTACAGATTACTGATGCATGCCATCCAGCAATCCTAAACACAAGCCCAGTGACTCCAACTGAGTTAGAAGGGTGTAACTCTTCTTCAGATTGCAATGTAAATCATAAAGCAAGGAAGAAACTTGACATAATCACATAGGTACATTAAGATTTGGTTTTTCTCCTGTTATTTAATTAATGTGCTCATGTGCTGGTACACAACAGAACTTGTTGTTCAGTCGCACAGTCGAGTCCGACTCTTCGCACCCCATGGACCAGGTCACGCCAGGCCCTCCTGTCTTCCGCTGTCCGCTGAAGTTTGCTCAATTTCATGTTCGTTGTATCGATGACACTGTCTAACCATCTCATCCTTTGCCGTCCCCTTCTTCTTTGACCTTCAATCTTTCCCAGCATCAGGTTCTTCTCCAGTGAATGCTCCCTTCTCATTTGGTGGCCAAAGTATTTGAGCTTCATCTTCAGGATCTGGCATTCCAGGGAACAGTCAGGGTTGATTTCTTTTAGGATTGAATGATTTGATCTCTTTGCAGTTCAAGGGACTCTCAAGAGTCTTCTTCAGCACCATAGTTCAAAAGAATCTATTCTTTGGCGCTCGGCCTTCCTTATAGTCCAACTCTCGCAGCCATACATTACTACGGGGAATACCATTGCTTTGACCATGCGGACTTTTGTTGGCAGGGTGATGTCTCTGCTTTTTATCATGTTGTTTAGGTTTGCCATTGCTTTCCTCCCAAGGAGCAGGCGTCTTTTAATTTCATGGCTGCAGTCACCATCTGCAGTGATCTGGGATCCCAGGAACGTGAAGTCTGTCACTACTTCTACGACTTCCCCTTCTATTTGCCAAGGAGTGATGGGGCCAGATGCCATGATCTTCGTTTTTTTGATGTTGAGCTTCAAGCCCACTTTTGCACTCTCCTCTTTCACCCTGAGCAAGAGGCTCTTTAGGTCCTCTTCACTTTCTGCCATCAGAGTGATATCGTCTGCATATCTGAGGTTATTGATCTTTTCCCCAGCAATCTTAACTCCAGCTTGTGATTCATCCAGGCCAGCATTTTGCATGATGTACTCTGCATATAAATTAAATAAGCAAGGGGACAATATACATCCTTGTCGTACTCCTTTTCCGATGCTAAACCAATCAGTTGTTCCATATCCGGTTCTAACTGTTGCTTCCTGACCCTTATACAGGTTTCTCAGGAGACATGTGAGGTGGTCTGGTACTCCCATCTCTTTAAGAACCTGCCATAGTTTTTTGTGATCCACACAATCAAAGGCTTTAGCATAGTCAATGAAGCAGAAGTAGATGTTTTTCTGGTACTCTCTTGCTTTCTCCATAATCCAACGAATGTTGGCAATTTGATCTCTAGTTCCTCTACCTCTTCGAAACCCAGCTTGTACTTCTGGCAGTTCTCTATCCACGTACTGTTGGAGCCTAGCTTGTAGGATTTTGAGCATGACCTTGCTAGTGTGTGAAATGAGTGCAATTGTGCGATAGTTTGAACATTCCTTGACATTGCCCTTCTTTGGGATTGGAATGTAAACTGACCTTTTCCAATCCTGTGGCCACTGTTGCATTTTCCAAATTTGTTGGCAAATTGAGTGCAGCACTTTAACAGCATCTTCTTTTAAGACTTTGAATAACTCAGCTGGGGCACCATCACCTCCACTAGCTTTGTTGTTAGTAATGCAGAACTTATTTAAAACAAATAGAAAGACATGATCTGACAGCTACAGCAAAACTGCACATGTGCCGGTTCTAAAATTCATGTTAAGAATTCTCTGAATGAAACCAGCAGGCAGATGGAGGGCAGCAAAGCCATGGAAAACACAATACCTAAACAGAGCCAGTGTGGCATAGTGGTTAAGAGTATCAGACTAAGATCTGGGAGAACCAGGTTCAAATCCCCACTCTGCCATGGAAGCCTGCTGAATGACTTTGTGCCAGTCACACTCTCTTAGCCTATCCTACCTCACAGGGTTATTGTTGCTGAGAGGATAAAATGGAGGGCAGGAGAATTGTGTAAACCACAGGTCCCCATTAGGGTGAAAGGTGGGGTATAAATGAAGCAAGTAAATAAACAGTTTGTGAACCAGCCAATTACAGTATTCCAACTGAGCTTTCAAAAACAACATATTCTCAACTTATGGTGTGAAACCATGAACACTTTTTTTCCTAGGAGGACTACAGAGTATCAAGGGATCCAAAATACAAGAGTCCCAGGAGCAATTCAAAAGAAAGTTGGGAGGTATTAGTCTGGTGATCCTAAGGACAAACAATACTGGGGGGGAGGGGGCAAGTGGAGTCAGTTCAGAGCCCATCTGTTGTATGAACAATCTATCTTGTAGCCTTTCCTTCCCCAGCCCACCATCTGCAGCAAGAAATGCTGGTACAAGCCTTTGAGAAACTGAAACAATAGTTGTCTTGGAATGAAGCAAGCAAATTCAGAAGAAAGAACTAGACAATTGCCACCCACTGTTAGTCAAATCTTCACATCTGTAAATTCAGCAAACGAGCAGGATTTCACTATCAGTTTTTATTTTATTAATCTTACTTCAGCGTATAATGATGTGTGCCTGGATGCATGTGATGGAGATTTCCAAAAGAGCTATTAAGGGTCAACCATGTAAACAGGGTGGCTGACTTTAGAAGAATTAGAAAAACCTGACATTTCAACAAATGTGCGTTCTGTTTTAACCTGGGGTCTAAACTGTGCCATCCTGAGCAGACTTACACTCTTCTAAGATGGCTGAAGTCTATGGGCTTAAGAAAGATGCAACTCTTTTTAGGACTTTACCGATGGGAGAAAGATGGTTTTTCGCCACCCATTGCTGCAGCACCCTGTCATGTGGCATGTTTTGCTTGTGAGATGCTCACAAGGACTTTTGGGACAAATGGCAGGGTGCTCAGGGAAGGCAGAGAAAGACTGCTTCTGTGAACTCTGCCACTGGATCCAACTCTTAATCTTGGACTGGTTTTAGAATTAAGAGCAGGGTAAAAGTTATCTACTACTGTTCATTTGAAAAGACAGTTCAGGCTAAGGTTAATGCTCTTAATGCATAACTTCTTACAAAAACACAAAAAAATAAAAGGACATTATTTTGCAGCAATGCCCTTCTCCATCAATCAGTTGTTCCTTTCCATCAAATGATGGGTGAAGACTGTTGTAATATCTTTTTTAAAAAAGACATGGTGGATCTCTTCAACCACTGAATGAAGCAGATTTCTGTTAGCTCTGCAGCTTAAATGGCAGACATGCATGGGAATGAATTGAACACTGGCTTAGCTTACCAGTTTTGCCCATCTCCCATGATCCAAGCAGGGTGACTGCCTTTTAAAAATTGTAAAAGCATTGCAGGTTGCATCTGTATACCTCTGGCTTATTAATTTATAAACCACTTTTTTAATAGAGCAAACTGCTCCAAGCACTGCTGGTAGTAAAAGTTTTTGGGTGACATCTCAGATGCCATGCTAGATTGTGGCATGTGTAGCTGACTTCTCCTGCAAAAGAACTCAATGCCAACAGGAAGGGTGCGCCTTCAAAGGTGCCCTGCTTCTTCATCAACATTATATCAGTCTTCATCCAAAATGTTTTCCATGTAGTTTGAAAGCTTAGAGATGCTTGCACTACACAGAACTGATTCAAAAACATGTCTATATAGATCACGTTTTAAATACTGTTATTGTTCAAGCCAAGAAACAGGAAACAGGTCCTACCTCATCCCATTCACTGATGATCCTTAGTAGAATGCAATAATCCTTTTCTTGTTTCAAGGGAGCATTGTAAAATTTCCCATAGTAAAGTCTGTCTCCAAGAGCAAAGGCCGATCCGTTGTCAGTAAGGGCCTTGGCTGGGAATTCAGCTGCCACATATCCATCAGAGTCAGTACCATTGCTGAAGTAAGTTTGGGCAGTCAAGGAATAACAATTAAAGTTGCATTTTGGGCTCCATGGAACAACAATCACTTGGTAAGAACTAGAATAAGACAGAAAAGCATCAAGCGTTGTCAAAAGTAATTTATATTCAATTGCCATTTGATGTCTGGCACTTATTCTCTTTGGAGCACTATTTTGTTTAAAAGTTCCCCGTCATTGGCCCTCACTTATTACAGCTCGTAAAACAAAACAATGTGCAACCTCAAATTATTAAATTGTATTCAGAACTGTTCTTCAGAAAGCCCAGGGGACAGGGGACAACCGACAGATATAATTGGTACGACTCTGACTGCAAAGCTCTCAAAAGATCAATCAACTGCCTATATAGACAGTTTAAGAACTTAAATAGAGTAGAGATTTTGCCAAGTGTTTTGAAACTGAAAAAAGAATATAAAAAACTATTGAAATTTAAGAAGACTGGGCCCAGAAAAAAGCCTGCTCTGGGCCATAAAAACAAAAAAGGAAAAAAAAGATTAAACACACAGCTCTCTGTACCCTGTCATATTCCAGCCACTGTTTGGGAAGCCTTTTTAACCTCTATTTTCGCAAATGGAAACAGAAATACCCAGGAAGGTAGGCCAATATTGCCATAGGGTGCGAAGGAATGGCCCCCAGTAGTAGCAAGTGAGATTAAGACTTTAATTAAACAACAGCAACAACAAAAAAAGGGGAAAGTACCTGGGCCTGATTTAATACCAGAAAAACTATTCAAAATTGAACCAGACTGGTGGGCACAGATTTTGGCTGCTTTTTTCACTGAAATAAACAAGGCAGGACATATGCCCGAAAACTGGCATAGTGCAATAATTACTGTTCCAATTTATAAAAAGGGGAATCCGACGGACAGTAAGCTTGCTATCCACTATAGGGAAACTTTAGGCTGCAATGCTTCTTGAAAAGTTGGAATCTTGGGTTGAGGGAAATAACATTTTGGGAAATGAACAGGCTGGTTTTAGAAAAGGAGCAAGTATGATTGACCACTGCCATACCCTCCAGTTCTTAGCTGATAAATACACAAGTTCTTGAGAAGGCATATTGGCAGCTGCCTTCATGGACCTAAAATCAGCATTTGACACAATCTCTAGACCCCGACTATGGGAAAAGCTGAAGAAATATGGCATTGAACCACGTCTCCTTTACTTAATTCAACAGCTCTACAACCATCCCTCCACCCGAGTTAGATGCAGGGAGTTAGGACAGCTATCGGAGCCTTTCATCCTAGACAAAGGAGTCAAGCAGGGATGTTTACTTGTGCCCCTGTTGTTCAACTTATATATAAATGGCCTCAGACTGCGTATCCTGAAGGAAGCATGTCATCTTCCACATTTATCTAAGCATGAAGTTCCAATCCTTCTATACACTGATGGAGTGATAATGTCTAGATCAATAGTGGGCCTCTGCAAGCTGATAAAAAATTTCGAGCTTTACTGCTGTCCTGAGAGCTTGTCCATCAATGTGGTGAAATCCAAGGTCATAGTATTAACCAAAAGGAAAAAGTGGGAAATCTTCAAATGGGACACAGCAGGTCAACCTTTGGAACAGGTCAATCAATTTAAATATCTGGGAATCCACTTTGAAGCATCTCTTACATGGAAAATACACTTGGATCCAGCAAGAAACACAGCCTTGAGAGTAGGGAGCACAACTGTAAAATATTTCTACTCATCGGGAGGTGAATTTGTCTCCTTGGCCTTAAAGGTATTTAACACTAAGGTTCTAAACCAATTCCTGTATGGTGCGGAAATTTGGATTCAGGCCACTTCTGAAAAAAATGGATTCCATCCAGTATGACTTTTTCTAGTGCTTACTGAACTACTCTTACATGTTGTCTCAGGCATAGCACTGAGAGCAGAACTAGGCAAATTATCAATGGAAGCGAAGGCTTGGATTAAAGCATTTCTCTTCAAAGGAAAGGTTTTAAAATCTGAGGGAGGATCTACTCTACTTGGGCTTATCCAGGCAGATAAACATTATAGCCAATGTAACCAATTATTGGAAAAGAAAACGAAATGCCTAAGAATAACAAATGATATGATTAAGAATACAGAAACTAAAGATGTTACAAGACAAATTAAAGAACGTGTAAGGAAGTTGGATGTTATGTCTACTAGGGCGTGCAGGATACGTTCTACACTCCATTTGGGAACTGCCCTCCTGATGCAACTGCCAAAATATTTTTATCAACTGACAGTCCCAAAACTAAGAAGAGCTTTTACTTTGGCAAGACTGAATGTTCTTCCCTTGGCAATTTTGGAGGGCAGATATAATAGAGTATCATACTCTAATAAAACATGCAGATGCTCATATGACAAAACCGAAACCAACAACTATATGATTATGGAGTGCCCTATATTCAACGAATGATTTAGTCACCCCTTTACTTAAAGATATGGAATTGTTAAATGTGCGAGCCCAGGTGTTATGGCTACTATGAGATACAAATGATTGTTTTACCCTCCCAGTGGCAAAATTCATAGGTACAATAATTAAATATAAGGGAAATAATACTGAGTAAGGTCTTTTAATTTTTTTTTTGTCGTTCTAATTTCTGCTGAAGGTGATAGCTGTATGAGCAGTACTAGATAGACAGATAGAAATGTATTCAGAAACATTAATGTAACTCTGGGTTTGTTCTGTTCACAACATTATATTTGGAGCTCTGCTACTTAGATAACTAGATCACATGCTATGCAAAAGAGTCAGCAGTGTTAGAACCTCATTCATTATTACTTCCAAAACGACCATCATTAGAAAAAGGTCATATATTAAAAGACCATACATTAGAAGAGGGGCATATATTGGGAATCATGGATAATGCAATTAGTCTCTGGGTCCATCCACACATTACAAAATCCTTGTTTCTATTGGGAAACAACACAAAGACTTTGTAGCACACTTGCAACAGGAATTTTGTACCTCTCATATACACACTGCTTCTTTTCTGTTTGTAAGCACAACACACAGACAGAATTGGCTATGCCCCCCCATCATGTCTTCAAACTGCATCACAAAGCCACTACTGCTCTGTTGTGAAACTTATGCGTAGTCGCACAACATGACTTTTACAATAACTGATCCACGGGGCCAGTTGAGAATGTGAAGACAGTAGGGCGGGGCTACAGCTGCTGCTTCTTGTGTGCTATTCTCACGAACAGGAAAGAACTGCCATACATCTGGGAGGCAAGAAACCTCCCACTGCACATGTGACACAAAGACCTTGTGCTGTTCCTCAGCAAACATAAGCACTTTGTAATGAGAAGGTTGAACCTCTTTTGCGCTATACACAGCGTGCTACACTGCAGCTACCTTACAAAGGTTCCATCTCCACTGAAGGCTGGGACGCCCAGCATCAGACAAGTGTCCCTGCACATCTTACTTTTTTCTACAAAGAGGAAGTTACAGTTATGTGAAAGACAATATGCTGGGACACTGTTAGGGCTAATCCTGCCTCTTCCCCCTAGTAAACCTAAATTCTTGCAGGAAGTAGATTTCCCCCTAAACATAGTTTATTTACTTTGCTCCATACAAGTTAGAAGAAACTATTGAAATCAAGCCCCCACATCTTCATCTTCATAGTCTGGCAACAACTACGTGGCCACATTACAGTATGATGCTAAAGCATAACAAAAAGATAGAACCTAGAACTGGCTGAGAATATGCAGGGTACACAGCAGTGGTATTTAGAAAAAAGGAAAGAGAAAAAATTCCTTAAGAAACTCCTTGGGGCGATTAAGTCACTAATTAACATTTCATTCCTGCTAGTTAAGCAGTCAATATGTCAAAAAGCAATCATTAGAATAAGAATAAACAGAAGCCTCTTCAGTGAGTTCATCGCCATCTCATATGCAAACTCTTATACAATTTCTTAATCAGCTGCAATCTTGATCCTCTGACATGCAGGGGAAGGAAAATATGTAGAAAAACAGGTGCAAGGTGACGAAATATTTATTTAGCCTTGTGGATCCTTATGCGTTTCACAATTCGCTTCGTCAGGGGATCGTTTCCAAAGTTATTCACGTTCCAGAGTTATTCACATTTCCAGAGTGACTCTTTTACTGCTCAAGGTGGAAAATGAATAACTTTGGAAATGATCCCCTGATGAAGTGAATTGTGAAATGCACAAGGATCCACAGGAACTAAATAAATATTTCTTCACCTTGCACCTGTTTTTCTACATATTTTCTGTCTACTGGTGCAGCCATTCTTGTTTTCTTCAGTGTAGGGGAAGGAGCCATAGTGCCATGTCCAAGACGACACAGTCCATTTGTGAATGAGGTGAGCCAAATTTGGCTCTCCCCTTAGAGGCCAAAGACACAATCTGTAGGCTAAACACTCCTTAATATCTTTTTAACTATCATATTGCATCCACAACTAGAGTGAGTGCTTGCTTGTGCTGGAAGGGAGATTCAGATCCAGCTTAATGATTGCAAGTGTGGAACTGGGAAGCGTTACCTGTCGTATCTCCCTGGGTTAACCAATATAGGAGCAAGGTTTTGACTATGTGGCACAAAATACCATGCTTAGGACATCACTGGATTTTTAAGATCATGAAGCAAATAAGCAACCCAAAGTAAACCCACATGTGGTAGAAATTAAATCCCCTGATTTGTCATGAAATTTAGAGGGACAATATTCAAAACAGCCAGGTGTAAATATCAGATATTCCCCGCATGTCGATAATATGCAACAGAAAACCCAGGGACCTTATAGGTCCATTACTTTCTTCTGCCTTCGTCAGGTTGAATACTGGAGAAGAACCTTCTGCTGATATAAATTCCACTTCTGGGCACCGTGGAGCTAAAAGGCAAGCCATATATCACTGCGTTAGAAATTGCTTTTAATGTACAAAGTGCCTTGTATGGTTTGGATCCTAAACAGCATTGGCAGAGCTGTGCTAGAGAAAATCAAATACCCTGTCTCCACTCTCTCACTGCTGCTTTCTGGGCCTGTTGAAATTGTGTCTCTTTAAGCCAGTGCTGCCCCCCCCCCCCAAAGAACCACTGGGAGAGGCAACAGTGGGATGGAGGAATTAGTAAAATTCACCCTCCTCTCTTCTCCAAACAGAAATGCTGTTCTGTTGGCTTTTACGCTGATGGAACGGCAATTTCAGACCCGAGAATATATATTTAGCATCTTTATTTGCCATCAACATCAATATGGTCAAGCAGTCTGTTTTTAATGCTTGATTTGCAGAGGAGGAGGAGGAGGAGGATGTTGATAAAAGTCCTTGAGACGTCAGTCCGAGCAACAAGTCTGGCCACTGAACAGGCTGTGCAAGAATTTTAACATAGTTGTCCATGTTAAGCCTGGACAACACTGGTTCTCACAGGCATAGCTTTAGGAACATTCCTCCTCAACGAAAGTGCCCCGCAGGCAAGATATTAATTAAGAATCTAATGCTAAATAAAAGGTTCCACATTGATATTCATACCTGAAAACCAGTGCTTTCCACACATAAATAATATTAATGACATTCAGAAGGAGATTTTGTTGTCTGAAAATTAATGCAAAAGCAGCTCACTGAGAATGTATAATAATAACTAAGTGCTGTCAAGTCACAACTGACTCATGGTGATCCATCGAGGGTTTTTCAAGGCCAGAGATGAACAGAAGCGGTTTGCCATTGCCGGCCTCCGCACAGCAACCCTGGGCTTCCTTGGTGGTCTCCCATCCACGTACTACCCAGGGCCAACCCTGCTTAGCTTCCAAGTTCTGGTCAAGCTATTCTGGGCTATTAAGGCCCAAATGTTAGCCAGATACTAATCAGCTATGCAGAGGTCCAGAAAAGTTGCTAGTCTACACAGCTAGTTCTGTTCCTCTAATGCTGAAGCCTTCCAGAGTGGCAAATAGCCTTCCATCAGGAGAACACTGCCTCATCTTCCGAAGGAAAGCCCCTTGCCCAATTGTGTTAGAGGCAACCTCTGCTGTTAGTGGCATGGAGCCTTAGGATCCACCCCATAACTTTTTTACTAGCCCTGCTCTGCCCATTAGTCATCTATGGTATACTAAAGTCCCCAAAAAAGACAGAAAACAAACTCTCTCCCCGTCATCCAAACCTTCCTTGCCTGAATACCTGGAGGCAATCCTTCCATGCCAAAGCCTATTTTATATTCATGTTCAAGATAAATAAATAAAAGCACTATTCTAACTCATATGACTTTCCTCAGAGGTCACTTACAGAGGGGGAAATATGTTTGGAAGCATGCACAAAATCTTAAAGAGATCTAAATGGAATCAGACACATCCCAGTCATGATGGATTTCCTTTTTCTTCACATTAAGTACCATTCCAGAAATCATTCTTTCACATCTTTTAGACCTCATGTAATCAGTGCTTAAGGGCAAACTACATGTTTATATAAAAATACATATTTTTAAAAGCCCTGATTTCATTGGGGGTGGTGGGGGGAGATTTTTTGAAAGCAAAAGCAGCTTGGGTGGAGGGGGTTCAACTAAGGACTGGCTATGTTTGTACGTGTGAGTGCTTAACAATTTTGTCTTGGCGCTTTCCACACAAAACTGCCTCTGATGAGAACATTTTTGCTTAAACAAGGAAGGGGCTTTTTACAACGAATGGCTGTTGCAGCTTCATGGCATGCATTTGTTTTAGTATGGAGTTAGCCAATAATATTTGCTTCAAGAAAAAAATATTTCATTCTGGTTAAAAAGCTGATGAGGCCCTCAGGTGCTTAAACATGAAGTGCAGAGAGGAAACACAAGGAGGTTATCCATTCATTAGGATGCAAAACGAGCAGAATGTTTATTTATTTATTCTATTTATAGTCCACCTTTCTCATTCTGACTCATGAACCACTAAACCAGCAGCAGCCACTCCATGGCTTTATGAGATGCACGTAGCTTTTTCACATGCCACCTACGCCTCTTCTGATTTTGTTTTCTAGGTGGTTCCTACATACCTTTGACTGAATGCTGAGAAATAAACAGAGGTGCACCAGGAATAAAGACCAGGCAACAAGCTAGAAGTAAAACCACAGGGGGGGAAGCCCTTCAAGAGGACATCTGAGAGCGCAAACGTAAGCAGAACAGAACACAGAGAAACCGGGGTGAAAAGAAAGAAGCCAGCATACAGTATTCATGTGACTCTTTTGGTTGATGGTGATTGTGAATGTGGCGCTCCAAACTGTGGAGTGAGTATCACTGCACTAAATTAAACACAACCTGCTAGGTACTCTATACGTATTCGATTGTACTGCCAGTCTGGAACTGCAAAAATGGGGGCAGAGCGTCATAAATTTTGTTGGCCACAGTATATGGCTCCCAGGGAGAAACTCAACTTGTTGAGTCACAGATGGTGCAGGCTTGCACTACCATTTGACATATGGGTGAATCATTTAGTAGACTGCTATAAATGGCCAAAAATTGGTACACAGGAGAAGCATGGTTCATATCACTCCAGTCTTGATTCATCTACACTGGCTCCCAATTTGTTTCCAGGTACATTTCAAAGTGTTAGATGGTCTGGGACCAGCATACCTTAAAGAACATCTACTCCCACATGAACCTACTCGACTGCTACAGGAGGGATGCAGGCTTTCAGGTGGGACCAGGAGATCTCCCAGAATTACAGCTCATCTCCAGACTACAGAGACCAGTTCCCCTGGAGAAAATGAATGCTTTGGAGGGTGGGGTACTATGGCATTGTACCCTACTGAGGTCTCTGTCTTCCTCGGACTCCATCTCCAAATCTCCAGGAGTTTCTCAACCTACTTCTGGCAATCCTACCCACCCACCCCACAATTGCCCACAGGTGGCCAAGGAGGACCTGGCAACCCTTTGCTATAGTTACCCCCCTGAAGCCTTGTTTCTGAGGCTGGACAGGTAGCAATCCAAGAGGAGGACTTCTCGACCATGGAGCCAAAATTTTTGGAATTACCTCCCCAGGGAGATTAGTTTGTCTCCTTCTGTTACTGTCTTCTGACAGCAGGTGAAGACTTTTTGTTTCACTTGGCATCACCTCAATGACTCCTCCTTCCTGCCTTGTGTTTTAATTAGCTGCCTACTACTTATTTGTGTATTTCAGTTCTGCTTTTTAATGTATGGCTTTATGATGTATGTTATTAAGCTGTTTTAATTGTCAATTGACTTGGTGGTCCTGATTGCGTGGAAGGCAGGGTATAAATGTTATAAATAAAATGAACAACAACAGCCTCCTTGCTGAGTTATCTTTGAAAAAAGACTTCTATTGTGATTTGTAGCAACATAACATCTGGCAAGGAAATAGGCCATCAGTCGAGATTTTTTAGCGTTTTCACCTCAGTTTCACTGAAGAGGAAGGAAAGTACCATAGTGGTTAAGGGACCGCAGAAATCACTTCTCTATTTCTTCCTAAGAAAAAAGCAAAGGATACTGAAACAATTTCTCAGCTGAAGTTCAACAGCTTCACCTAGTGGATGATTGCAGTTGGTGTGTTGGGGGGGGGAATGTAAAAAGCTTACAAAGGCTTCCTGTGTGTGTTGCTAATGGGTTAACATTAAAAGCATCCTCAGCTAGCACAGTTTTTTCCACAGTGCATGTGAGTTATGCACAGGTGTTTCATGTTTGGGGAATTTTTATGTCATGTGATCGTAACTGCATAAGGTGTCAAGGCTTGGATCCTATGCAGCACGAATGGAGTTGTACTGAGTAAGTTCTGATTCCTCCCACGCTATCTTCTGTTCCTCCTTGGGTCTGTGGACCTTCAGGAACATTGTGGGAGTTGCAGGCTGTAATGAAAGGGGGCAAAATTGACAAGAATGACTTTCCCACCATCTTCTGTGAGAAGTATGTACCGCAAAGCAGAAAGGGTGCTTAGATCCAAGTCAGCTTTTTGTGTCCTTTTTCTCAGCTCTTCATCTCCTTCTTTCAATTCCATTGGGGTTCATGATAAGTTCTCAGAGCCCTCACTATCATTTTGTTTGTGATGTATACTGAGCTTTAAAGTAATTAGAGCTTTACACATTTTACTTAGCTGGTTAGCACAACTCATATTGGACAGATCATTTTAAAATGCAGCAAAGAATCGGTGTAATCTGTAGATGAATCAAACAGAAGGGATACTTCATGAATATAGGGGACAATTTTGGTCAATGAGGACAAATTTTAATTAACACACTTGTTTTGTTTAGAGTTTGTTTTACATCTGGTTGGTGTGTTCTTTGACAGGGCATGAAAAGAAAAGAAAAAACAGATGCCTGTTTTTGTTTAATAAATTGTAAATTGTCTCAAGTTATTTTAATGAAATTAACTAACTAATCAATGAAAACACAGATCATTCTCAGCCGTTTTTTACTGTGTTTACAGATGTCTTTTACTGACAACCTACATTGCCCAGATAAGAAATTCAGGCATGCTTACAATCCAAAATCTTCTAATCCCAAGTGCAAAGGATTCTGTTTACCAATGCGCTTGCACAACCGTGTACACAGCATAAGGTGACAGAAGTGACTGAAGGTAGTCCCTGCACTTTTGCTGTGTTGTAAGAGAGGAAACAAAAAACAGTGGAACAGCTTACCCGTGATTGGGGTCGTTGTGTAGACTGTGACACTATGTTCCAAATTTGCTGTGGAAATGTTAACAGTATAATTGCTGCCTGGGCGTAAATTAAGGCACAGCGCTGGACTCCGTGAACTCTCGACAAAATCAAGAGTCACAGAATGAAGGAATTCCTTCTGATACCAGCGCAGACCCTGTACGTGAAGCTGTAATGAAGCACATAAGAGGCTGTGAATTTCTGATGGTTTCACACACATTCACTAATGGATTGTCTTAATTTAAACAGACTGAACAAATATTTTGAGAAAAAGTAGTGTACATAACATTAACCATATTCGCACACAAACAAACAAACTGAAGCCCTTGCTTCTAAAGTTAAGTTAATACACACAACAGAATAAAAAGGGAAAGAGGAGATAGAATGGACTGTCCCACTTCAGGTTACAGGAGGGGGAATATTGATTCCAATGCTCTTCCATGCAAACACTTCTGGCAAACAAAAAAGTAGCAACATTCAGGGATAAGGTTCTAGTTCTGACAAATGCATTCTGTGTTCATTTTGTAGGATGACTGCTACAGAAGACAATTCAAAAATGTGATCTTCCCATTCTACCATTTCAGGACTCTCTAGTAGCTTATTTGCACCTCATTCTCCTGCTTATGTGGACCAGGCCTCACAGCCTGCCTTAACCCGAGTGCTGAGAGAAGGTCTGTTGCCTCTGAGAACAGAGATATGGCACCCTTGCCACAGTGGATTTTTTACTCACATGATAAACCCAACCATACCTCATGTTTAGGGCTGCAAACCATTAAGTGACGCCTGGTCAGAACTTCAGTTCCCTTGAAGAAATTGACTGCTTTGCAGAGTGGGCACTAGCATTATACCCTACTGAGGACTCTTTCCTCTCCAAAGCCTGCTCTTCTCAGGCTCCACCCTCAAATCTCCAGAAATTTCTGAACCCAGAGTTGGCAAATAAATACAAGAAACCACATGCCTGGTCACTGAATTAATGAAAGCTGAAAATGTAGAGAAGGGGGCCTGAAGATTCCAAGCAGACAAACATCTCCATGGCTACATCCCTGGCACACACTGAAAATTCACAACTATGCCATGAACAAAATCTCTTGATCTAAATAAAACCAGAAGTACCAGAAAGGAACCAATGAGGACTTGTAGGGGAGAGGACATTTCGTTTCTATTAGGTCTGCCAAGCCCCTGGCTGGGGTAGGGAAGTCCTTCCCCGCTCCTGTTGCCTGTAGCTGCTGTGAGCAGCGGGGGGGGGCGCGGACTGATACTGGCTGTGGCATCACAGCCATAGGGTAGCTCTAGGAATCCAGAGAAACCACAAAGTTTCCAGTGATTCCTAGAACTACCTATATCACTTCCTTTTTAAACCCAGAAGATATGTGATATGGTTCCATCATATCCCTCCCCATCTCACAACCCTAATTCCTTCCCTGATTCATCCCCCTTTGCTCTGGCTCCACTTCCTACTCTTTCCTCCACTACATCTTTACTGCCCCATTCTCTTTTGTCCTCCCCAGTCATCCACCCTGCTATTTCTTCCTTCCTGTCTCCTCACTCAACCATCTGTCCAGTCTTTTCTTCTCACTATTGTTCACCCATACATCCCCCCTCTTGCAGCCATCCCAGTTTCTTCTCCTGACTGTCCTTCCCATGCTGCTACTCCATCAAAACACCTTACTTTTTTGATCCTTTCTTATTTTCTCATTTTTTTCAGCTCATTTTTTTCCACCTCCCACTATCCCCATGGTCCCTCCTTTCACCTTCCTCCCCACTCCTGCTTGCCCTGCTGGTCTCTTTTTGTACCAGCCACCATGTTGTGTAGTTATAGTTCAGTGTCGCCGCCCCCCGTGTCCCCCCACACACACACACAACACATGTAGATGATGGTCTGTTTTGGGGTGTGGAAGTGAAACCCTCCCCTCCTTGTTAAAAACCTTTTTGTATTGTTCTGCAAGCCCTAAGTTACCCACATGGTGGCCATACCTATTAGATATATGATGCTGATGATCTATACACTGCTGTGATGGATGCACAAAAAACAGGCTTTTTAAAATGCTACTTGTGTCAGAGAGTCAAGGTTCAAGAGTTAATCTTCCCTGGAGAGGAGAGCTTATGTGGATTGGCTGCCCTACTCACTCTCTGATTGGCCAGCATCAGCTGAGAAAGGAAATAAAGAGGTCTTTTGCCTTTTGGTCTTTGTATGAAATCTAATGTCTGGTTCAGTAGCCAGAGGGTTTGGCTTCTGAGGGAAGAGACTTTGGGAGTGATTTCTGTCAGGCAACAGTCAGAAAAGTACTTCTACAGAGAGAAGATTGACTCCATTGTCTTAAACACATTAGAAATACTCTGAAGGAGAATTTAGTTTCTCAAGAGAGCTACAGAACAGCTTTATACAGACAACGGATAGTGGAGAAGGATTTGGCAGGTCTGGGTAGTCAGAGAGAACTCCCATACAAGCCAAATACTAAAAGGCTTTATTGCTTCTTAAGGACAAGGAGAATAACTTCCTGCCAGTTGGGAAGAGACCCCTATAATATATATTGAGCCGTTTTATATTTGTTGTATTTCTAGTTAAACTGTTTTATATGAATTGTTCGTGTTTTTATGGATATTGGTTTTTTTGATGTTGTAAGCCGCCCTGAGCTGCTTAGGCGGGGGGACGGGATAAAAGTTGAATAAATAAATAAATGGTTGCTGCCATTGTGTACACATATGGGATTGGATCCAACCAGCTTTCCACCGGGGGAAAGGGAAGCTCCTTTGACCACATAAAACGGCTGAATTGGGGACTGTGGGACCTGCATGGACATAAGCCAAGTTGGACAGGGGCGGTAATAAGGAGAATCAGGGAAGACAAAATCAAAAAGCTGGCAAGCTCCAATCCGTTTGTTCCCCCACACACACACCATTATCTCATCTGTTCAACAGGTTTTTGAGACATTATCCAAGAGGCAAAAATGGGATGAACATACACATCACAGGCAGCAATCTCTCTCTCCTATCACCTTCAACAGTGGAAAACAAACAAACAAACAAACAGGATGATTCCAGTATTTTCCGTGCATTCCAGAAGGGCACTTTCACTTACCACATAGATTTGCTCATATGGTGTTCTTGATTTCCTCTGCCATTTAATACAGTTAACATTAAATACAGAGATGTTGCCAAATACAACTTCTTTTTCTGAAAGAAAACAGCAGAAAAGAGCCACTGGAACAAAATAATCACAGACTGTGTATCAACACCATTTAATGAGGGAATGCTGTTGTCGGAAATGGATTATACAACACTAATAAAGTATAAAGTAGCCGTTGGCAGCCAAATAACTGACTTACTAGTTCAAATCAATATGTGAAATTCAGCCCCATTGCCCAGAGTTTCTTGGCTCTCTTCAGGCTTCTAACTCACAATATTGGAGAAGCCCCAATGGGTAGATCAATCTAGTCTTGGGACTATGATTATGACTTTTCCTGTTCGCCTCCTTCCTGCCAAAGGACACAGTCCCCACCCCCTTTCATGTCTTTTACCATGCATGATTTCCCCAGGGGCTTCCTTTTAGAGCCACAGTCTAAGGATGTAGAAATCAGGGATAGGAAAAGGGAAAATTCACGAACAAAACAGTTGTGTTTTGTTTTTCTAAGGGCTCCCCCAGTTTTATACAGTGGAAGTTATAGCAAACATCACAGTAACTCCTGAGTTTCTTTTCTGTTTCCTCACTGAAAACGTTTTCTGCACTTTGTAGTACAAAGATTATTATGTGACAATCCAGAACAGTGATCTTCAAGCTCACAGGTCAGGACCATCACCAGGGGTCATAGAGTCCCATATGTAGGGTCACAAGCCTGTTGCTTCTTTCTTGTTTGTTGGAAGAATCTGCTGCTGAACACATATACTGAGCAAGGGTGCCATGCCTCCTGCCTCTCCTTGCATGTACACAGAACAGAACAGCAGGTAATGTCACTCAGTGGCGGAGAGGATTCTTTTAGCATCAAAAGGTTCAGAGACTGCCCTTTTCTCTTCCTGTCATGTGACTCTGGTATCATGTGCTGGCAGCTTAGTGGAACCCAGCTGCCACCTGGGGTCCCATGTTTGGAAATGTTGTAGATCACTGATCTAGAGTATTAGATAATGATAATTCTTGTTTACATCATGGGCATTTACAACGTATTTTCAAGAATTTCTATTATGGAGCTAATTTTTTTTACAGTATGACAAGCTATGTATATCATGACAATACACTGTTGAACAGCTTCATGTTTTCAGTAATGTTAAACTGAACTCAATAGTACTTAATAAACAACAAAGTTCAATACTATCTTTAATACTATGATTGTATGAAGACTCTTTCTGAGTCCAAGTAATAAACCTTAGGTTGGATCCAGTGGTCTGTGGATGCAAGGACTGTAGATCTTCCCCATGTCATCCCCCCACCCCACCAGCAGCCCTTCCAGACATTGTGAAACTAAATTTCGTGGGTCACGGAGCCCAAAGTGACTAATGGCCATGGGGCTATACTAAGGAAAAACAACAGGACAAATCTGCAATCTCACCCAAACTGACAATTTTGTCTTCCCTCATGGAAGCTGGACTGCAAACTGTTTAGTTCCCTGACCAGCAGAACATTCTAAGTCACTGCCATAACTATGATAATGATCAGACCCTGCTCTATATATCCTACCTTCTAAAATTAGGTGACTAAATGCCAGAAGGCAAGGATTTCTCTGGTATGACATCCTTTACCACAGAAACTTGCCTGGTGCCAAGCTTACTGAGTTTTAGGTAACAAACAAAAAATGTTTGTCTAGGCTTTTTGCTGATTTTGTAGTTGTTGCTTTTGATTTCTCCTCCCTTATGCAAGGGTCTCACAGTGGGTCAGTTCTTGATTGTTTTAATGCTGCTCTCAGGTAGGTAGCTTTTGGATTGTTAGGCTTTACATTTTTGTGTGTGTTTTATTTATTGCTGTGTTTTTCATTTACTCTTTTTAATATTAGAAGTAATTGCAGTAAGTAATGCTGAGGAGGGAGGAAGCCAACTCATTCAACTAAATCAATGCTAGATTTTTTAAAAAAACATTTTAAATCTGTGTAGTGTTTACTTGAGAACAACTCACCCCTGCAGTGTGTACTGTCTATAAACAGAGACTGTAGGTTTTGGCTCTGATATACAAAAGGCATTTACACAGCCTCGGAATACTGATTGTTTTCTCAAGGTCATGTCATGTGTTACCATTTTTAGTCATGGGGAATGTTTAAGATACTGATCAGAAAGTCATTCCTGTGGGAAATTTTATACAGTAAACCCACACTAAAGAAGTCAACTGATTAACAGGCACTCCTCCAGCATGAGGAACTCAGGAAATTGTAGTTCTGTGAGGGAAGGGTTAGCAGTATCAAAGAAAAATTTCTCCACCTCCCCAGAATACAATTCCCAGGATTCTTTGAGAAAAGCCACAACAGTGAAAAGGGACATTAAAACTGACATAAGTAATACAGTAGATAGTACAATAACTGCCATAAGAAAAACACAGACAAATTGTTACAAAATCCTTGGAACACTCATGCCTTCTTCATAAATAATCATGTAAGTAGAACAGAAACAAATGCAGAAAAATCAGCTTTATACATGGCTGCCACTGCCTCCAAGTTTGCTCGCATACCAGTCCACAATGGCATAAAGAGTCCCACACATTTTATTTAATTTATTACATTTTTATCCCAACCTTCATTGAAAGTTATCCCAACCTTCCCAACCACTGGGTAGCATATGTGGTTCTCCTTTAATTTATGATAAGAACATAAGAGAAGCCAATGTTGGATCAGGCCAATGGCCCATCTAGTCCAACTCTCTGTTACACAGTGGCCAAAAATACCAGGTGCCATCAGGAGGTCCTGCAGTGGGGCCAGGACACTAGAAGCCCTCCCCACTGTTGCCCCCCCCCCGTGACAACCCTGTGATGTACTGACAGAGAGTGACTGGCTCAAGATCACCCGGTGAGTTTCATGGCCACATGAAGATTTGAAGCTGGGTCTCTCCAGGACTAATCCAACACTAATGCACTACATTACACTAATGCAAGCGATAGATTTGCCAAATGGCCTTGTGTGATATATAACCATAGGCATCAGAACGAGGGCTCATTCTAGGTTTCGGGGATCTCCAGGCAGTGTCCAGGGCCCCCTCCTCTCTCTGCCTACCACAGGCCCAACTCTCACACCTCCCTTCCTCCTGCTTGCCTCCCCATCTCCTTGTACATGTTCACACCACCGACACACACAGCCGCCATCTGTCTACAGCTAGGAGTACAGCTACAGGGCAATTGCAAGCGAGCAGAAAGGTCAAGGGTGCACAGGCTGCTTAGTCAAATTCTGCTTTCCCTTCTGCAACATAGGACCAGTGTTCCCTCTAAGCTGAGTTAGTCTGAGCAAACTCACAGATTTTAGCCTCCAGCTCACACATTTTTGTCTTCGCTCAGGAAGGACAGCTCCAGAGCAAACTAATTTATGTGGTAACCCAGTCACTCGCTCACAATTTTAATGCCGCTCACTCACAAAGTAGGATTTTTGCTCACAAGACTCCACAGCTTAGAGTGAGCATTGCATAGGACTGGATGAAAATACAGATTTATTCTTCTATCTGAGAACATGAGGCTAAAGATGGCTCCCAGTTCCTTATTTGTGGATCCAACCAAAAATACAGATGATATTTTAAAAGCTCTGCAACCTCAAAAAGCTTTGGACATCATGCAGACTGAAGGGGCTCTTGCCCTGAAAGGGAACCATGAAGTGCCCTGGTTCAAAGCCTGGTTTGAGTGCTAACTGCTCCAAAATGTGGTGCTCCCAAGAGAAATGAAGATTAAAACACTGGGGGCCAACTACACCCAACAAGCTTGGACCACTATGTATCACATACTGCCAGACTGTGGGGACTGTACCCAGCAAGGAGACATAGACCATTCCCTGGCCCAAAGGCAGAGTCTGGTACCAAGAGCATCCAAGTCATGCACACCAAAAAAATCTCACTGAACATGCTCAGAATGAGGAAACTGGGGCAGATGATCTGTTCTGCACTGCCAAAAAAGGCTTTGGGCCATCCCAAATAATGTATTCACAGACCCTGGGCACCGTTCCCCCAAGGGATGCAGAAGGTTTCCAGGACAAAGACCTGGCTCTGGGAATGCCATCTAAATCAGGCCACCCAAAACCATATGCCCCAGATACTGGGGCTATGCCCTGAAATGGACCAATCGAATTCTGATTCTGGCACCAAGATCTTCAAAGTCATTTTATTTTATTGATAACGTGCTGGAGAGCTCTCCAGAATCACATGTTACTATCCTCAGACCCCTCCAAAATAATATCAGGAAGAGCTAAACCAGATTGTGAAAGAATTACATACACATGCACAAGAACAAATCTGTATAGACACAGCCCAAGAACCTTGACAAGGCACCTTCTGTCTCTCCTACCCAAAATATACAAACTGGATAACCCCAGAGAGCCCACTCATTATCTCAAGCACTGGCACAATCATAGTTGGGGTATCTGATTATATATACAGTAAGTACATGGTTCCTCATTCAGCAAATGTTATCAATGCAAATCTATCGGATCTTTTAAGACATCACAGTTTGAAGCTGATGGTGACAGTACAGGACTTGCAGCTGGGGAATATCTATGTTCCCTTTCAGGGCTCAGCTCCCAGAGATGGGGGGGGGAATGATTTGGGTGGAACGAAGCTTTATTTCAGCCACAGAAGGGATGCAGTTGCCCCAGTTCTTTGTTTGCCCAATATTATCAATAGAATGGGATGTCTTGGGAGGTGCTCATCCCAGAACCAGGCTTCCAGCTGGGGAAGAATCTGTCCACGCAAGGCAATGTCTCTAGCACCCAGTGTATGTGTGGGTGGGTGGGATCATACAGTTTGTTCGGTGGTTTGAAAATCTGGGTCCTAATTTTTCCCAGTATGCAAACACTGACTGGTGAGGAACACTAGTCAATAGTCAGATCAAAATTAATAGGAATTAATAAATGGTATTAGGCACAATACACAAATGAACAAATATAAAACCACATAAAAGCAACACCACTTCAAGCCAAGAAAAATACATGGTATAAAAATACATAATACATGGACAGCAGATTAAGGTATTGGCAGAGTCATTAACAAAGCAACGGTGCACAACCTGATTAAAGAGTAGATAAAGGTTTATTTAGGAATTAACCTACTTGATAGGAAAGAGGAGAGACAGGGATAGGTTCCTAACTGCATCTTTAGCTGAGAGAGAGGGTAAGACTGAGGGGTGGCACTTCCAAGAAGAAGGGGGGAATTGCCCTGAGAGTAGCAATCTGGAGACAGACAAGGAATGACACCCAAAGGAGAAAAGGTGCTGACCTCACTATCCTATTTAATTGTCTTCTTGCTGCCCCCTACAGGGTCTTCTTCTCTTCTTTGTACACCAGACACTGCCTTTTCCAACATAAGGAAGCAGCTTCTAGTGGGTTTCAGGCAAAACAACTAAAAACATGGAACATGACACAACTAAACAAAACTCTAGAGGAAGCATAAATGAAAAACATAATGTAACATATGGACAGTAAAAGAGCCATCTAAATAAAACCTAAATGAAAAACAACACAGACAGTAAAAACAAATCAAACAGACAAAAAGCAGAGGATTACATAGCAATGTTACACATAATAGCTTAATTTCCCAATGACCTTCAGCCTATCTAGTTGAAAGGTAAAAGGCCTAACTATTTGTGACTTGTGACACGAGTCGAGTCAAGGATCCCCCAACTCATAGTAACAGTACATTAGGGTACTCTTTTAAAACAGCTCCTTTGCTCAGTGTGGCTCAGAGCACTACGGAGGAGGGGGAGGGCTTCTGACTTCACTCAGAAACTATTTTTCCTAGCAGAAATGGCCACTAGGGCTGGGCTCTTTATCCCTTCCTCAGGACCCATGTGACATGAGGTCATGTGACTGAGGATGACACATGGTGCCTCAGGAAGAAGTGAACATGGCTCCCATGCAGCTGTTTCTGGTAGGGAAAACAGTGCAGGAGCTGAAGCTAGATGCCCCCTCCCCACTCACAGTGCTCTGAGTTGTACCAAGCAACGGAGTGGTTTTTAAAGTGAGTACCCTGATGTATGTGTGACTGTGAGTTGGATAAGGGGACATCTCACCCAACCCATGTCACACGACATGTATAATTGGCCCCCATTTGTAGGAGAAGTGAGAAACTTTTCCTGTTTATTAAATTATCAAAAATTATTATTCAATTATTTTCTTTTTGAGGATCAAAACAGGAATCTTCCAAGAAAACATCCTTCCTTTTCTCATCAGAGGAACCTTCTTCATTGTCCATCCCATCTTTACTAGAACATGCAGGTGTGTGCAAGGCCATTCAGATCACCATACAAGCCACTATGCTGCCCTTTATTATACCTACAAGCAGGGAGACCACAAGGATCACAAGGATTGCAGGTGACAGGGTATTATCTCCCCCCTCACCATTTCCTCTTGCTCTTCCCTGAAAGCCCATGCAGTCTGTCCCCTCCTGTTTCCTTCTCTCCTTCTAACCCAGTGGCCAGCCCACATTTATTTGCCCCCCTGTCTTTGGGTTTCCTTCCTTCCCTCCCCCTGGCAGTCTCTCCCTGGGAAAACTCTGTGCAGTTCCTGCTACTGGATTCTGTGTTCCCAGAACAAGAAATATTCCATTTAAATTACCTAAATCACTAGTCATTGACATGGACACTTTCCTTAAGTACAGAACCTACCAGCTACTGGATTTATTAATGAGAACCTTGAAACCAAATTGCTGGATTCCGCTTCAATTTCTATACTGTAGTTTGTGTTTGGATGAAATGGCAAGCATATCTTTACAGCCTCCTCAGCTGTGGTTAGGTTAATCTTCAATTCATTAGCAGTTTTCTTAAATTCATTCCCTAACACCCTCATAGTAACCTGTAAAGAAAATTAAAGGAAGTCAGTTTACAGCACTTAAAGAGTTCATGGCATATCTACAATACTGACTAAACAGTCTATTTCCTTTTCCTTAGGAAATTTTGGGGACTAGTTTTGCAAGAACTAACGAAGTCACGGCAACCTCAACAAACTACAACTCCCAGAATTCTTAGAGGGAACACTTATAGTTAAACCCACACAGATCTGTGGTTGGATACACTCTATGAATAATTTGAGGTGGCAATATATCAGCCAAAGCTTAAATCTGTATTAGAGATGCAATTGACCTGAAATGGTCTCCTGAGAACTACCCCAGGCTAATCAGAAAGCAGAAGCCTATCTTCTCTAGACACAAAATAAACAAAGACCTCTGCATTTACTGCCAAGGTTCCTAACTTGGCCCTTTTTTGTGCCATTTTTAAGAAACTTTGGGCATTCAAGTCAAGTGGCTTTAGAGACCACTTTTATTCAGCCACATTTTTAAAAAGAATCTCTTATACATACAGTATGCCCATCCCACATCCCAGGTCTGACTCACTCGGTAAGTTTCGTTTACACCCTCACTTTCATATTGCCTCCTCCATGTCAAACAAGAGTTGTTCACTGCAAAATCAATAAATGGTTGTATTTCTGCAAAAAACAAACAACAAACATTTTTTTCAAGCAATACATGACAAATTGTGCCTTTAGCCATTTGGTGCTTTGAAAGAGGAGAGATGGTTCCTTCTTTCTGTTCCAGCATCTCATGTCACATGATCAAACATAACAGATATATTATAGACAGAAAGAAGCAGAGCAGGCAATGAAATGGTTAAGAAGATTATTTCTTAAATGCTGGGAGAGCTTAAGAACATCTTCTCAACTACCAGACATTATCATAATCAAATATATTTAACTATTCACCAAAGGTCATAGTGAGTAAAAGAATTCAAGAAAGATAAATTAACACAGGAGATGCTTAACTTTAAAGCACTTTTTAAAAAAATCTTTCACCTGCCAAAATGACAACACAACTTCATCTTTGCTGCTACTGCTACATAAAAATAATTGCTCGATCTCACAATCTCTTCTTGGCACAGTTCTTGCATGAAACTTTGCTTCACACAAAAGGGCATACTTTTCTTTGACTCAAAAGATTGTTATGTGTATTCAACGAAATTAATGAGGAATCTTGCATTCAGGAGCTATGTGTAATACCACTTGCCCATATAGGCTCTGCAATTAGGCAAATCATTGCAACTGTGTGGCTCATACATCCATGAATACACACATACTGACTTGCTTCACAGGCCAGTCAAGGTCCGTGTTGTCTGCCTTAACTGTCTGTGGCTTTCGAGGGTCTCAGCTAGATGTCTTTCATATTGCCTACTTTCTGATCCTTTGCACTGGAGATGCCAGGGTTTGAACCTGAGACCTTCTGCATGCAAAGCAGATGCTTCATCACTGAACCACGGCCCCTAGTTCCTATTCCTACCTCATTTATACCTACTTATCTTGATTTCAGCCATAACCATCATATTCTTCTTATGCATGCTGTTACTAAAGAAGGCCACCGGATGCCACTGTTGTTCTGTTCAAAACTTTGAGTGCAAAACCGGTTTGGGGGGAAAAAACCCACAAAGATCCCTGAGGGAGAGGGCAGCTGAGCAGAAACCAAAAACCTGAGATGGTAAAGAGCTGAGAACAGTGTCTGGAGGTGTGGTAGGATACCAGGTACAGCTTACGAAATACTTCCCAGTGGTGCACAATGACATGCAAGAAATAAGAGTTGTTGCAAAATGGATGGGTATAGCAAACTTGTTGGATAATGGTCTAGAAATTAATTTGACCTAAGAAAACTCCCCCCCCAACACCTTCATCTTTCACTGGCCTGATAGCTCATTTCTATAGTTTAGGCACATCCCAGCCAACTCATTATTTCTAATGTGCCACAATGGGCTTTTAACGGTAATTCCACATTTGTCTAAACAAACCTGACAAATCTTTTTTTAAAATTATTTTTTAAACCATTAAACAAGACAAAAGTTTATCCAGGAGAGTACCACTTCATTAGTTTTGCAAGTCCTGCAAGTCCTGCTACCTTCTCCAAGCATTTTTCTTCTTCCTCCTTTGGGAAGGCACGCTTATTGTTAGTTATGTTTTCAAGATCTTCATCGTCTGTGACCCACTATTTCCAAAGCAGCCCATCAGCTATGCAATATGGCCTGCCACAGTCCATGATGATGCCTTGTTGTTACAGGGCCAGACAAGCAGGAAATCTAGCCCCTGTGACCACCGTATCTGACTGCTGGGCTGTATCTGCCTTTGTGTGTCATAAGTTATGTGGGCCTTGAGGCTTGCACTCTGAATTTATTATAAGTATGTGCTGCACATTTTAGGGCGGAGACTTCCAAGACAGTCCTTTAATGGGAAGCATCAGCCTTGTACCTTTAACACTGCTACCATATGCTGAAAAAAACCTTTCACATATTGTATTCTGAGTTATATTCATACCCCCAATTCAAATTCAAATGTTATCTTGAGGTAGAAAAAGGGGGGGAGTGTGTGGTGGTCAGAGACATTAAGAACACAAGAAGCACCCTGTGGATCAAACCAGTGGTCCATCTAGTCCAACATCTTATCTCACACAGAGACCAATTAGTTCCTCTGGAGCTCCAACAACAGAGCATAGAGGCCAAGGCCTTCCCCTGATGTTGCCTTCAGGTGCTGGTTTACTGCCTCTGAACATGGCCTGCCACAGTCATCACAGCTAGTAGCCACTAACAGACCTATTCTTTATATGGCATTGTGTTTCACAGTAACCAAATACCTGGAGCCAGAAAATGCATTTTCATATGTGGCAGAAAATAACAGCATTCATAACACTTACTGCACAGTTTCTTTATATGGGGTGGGGGGTTAGTACCCCAAGAATATATTTCTCTGTAATGAGGTAAATGTTCTTCACATTATCAGGTAAGGCAGTATCTCTCCGAAGGATTTTAGAAAGCTGTTTTCTAAGGAAAAGACTGATGTGGTACTTGTAAAAACTCTAAATATGATTTATGGGTGGGGGTAAAAATAAGCACCCCCAAAAGTCAACATCAGTAGATTTCTGGGTTCATTTGTATCCAAGGTACATTTTTGTTTGCAAAATGAAAACTGTAGGTGTAAGTGGAGACATTGCACAGGTGACCATTTCCTAAAAAGGCAAAGTTGTAGAGTCACTTTTCCCAAAAAAATACAACCAGAGTGGAAATTTACCACCACTCCCAGTGTTAGTAGCAGGTTCACAACAGTTGTACCGACATGAGAATTTCAACAGGTGCTTCTTTGCCTTCCTGTGAAGCACAGCTGGAGTTATTCCTTCTATGTGCAGCTATTAAAGTTGTAAGAGCTCAGTCTGGATGCTTAGAGGAAGCAGTTAAAACCAGCCAGCCACCTCCCCTCCAAATATACCAGAAATTCTCTCACAGAAACAATTAAGTGGAAAGTTCATGCTAGAAGAAACAAAGACTGAGCTAATGATTTACTGCTTTCTTTGGTCTAAAAATCCACCAGGAAGCTATCAGGCTAAAATAATAAAAGTGCTAAAACTGACTGCCAAAGGCAGTGGTGGGAGTCCCAACAGTGACACTGTTCAAAAGGAAGAAAGATTAATCATAGCATGAGGTAAAGGGAATCTGAAGAAAACTAAAAATGTGGCATGACTTTCTACACAGCAGGAGAAAGCCCTTGCTCTGTGAAAGTTTGATATTTTAGGTTAGAAATCTTACAATTATTAACTTATATATTGTAAACACATGAACACACACACACAAAGCTGAACAAGCAAGCTGGATAAAAATCTAGACCATCATTTATCGTAGTGGAGCTAAATCTCTTTGATCTGACTAACAAGGTTCTCTGAAGGCTGGCATCCAACCTGTGCCTGTCTCCAAGCAATTAAACACATTATCAGATGACTTGAGTTTGAATAAGATCAGACCAAAAAGGCTCTCTTTTTTCTCCACGGTACATAAATTCTCTCTCCACTGGCAGTGGGCAGCCTTGTTATCTCATCCCATCTATAACTAGTGACCTATAACACAATCTTATGTATTACTATGCAAGCCTATGCACATCTACTTGGGAGTACAGCCCACCAATACAGAGGCCTTGCGTCTGAATACACATACATAGGACTCCTCTGTACATCTTCCAGAACTAAATTATTGCATGTAAACAGTTTCTCATTTAATCGGTAAGATCTTAAAAAGTGATGGCAAAACTTCCTTCATCTCAGGTCATTAAATGGCCTCTTCTTTCTGAACTTTCTTGGAGAATGCCAGGAGGAAGCTGGCATTCCTTTCTCCTGGTCTGTAATGTTGCTGCATGCAGACCCACACTGTTTCACACACCACGTGTGTGTGCCATACCCAGAAAGACCAGTTGCCTAAGCAATCCAAAATGGCTGCAAAGGTCTCATAAGGAAGATTTCAGCACTTTAAAGGAGTTTTAATTTCCTTTCCTTTATTTTTTTTTTCACTTTTAAGATTTTTCTGCAAAGCTGGGGGTTTCCAGGTTTGTAGAAACATTTCCCCGTCTGTTCCTATCTCATTTATTCTCAGGAAGTATTGATCAAAAGTATTGCATTGACAATCTATTTACTATGTTAAATATTATATATTTACTACTACTATTTACTTTAACTATATAAGGGTAAGAATTATTTTGTTGTTGATTTTTGGAACTTACTTTAACTATATAAGGGTAAGAATTATTTTGCTGTTGATTTTTGGAACTTACTTGTATGCTGTGCCTGGATGATTTTTCAGCTTTTATTTAACCATGCTGCATAATGTATGTGTAAAGTGCTGTCAAGTCATAGCCTATTTATGGCAGCCCCACAGGGTTTTCAAGGCAAGTGATTAAGGTTTGCCACTGCCTTCCTCTGCAAAGTCTTCCTTCGTGCTCTCCCATCCAAGTAACGACACTGCATAGCTTCTGAGATCTGACAAAATTGGGCTATACTATACCATTTCACATCTCCATGCTGCATAATATTTTTTTTGTAAATTACATGCTGACCTCACACAGTTCACCAGAGTTTCAGTGACAGTGCACAGTTAATAAGGAACACTTCTCACACACACACCTATGCAGTAGTGGACTCTGGATACCTCATCTTCTGAACAAAGATCATGGGTGCACAGAAGTTAATTCATAGTATGGTTGCCAGGTCCCAGGGCTTTGATCTGCCGCTGACCACCGAGCCAGCAGGGGAACCCCACCCCCAAACAGAGAAGTTGTTGTGTGACATTCCCAATGCGATGATATCACTTCTGGGTACATAAGTACTATGCAAGTCTGTGTACATCTACTTGGGAATACAGCCCGCCCCCAGAATGCCCCCTAAATCCCCTCACTGCTGCAACCCTGATTCATGGTTTTTTTTGGGGGGGTGTTTGAGTGAAGGAGATTGGAATGAAAGTTATTAACTGACCTACAAACTAATCACATTCACCTCCCAAGCTGACAAATTACCCAACTGCATTAGCCTTATGACTCCAAGGTTCAGTGTTCTATTTTTTAATTGTCCTTTAAGTGTACACTACAATCACTCATTTTACTGTGAAACAACATATTACACAATCTTCCTCATGTAATCGTATTTTGAAAAGATACTCTATAGGCTACCTGGTTATGATGGCAACAGTCGGCAAAAACAACACAAGCCTTCACTTGCTTGTACACAACATGATCTATGGTATTTGAGCCTGCTCAGTTGCAATGCCTATGGCCGTCAGACCGATACCAATCTCTGTCTTGTGAGTAAGCAGAGCAAGCTTTAAGGCTACAGAGGATTCCCCCCCCTCATAGTGCTGAAAATAATCTGAGAGAAACTTCATTGTTCCTGGTGTGTTTGCTCACCTTACTGCTTATTTTCATGCAAAAGTCTTGCAAAACCTTTTTCACCAGAGTCAAAGGTAAGACAAAGTCTGTGTATATGTTCACACCATGGGAGTTCTACAATGAAGAATATGTTATGCAAGGCCAGTTTGACAAGTTTGATTTCTCCTTAGGGTTTGCAGGTTGTAATAACGTGTGCATGCGTGTGCTTGTTTTTATTCTAGCTTTTATGTTTTCTACTTATTTTATGTACACTGGGCCAGTATTCTACCATTCTGTGCACAGAAGGTATAGTTTCTCCATGTTCCTTTTCATGGCTGCTGCTCTTTCAGACCCCCCAGAAAGATCATTTCCCTAGCTGTGGAACCTGTGTCAAGGAGCAGCCACACAGGCTGGGGAGGCTGGAGGAAGGAGGGATAAGGAGGTGAAATAGCTCCTCCTTCCTGTTCCACGAGTGCAACACCACCAAGACAAGAAGGCATTTTTTCCCTCTTGTACCTCCCTGCTCCGACCCCCCCGATCCTCACTGCTGTCCCTCTGCACAGATCTTGCAACCCCATGAATGATCTTTCCGGGGTGTTGGAAAGAGCTGCCGCAAGTAATGAAGATGAACATGGGAAAAGCCTGTGCACCTTATACATGCAGACAGTAGGATACTGCCCACTATTTTCAAGAAGCACAATAAATTAAAACCTCATATACATAATTATTTTTTACAGTACAGTTTTTAAATGTAATTATTCCAGTACCCATATTTCCACTGTGTTTCTAGCTAACTGAAAGGGAGAATAAAGGGGCTTTGGACAATCAAAGCAAGCAACACAGAGTGGAAATGGAATCAGGTTTCCAAAATACATAGGCTGGGAACCTGGGAGCAGAACAAATGCAAGAAGAAAAGAGTCCTGCTGGATCAGACTAAATGTCTATTTAATCCAGCACCCTTTTAACAAGATTTGACCAGACAGCTGCTTCCGAAGGCCCATGAGCAGACCTTGAAGGCAAAAGGCTGACCCAGTTATAATTATTAAGAGGCTGCCCTGGAGACAGAGCTATCGTGGCTAACAGGTGCTGACAGCCTGATTCACCCTGAATTTGCCTGGGTGCATGGGGGAGGGCGTTGCCTTTGTCTTACACCTCACGGAGCACTGCTTGGTAGTATCACCCAAGCTGGAGGGAGCACTTTTCAGACAGCACCACTTGAAAGGGAAATTAAAGCCTACAGTACACTCTGTTCAACACATCAGCTCTTAGCCATATTCTCCAGGGAGGTTTATTGACTTTTTCCTGCCATTTTAATTAAGACTTGGCTGTCCCTTTGGTCGTAAGGGAAAAATGTTCGGAAGTCTTGCAGAACTAGTTCTGTGAAGCAGAATAATTTTTTTTTATTGAGTTACAGCAACTATTATATTAATCTGTATTAATCTAAAGGCAGCATTGCAGATATAAAAATAGAAACAAGGAATTTTGTTCAATGTGAAAGTCCTCTGGGGCCACTAAAGAGAACTGCAAACATAACAATGAAACACAAAGATACTGAACTCTTCCTTTAAAATGCCTTTCTAATTATGAGAGCAGCTTAGGCAAAATGCTGTAATCATTCTTTACTGCGACACTCTAGGTACGTCCTTTTATCACAGGCAAAGGCAGACTTAATAGAATGAACAACCTGTCAAATTGTAGACAAAGGTTCAAGTCACTTCTTTTAAAATCCTTGTATATACTCTATGGCCCAAACTGCTTCAGTGTTATTTTGACACATGACAGCCCCAATTCTGTGAATGTCCCAAAAATTAGTAGGACTTACCTCCCCATAAGTCCCAAGTACCTAGTGAGTGTTGTAATTCTGCAGTGCAGAAAAAAAATGTAGAAGATAGCACTGGGCCAAGAATTTGTCTTTCCATGAGAACCTGTTCTGCTAAAAATGAAAACACCATTGTTTCCTTATGATTGTGAATGTGTGTAAACAATGCCTGCTAAATAAGAAACCAGAGAAGTTGCTGAATAAAGTTTTCAGTGATCAGAGCAATGCCCATTGCTAGAGGAATAAATTATGCAAATCAATAACATTGCAAACTGTATTATGCAAAGCAAGGGATGGTGTAAATTTGCCCACTTTCCATACTCTATATGAGTCTCAGAATTTTGTTTTCTTTTGGTTCAGAACTATAATTATGTTTGGTACAGTATTGGGGGGGGGTTAATGTGACATGTATGCAGTGCTGCATGAGGGCTGAATTGTATATGTAAACAAAACTCTTCTTGAATTTCTTTAAATAACGTGCACTATCTTATAGGAAGTTCAGCGCATGTGTTTCACTTGCCAAAAATATATTAATTAGACTGCCGTGGCACATGGCAGTTTCCTGATCCACATATATTAGTGGCAAAACAAAAGACTCACACTGTACTTTGTAAGAGACAGTGGAAGTGATTCCTTCTCCAGCCCTAGATACACAGGTGAATTATGTCAAAGTAAATCGATAAATCCAATCAATTAGTTGATTACTCTGCAAAAAGTGAATCAATTATATACCAACAATTCAGTCAACTAATCAATCACTTCAATTAAACAAATTTCCACAATTGATTCCAGCAACTAGCTTCTGAAAAATCTCACTCGCTTGTAAAGAGGAGAAAACTGTCAATAATACCACATAAAAATGCAAAAAAAAAGGCTTATAGCTTGTCTTAAATGAATATTTCATTATATGCTTACTTTTGCATCTCAGATCCAGGATGTCCCATGATCCACTATGGGTACAGTGAAAAAGGGTTTTCGGGCTTGTGGCATAGAAACCTTTGTTGCATTTGTATTCCACAACACTTCCCAGCTGAGAAGTCATATCCCACTTCATTTCAGAGTTAGGTATTAAAGGAGGGTGTCCACAATCTACTTGAAAACATGATTTTAAAATTTTATTCAAAAATATATTTGTTGGCATCAAATTGTATAACATGTCACTATTTTCACAGAAACCTGATTCTCATCCTGTGGTCCATGGCAAGTGGCCCATCATTGTCGGCTTCAAGAGGGAATTTATCGGCTTCAAGAGGGAATTAGATAAGCACATGGAGCAGAGGTCCGTTGGTAGTTATTAGCCACAAAGTATAGATAGGGACTCTGGGGCAAGTGATGTTCTGTATTCTTGATGCTTGGGGGGGTCAACAGTGGGAGGGCTTCTAGTGTCCTGGCCCCACTGGTGGACCTCTTGATGGCACCTGGTATCTTTGGCCACTGTGTGACATAGAGTGTTAGACTGGATGGGCCATTGGCCTGATCCAATATTGGCTTCTCTTATGTTCTTATTAGTCTTGGGCCCTTTATGCCTTGTTGCCACAGGGCAACTTCTCTGTGAGATTATGACCCCCAGTGTTAGGCTGCTAGACATCCAAGCAGGGAGCAGTAATCTAGACTATTATGCATGCCACTGTCTTGAAAAAAGTTCATGAGTAGGGTTGCTAGGCATAGCCTGGCAACCTGCAGGATATGGGGGCGGCAGGTGCTTACTGCAGGGGTTTGTGTGTGATCTTTGTTGCCACACAATGCTGTCACTTCTGGCATGACGCGGAAATGCCAGCATCATACCAGGCTGACTAGCACTCATTTGTGGCGACTGCTAGAGTGTCATCCCAGTGTGATGCTGGTGCTTCTGGACTGTGCTTGAAATGACATCATTATGCAGCGACAAAGACTGCTGCCCCCCATTATTTTGCCACCCTGCTTCTGCCTACCATCCAGATGAGCATCAGCAGGCACCGGCAACAATTACCAGGAGTCTGCCCACCATCAGCAGGTACCTAGTAAGACTAGTTTGTGAGAATTTAAATTAGACTACACTCACCCATCAAGCCCTAATACCTCCAATTTACAGTACACTCCTAAGAAGTGTTGCCCTACTAGGCACCTAGTGTGCTCTTATGAACTCATAAGTTATGAGAACCTGGACTTTGCTAGCTATGTGCAATAGAGACTGAACTGTAAGGTGATGCCAGTTACAGCACACATCCAGAAGAAGAAAGCCTTCCTGTGGAGAAGCATGCCTATGATTCCTGCATGTCACCATCCCGCTTTCCTGCAACAAGGTGGACCAGCTCCCTAGCTATGCATAGCATTGAGAAGTCAGGCAGTGGCCATGCCTGGTCAGAAGACAGGAGGCTCAAATTCCATACAGAGTCTCCTTCCTCACACGTAGACAACATGTTCTGTCCCAATGTAATACATCACCTAGTTGAAACTACAGACATCAGACAACAAGAGAACAATGGCTCTGGCCAGCACAAGACATAATCCCATCAGGTGCCACTGTCCAACGTAGTTTGCTAACATTGCCCACTCGCCAGACCTTCGACCCCAGCACCAGTCAGCATATTTTTGGGGACGGACTAGCAGGAGGTGTGCCAAGAGAGGTGGCCAAGCCTAGCCCACCCCTCAAACTCCTAATAAAAGAGGGGGTCCAACGCCAGCTCTCTCTCTCTCCCACCTGACCCTACTTTCCGACTCTTAGTTGCGCAGCCAGGAGTCTCATCGTGCGCCTGCCGGCTCAGGGCACAACCCTCTTCCCAGCATCCCATATTCCCTCATTTTTCCTGCGATTCACTCCTCCCAGCTCCGGACAGGTAGAGTATCTCCCATTATCAAAGATACCCTGCTAATGCAAATGTGCTATTTTCTTCTATCTATATTTCTTAGAGCTTGTATAATTGTGTATGTGTGTTGTGTATGCTCGAAAGATATTCAGTAAACAAGACCATTTTATACTGACATCAGTCTCAGCGTCTATTTGGTGGGTCTGGAGGGAACTACGCCCCTGTATACATAGATGAACATCCCCGCATTGCCTATTGCCTGATTTAAGATCATTGTTCCCCATTTTGAATAATGAGTCAAGGCAATTTGGCTAACAGAAGAGTTACACCATACTAAGCCCACCAACATCAACTGATTTAGAATGGTGTAACTCTGTTTAGGATTGGCGTACTAAGCTGAGAGCTGTGCTTTTTTAAATTGTATGTTCCTGTTCCTAGTACACACCAAAATTTAAAACTGGAAGTCAGGTGCAGCAACTCCACATCTGCTCTGACTTTTCACCGGTTAAAAGTCAACATTATGGATTAGCAAGGACCACCATGCAAATATACCTTCAGGAATGGAATACCTGTGACTTATATTGCTCATTCCAAAACAACTGTAACCTGCCTTTCCCTCTGACTGAAATCCCAGAGCAAAAAACACCACCACCCACAATAAAAATCCTATATATAACTATAAATATTATAAACAGTGGGGTATAGAGTGTTATCAACACTAACTGAAGGATGAAAATTTCAGATCTGCAGGGGCTAACTGGCATTAATGAGAGGAAATTTTAACTTGTGAAACTGAAATATTTGTTTATTTTTAAGCCATTTTGACTGTGCTATACTGTAATACAGGCGTTTAAAAGCATTTAAAATATTTGTTCTATGCATGACTGATTGTTTCTGTTTATTAACTAAGTTATCTCAAAATTGTACTTAACATTGAGATTTTGGTACTATGTGGATTTTAATTAACCAACTTGATTAAAAAGAGGATGATTAATCAACTGAACAATTCTTTCACTAATTGACAGTTATATGAAAATGAGCCTGATAAAAAGTACAACTGCAGCCATTAATGCCATATGACATCTCAATAACTATCTTCTTAAAACTTTCAAGGGGAAGAAAGAGGCACTCACCCTTGGAATAAGTAGGCAGCCATTTTGTCACTCTTGGCTCTTCTAATCCTCCGTAAGGCCAACTCTCAAGAGCTAAAATGGAAGAAGAGAGATTTCACAAGAGGCAAACTGCATCAGAAGCTATTATAGTTCACAGAAAGTAAACTCATGTAATTACAGGAGGCTAGCTATAAAACAATTTGCGTTCAAGCATGAATAAAAGTTTTTAAAAATCCACTGTGTAAGTCAAATTCCTTGGAGAAGCCTAGAGTAATTATCTGGGTCATAACAATATAAAGCAGACCTGCTTTACACTTACATATGAAGCCACACAGATGCCTCTGACACATTCATTTCGTTTCATTTCAATTACATCGTTCTATCTATCTATCTATCTATCTATCTATCTATCTATCTATCTATCTCATACTGCTAATACAGCTATCACCTTAAGCAGAAATTATTTCTTATATTTGATCACTGCGCCTTATGAATCTTGCCGGTGAGAGGGTGACACGATCATTTGTGTCCGATAATAGCCATGACACCTGGGCTCGCACATTTAGCAGTTCCATATCTTTAAGTAAAGGGGTGACTAAATTAGCCCTCATACTCGTTGAATGCAGGGCATCCCATAATCATATGTCCAATGTTTTCAATTGTATCATATAAGCATCTGCATGTGCTAGAGTATGATACTCTTATTACATCTGAAACCGCCAAGGGAAGAACATTCAATCCTGCCAAAGTAAAAGCTCTTCTTAGTTTTGGAACTGTCAGTTGATAAAAATATTTCAGCAGCTGCCGTGGAAGGGCAGTTCCAAAATGGAGTGTCGAACACACCCTGCGAGCACTAACAGGTGTACTTGTAGTATCCAGTCGTGCATCGTTCTCCACTCTTCCATTTCATCTGAATAACCCTGTCAGGTAGGTTAGGCTGACAGTACATGAGTGGCCCTTGGTCACGCAGGATGCCTCCATGGCAGAATGGGGATCTGAACGTGGATCTCCCAGATCCTAGACTGGCACTCTAACTGCTCAGCCACACTGTCTCTCATGCCATGTGGTGCTCTCCCATACAGCTGCAAAGGAGTCTTTAACCACAGGAACAAGGCTGCCTGTCCCAGTTGGCATCCTCAGAAAGACCCAAGTGAGGGGCCAAGCCCAAACGGTTGCATTATTTATATACACAGCACAGCCACACACCAGGTGGCAATGCTTCCTTCTGTGGTGTATGCATAAAAGGAAAGGACACCGAATTTGGATAAGATTGGATAAGGCAGCCAACCACTCTGGTGAACAATTGCATTACCTGTCACTAATGGCAAAAATAGTGTTTTGGTGATCTTCAGTAGTGCTAGAGATTCTGTGTTTGGAAGGTTAAACTACACTACTGGGAAAGAATTCTCAGTTTACATTTTGTATTTGCGTATGGAAATTAAAGTTCACAGAACAGGTTCTTGTCAAATGCAAAGGCAGGTGTGTATATATTTCAGAACAGTCCCTTAAAACCCAAGCAGCTGACACAGATACCCACGTACAAAATAATGAACTAACATGAAGGCCATGCATATGAACATACACGGCTGTGATTCAGTGGCAGAGCATCTACTTTGCATGCAGAAGGTCCCAGGTTCAGTCCTCAGTATCTCCAGTTAAAAAGGACTGGATAGTATGTGAGGTGAATAACCTCCACTTGAGATCCTGCCAGTCAGAGCAGGCGAGATTCATCGATGATCTTACTCAGTATAAGGCAGCCTCCGGCATTTGGGTGCCTGAGCCAGCGATGAGAGAAGCTGAATCAAGGATATTTAAAGGAATGTACTGAAATCTACACTTGTTTGGCAAGAGCCCCATACAACTGTACACTCTGTTTCCATATCTAAACATAAAATGTAACTGAGAATTAGTGCTTAAACGGATGAGATACCAAACCTCTTCCAGGGATGTAGCTTAACAAACTGAACTACTCAGACACTGAGCTCACCTCTAATCGACATTTAACTGGGCTGCATGGACAAGCTTGGCTTGCTGTATTTCCTTCTTCCCTTCTTGCACGGAGAATCCTGGTTAGCAACTAATTCTGGTTACCTATGACATATAAATGCAGGCGCACATGTTAACAAGAGTTAATCCCTCCCCCAAACCAGGATTCTGTGACTGGAAATCTTCAGGGTTGGGGGGGGGGATATACTCCAGTTAAATTGCCACCTTGATTCATACGTCTCAGATTACAAAAATTAGTCTCTGACCAGGGTTCTCCAAGCCAAGAAGAAGGAGCAAAGTGTACCTGCCAGCCCCACAACAATGCATATCCTGTGGAGCCAACGGAAATAATGATTTCAGACTAGGAAGATTCCGGTTCAGATCCCACTTGTCCTGAAACCATGGCTGATTCTTCATCTCTCAGCCTAATTTACCTCAAAAAAATTGTTATGAAGATAAAAAGGAGGGCAGAGCCATATACACTGTCCTAGGCTCCATGGACAAAGGGAGGGATAAAAATGTGATTTTAAGTTTAAAAAAATTAAATTTTATTTTAAATAAGAACAGAAAACCAATATATTTTGCAACAAGAAATAATGATTTTGGAATATTCAGGAGAGGGGTTTTTTTTCCTTCAGGAAAGAAACATAATTCACATGCTATGACTGTCTCCTCTGGAATGTCCTCAAGACAGTTTTACACTCTGCAGATAACAACTTGCTGGTTGTCCTTGATGTCCGGCTGTCCTTGACCAGGGCCAGGGCCTTTTTGGTCCTGGCCCCGGCCTGGTGGAACTCTCTGTCTAATACCATCAGGATCAGGGCAGGATCTTATGCAAGGCAGAGATGTTTCGCCAGACTTTTGGTTGAGGACAGCAACGGGGTTCTTTTGTCACTGGCGCCTTCTTCCTCTCCCCCTCCCCTTAATTCTGATCTTGTGTTCAACCTCCCCCTGCCCAGAAAGTGATGAGGCAGTCCAGAACTAGGATGAAATTTTTGAGGATGCCATCTGGGACTTCTTTTGATCTGCTTTTTAAATATTTGTTATTCTAATTTTGTTCTTTTGAATTCTTAATGTTTTGTATATTCATTTTATGGCTTTCTGCCTCTGTTGTACATTGCCCAGAGTCTGGCACAAGCTGAGATGGGGCAACTAATAAATCAAAAAATCATCATCATCATCATCATCACATTCATAAATAATAAACATTTCAATGGAAGATTTAAAAATAATATATTTACCTTTGCATTCAAAAGTAATGTTTTCCCACTTTTTAGTTATTGTACATTGTGAAAAATTACGTTCTCCAACAGACTGAAATCCTTTCTTGCATTTATAGTATACTGTGCTGCCCAAAGCTGTGGTGTTATCCCAGACAACGTCTGTATTCGGAAGCTGCAATGGTTTTCCACAATCTATTTCTAGGGGAAAAGAGAAAGAAAGACACCAATGTAAATGAGCAAAGTTACATCATCAGTTTTAATAAGGAGATAAAATAATTCTTATCAAGTCCCTTCACATATTCAATTTCTACATTTTAAGGCCACAGCTGCCTTTCAAATGTCGAAATTAAAGTTTGTTCAGATCCACCAAATAGGATTTCAGATAATCTAGATAAGATTTATTTCCACAATAACATTCCTCCAGCTGAATGAACCTTCCTTTAGTGCAAAATACTCTTCCACTGATAGAAGAACCTCTTGAATGCAAGGAGGCTGAACAGAGCGGTAGGAAGCAAACCAATATAAACATGATGTATGCATGTACGACTTCTCCATTACAATAGTTACCCATAAAATAAATGGAAGATGTAGGAACTGACCTTTAATGTTTTGCCATGGATGACTAGACAGAGGGATGATACCACAAATAGCAGGAATTTGTGGCATAGCTGAATAACCCATGAAGTACAAGAGAGACTGTGCATTGTGTTACTGGCCTGTTCCTGGAATCAATAAACTAGAGGCAAAACTACTCCAGATAGAGTTCTGTAACTGGTTCAGTATTCTATTTTGGACATGACTTGCAGCGCACAGAGTTTAGTGTGGCCAAATGTCCCTTATTGGAAGGGTGATATAATTCATGGACGTAGAAGAGGTGGCCCTTTGAGAACAAAAAGGACACCCCTTCCTCGTGAACATATCAGATCTTTAACTCTGTACATAACAATCGCTACAGGCTCAAGACACTCTCCTTTTCTGTGGTGATAAAACAGCACATGTCCGTATTATCCTGTTGCTTGCATTGACTTACACTGTGTGATCCAATCTGAGTCTTGGTGAGAAAAGTTGACTTTAAATAAATATGGACCTAAAGCCATTGTTTTGCCCCCCAAAACCAAACCAAATTTGAGAAAACAAAGTTGCACTTACCTATAACTTATGTTCATCGATGTCTTCTGTGCAGACAACACTGAGACTCCGCTTGCACAAGCCTGCCCTGGATAGATTTTTTTTCTAGCTTAATACAATCAAAGGGGGACCCCCCCAAGACAACACAACAGCCTTTTGCACCCAAACTGTCACATGCTCCAAGGGGGGAGTGCCCCCCTCATCCTCAGTTCCTGCAAAGCTGTGAAACTCCCAAAAGAACTGAAAAAACCCAGGAGAGCTCACAGTGCGGCAGGAAGGAGAGAATGTGTGTCTGCAAAGAAGACGTTGATAAACATCAGTTACAGGTAAGTGCAATTTTGTTTTCATCTTCTGTCTTTAGTGCTGCCCCACACTGAGATTTTAGCAAGCCACTAACTAAGAGAGAAGAGGGGTGATGCTCCCACTGAAATGATGACTGCAGGACCGCTTTGCCAACCTCTGCATCCCTTCCTTGATTGCAGATCCACCATGCAGTGCTTGACAAACGGGTCCTCAGCCACCTATGCCACAACCTTACAGATGTCCATGATGGGTACTCTGTGATGGAAAGCTGCCAGGGACCCTTACGCCCTCGTGGAGGAAGCCTTAACATCAAGTGGGCAGGGCTCCAATTGGGGCTGGACCTCTAGTCAGAATTTCTGTTGCTGCTGACTCTGGTCCCTATGAGGAACCTGGTGGCTTCCCAACCTAGGTTGAGAAAAGCTTTTCCTTTTCTGAAAAGGAGGCAGCTGGTACTGGTGGTGAGGATATGGGGGGGCACTCTGATGCCACTGTCACTGGCTGCGATAGAAGGGTGTAGCGAACCCTTGTTGAAATGGGGTGAAGTACTGCTGCTGAATTAACAAAGAGTACACGCTCAAGGATCTGCTTGTTCTTCTTAATAGTGGAGAGGGAACTTATCAGTATCTTGCGAGAACAGGCTTGAACCCTCAAAGGGTAAGTTCTCCACTCTGCAGCGCGTGTCTGGAGGAAGTGCAGTTGTACGCAACTAAGAGTGTTGTCTTAGCACAAAGGCCGATACTATCAACCTTGCTGATGAATCTGTGGCATGTTTACTCGCATTTATCTCCTTTTTGGAAAGCTTTATGCCTTCTGCCTGGATAAACCTGACTAATGACTTGGACTCAATCAGAAGCTTTTCTAGATATTGGGACAAGTTCTTCCACAGGAATAGTTGATTAGCTTCCCATGGTGACTTGGTAATTTGAGATTTCAAAATTTAAAGCTGCTGATAATATAGTTTCTGTCCTAGAGAGTCTAGACATCTGCTCTCCTCGTCTGATGGGGGCAAGTGATGCCTCCACCTCTGACACGTCCGCATCTCCATAGTGACAAGGGAGAAAGGTGGAGGATCGTTGACTGTGTGGTGGAATTTGCTTTAAGGGAGACCAGTCAATTCATATATTCATGTACTGTCCGTTTGGAATAAGAGAAAAAGATATTCTTTGGTTCTGTCCCATACTCCTTTGTGCTAAAGCTAGATGCTTGCTGCCTGAACGCCCTGCATGTTGTTGTTGAACTCTGACCTACACACAGTTTACATTCCTTGAACCAAATGTATCAGCCTCAAGGTTGAATATCTAGAGATCATCGGTATATATCTTTCCTACTCTGGCCAAAGGCTCTGATCTGACTGATAACCCATTGGGGGGCAAAGATTATGGTTTTATGGTGTCATGAAGGGGGAGGGTCTGGTTATTGGTGCACTCATTACATTCCTACAGGACGTCTGATTATAATCTTTGCCAATTAGACTGCTCTTTGGAGACTTCAGTTGGCAGACAAGAGATATCTCTTTCTTAACTAGGCAACTGCATACACTGCCCTTTTGGTGAATGCTTTGAGGTTTCCTTTTATTCTATTAAGATTCAATAAAGTAGAACTTAGTGCAAGCTTCTGTCTTTTTCTCCTGCCTACTGAGACTCAGTCCAGCTGGTCTACATCCAACCCACTGAACCGGAGCAGGGTTCTCTCCCCCCCCCCGCCAACAACTAGAAACTCGCAAGAGTCATGCTTAATCCTGTAGAGCATTTCAAACTCCACAAATTCACCAGAATGGATGCAGACTTCTGCTACACCTGAGACATAAGATCTGCCAGCCTTCTAGGACAGGAATGGCTATGATGCCTGGAGAATAGGTAGAGACAGCTCAAGATTTTGTCTTTCAGCTTTTCGTCAAACATAGCAGCATCTATATCCAGCACCTTGGCCATTTTTAGCAACTGTTTGCTGAAGAGGTATAAATCCTCATTAGGAGACACAGGAGTCCCCCATCCTGTCATCTGGGCAGGTTCCTGTTTGACTCCCTGAACTAAAGTATGAAACAACAGCCCCTTCTTTTTCAGGTTCAGATTCTGGAGATGCTGAGGGCACCATATGACATTGAAACTGCTGGCAACTAAAATTCTCCATGGGGGACCATAACTTGGTCTACCAGGATGAGGATGCTGAGAGTAACAATTAGGTCACTGTCATAAATAGGCTGGAGACATATAGTACGGATGCTGCTGTGGAGGGCATGACTGCATTCTTGGAGAGGATCTCGCCAGTTCTGACCTGATAGACAGTGGATTCTCACATGAGGGGCTGGCTCCTTCCCCTTCACTTTCTGACATCTGCAAATCTGGGAAGGACAAATGCAGGGATGGTGTGTGAGAAGGGACCAAAATGACACTGGATCCCCAATGGAGATCTAGGTGGAGATGACAGTTGTCACGGGCCAGCTGTCACCTCTTCTTTGGAGGACAAATCGGAGGAGTTGGGTCCTGCACCCGACCTTTGGACTGAATCTTTGGCTCCCTGACTCCGGACTGGTTAGTAGATCATGCTCTTGCATTCTGTCTTACTCATTACTGTGGTATTTGTGCATCCCAGAAACCCTGGGTAGAGTAAAAGTGCCAGGTTCTGCCCTGAACACAACAACGGTTTTCTGTAATGCCTAGATGAAGAGAACGGCTTCTCCTTGTGCTTGTTTTTCCTTGTGGGAGTTCCAATGAGATGGGAGCTGGAACCGAGTGCAAAGGGAGAGACTGGGTGCGTCAGAGCCAAGGATGGAAACATGGATGCAGGCCTCTTTAGCTGTGAATGAGGCTTAGGAGTTGCCAGGGCCATCAGAACTGAGCGTACGGATGGGGAAAGCCGAATACAGCTCCAGAATAGGACATGTAGAAGGCTGTTTCATGTGTCTCCTGGATTGGAGGGGGTGACAGTTCAAATAAACTGTGAATTAGAGGTTGAAAATGGACTATTTTCAAGAGATCTGATAGAAGTTTCACCGCTTCTGTTATTACACACTAATGTTTCTTTTGTTCCACGTATGCCTTTGATCAAACAGATTTTACAATTGCCAGTATTCAAGGAGAATTAACACACACCATCTGTATTTTCTTTACCTTTGCACACTAGATTGGCTCCTTCCCAGAAGCCTCTGGAATCACAAACTGAAGTCCAGTTTCCTCTTTCAATGCCATACCCTGGTAGACAAGTATATTTGACTTTGCTTCCATAGATTGTTGACCCACTGACAAGGGTCAAATATGCATTTGGAAAAGAAGGCGGATGCCCACAGTCCACAACTGCAGCAAAGGAGAAAGAGGGGGAAAAGACATTATAAAGGCAACCCCGTTTTTTTTCTTCTTTTTTTAGAAAAAGGACCCAGTTCACATATCACACAGCTGAAATCCCAGGTTTGATAAAAAGCATATACTGCAGCCAATCCCAGCTGCTTGCACCTCTATGGTTCATGTTTACAAGCACACATCTACATCTGTTTCATTCACATTTTGCTAAATATATATCATGTTCAAAAGCATATACAGGAAACCCAATGCTGATTTTTTTTTTAAAGAAAGCAGTTTTGGACAAGGATGATTTTGCACTGAGAAATGGAGGGAAGAGAATGTCCTCTTTTTCCCTGCTGCTTTTCTGTGTAAAATTGCACTTCTTTTTCAAGCACCAAAATGACCCTGGGGGTGGCACAGCCATTTTGACACTTGACAATGCACGGGGGGACACACACACACACACACACACACACACACAAGAATGCCGCAGCCCACTGCACTGCCAGCTCGATCAAGACTGGGCCCTTGCACCACTTAAGACATTTAAATAGTGGCAGCGTCCTTGTGGTGGCCACAAGGACGCCATCACACATAGTTTGGTTCAAAGTAATTCCCACTTCCAGCGGCCAGCACTAGTAGCCTGAACTCTGTTTTGCAGCATGATGCAATAAAAATTTATCCCACAAACCATTTGCTCAATGAATACTTACTAGTAATTAAATAGAATGGCATGATTCTCTCACTCCCAAACACAAACTGCATGGATTTAAGATTATTTCAATCTTCCATGTTTTACACTGCTTTCAAACAAGTATACTCTCAGTTCTGTAAATGTTTGGATTCTTTTACAGTCTTATGTCACAGTGAAGAACTAGGGTTAAATAGCTGACCATGACATCACAAAATGTCAATTTTGCGTTATCTACTCTTATTGGTTTAGAATGAATAAAGAAATAAACTTTAGATGAATAAAACAGTAAAAATGAAAATATTCTGTGTTTGAGTCTGAGGCTCTTGTTACTGTAAGGGGAAAAAATCATCAAATTGCCAAAGGTACATTACACACGCAAGCACAGCTGTGATTGAGATGAGGGCTATGTGGAAAGGGGAGAGAGGATGTACCCTTTTAACCAGCACTGAAGGCCAAACCAGAGGGTACCATGTCCCCAAGTCCGCCACAGGGATGCGGCACCATTTGATAGCCATTTGTTTATCTTTTGGGGGGACCTGACCCTGCTAGAGACTCCTGCTTGGGGGTAGGGGACAAGGTCCTCCTATCTCCCCCCGCACATCATTTCCACAATTCAAAACAATCACTTTGGCTCTTGAAAACAGGGAAGGGGGGGAGGGCAGGCACCACTCATCCTCCCATTCCACAATCCCCAGCAAAACTGAGCCCACACAGTCTTTTGAAAGGTATAAATCCAAGCTGTGAAATGGCACCACATCCTCATAGCAGACTCAGAAATGTCTAGTTTCACCCTGAGTTTCATTAATCACATTTATTAATACAGTTCGTGACCAACACAAGATCAGTTACAGCAATTTACACGAGTCTTATAAATTTTAGGAGTTTCATTACTCAAAACTGGGTTTCCCACACTTCTATTAGCATTCAAAGGCAAAAAGACAGATATTTTTTAAAAATAAAACCAAACTAATTAATAAGTGACACGTATGTGAAAAGGGGTGACCCTCGGGGAAGAAACGAAAAAAGTTACAGTTCTAAACATCTATATATCTGCCTGTGATGCCGTAATACTGATGCAGTGCCAACAGTACATCACATTTAGCCATCAGCAGTTGCACCTGTTGATATGCCCCACCTAAAGTAACACATACATGAAGGTGCCTTACACTGAATCAGACCATCAGTCCATTACGGTCAGTATCGTCTACTTTGACTGGCAGCAGCTCTCCAGGGTCTCAGGCAGAGGTCTTTCACATCACCTGCTGCCTGGTACTTCTAACTGGAGATGCTGGGGACTGAACCTCAGACCTTTGGCCTGCTAAGCAGAGACTCTTCCACTGAGCCATGGCCTCTCCCCTTGTACTTGTGTGTTGGTTACAGCAAGCATGACAAACAGCAGTCTTTCTCGCGTATTCTGCAATATGTTTATTATTACTACTTGTAGTAATTATTACTACATTACTACAAGAGAGCCAGTTTGGTGTAGTGGTTAAGTGCGCGGACTCTGATCTGGGAGAACCGGGTTTGATTCCCTACTCCTCCACTTGCACCTGCTGATGTGACCTTGGGTCAGTCACAAACTCTGGCGCAGCTGTTCTCTCAAGGACAGTTTGTGTTAGAGTTCTCTCAGCCCCACCTACCTCACAGGGTGTCTGTTGTGGGGAGGGGAAAGGAAAGGAGTTTGTAAGCCGCTCTGAGACGCCTTTGGGCAGTGAAGGGCGGGGTATAAATCCAAACTCTTCTCTACTCTTCTTCTTCTTCTTGTTACTCTTCTTATTTTTATTCTGAATGCTAGTTTAGGAGATGCTATCTTAGTTAAAACAAACCGTTGGAATTTTACCAGCTCCAAATGGTGAAGCTGTTAAATTCCAGTGCTTGTAGGAACACTGATATTTAGTTTCATGGGTTTAAATTTTTCTTGAAACACAGCTACTACAGTTTTATATTTTCCCCTTTGTTAACTGTTGCAATAGACATATTATTGCATGTGGGGGAGTGACTGAAACTTGTAGTTAAACAGCTTGCAGTTCTTCTTTTAATGTCACAGACATTTATTTGACAAATACCGATGTGTTAAACGAAAGTAAAACCCTACCCCCACCAAAAAAGCGAGGATTAAAAAGCAAAGGGCAATGAACCAGGTTGTGGGAGTAGAGAGATACATTTTTCTGAATTTGATCAGGAACAATGGCTTTCACGCTCTCCCTCTGTTGTTAAAAGTTCATAACATAGCTAAAGTAGCCAATATTTTGCTTTCCAGCAACCAAACATATGTTTTTACTAGCAATCAAGGGGAAAATGAAATGCTGCTTACATAATAAGTAAATCACTCAACACTAATCATATTTAAATGTAAACTTAAATAGCTAAAGGTATTTTTTAAAATTTGGTAAGCGTGAATATACGAATGAATATCAAATAACAGCACACTGTCAGGCTTCACCAATCAGCTTAGTTCTCTCTCAAGGGAAGGAATTCCTCACATAACCTCAGTGCAAGTGTTTAAAATGCCATCTCTAGACATCCTGGAAGCTAGAAACAGGCAACAGTTAACTACAAAGAGCCATATTTACAAAGGCAATAGGACTTTATCATAACAGGAATGATTCAGGACAAATATTTCAATAAAGGGAAAGAGACTGTGGACTGTGTATACTATGTGCTATATGTTGCTGTGGGTATTATCCTGTTATGTAATTTCTACATCACTTAATATGCAATGTTAATACTTATGCATTGTTTTAGCTTTGTTCCAGATTTTGACTTGGGTTTCGTTTCTGTGTCCCGATCCTATTACACTGCTTATTGAATATCTCATCATATGGACTGCATGAGCTTACACCTTGAGTCTCAGTGAGAAAGGGAGACTCTAAGTAACACAAATAAATTAACTAATAAAATAAACATGAATACAGTCTTCATTATAATAACCTATAATCATTGTACTACATTTTATACTTTCGAGTGCTCTGCTGTATGAAGGTAAAATATTAGTGGCCTATCTTGAATATATGAATCTGCCTTATACTGAATCAGACTGTTGGCCCGTCAATACTGAATCAGTATTGCCTATTCAGACTGGCAGTGGCTCTCCAGTTTCTCAAGCTGTGGTCTTCCAGGTCACCTACAGCCTGGTCCTTTTGCAGGGCTGTTATAAGGTTTATCAAGCTTGAAACACATTACATAAAACTAGGAATCAGTCCTGTTGTATATGCAAGACAATGGGCGCTAGAAGGAAAGAAGGAAGGAAGGAAGGAAAGACAGTGAGAGAAAAAAAGTTAGAGAGAGAAAGACAGAAAGAAAGAGCAAGGGAGGAAGGGAGGAAAAGCGGATGAAAGAGGGAGGGGAAGAAGTTAAAGAGATGGGGCAGGGGGAGGGAGGAAAAGAATGGCAAGAGACAGGGAGTAAGGAAGGAAGCGAAAGAGGGAGCGGGGAAGAATGTAAAGAGATGGAAGGGAGGGAGGGAAAGAATGCAAAGAGACAGGGAGGAAGGAAAGAAGAGACAGTGGGAGGGAAAGGAGACAGAAGACCCAGAGATGTTGGGAAGAGAAAGAGGGAGGCAAGGCCAGGGAAGGGGGGGCTCTGCAGCTCAGCGCCAGATTGGTGGGCGAGTGGGGAAAGGAGGGGAGCCCTCTGGAAGTGTGTCCCTGGCCGTCTGCCTGGGGGGGTTCAGAGGGCTCTCCCTGCACATCTGACTCGGCGGGGGAGCGGGAAAGTGTGGTGCGGAGGCCTCCAGAGGCCTTTCCCTGCACACGTGTCTCAGCAGGCGACTGGGGAAAGGTGCCGCGGGGGCATCCAGAGGCCTCTCCCTGCCCATCTCACAGCCCGGCCAGCTCCTGTCGCGGCCACAGATGACTGGCTGCAGAGTCCATCCTCTTCGGCGGCTGCCTGTAGACTGAGGGCAAGAGTGTGGCTGCTGGCTGTGTGGGCGGGACTCAGACCAGCAGCCACCCAGCACAGCCAGGGGATTGGCAGAGGCTTGGAGTGGCAGTTCCTGCAGCCAACTGATTTTGGGATGAATCGAATCTTGCCACCCCAGATCAGCTTTATAATATAGGAGATGTCAGTATTATACAAGTAGTTAGTGTACCCTCATGGTTTGAAGGCCCATGAGAGTGTTCTAATATGGTATGTCCCTCAAAAGAGTTCTATACTCCGCTGATGACCCCTAGCCCTAAAGACATCCAGCCGTACCCCTCTGCCAAATAACATCCATACCCTGCGGGGCCTTATGCAGTTCCACAGGGGATGTAAGGCAGAGATGTTCCATCAGGCTTTTGGTTGAGGATAGTGACAGGTGAACAAACATGTGGACAAGGGGGACCCAATAGATATTGTTTACCTTGACTTCCAGAAAGCTTTCGATAAAGTTCCTCATCAAAGGCTCCTAAGCAAGCTCAAAAATCACGGGATAAAAGGACAAGTCCTTTTGTGGATCAAAAACTGGCTAATTAATAGGAAACTGAGAGTGAGTATAAATGGGCAATTTTCTCAGCGGAGGGTGGTAAGCAGTGGGGTACTGTAGGGATCAGTACTCAGTCCGATGCTTTTTAACATGTTCATTAATGATTTGGAGTTGGGAGTAAGCAGTGAAGTGGCTAAATTTGCGGAAGATACGAAGTTGTTCAGGGTAGTGAAAACCAGAGAGGATTGTGAGGCACTCCAAAGGGATCTGTCGAGGATGGGTAAGTGGGCATCAACGTGGCAAATGGGGTTCAATGTGGACAAGTGCAAGGTGATGCACATTGGAGCCATAAATCCTAACTATAAATGCACATTGATGGGGTCTGAATTGGCAGAGACTGACCAAGAGAGAGATCTTGGAGTCGTATTAGATAGCTCACTGAAGATGTTGAGACAGTGCAATAAAAAAGGCCAATGCTATACTGGGGATTATTCGGAAGGGTATTGAAAACAGATCAGCTAATATCATAATGCGCCTATATAAATCAATGGTGCGACCTCATTTGGATTACTGTGTACAGTTCTGGTCATCACACCTTAAAAAAGATATTATAGCTTTGAAAAAAGTGCAGAAAAGGGCAACTAGAATGATAAAAGGGTTGGAACACCTTCCCTATGAAGAAAGGTTAAAGCCCTTGGGGCTCTTTAGCTTGGAGAAATGATGGCTGAGGGGTGACATGATCGAGGTTTATAAGATTATGCATGGGATAGAGCAGGTAGAGAAAGAGGTACTTTTCTTCCTTTCTCATTATACAAGAACTCGTGGGCACTCAATTAAATGGCTGAGTGGTCAGGTTAGAACGGATAAAAGGAAGTACTTCTTCACCCAAAGAGTGATTAACACATGGAATTCACTGCCACAGGAGGCAGTGGTGGCTACAAGTATGGATGGCTTTAAGAGGGAATTAGATAAACATATGGAGCAGAGGGCCATCAGGGGCTATTAGCCACAAGGTATAGATAGGGACTCTGGGGCAAGTGATGCTCTGTATTCTTGGTACTTGGGAGGTTCAATAGTGGGAGGGCTCCACCAGTGGACCTCCCGATGGTGCCTGGTATTTTTGGCCACTGTGTGACAGAGTGTTGGACTGGATGGGCCGTTGGCCTGATCCAGGATTGGCTTCTCTTATGTTCTTATCTGGCATGCCCCCCTTTCCCCCCCACTCTGCTTTTTCCCGCTTGCAGGACTGTAATGCATACTCTATTTATTTTGATGTCATCTATTGTTCTTTAATTTTAACTTGCATTTGGCATTCAGTTGAGGACAGCAACGGTTGGCACTCTTATACCCTCCTACTCACCCCCTTTACCCAGGGGGCTGGTGGGAACAGAAATTTTTCGTCACTTTAGATAATGTAATATATTGCTTGATTAATATATTGTTTTTAGTCATTTTAATGTTATTTAATGGATTATCATTGTGCTGGTTTTGATATAAGCCGCCCTGAGCCCTGCTTGCATGGAAGGGCAGCCTAACAAGTTGAATTAACTAAATAAATGACTTTTATTTTTTATTTTACTTGTTGTTATCAACCACCCTGAGCCCTGTGAACTCAGGGAAGGCCGATATATAAATTGAAATTATAAATAAATGAATAAATAATCATGAAACTAAGCAGGTCTGACCCTGTAAGATGTATTGATTTTAATAAAATACTCTTCCAAGGAATCCTGTGGATAAAGCTGGAGAAAGATGATAAGTTTCATTTCTGAAAAGGGATTCTAACCAGGCCTGCTTCATCAAAACCCAATTGACTCCCCACATGAGCCAAGGAGCTGAATCCAACTACTTATTTGGATGTAAATAGTCAGTGTGGATGATTATGCCACAATGCTGCCCCATTATCTTGTTTTATTTTGGTTATTATTTTTACTTGCCCTTCATTGTCTCTTGCTCATCTCTGTGTGTTCCTGGGATGCTGTTTGCATCCTTCAGGTACATAAATGCAAACAAGAACAGAAAGGGTAAGAGGCACAGCAAGGAGCAACAGGAGGCTACAGCTGTACTGTGACACACCAATGGATCTGCTTGTGATGGTCTCCAACCTGTAGCTTAAAATGGCAGGAAGGTCCCTTACAAGTGGACTTACAATTAAGTGCAACAGTCTGCCATGTCAAGCAGCAGGATTTTAGGAATGACAGAAAGACTCTCTTCGGTGAGGTACTGATTTCCTTGGATCAGAAATGGAGCCTTTGTCAAGGACGGCACTCAAGGGCCTGGTGACAACTGCTGAGTTATTGAAACTGTGCATACTAAGCACCTGCTCTGCAAATGAACCATGGCCCTTTCCCCCCAGACACAGCACCTGTCTTCCCCCCAGAACAAAGCCTGAGCTGGCCACCAAACCCTGTTCTACAGGTCATCATCTACCACTATCTCACAATCCATCTAGCCCAGTGTTATTGTACTCTGACCAGAAGCAGGACTCCAGGGTCTGAGGCCTACTCTGAGATTCTTTGTTTTAAACTGCTGTATCAGGAAACAGACTCATTGCAGTCTCTTTGCTAAATTCATTAGCCAGAATACTGGAAGACAGGAGTCGATTTATTACTTAGAGATGGGCAGAAGAGTCCTGTAGCATTTTTCTGTTAGTAAAAAGGTGAGAGAGCTACTTATCCGAGGCCACAATCTCTCACCTTCGCATGAGATTCTATCTGTAGGTGGATGGAATGTTTCAGCTCCATTTTTTGTCCTGTATCCTTCAGCACACTTGCACTTATAGCTTCCCTTAGTGTTCACACACAGTCCTCCAAGGCCACAGATGTCCGAGGCTTCACATTCGTCACTGTCTGCAATGCCCAATACAATTGTGATGATCCTTTTGTTATAGAGCACTGGTTGGTTACCATTATTACTTGTTACAGCAATGTACGCAGAGAGACTTACGCCGAATAGAAAGGTCTCTGTCCTCAGAAGATTACAATATAAATTCTGACAGTGAGGCAGACCTCAAAGGAGGGGCAAGAGAGGTCAAAATAAGAGGTCAGGGAGCAAATGAAGTTACAGCTGCTTAACTTCTACTGTTAGAGTTGAGTCCAACAACACCTTCAAGACCAACATGAGTTTAAGGATATAAGCTTTTGAGAGTCAAAGGCTGCAGTCACACACACTAAATAACCCACTTTCAATCCACTTTAAATGCACTTCCCAACTGGATTTTGCCAGTTCACACAGTAAAATCCAGTTGGAAAGTGCACTGAAAGTGGATTATTTGGTGTGTGTGACCGCAGCCAAAGCTCTCCTTGTCAGACACAGTCAATTTCTACCAGGAAGTGAGTACTATGGAGTGAAGCCAAAGGCTCCACAGAAGAGCTGAGTTTTTAAAAGAAAAAGATAGCACCACATAGGTGTTTCAGGAAAGTGGATGACGAAAGAGAAAGGGAGCAGGGAACTTTTAGATAACTGGTGATGAAAGGAAGTCACATGCAGGGACACATCAACAGATAAGGGCAGAAAGACAAGGTAGTACAAATTGAGCATGGTGTAGTGGTTAAGAGCACCGAATTCTAATGTGGAGAACTGGGTTTGATTCCCCACTCCTCTACATGAAGCCTGCTGGGTGACCTTGGGCCAGTCACAGTACTCTCAGAACTCTTTCAGCCCCACTTACCTCGTAAGGTACCTGCTGTGAGGAGAGGAAAGGAAGGCAATTGTAAGCTGCTTTGAGACTCCTTAAGGGCAGAGAAAACCAACTCTTCTACTTCTACTTCATGGAAAGCATTCAAGTTAAGGACATTGGCATTTGTGCTTGATTTGGAAGCAGAGGGAAAGCCAGTGAAGGGAGTTGTGGAAGGGCATCACATGACTAAAGTGTTACACTTGTGTTGGAAACGCTTCATATTCTACCTCTGCCACAGACGCTCTGTCCAGTTGGGTAAGTTATTGTCTCTCACACATAAATTGGATGAACAGACACACATACTTCGTGTGGGAATCACTATACATAAGCAGACACATAATAGAGGACAAAACACATTACTTGTACCAGACAAGGAAGACATGTATATAAAGTGACAGAACAATCTGAAAGTGCTCTTCCTGTGTTCAGTCCAAACTGCTGTTCTCCAGGACTGACTGCCAGGGCTGGCTCGCCTAGAGCACGCCGGCAGCAGGGGCGCCAAAAGCGCCCCACCCCACCCCCCGCAAAAAGCCCCCCACCCTTCCCTGGCTTGCTTGGGCACCCTGAAGCTGCAGAGCACCCAGGCAAGCCAGCGCTGAGAGGGAAGGGGCAGAAGTTAAAACCCCCACCTCTTCCCTAGCTTGCTTAGGCGCCCCGCAGCTGCGGAGTGCCCAGGCAAGCTGGCGCTGGGAGGGAAGGGTCAGGGGTTAACCCCCCCGCCCCTTCCCTGGCTTGCGGCTCACCTGCCCTCCCCCTCCCCCCCAGGGGGGGAGAGGAGGTGGGGGTGGCATGGTGGGTGTCTCCAGGCCCCACCGGGAGGTTGGCAACTGCGCCCGCCTAGGGCGCAGAGCCACCTCGAGCCAGACCTGCTGACTGCTGAGGTAATATGGTTCTGTACCATGGGAGCGAAAGCTGGTTATGCACAACGATGACTCTTTGGCTACCTGTGATATCACCAAAGGGCCCATCACAACCAATCCATTTTGCACTTTTTCTTACATTTTACAATCATAAATAACAATCCTTTTTACATTAATAAAGCACTTATTTTTTCTTTAAATATGGTCAGCCCATATCAAGCTTGGGAAGAGAAAGAAGACAGCTAGTTGAAGCAGTATTCCAGTTTGTTAGTGCATTGCGCATCTGTCATTTTGGTGGGGACATTAGGCTTACTCTACAGCTGAGGAAAATACCACAAATTCTATTTTTTTGTTAGGCCTGTCTGCACTCAGAATGGCCCACATGTTCTTAAGTTGTTTTAACCAGGCCAAAGGGCCTGAATATTTTGAACTCAATGATGACTAACGTAGAACAAAATATAAAGAAAGAGAAAGTTGAAGAACAAACCAGGTGTGTACTCAAAATTTCCTTTTAAAAAAGGAACATAAATGACAAAGGAAACAGTAGAAACATATTCTAATTGCTTGGCTTACCTATACAATGTGTGCCATCATTAGGGATAAACATGCTGTTGTTATTGGAAGCTTTGAAGCCTTCAAGGCAAACACAGTAAAAACTTCCATGTGTATTGTGGCATGACGCGTGCTCGCCACAAATCTCACTGGTCCCAATCTGGCATTCATCTTTATCTGGTAACACATTGAAAATGAAAACATATTGCTTAGGTTAAAGAGGGGGGGAAAGCAAAAAAGAACAGATACCATGACTTACAATTATTAAGAGAATTCTGACTAGGGTTGCAACATCTATATTAGCTAAATGTCTAATAGAAACATCCAGGATTCTTCAGAGCAGGCGGTGCAGAACTATTCCGGATGCATCGATCAATGAACGGCTGATCATTTAAAATGGCGCCCCCATTCACAACTTCAAAGGACTTAGAAGGGCGGGGCTCTGCTTAGGACAGCACTGCTAATCAAGCAACTAGTGCAATTAATTGAGGAACATCTTTTCAGCTGTGTGACAGCCATAATTTTGATGGATACAGTACTTAAAAGCATGCAACTGGAATGAGGGAGAGAGAGAGGAGAAAGAGAAGCAGAAAGAGATCGCACTGCTTCTACCCCCTGTGTTGTTGTTGTTCAGTCGCACAGTCGAATCCGACTCTTCGCGACCCCATGGACCAGATTACGCCAGGTCCTCCTGTCTTCCGCTGTCCGCTGAAGTTTGCTCAATTTCATGTTCGTTGCATCGATGACACCCCCTGTATATCACTACCAAATTTAGTAAAAAAAACCAAGGGGGCAGCAGTAAGAGCTGTCTAAGGATTTACAAAGGCCAGAGGAGGCTGAGATGTATGCTTGGCTCTTTGCATATGCTTGACAAAACAGATTTTCCCCCCCAGCACTTGCTCACAAGGAAATATCACAAAAAGGAAGCATAAATTAAGGTAAGCAGATGGTGTGTGCTCATTGCCAGAATTATTTATTTAGTTCACAAGGGTACATTGAGAGCCTATAACATGTCTGTCTTTGAAGACCAGCCAACTTATGCCATGGGGGGGGAGGAGACAGGTTTTGTCCCATCACAAAAACTGCCTTATTACCAAGGGTCCTTTGAGGATACATATTGTAGTAAATACAAGGCTTTTTTTCTGGGGGAATGCACCAGAATGGAGTTCCGGAACCTCTTCAACAAAATTATTTTAAAAATGTTTAAAAGTTCACAAGTTTTCAGTATACAGATTGAAAACTTCATCTCCCTCCTGAGAGTTCTGGCACCTCTTTTTCCAAAAAAAAAAGCACTGTTACTGGCCATTTTAGGAGAAGTTACTTTGTAAAGCCCTATCCCCTTCACAGACAGGAAGTGAGGATTAGAAGAGAACAGAACAAGGAGCTGTGAGTTAGGATAGACGATTGTGCCGTCCGCCTAACAAAGGTATGGAGGAATTAAACATGTCTCCACAAGCGGTGGTGTATCTGGCAATGAGGAAGGAACTGAGCAAGCATTCATGCCTGTGGCTCATTCCTGATCTCTTAACTCTAACTAAGATATTGGGAAACATGACACTTGCATCAGGCCTGTGAGCTAATAAACATCCAGTATCATTTGGGACAGGGATTATAGTACTATTTTCATCTGTATAGCTTTGTCAACTGTCATAAAGCACACATTGTCCTGTAAATTTTCACTAACCTCGACAATGGGTCCTTCCATTACCCACAAATCCATAATTGCAGATACAGGCAGGTTTGCCATCTTGTTGCTGACACGTTGCATCGGCATGGCAAGACTCACATACACTGAAAAGGAAATCACTGGTGGCGCCTGTAAAAATACAGTTCAATACAGTATAAAATACTACACATTAAGGGTTGGAAATTAGCTAGCACTGGACAGCAAGCACTCTGATTTCAATGGGTACAGTCCAGCCAAAGTTAAGCATATTTGGAGCATGTTAATTTTAATAGGTCATGAACAATGCAATCGTGAACAGAGCCATACTTTTCATACACCATGGAAGTCAATAGGCTTAGAAAGGTTTAACTCTGGTTAGGATGGCAGTGTTAAGCACACAGTTCTACTATTATTCCATTATTGATGTATTTGTGGAAATGATTAATAAAAAAACTTTAAAAATATATTAACACCATTTAAGTACTTGCTTCTGGCTGGGCTGAGCCTAATTTAAGGTAGGTCTTTTAATTCCAAGACCTGATTTAAAGAACAAATGTACTGCCTAATATATGGGAGGGAGCTTTGGCTCATCATTTAAAAATCCAGATTGGAGGGGGGAAAGTCTGATCAGCAAAATAAGCCAAAGTTCATGACCCTGGAAATATCACTGGACAGTCTAGGCTTATATAGCCAATTGCCTACTTGCTTACAGCAAATGAGAACAGCCTCTAAGGCAAAGCAGATAGGGAAGTTAGGTTTTGCTTTGTGAAATGGATGGAATCTCTTCTTCTTCTTCTTCTTCTCCTCCTCCTCCTCCTCCTCCTCCTCTTCTTCTTCTTCCAGACTGAAGCTTTGTGACAAATGGGCCCTTGTGAACAGGTGAGCTAGCACATTTCTTTTGTGTAGATTATTTGCAAAGCCCAGTCTTTGCTGAATAAAACCAACCGATACAATATTTTGTATGCATTTATTTAGAAAATGTATATGCCCCCTCTTCTGATATCTGCTCAAGGAGACTGACAAAGTAAAAACAACAATAAAATCATAAAAACATAAAAATTATCAACATTAAAATAAAATAAGCCAGAAACACAGCATTAAACAGCCTAAAAATGATATCTACAGAAGAGCTCTCAGGCTAGAAGCACAAAATGAAAACCACTTAAAAAGATGGAACACTTCAACTAAAAGCCTGGATAAAGAGTAATATTTTGGCAAGGAGCCGGTGTACCTTTTCCAGTTTTATGTAATTTTTAATGCTCTTCTATGCTTAAATACACACACACACACGTTTCCTGCAAATGGAACATCCACACAGCAGGCAAAAGTCTTAGGGTCCGGTCACACTGCCATTTTGATCGGGATTCGCTGCTGTTTCCTTGCGCATGTCAGTTTCACATTCACACGCGCCAATCCACCTCCCACCCCGAAACAGGCTCACTCACGCAATGATGCCAGGTTTTCCTGACCCCTGGAAAATCAAGTGTTTTCCTGGCACTTCCACTTTGAATGCGCGATTTCGCCTATCTGGACAGCCCATCTTTCGCAATGATTGCAATTAGGGCCATCTGAATGCTCTTTGTGCTTTTTTTTTTTTAAGCTTCCGGTTTGAGCGCTTGAGCAAACATGCGCTTAATAAATCCATTTAATGTTTAATAATGGATTTATTAAGCGCATGTTTAGTCAAGCACTCAAACTGGAAGCTTAAAAAAAAAAACGCACAAAAGACGGCCCTGGAGGTGGGAACGAGAGGCAGGGGCTCCGGCAGCCTGGATGGGGCCGGCAAGGAGGATGGCGGAGACGGCAGACACAGCGGAGCCTGTTTCCATGGGACAATGGCGGTGGCGGCACACCCCCCCCCCAAAGTGTCGGCAGAAGCAGCAGCCACCCGAGCCTCCCCTGTGGCCAGCAGGATCACCTGGAGGAATGGCGCAGCAGTAGGCGAGCGGGTGCTGTAAGAGAGGGGCTGGCTGCATCTAGTCAGCCCAATGCAAAGAAAAATGTTCCCAATTTAAACAATGCGGGAACAAAGCGCAATTACCTTTGCAGTGTGACCAGAGCCACTGATAGACTTTCCTGGACATGATTGGTTTCTACTTTCAGGAAGGCCCAGCCATAATGAGTGGCATCTATACAAAAAGAGAACCAGACCCATTCATTTCCGTACAATTTGTGCAAAAGAAACTTACATAGGCTGTACCTTCATTTCACTGGTAAAAAATTAGGTCTGTTCTGTGGTTTGTTGTCACAGAAGACAAAACCGTTTATTTTTATCTCTGTCATTAACTGATGCTTTTCACTGTCACAGTAAAAAATGAGATATGTTATATAAATAATTTATCAAATTCCTTCCCATTTCACCACAAGCCCAAATTTTCTCACAGAAAAATAAATATTAGTGCTGTACTTGTTTGCTTTGAATTTTTGTAATCACTACATCCTAATGCTGTTCTTAAATGAGTGCAGTCCCAGCATTCATTCCTATGGTGAAAACTAATGTCCAGCATTTGGGGACCACATTGCAGTGGGGAAGGTGGACTGGAGTTGGAGAAATGACTGGGCCTCTTCATCCCTCTTCTTTCTGTCAAAGCTGACAGACATTTAGCAAGATTCAGATGGGTAGTCGTGTTGGTCTGAAGCAACAGAACAAAGTCTGAGTCCAGTGGCACCTTTAAGACCGACACATTTTATCCTGGGTGTAAGCTTCCATGTGCACACACAGGCAGCGCCTTGACACCACTAGACTGCATGTCTTGGGAAGGAAACAGGGAAAGCTGAGGATATAGGGGCTTCCAAGACAAGAGAAGGATAAAATAACATGGGAAGGAGGATAGAGGAGAAAGCAAAGTGTCCCTTGCTAGTCCTTGCAGGTTCTCCACCACGCAACTGGGCCCAGCCTGGCCGGCACCACATAACTCAACCCAGTCTAGCGCCTGGCATCACACAATTAGGAAAGGCTGCCAGGAAGGGAAGGAGAATAAGCTGAACATGTGGCAGATCAAGGTTGGTAGGCTAACGGGAAGGAACGAGAGAAGGAAGAAGGAATGGGGGAGAGGCTATGGTGGCTTACAGGAAGGGAACAAGAAAAACGAGATGCCCTCCTCCAGAAGTCCTTGCGGGTCCCTTGCTTGTAATAACTAAGAACAAAATCTTGGATTTTAAAACACAGTGGACACTTGCCTCCTACAGAGGAATTGGGGGGGGGGTTGAACACCAAGAAATGCTCAATTACATCTTTAAGAAAATGCAGATTATTATTAGTTTATCTTAGGTGAAAGGTATTCTATGCAATATAGTGAAAGTGTACATTTTGACTAATGAAGCTATGGCTCCCAAAGTACCAAATGTGGACTATTATCAGGGGAACTGCTGACTGCAGAGCCAGCTGTTATGTGGAAAGAACAAAGCAAAGCACAATTGATTCTGCAAAGCAGAGAAATATTTTTCTACATCTGTAGTAGAGATCCTGGGACATAAACAACTGCATGGCTGGCCAAAATTCAGGAAGAGCACCATGACATCTTCAAGCCAGAAAAGGCTGCACCTGCAGTACTTCTGTCTATTTGTGCAGCATTTAAAGACACAGGACCCCTGTCTGCTGAAAAATAATAATACTACCAAGCTTACAGGAACAGCATGAACAAGTATTACTAAATCCTAAGTAAGTTTCAGGATGCTTAAAAGGAGATCTTGATTTAAGAAAAGTATCCGGTACTTGAAAAAAGTGTTTAAATTTGACTATGCATATGTGGCCTAATAAATTAACCTAATAAATTAATAAACTATATGTGACCTTCTGAGATCTGAGGAAGTTAGCAAAGAGAACCCCTTTATCAATCTATTTTTGAGTGTTTGAAAGAGAGATGTCTGTATACTGAAACAGAACAAAGAATTCTTTAATGTAAGGAGAAGAGTTAAGGCCCATACAATGTTACTTAAGAACATGAGCCCTGCTGAATCAGACCAGTGGTCCATCTAGTGCAGTGGCTAATCACTACCTCTGGAGGGCCAACAACAGGGCATAGAGGCCAGGGCCTTCCCCTGATGCTGCCTCCTGGCACTGAGATTCAGAGATTGACTGCCTCTGAATGTGGAGGTTCCCTTTAGTCACCATGGCTATTAGCCACTGAAGGACCTGTCTTTCATGAATCAATCTAATCCCCCTTTAAAGCTGTCTATGCCTGTGGCCCTCACTACATTCTCTGACAGCTAACTCCACATTTTAATCACTTGCTGTATAAAGAAGTAACAGAGAAGAGCAGAAATTCTAAATTAAGGCATGTCTTAAAATCCATTCTACAAATCTGGCATACTAAGTTACAGGCTGGGCTCCATATACCCACATTTTGTTTTCATCCTTCTTGACAGTGAGCTCAAAGTATGTACCCAGGCAGAACTTCAACAGGTACAGCTTTCTCAAATATTTGCTACATAGGCATCTGCTGAATTTTTGTACAATCTCTCCTTATTATAAAGCGCTGTTCATGTCCACGTGCCCCCACAGCCTTTGGCCCGGAGAGCTGTCGATCACACGGTCTTCCCATCCACTGGTGTCTGCGTTGCCATGTGTGATCTAAGTCCCGCCCAATACGCTGTGAGGCAATGGACAGGGTGCAGGTTCCGGAAGCCGAAAGGGGTTGCTCGCTCCGCGCCCTGCCTTCTCGCCTCCTTCTCCCCTGCCGGCTCTCCCTGCCTCCATGCTGCACCGCCTGCTGCCCTGCTAGCAGGCTCTGTGGTGCTTCAGATGGCCCCATTGGTCCTCCACGCCTCCGTTGCTCCATGTCAGTCAAGGGCCGCAACCTGCCTCTTTCAAAGGGGGGGGCTGTAGGTCGCCTTCTCTCCTGCTGCCAACTGTCTGCGACTCCCAGCGGGGGCTGCCACACGGCTGGCCCCGCGCTCCTCCGTGGCTCCAGGTGGGTCAGGAGCCACGGTCCACCTCGCGCTCAGCCAGGCATGCAGGACAGCGGGGCACGCGACTCCTCCAGGATCACACACTCACCCAGGCCCTCTTCTAGGGCCCGTTGCATTTATTGCCGCAGCGGGCCTTGCTCCTAGTACACAAATAAAAGGTAGCATGTTCCCTCACCACAGCAACAACTGTTGTGATTTGTAAATATCCAGGCAGAAATTCTAAGATGTAGCTTCCCCAATTATTTGCTACATACACACTTAGCAAAAGTCTGAATTAGGCAAGCTACAGCCATTGACTTATTTATTAATCATGCAATGCCGATATAACTTGCCAGTATTTTAAAACAAAATGACATTTCAGAACTCTGAGGTTTCATAATTTTGTTAATATGCAGCAGATTGTCAACAAATGATCATGAATATAGCTTCAGGTGGGGTAACCATGTTGGTCTGAAGCAACAGAACAAAGCTTGAGCCTTTAAGACCAACAAAGTTTAATTCTGGGTATAAGCTTTCGTGTGCATGCACACTTCATCAGATACCAGATCATGAATATAACCTCTGGAAATGTCTGAATTTTTGACATAAAGTTTTAAACCAGAAATATGATATGGTAAATATCTGCATGTGCCAAAAGGACAAGTTACAAAGGTATGATGCTGCAATATCAAGGCAATTTTTCTCTGATTCAGCCATTTAAGAAGAAGAGGAGATTGGATTTATACCCCGCCCTTCACTTGGAGTCTCAGAGCGGCTTACAAACTCCTTTCCCTTCCCCTCCCCACAACAGACACCCTGTGAGGTAGGCGGGGCTGAGAGAGTTCTGACAGAAACTACTCTTTTCAAGAACATCTCTGACAAAACTATGGCTTGTGCAAGATCATCCAGCAGCTGCAAGTGGAAGAGTGGGGAATCAAACCCAGTTCTCCCAGATTAGAGTCCGTGCACTTAACCACTACACCAAATTGCGTCCCGCTCCTGCAGAAAACAAGAATGGCTGCACCAGTAGGCAGAAAAAATGTGGAAAAAAACCCAGCTGTAAGGTAAAAAAAAAATATTCAGCACTTGTGGATCCCTAAGTGTTTTGCAATTTGCTTCATCAAGGGGTCGTTTCCAAAGTTATTCACTTTTCACCTTGAGTAGTAAGGTGACTTGAGCAGTAACGATCCCCTGACAAAGTGAACTGCGAATGCATAGGGATCCACAAGTACTAAATAAATATTTTTTCACCTTGCACCTGTTGGGGGGGGGTTTACATTTCCCCCCTCCTGAAACAGGCCAAATTATACTCCTTTGCCATGCAGATTCTCTATGCCAAATTGCCTGGATTTTATGATTAACAGAACTTTCAGGCATTAAAACAGCAGAGTGTTGTTTAACTAAGATGCCTTAACTTATGGAGATGTTCCCAGGAGACCACAGTTTTGAGGGAGATGCCTGCACACAGAGATGTGAACTTCTTGGGGAAAACTGCAGAATGGTATTGAGAAACAGACTAGAACAGAGAAAACAGGAAAAGGAAAGGAGCAATCTATATTACCAAATGGTTGTATAACAGATCTGGTAAGGCACATGTTCAAGACCACACAACACAGTTTCTTATCATGCCTTAACGATATATCACAAAATAAAACCCAACATTAAAAAAGAGCAACAGATAGAAACCCCAAAAAGTAAACAAATCTGCCCCCCACATCTTATTGCCTTAAAACTGCTGAAGAATATTAGTGAGTTGTAAAGCTGCAGGGAGCAGTTGTTGTGGATCTGACCTTCAGTAAGGTAGCTATGCTATAGAAATAATAAAATCGAGCCAACGTGAGGTAGTGGATTCAGAATGAGGAGACGCAGGTTTAAATGTCCACTAGCCACGAAACTTACTGGATGGTCAGTCATTCCCGGTCAACCTAGCCTACCTCAAAGAGTTGTTTAAGGAGAAAATGCCTTGAAGTTACCACCTCTTTTCCCAAGGACTTCTCTGGTTCACCCCCACAACAACCCATGAGGAAGGCTAGGCTTCAAGCTCGCAAGTGGCCCAGAGTTTCCTTCCCTCCCATTACAGAGGTGTAGCCAAAATGACACAGTTGTAGGGCTCCTTACATTGGTTCATCTTTAAAGTACCACAAGACCCTTTGTCCTTCCCTCCCATGATACCAGATGCATGCTGTGGGTTGGGTGTACACAGTGGTTATATACATGCACTCTGCACAGGCCCAGAGACACTAATATTTCACCTTCATTATAATATTACAATAACAGTATTATATCTCACCCACTTCAGGACTAAATGCTGGCATTACACAGTTAATCCAAACAACAAGGGGGAAAGACTAGTGTCACAGGAGTCCCAAATATACAATTTCCACTAGTAGAAAACACCATCAAAGACTGTCAAAACAATATATCAAACCATTATAAAGTTGGTGGCGTCACAACAACAACATTAATGCATACTGTAACGATAAAGGCATAAGATACAATCTTTGATGGTGCTTTCTACTAGTGGAAATTGTATATTTTGGCATTAAACAGTCAGCAGAACTGAAAGTCGGACATGGTATCGGCCTCGCACTAGAGCAATCATTCCACCTGCTAGCCTGTCTTTTCCATACAGGAAAATCCACTCGTAAACGCTTACCGCAGGGCAACTACACAGCAACCAACGTCCAACCGTGACCGCATCCACACGTTCCTGCACCCTGCGCTCAAGGAAATCATTCCCAAATGGATTTCCCCCAAGGCAACAACAATCCATGAGTCATTGCGAGATCGAGCCCCAGCCACGACCAGGCTCCTAAAGCGGCGCCAAACTCTTCCTTGCTGCGAGGTGACCTCAAGTTCTCTGATATACACCGCCCTGAGCCCTATTTCATAGGCTAGGGCGGTTTAAAAATCCAAAAAATAATATATATATATATATATATATATATATATACACCTTGGGGCTTACCCCGCTTCTTCTCTTCCTCTGGCGTGTGGGAGGGTAAAGGGGGCGCCAGCAAGAGCAGCAGAAAAGTTGACAACAGAAAAGGAGAGCGCCGTCGGGAAGGCGGAAGGCTCATGGCGGTTCCCGCGCCGCTACGAGCTGGAGCCCTGAGGCTGGCCCCACATCAGGACCGACCCTTCCCGCCGCCAAGAGTTCCCGCTCTCTGCGGGGCGAGGCCGGAGGGGCGCAGGGCAGCCACGCCTTTGCTACTCGCTCCCTCCGCGGCGCGCCCTAAACCGCAGCAGCTACGCCGCCCCTTCCTCTCTCTTCCGTCGCTCTCTGTTCGCACGAGGCGTTTGCCCACCTCGAAGTGGCTCCGTCTCTCTCAAGGGGCCCCGCCACAGATCCAACAGATGGCAATAGACTGATTCAGGTGGGGTAGGTGTGTTGGTCCGAAGCAGCAGAACAAAGTTGGAGTCCAGTGGCACCTTTAGGACCAGCAAAGTTTTGCTCTGGATGTAAGCTTTCGCGCGCAAGTTTAAACCCAGAATAAACCTTTGCTGGTCTGAAAGGTGCGACTGGGCTCAATTTTTGTTCAGAAGGAAACAGAGATGCTGTTTGCAACCCCCTCCCGGGTACAGCTCAGAAGACCCTTCACACCTGCTGTATGCCTTGTTAACTGCCTGCCCGGTTGTCCTGCCTTGGCGTCTAAAGCAGCGAGCACTGCTGGTCACTGCGGGTTTTTAATGCAAATCAAAAATCAATGCCACAAAGAAACACTTAATCAATTGCTTACAATGCAAGCCAATACAGAGTTACTTTAGGTCGAATCTGCATTTGTGTTTCCCAGGGCTGTCCCAGCCTTCTGACTCCGTCTTCAAAACAGCTGTCTACATTTGCTTTCCTTTTCACATTTCTACAGTGCTAGCATACTTTTGCATGTCTGCATATGTTTATCGCCCTATGGTGGTGGCTCCACTGTCATTGCCTCCACACCGCTTTAAATGAACCTTCTCCAAACAACTCTTCAAGCAAGCATAGAGAAAGACGGCATCACAACTGCATAAAACTGATTTAAAAATGCAAATGCAGATTCGACCTTAGTCGAAGCCAACTGAGATTAACTTTGCATAGGATTGCTCTGCTGACTCTCACAGTGGATCTTGATCTTGTATTTATTATAGGATATCTGCAGTAAGGTTACCAGCTCCTGTTTGGGAAGTTCCTGGAGATTTGGGGGTGCAGCCTAGGAAGGGCAATGTGAGGTGAGAGGAGGGATTTCCGCTGGGTATAATACCTTAGAGTCCACCCTCCAAAGCAACCATTTCACCCAAGGGAACTGATCTATATGGTGGGAAGATCTACTGTCATTCTGGGAGGTCACTGGCCCCACCTGGAGGTTGGCAACTGTAGGAGCAGCAATATTCCCAGCTAACTGGATAGGCAATGGAGGGGGTGGGGGGACAGCGGCAATTCCCTGGTCTTTTGCAACTGTGAACATGCTTTGGCACACAGTCACATGATAAATCCCATACACCTCCATTCTTTGTTCCCCCACAAACATCAGAAACACTGAGAAAGATGCAAAAACTTATCAGCCATAGGGCTGGGAGGGGGGGCATGGGAAGGGTGTTCTCTTGGTGCTGGGCAGCATTCAACTGAATCCTAGCTGCTGTACAGCTTGGGGGTGGGCATAGGGCTCAGCTCTTCTTGGCACATTTCAGTACAGAAAATAAATAACATGCCAAAGAATGTTTTTCTTGCCACTCTCTTTAAAAAAAAACAACCTTTCCCTAATGGGGCAAAACAGAGAGTCCTGGGGACATTTCAGATCAAGACGGTACAGGAGGAAGACTTAAGACCTGTCTGCCTGTGTGCTTCTTTCCCAATGAAAGTCAAGGTTCCCCCCGCCCCCATATCTGGAAATTAAGTTTTGAACACAGCACTCCCAGACTACCTGTTATCAAAAGTCATTATGGCAGCTGGGTGGCAGATATGAGGACTTTTTAAGGTGTGAATCAGCAATTAGGCTAATCTTGGAAATCTTTACAATACCCCCCCAAGGTAGGTCCAGTACTATTAACACCATATTCCAGATGGGATGACTGGGGGCAAAGAATGAGAGGCAATGTCAAATGCTACCCAACAAATACGTCACTAAGCTCTAGTTTCAAGTGCAGTGTGGTAGTTAAAGTACTGGACTAGGGAAGTCTGCAGTCAAGTTGCCTTCTCAGTTACAGGGGGAAATGGAAAGATGCAGAAACCTAAAGAAATTAAAGCAAATATATGTGTGCTATTTGTTATTTTTTAAAAAGCATCCCCCGGAATCTTTCCAACTAGGTTTTTGTCAGTAGTAAATAGAATAATTGTAGCATTTGTCATAACAAACTGGAGAAGAGGAAGCCTAGCACTTCTGATAGCTTTCAGCTTGCTATTTGCATATTTGCCTTGTTTCAGATGTCATATTTTCATATGTCTTTTATTGTACACGTCCTGGTTTTCCTCTCCATTTTCTCTTTTGTGACTCTGTGAGCATACTAGACCTCCTTTTTTTCTCCCCCCTGCTTTTTGAGTCATACTGGACTACTTATGAATCTAGTCCACTAATATGCACTTTTGACAGGCAGGAACAAACACAAACCTTTGATCAGAGTGCCGCATAAGGGTCTCTTAACCATTTTTGTCCTGTACCATTTCTCTGCTATGATTCTTTCACATGCATCCCATTCCCAAGATGCTACAGTATTACCCTTGCTGAAGAGAAAAAAATACAGGTACACTTTTGAGTGTTCACATTTTGCCTCTGTGGGCTTAATGGCAGTGGGATGAGGTAATTTTTGAATGGGAAAGGGAAGAGTTAAATGTGTCTGTTTTGGCCCCAACTAGAAGTACACTTCTCAAGGTCTCCAGCAGACCTTCCCAAGAATGTACAGAGGAAATTTCCCTCAGTATGTATCAGATGGCTAGTTTTTATTTCAGCTTGGGCACTGCTCTCTTTAAACAAAGCCAGAAGTTAAAAACTGATGGGGGAGTGATTGCTATTGGTCCTCAGTGATAAGAGAAAGGTTGCCGTACATGCCCAAGTACACCCTGTTTTTCATTATGACTTCACATGCTGCATCACAGATCTTTGCCATAGTGAACTGGTTTGTGAGCTCAGACCTAGGGCAAGGTCTAATTCATTACATAATGTTCAAAATTATCTACAAAGTTGAAGAATGCTAGGAATTAACATCTGCTGTTCCCCCTGCTCTTGGGCCAGTCACACTGTCTCATCATAATCTACCCTGCAGGGCTGTTGTGAGGATAAACTAGAGGAGAAGGGAATGATATAAGCTACTTTGGATCCCCATTGGGGAGATAGGGAAGGTATAAATTTATTTATTTATTTATAATTTAAATATATAGACTGCCCCCTTCTCTGAGTACACAGAGCTCAGGGTGGTGAACAACAGTAAAAAAACCAAAACATTAAAACAATTCTGACAATTCAATAAATAACTAAAACAGTCTCTGATGGTGCTTAAAGTTCAGTAAAGTAAATAATATTCCATAGGTAGTGTGCTGAGTGCAGTTAAACGGCTGAATATAAAAACCACAATACATCCCATACCCTTTGCTTGTGGAAATATGTTTTAAAATTACTATATTCCTGAAAACACCCAGCACACAGCTGCAGAGAAATCATAATAATTACTATTAAGAATAATTTAAGTTCATGACTTTCAGCAGCGTGCAGGAATCATTGGGGCGTATTTGGAGGTTTCAGTTCTGAACTATTCTTTGTTTAAATGTCATTAATCTGCTTTCTGTCACCATTTGAGGGAAACACACACAAGTGGTTGTGCTGATAAGGCTTTTTTTTTTGCTAACAGCAGAGTACCAAACATATGATTTCACACAATAAGCTGGTTCCTTCTTTTAGTAATTCTCATCTCCTTTTCTTCTCTACAAACTCTGAAATTGTGCTTTTTAAAAAAGATGTGAATTCAAGTTGAAGGTGTGGGGAAAGCATGAGAATTGTTGCCTCTCTTTAACCTTAATATTACTTAGAAAATTTAAGTCTGTGGCTTGTGTCCTGATGGTACAAAGATAAGGAAGGACCCAAGATGAAACCCTGCAAGTTCTACATAATTGCCAAGAGAAGAACCTGCAAATGCATCCAAAAATACAATTATGCTGGGTCAGAAATAAAACTCTGCTAATTCACTGCCATCATACCAAAAATGTGGAATTGTTACCCAAAATAGTCAGTCTCCTAATTTAATTGGGGAAGATTAGCTTAAAGGAGATAAGCAAGAGGTGAGTAACTTAGGATCTCCACCAATGTATACCAGGATATTCCTTTAGAGAACTCTCAAAATAAACCAGGCAGATGTTCAAAAAGACAAAACAAATATACCAACACACTGAAACACAAATACAAGACTGACTAAGATGAAAAATAGTGAGGAGTGGGGGAGATAGATTTTGGAAGAGCAATCTTTACCAATCTAGATGAACAGGTCTGAAGAGAGCACTATGACAATGGCCAGCGTTTCATGCAGGGAAAGGTTCCAAACACAAGTGGGGATGTGAGGTGTGGATCCAAGAACACACAGAGAGAGACTGCCATCTGGGTATGCTTGATGTATCAGTGCTTGGGATAAAATATGGGTACATAGACGGTTTGTGGCCCTGCAATTTCTAGGTGGGAGAAGATTGCAACTTGAGGTATAAAAGATCAGGAGGAAGCTTTAAACAATATGTTTTCTTGGGACCCCCTTTGATCTATGCATGGGGGGGGGGGCATTGGTCAGCCTGCCATCTCATTTGTCACCTTCCAAAAACAAAAATATTTTCCCAGGCAGGCCTGTCTCTAGTTTGATTCTCAATTTGGTGTGACATTTCTTATCTCTGGTTAGACTTTTGCTGGTGTCTGTTTTGTTGTGACATTTCAGACCAAGCAGTGTATGGTTTTTTTGGAGGTGATATGTGTATGAAGGGTGTTTTCAGTTCTTTCTGATGCTAATTACCCTTCTACGGGAGGAGGGGTCTGACTGCTAACAATATCTCCTTCCATAAACAGGCCTTTTCTGAATCTGTATTTAGCCATGGTTTTAGATTGCATCCTTTTCTTCCCTTCTGCATTCCATCCCACTTTCACTTTAGGTTTGTTGCCGGGGGGGGATTGTTTGTTTGTTTCTGCCTCTGTTTCACAGGAATCGGCAGTCAGACTGCTTTTGGCACACTCTTGCCCTGCATTTTTCAAAACTTGTTTTGCTATGCTTCTTAGTTCTGACCTGATTTCAAAACACTAAAGTAGAAGTGTTTCTGGGTGCCTTTAAACACTACCCACTTCCCTCCCCTATTTCTGCCTTCTGCCTGTTTGTGGGAGTAGTATAAGCAGTTCAATGATATAATAGTAGTACAGTAGAAATTATATATATATAATTTTGATGCCGTGAACTCTCCCATCCAATTTTTTTCTGTTGCTTTTTTAATCGAATAAAGTTCTGCTCAGGTGAATTATTATAATTTTATTAGGTAAAATTTTAAACCCTTTTTTATTTTATTTGAGGAGTATTAATCTGATGCAAATCTTTCTTAAGGACTGCAATTGCCCAAGGAGGATTTGCCTTTCCTTGGCTTTTTCCAGGCAATAATTAGCACTCGAACAGATCAGCTGCTGGGTCAAAAGTTTAATAATCACAGTCCTTTAGATGAGTCAGAGCTCTGCAAAAAGGAAGAGAAACTTGAAGAACAAGTTTTTTTTTCTGGTTGCTAGTCCATGCAAACCTTTCTTGCATGTCCACAAATGTTGCACTGTCACACATTTTCAATCAGGAAAATATAGTAAGAATAATCCTCATAGAGTGTAGTTTCCGGTACCAACATCCGCTGAAAATTAACAAATGCAGAAATGAAAGCAAGAAAGACAAATCAAAAGCATACCATCTCGAGTGCTGGGAAACTCTGGAGTGAAGACTGAATGCAGAAATGGCCATGGTTTGGGGAAATATCTCCCCTCCCCTTACTTTTTTAATTCTGAAAATAGGCATAAAAGACCTAGAATGAATAGGGCTGCCAGGTCCCCTGGTGGGGCGGGGTTTTGCCCACTCAAGGGCCCCTGACCCACCAGCCTGGGGGGAACCCTGCCTCCAAAGTGCTCAGATCAGCCAAATGCGCCCTGATCAATGATGTCACCTGGAGGTGATGTCATCGCGCTGGACTTGTCGCTGTGAGGACGCTCTAGCATTCGACCTGAAAACTCTATGTTTAAGCCAAATGCTAGAGTATCCACTGGCAATGTGCCTAGCATGATGTCATCACTTCCGGGTGACATCATCACGGCATGCCTGTGCGGATGCCCCAGACCAGGACCTACTCCCCTCCCACTGCAAGCGGTAAGCGACCTGGCAACCCTAAGAACGTGCCTTAGCCAAAGAAGAGTTAAGATCTGATACAACTAAAGTAGGTACACAAAGTGAAATTTCTCATGCAAAGAACCAGACTGATCCACAAAGATTTCTAGGAATGGTCATTTTGTCTAACAAAATGTATTGCAAATGTGACAACAGCAACAAGAGCATTAAGACAGTTTATCAGCTCAGGTTGTTGAGTTTTACCGGGTACCAACAAAATAACTTCAAAACAGCAGGAGTCGCTGCTAATCAGAACACCTGTGTTGAAGCATTATGATGTGAAAGAACCAGTAACTGTGTCAGTAGACACAGTTCTGTAGACTTAGTGTACTGCTGCAGAAAGGCTTCAAAATCACTGACAAGTACCTAACTGAACTTTGCTCACATTAACAAAAAAAAAGTTCTAGCAATGTTATATGGATGCAAAAGATTCTACTAGTTCATCTTCAGAAAAAAAGTGATTGTAAGAAGACCACAAACTGTTGGAAGACATTTTCAAAAAATAGTTATATGATGAACCTTCCAGCAGTCAAAGATGTGCATTAACACAACAGACACAGCTGCTCCAAGGTTGTATAGCAATCAAGCAAAAAGCTAATGAATTGTTGCTGGCGTATTTAAAATAATAAAAGTTCTGAAAATGTACTTTTTCTAAAAATAAGGCAGATATGATAGAATCAAAGTATTCCATGGGGGGGTCCCTTGGAGAACTAAAACCAAGGGGAGCAGCCATTATGAAATCAGTTGCAGTAAGAATTACACAACGTTAAGTTTGTTCCACATTTCAGTTACTTATAGGTTTTTCACAATGTTTACAGCAGTCATGATCAGGAATGAAAAACTCTCACCATGGAAGCTGTTGGCGCAATATTTGATCAGTTCCTTGGCGATGTGTTAACCTCATACAATCAAGCCGCATGCATGATGTGTAGAAGAGAAACTAGCCTGTTGTAGCCAGAGAGGGCAAAAACAAAGGGCCAAAGTTACATAAGACTTTTAAAAAACAAACTCAGACCCGACTTGCTTATAGCCCCACAGCAGCTGTGGGGAATGTTATTTTAAAAGTCTGTGGGGCTCCAGAATATCTCAAATAACTCCTCCCCATACAGTTTCAACCCAGGAAAGGGGGGGGAATCTTCCTCCTTCCCCCATCCATAGTGCTCTAAAGGAAGCAATGGTCCACCCTCTCCTAAAAAAACCATCTCTGGATTCGACTGAATTAGCTAATTACCAGCCGGTATATCCAATTTGCCCTTTTTGGGCAAATTAATTGAGAGGGCGGTGACAATTCAGCTGCAGGGTTTTTTGGATGACACCTCCATGCTAGATCCCTTCCACTCCGGGTTCTGACCAGGCCACAGGACAGAGACGGTGCCAGTCACCCTTATAGATCATCTCCAGAGGCATCTGGATCGAGTCGGTACAGCAGTGTTGTTGTTGTTAGACCTGTTGGCGGCATTCAACACGGTTGACCATCAACTACTGATCCACCGCCTCACCAACACCGGGATTCAGGGGTTTGCCTTGCAGAGGCTCTCCTTGTTCCTCCAGGGTCGGGGACAAAGCGTGGTTATTGGGGAAACAGCTGTCCAGAAGGTACTTGCTAACTTGTGGGGTTCCCCAAAGAGTAGTGATTTTCCCAATGCTGTTTAGCATCTATATGCGCCCCCTTGCCCAGATTGCCCGGAGTCACAGACTGGGTTGTCACCAATCTGTTGTTAGACAGTCAGTCAGACTCTAGTCTGGGAGATCTGGACCTGGCATTGAAAGCTGTGGCTGGTTGGCTTAGACTGAGTCGACTGAAATTGAATCTAATGAAGATGGAGGTCCTGTGCCTGAGTCGGAGCAGGCCAAGGGTAGGGATCCTAACCCTCAATGGGGCACCGTTGGTGCCAGCACCAGAGGTTAGAAGCTTGGGAGTGCTCCTAGATGCTTCCTTAGTGATGGAGACCCAGGTAGCAGCCACAGCAAAGTCTGCCTTTTACCATCTGCAGCTGATTAAGCAGTTGGTTCCCTTCTTTGAACACAATGACCTGGCAACAGTGATTCACACAATAGTCACCTCAAGATTGGATTACTGTAATGCTCTCTATATGGGGCTGCCCTTGTCCCAAATCTGGAAGCTGCAGCTGGTGCAGAATGCAGTGGCGAGGCTGTTGCTGTGTCTCCCCATGTGGAAGTACATCCAGCCTGCCCTAAAAGCACTGCACTGGCTGCCTTTAGCATACTGGATTTGGTTCAAGGTGCTGGTTCTTAAAGCCCTATATGGTCAGGGACCTACTTACCTAAGGGACCGCCTTTCCCCACATGTTCCACAGAGAGCACTAAGATCGGGGTCCCTTCCAGGCCCTAAAGAAGCCAGGCTAGCAGTGACGAGGGCCAGGGCCTTCTCTGTGGTGGCCCCGTACTGATGGAATGAGCTCCTGGGTGACATCAGGGCCCTGTGGGATCTTTTACAGTTCCGCAGGGCCTGTAAAATGGAGTTCTTCCACCAGGCTTTCGATTAGGGTGCCGCCTCCTAATGTTATGGCCCTGGTTCCAACATCAGCACCGATTTAATTTAATTTAATATCCAACAGCCTGGCAGGAGCCCCGTCTGTGGTAGTAGTTGACCACCTGGATGTTGAGAGCATACTGCCATCACTTCTTAGCACTTATTGACATCTGTGGTACTGGCACCTATGATTTTATATGTTTTACTTATTTAAATACTGTGTTTTAACTCATTTGTTGCATGTGTGTGTATGTGTGTATATCTATATGTATGTATGTATGTATGTATGTATGTATGTATGTATGTATATATTTTAAGCCACCCTGAGCCTGCTCAGGTGGGGAGGGCAGGATACAAATTGATTAAATAAATAAATCTCCACACCATGGTCTAGGGTTGCCATTCCCCCAGTGGAGCCAGGGGATCCCCCGATTTTGAGGCCCTCAATCCACCACAGCCCAGCTGGCCAGCAGGGGAAGCCCCACGCTGAGAAGCCCCCACCTGGCGGCACTGGTACCAGTGCAATAATGTCACCCAGGAGTGACGTCATCATGTTTCCAATGTTGGGTATGACGGGCAGGGGTGGTAATCCTGTCAGTTCCTTTCTTACCACCGCGCTGTTAACAGCTCTTTTTGGTCAGTGAGATCTTTGTAGTTTTTTTGCTCTTGGATTGCTCTTCTTGTCTATCGCTTCTCTCTCCTCATTTTTCTGGCAAAAACTCTTTTAAAAACTTGTTTTTAGTTCGTGGTGTGAGGAGGTGAAATTTGTTGCACTTCTCAGTTGGCCTTTGGGCCTTCCCCCCTCCCCCTTCCCTTTTCTCTCTGTCTTCACCCTTGGACTTCTATGGCGAAGAAGTGGGGATTTTTCAAATGCTGTACTAATTGTGGCAGTAAACTTACTCCCCGGACAGGCACACCCTTTGTATTTTTTGCCTCAGAGAAACCTATCGCCCAGACTCTTGCCCACATTGCGCCAAATTTTCCAGTCAGACAAGGAAAAATAGAGCGGTACGTCTTCGGATGGCCCTTCTGAAGTCGACATTAGCACCTTAGGCGTCCAGGATGAAGTCCAACTTATCTTCCAAGCCTTCGACATCGACACCCGTACCGACATCGAAGTCCACTTCTGACATCGTTCGACCGACGTTGAAGTGTCCGGCACTGACGGCGCACTCCTCCACTTCGACTCCTATTAAGAAGAAGAAAGAAAAATCTGATAAAGTACATAAGGCCGCCAAAAAGGGCAGTTCTATATCCCCTAAGGCAACTGAGTCTGTGAAAGCTATGGGTCCTGCACCGGGCATGGCCCCTAAGGTGCACCCCGTCACCGTCGAGGTTCTGGTATCGGACATTTTGTCAGTGCTGCCTATACAACTATTGGATTCTCCAATTCAACAACTGAACCCCCCAGTACTGAATGAGTTATGGCCTTTGTCTGATCTCGATGATGTAGAGATACTGAGCTGTTTACCAAGGAGTGGCTGTTCGCCCTCTGAGCTCTCATCTGCGCCTGCTCGCTCACCCTCCTTGGTCGACATCGACACATGTCGACACCGACCAGTAGCCGCCGATAGTCAGCATCGCTCCCCTGTCTCTGCAGACAGGCACTGTGCCTTTGATATCAGTGGGGGAGACTACATACCCCACCCACTATCGCTCCTCAAGTTGTGACTACTCTAGGAATAGATCTCCCAGGCCCTTTCATCCATTGGGCCCCCCAATGGTTGCGTGGGATCGCCGGCATTTACGTTATCTTTATGGAGCCTTTCCACCTTCATCTCCTATGCCCTGGTTGACGCTTGCTGGCTTTTCTGATTGGGACCATTCCACTATCCACCGTTCCAGGTCTCCATGCCGCTCGAGACCACCCCCGTCGGCATCACTGTCTCATAGCCCCGGACTAGCCGCTTGAGGAGGATTGACATCGACCAGCTAGCCCACCAATACCAAGGCTGTCGGCGCCGATGCCACCACCTCCTAAGGATGACCCCCTCCTGCCGAACTACCTGGACCTGACTCTTCAGACACTTCTGCTGAAGAATCGGACTCTGATGCATCAGAGACTCACTGTTCTCTGGAAGATCCCTCTCCTAAACCTACAGTTGTGGATGATCTTCCTATACCTCCTTCAGAAGACCTCATATCCTACGGGGACCTCATCAAGAGGATGGCTAATTCCCTGGGATTCTCTGTTGTGCAATTGCAACCATCGGTGATGGACGTGGTTTTTGATGTAGTTCAGTTGGACACCCCAACTACGATAGCATTGCCTATGTCCACGATTTTCTCTTACAAGATGTCATCCGCCCCTATCTCCTCCTGCCGTTCAGACCACATGTACAGGGTCCAGGAGGCGGGTGCAGAGTTTCTCATGGTCACATCAGCTTCTAAATCTAAGAAGATGCATTCCACCCCCTCTGACAAAGAAAGCAGGAAACTTAGACTCCTTTGGAAGACGGTTTTACTCCGCTAGCACTTTCGGTGTTAAAAGTACCAACTATTTGGCTTGCATGAGCTGCTATCAATATGGATGTTCTTGTGGTTCTCCCAGATGACAAACGTCAATTGGCCTGTAAGATACAGAAAGAGGGCCTCGTTCTCACAAAACAACAAATAAACACTTCTAAACATGCCCTGGATACATTTTCAAAGACAATGACGTCGGCCAGCGCTCTCTGCCAACATTCATGTTTGTGTATCATGAAACTCCAGGCAGATACCTGGGTGTACATCAAAGACATCCCCTTTGACGGTCTGGGACTTTTTAATGCCACCACGGATACTATATTGCAAGATATGGACAAGAGCATCAAGGCCTCAAGGACCTTAGGCATGTCTTCATCATCCAGACAGTACAAGCCTCGCGCATAGTCCCGTTCTTGGCAAAAATGTTCGTACAATAGGCAGTCCCCTGACCATTCCTGGAGGCCACGTACTTCACCGGGGGTCAACAGCCTACATATCCACCAAAATCTCAATATGGATCTGGCCAGCAAACACCCCGCCCAAAACTGGTGAAGTTGTCCAAGCAGGGCCTTTGACTTTCCACATTCTCCTACATCCTTGACTTGCCTGGCACCTTATTTTCAAGCCTGGCAAGAGATCACAATAGACTCTTGGGTCCTTTCCATTATTGCCCATGGTTACCTTATAAAGTTTATACAACCCCCTACCCTTCTAGCGTTTGTGATTACACCCCCCTCTCCAGCCCTCTTGGAAGAAGTTTCACTTCTTCTAAAGAAATATGCCATCGAGCAAGTTCCACCTCTGGAGCGGGGCAGGGGGTTCTACTCCCGCTATTTTACTGCCCCAAGAGGGATGGTGGCATCCGACCAATCCTTGATCTGAGAATGTTGATCACCTTCATAGAATACCATCGTTTTCACATGGTGTCTCTGCAGCTGATCTTCTTCGCAAGTGTGTGTGGATGGCTACTTTGGACCTCCAAGTTGCATACTTTCATCTCACCATCCACCCTTCCCACTGCCAATATCTTTGCTTTGTGATTGGTCAACATCATTACTAATACATGGTTCTTCCCTTTGTCTTCTCAACTGCATCCAGGGTGTTCACCAAGACCATGGTGGTGGTGGCTGCATTCCTGCAACTTCAAGGTATCAGCATTTTCCCATACATAGACGATTGGTGGCTTGTCGCAGATTCTTGGAATTCCTTACTGCACAATCTCATGGAGACGCTCGCTCTGCTACAGACACTAGGTCTTTGGGTGAATGTCAAGAAATCTCACCTCCAGCCCTCTCAATAGGTGCAGTTCATAGGAGCTCTCCTCAACTCTGTCCAGTGCAGAGCATACTTACCAAGGAACAGAGCTACACACATTCTCAATCTGTCAAATCTGCTCCTATCTCAACCATCCATTACAACTTTTCAAATTCAATGACTTCTAGGGCTCATGGCCACCTCCACAGTAGTCCTAGTCTTTGCCAAGTTGAAAATGCAACCCTTTCAGCTTTGGTTCCTCCACAACTTCAACGCAGAGCTATATCACCAATCGACTCATCTCTACCCTCCTCCAGCGGTTCGAGAATCTCTGGCCTGGTGGACATCCCCCGCCAATCTTCTCCAAGGTGCTCCCTTCCGTCCTCTACCGCCACAGCTGATTCTGACATCAGATGCCTCCTGGTGGGGTTGGAGTGCTCACCTGAATGTTTTGTGCATCGCTGGCAGGTGGAATGCACATGTCCTGTCACACCACATCAGTTATCTCGAACTGCTGGCAATAAAACTTGCTCTTCAGACATTTCTACCACTGATCAAGGGAACTTGTGTCACTGTCCTAACAGACAGTACCACTGCTCTCAGCTACATAAACAGGCAAGGGGGCACTGTGTCTCGTCGATTCTGCAAACTGGCAATCCAGCTGTGGGACTGGTGTATTTCTCATGATGTCTTCCTGGTTGCCACCCACATACCGGGCTACCTCAATGTCCAAGTTTGACCCATGGAAATCTTTGGCTACATGGCTGGGAAATGAATTGGATTTACCTTCTACCAATATTCCACTGGTGGGGATTTCCGCAGATGGATGTATTCACCACCAGGACCAACAAGAAGTGCCCCCTGTTTTGCAGCTGTGGGGGCATGGATCCTCTGTCACTGGGAGACAGTCTCCTATATCCATGGTCCAACAACTTTCTCTTCCTCTTTCCTCCGCTGCCTCTACTGCCGCATGTGGTACTCAAGATCATGGACGACAATGTGAACTGTATCCTTGTGACCCCATGGTGGCCAAGACAACCTTGGTTCACAGCAATCATGGACCTTTTGGAGGGCACTTTCCACCACTGCCCACCAGCTCCAGACCGTCTGCTGTTGTCGGGTACTCAGCTCCTGTACCACGACATCCCTCGTCTGAAGCTGACAGCTTGGAAAGTGGCCAAGGCCTCTTCTCCACACATGTGGCGGAAGTATTACTGGAAACCCGCTACATGCAAGTCTTATTGTTGAAAGTGGTCCAAGTTCTGTTCGTTTCTAGGACTTGATGGACCTGAAGCTTCTTCTGTGGGTCTTGCAAAAAATTTTTGAGTTCTTGCTGTCATTGGCAGACTCCAATCTTATCTCACTCCTCCCTGAGAGTCTGTCTGGCTGCGCTATCTGCCTACCATACTCAATCTGAAGAGTGGTCTGTTTTTCCCCACCCTCTCTCCAAACGCTTTCTTAAAGGACTTTTACACCTCTATCCTCCCATAAAATGCCCAGTGGAGCCTCAGGAGCTTCCACTGGTCTTACGCTCAACTTACCTCAAAGCCGTTTGAGCCACTCACAACTTGCGAATTGAAATTTCTCTCCTGGAAGATTGCCTTCTTGGTAGCCATCACTTCAGCCAGGAGAGTCGGTGAACTCCTTGCTTTCCGGCATGACTCTCTGTACCTTTGCTTTCTGCCAGACGGAGTTTGTCTGGTTCCAGATATCTCCTTCCTACCTAAGGTGATATCGGAATTCCACCTTCAGGCAGAGGTTTTCCTCCCGGACTTCTTCCCCTGTCTGAGGACTCCTGAAGAAAGCCTTCTGCATTCTTTAGATGCAAAGTGAGCACTCCTATTTTATCTGCAGCGGACTCACCCATCTCGGCGAGATCCCCACTTATTCGTTTTCTACATTTTGTCTAAGCCTGGGGCTAAAATCATGGCCCAACATCTCTCCAAGTGGATCGTGGAACTGATCCAACCTTGCTATCTTATTGCCAGATACCCTTTGCCTGGTTGGGCTCACCCTACCAGGGCTGTAGCCACTTCGACAGCCTTTCTCAAGGGAGTCTCCCATTTGGACATTTGTAAGGCTGCTACTTGGTCTATGCTGAACACTTTCATCAAGCACTATGCTCTTGATGTCTGCAAGTCTTTTCGAACAGAGATGGGTCATCATATTTTATCTTCTGCTTCGGACTAACTGCCTGCCAGCACCCTCTTCCAGGTAGGCCACTGCTTCCTACTCTCCCATGGGTGTGAAGCACAGAGACCATGTCAAAGATAAACAGGTTGCTTACCTGTAACTGATGATCTTCAAGTGGTCATCTGTGCATTCACATTACCCACCCTCCTTCCCCAATTCTGTCAGACTCTACGTATTCTCTAGGGTTTGCAGTGGTCAGAAGGAACTGGCGGCATCTCTGCACCCGCCCCTCTGGGCATGCGTGGTTGGGGTTCCTGCGCATGCCTGAGGTTTGGACGTGAAAATCCATTTGAGCTTCCTACGATACTGATCAGTTCAGTGCAGGCGCACTAAACCCCATGGGTGTGAATGCACAGATGACCACTCGAAGATCATCAATTACAGGTAAACAACCTGTTTTTCTCCAGTTTAGAACCTGCTGCTGTTAATCACTACACCAGGCTGGCTCTAGTAGCTAGTGTAAGGTACAGCATTTTGCAGTTCACTCACTCTGTTCTGCCTTAGATGTATTTTCAGTTTTGCTTGTTGAAAACTAAGGCATTTATATAAATATAACAAATAGTACTATTTTATATGCTAGCTAAATAATAAATGGTGCATTATATTTTGTTAAAGCAGTAATGCTCAGGACAAAGACAAACTGGACCTTTGTAAAATAAATATCTGACCATCTTCTCTTTTCTTTTAACTATTTTCGTTGTCCTTGGAAGAGAATAAAAAATATGTTTCAACATCTATTTCAAGCAAAAAGCATAAAAGCATAATCTTGACATTTAAAGACATGAAAGTAAATTCAGAACAGATTTTGATGCCTTCAGTATGTAGCAGATATTCTTTCTAACATGAGAACCATCCTTCACCAATTAAGACAAATGTAAGCCAGCTCAGCAAATACAGATCATTCATTCTCACTGCAATTTACATTTATTTTTATATGCTCTGCTGTCAACTGGCTGCCTTCTGAACAGCTGATCTATGAGTAGCTGGCACCTGATGGAAGGGCCACCTTTGCATACCTCTCCGGGAAAGCAAATGTAGTCCTTTGAGCCTATTTGCAATCAGATTAATTAACAATCGTCTCTTCTGTTAGGTGACAGGAAGAGCAGAAGCGATAAAGCTTGCTGGAGCAGAAAGAATAGCTTCCCTCCTGGTTCTCTGGGTCTCATCAAAATGCTTCAGTTGTTATTGAGCAGCAGAAAAGTCTTTCCTGTAATAAGACTTTCACTGCAAAGAGAACACAACAGTGCTTGTGGCATATTAGCAGCGTTTGTATTCCATACTCCTTTGATTTTGATTTGTTGCAGTGACCATAAAACTATTAAACTGATCTCTGCCCAAAGAGATACAGGCGTTGCAATGTTCAAACACAAAACATGAGTGATACCTTTTGTATAAGTACTGTGCGCTAACAGATTGTGCCACTGGAGCCCCTCTGCGAGTGATACCTTTTCATTAAAACCAACCAGAGAAACCGAATGCATCCGTGAAAGTTTGTATCTGTCAAGCTCACCCTGGGTTTGGGCGTGGACCCTCCTGTGGCTGTGATAACTCAGGAGGCAGGAGGTCCAACGGCTCTGGAAGTCGAAGCCTATAAAGGAGAGGGGGAGCATTGGGGCCTCAGATAGGTAGGGGACAGAGTTGACGACACTCTATAAGTCCTTCTACCTCCATGCATTGGCTCCCAGCTTCTCAGCGTCCTCCCTGGACTCCTCCTCTCTCTCGTGGCATCAGGTGATCCCAAGAACATCCTTCCTTCCCGGCCCCTTCACTTCCCTCTCCTTTACACCCAGCTCCCTCTCCCAGCACCGTCTCCTGTCCCCACCTCCATCCTATTCCTCCCAACCCCGTCCCCCGTGATAAGCTCCAAAGCTGTCCCCACAACCTGGGTGTGGTCGGAGCTATGCCAGCGACAGTCCTGTCAGCCTGGGGCCACGTTGCTGCCAGCGTGAGGGGTTGCCGTTGCCCGTGCGCTCTCCGTCAGCCTCTCCCGGGCACTGTCGGCCTCTCCTGCTGCCCCTTGAGACTCTTCACTTCATGGTTGGGCTGGTCCAAACCGTTGTGCCGGCCGCATTGGCGGGGTCTGTTGTGGCGGGATCTTCTTGGTCTTTGGGTCTCCTGGGTGAGTTGGTGGTCATTGGGGTTCCTGGGGAGTGCAAGTTACGTCCTGGGATCGGGACACTAACTAATCTAGGGTTTAGTACAAAAACTGGGATCTGGGTTTGACACAGACACAACAGGAGTTTTCAGGGTCTCCTCCCACTGTGGCCTTTCCCAGTGACAGGAGATTCTCTTGAGGTGGCTGAAACTGGAAATCAGCAACCCCTCAATGCACAGGATTCTTTGGGTCCCAACCAAGTGGGGTTTCTTGTGCGCTCCAGTCTCTCAACTCCCAACAAATTTCAAATCTGATGTTGGGACCCAAAGAACTTTCTAAGGGTAGCCCTACATGTACATGACCATGTTTTGAAGCAGCAAAATGCTATGCCATTCCAAGCCACTTATGGAGTTAAATTCAGATGATCTTGTGCCATGAAGTATCCACTCTATGAAAGCCAAGACCAAAGGATCCTTGGCCACATGAAATTAATTGAGCAGCTCTTTGGCTTCTGGCCAGATCAATTTGTGTCTTCTTGAAGCACTGTCTTTTCCAAAATACTTTCAGGTCGCTCTAAATTCAGAGTTTTGGGTGCCATATTTCAGGACAGAGCAAGATGGGTAGCCGTGTTACTGTCTGTAGCAGTAGAAAGTAGCAAACATCCACTAGCACCTTAAAGACTAACAGATTTTGTGGCAGGGTATGAACTTTCATGACACACTGCCCGCTTCTTCAGGGTGCTTTGGCTAAGAGTGCTCCACTACAAGGATCAGCTGGAGGCATCACAATGTATATATCTGGCCTCCAACTACACGTAAGGATGTCCTTGGGGAAAAGGCTGTTTACTACTTTGCTGGACTTTTCAAAGTTATTAAGATGATTTTAGCCCATGTGACCTCTGTCTTAATGATACATCAGTGAGATGTGCTTTCTGGCATGAGGTCGGGACATCGTATGCATTCACCTCAGAGGCACTAAATATTCAAACTTTATCTTCTAAAATGTGATCAGAATGTGGTCTTAGCGCCATTAGCCTATATTTGAAGTTGGGATTTTTTTTGTGCCAGTGTGCATCACCTTATATTTACCAACACTGAACTTCATTTGCCACATTGTTGTCCACTCACCCAATGGAAGTCCTCTTGGAGCTCTTCACAGTCAGCCTTGGTTTTCACTATCCTGAATAATTTGATGTCATCTGCAAACTTGGCCACTACAGTACTCACCCCTAGTTCCAGATTATTTATGAAAAATGAAATAGTACCGGCCCCAATACCAATCCTTGTGGGACCCCACTGCTTACTTCTCTCTATTGTGAGAACTGTCCATTGATTCCTACTCTGTACTTCTTGTAATTTAACCACGTTTTCATAAGAGAACCCATCCTCTTAGCCCATGACTGCTAAATTCACTCAAGAGTCTTTGATGAGGTACCATGTCAAAGGCCCTTTGAAAGTCCAGGTATATAATGTCTCCTGGGTCACCATTGTCTACATGCTTGTTCATTTTCTCCAAGAACTCCAAAAGGCTGGCGAGGCAGGACTTCCTTTTCCAGAAGCCATGCTGATTTTCCCTCAGCAGGCTTTGTTTCTCTGTGTGCCTAATAATTCTATCTTTGCTATAGGCATAAACTATGGAGGAGCTTGGAGACCTGAGCCTTCCCCAAATTTTTCCAAGGGGGACTGAGCCTCACCTGGCCAACCTGTGCCTGGCAATATTGAGTTTAAAACTTTCCTTTGGGCTCGCTTTTTTCCCTTCCAGGATCATTTTCTTACAAATGCTAATTGAACTAGCAGGATAGACAATGGATTGTTAAACATTCCCCTTCTTCCCCTCTTCTCCCAGCTCGGAGGTGTCAAATGCTAGTCTTCAGGAAGACAGATCTCTGCCTTTACCTCAGTGGGGAAAAGGATTTGATAATATTCCTTGTCAAAGAAGGTCTCTTATGGCTGGATCCATCAGGAGAGACAGACCTCTGATCTGAGGTCTAGGGAAGGTGGCCATTTTTGTCTATCCAGCTGGCATGGAAAAATGAAGGGCACTTGATATTGTAAACTGTAAGATTTGCAAGGGTTTTAGGTTGTATCTTGGCACTCTCGATTAATAACTAAGGTTTTTGATATCCAGAACATATCAGTCCTTGAATATGTTTGGTGTCTGTCAGAAAACAAAGTATAGTCCTTAACCCTGGCTGGCTCCATCCACTTTCAATGTAGCAAACAGTCAGACTGCGAAGCCTCTGTTGGGCCCAATGTACTTACTTGGCTCCAATTTACATTTGGGGAATAAGTGCATAATATATTATATTTTACTTGGGTCTCTACATCCTTGATTGAGAACAGTTGTTGTCTTTTTCATGGTAGTGAAAGGGGGCACTGTTTCGGACACTCCTAAGGTCTTCTTTCAATTTCCATTTCATTTTTAAATTGTAAAGCCCATCTACATGAACAAGATTGGGGGGGGGTATGCAGATCTAAAGCCTTTTAAAATTTTCTTTTGCCCTATGTGCAGCCCAGAGAGAGCATTGGCAAGGAATGTGCACTCTGTACATGTTCACGCTCTTCATTTTGCTGTTACTTAAAATGGTGTGGTACAGTTTCAAAGGGGCAACCAACTGGGACATACTAAAAGGAATGACAGGAGTGACCACTGGAAACAAAAGGAGAGTCTTGAAGGCCCATTGGAGATAATGGGAACCAGGAATGCCAACTGACTTGCACGGGCTCCACTGAAATACATTGCAACACAAAAAAAGTTTCAAAGAAAATGGGGAATGGTTTTTCCATTATGGTATTTGGGCCCAGATAGGCTACTCTGGAACTGGAATGACAGCCCGCTGAGTGGAAAGTCCCTAGGAATAGAATGTGTGCTCTGGGACTAGAATTACACCCCCCTCCCTGAGTGGAATGATGGTCCCTAGGAAGAGAATCGGTGCTCTGGGACTGGAATGACAGATCACAGATTGGAATGACAGCCCTTGGAAGTAGCTGAAGCATGGAAAGTGGAAAGTCTATGTCCCTGATCTTTGCTTACAGTTTCTACTAATTTGCCTGGTACAGATGTTAGGCTGATTGGCCTGTAATTTCCTGGTTCCCCTCTGGATTCCCTTTTAAAAATGAACGTTGAAACAAAAATCAAATTTATTTGAACAAACAGGCAGGGGTTGGAAATTATATTTACAGGTGAGTTTTGGTTAGGATTGGTAGAGAGATACTTAAAACTATATATAGAAAACTCCTATGCAATGCTAGAGATATTCAGAGTTATTTTCCCTAGTTTACCTTTTTTATATTGTTAGAGGTGTTTCACTGCTTTAACAGGGTTACAGATATTACTAGAGAGCCTGTTTTTGAACTTGTCACTGATTGGTCACACAGAATCGAGATTTTATTAAGCTTTAACCCTATGTTTATAGACCAGGGGTTTTCCTGTCTGCCCCTCTTCCTGTGGCCAGATTGTTATTCTTTTCTCCTTAATAGCAATAACTTCTTTTGGTTTGCTTGAGGGACCACTGTGCCTCCTCAAACCTTTTGGTCAAATCTCTATCTTCCAGAAGAACAGTCTCTGTAAACTGGTTAATCCACTTCCATACTGAGAATGTCTACTTCTCCACTCAAGTAGAGTTTCTGTGTTTCACACAAGGAAATTTCTCTCCACTCCTTGGAAAGGTGAGATTCTGACACTTCTTTGCCAGACTGTCTCCACCCTGTTATTTGCAGAGGCCTGCTGTGCTCCAGACAGGGCTTATCAGACCTTTTCCTCTTCAGGGTCTCTCACTAGGAGTTTCCCAGTTAACTCTGTCTAGCTCCACTCCAACTCCAACTAACTCCTTCCCACTTGAATTTTTAAACAGCTCAGTGTTCCATTCCACAGTAAGCTCCCTTCACTCAATCAGAATGAGTTCCATGAGCTGTCAATCATTTTTCAGCTAGCTCACCCTTTCTCCAGCAGCACTGCCTAAAAGTCTGCAACTGCTTGCTGTCTGTCACAGTCACATATCCAGGTCAGTAGGTCAACTATCTCACATTTGAGTTCCTTAATAACTCTTGGGAGTATGCCATCAGGATCTGGATGGTTATTGTTTAATTTCCCCAGTAGGTCTAGAATTTTATCTCTGGTCACCTCAGTTTGGCTCAGTCATTCAGACTCCCTTCCTGAAAGTAGGAGCTGTGGCATGTGTACATGCCCCACACTTTCCACAGTGAACACAGAAGCAAAAAAGTCATTGAGCTTCTCTGTCCTCCCCATCTTCCTTTAGCTACCCCTTTATTCTTTTGTCATCCAAAGACCCCACTGCTTTTCTGTCTGGTTTCTTGCTCCAAATATATTTTTAAAGGCCCTGCTTCAGGTACCCCTACTATCTGAGGCTAGACTGGTGTCAGGCTAAGGTTCCCAGGTCTTCTTTGCTTCTGGGGGGGGATGGGAGGCAGTGCCGAATTTATGTATAGGCTAAGTAGGCTGAAGCCTAGGGCCTCTAAATCTAGGGGGCCTCCACAGCACTGCCCCCCCCCCCAGCAGGCAGTCTCCCCTCTCCCAAAATTGCAAACCCAAGACTTCATGCGAGGGCGGGGCAACTCGGGCCCAGCAGCTATGAGACTCAGGGCCAGCCAGCGGGGCCCAATTTGAAACTCTGGGGCCCAACTGGAAGAATTTTTGTGGGGCCCCAGTTCACAGACAAAGTCTGCAGAATCTTAGAGATATAAATAAAATCCATCTAGATTGCCCTGGTGCAGGGGGGCCCCTCAGGAGTAGCCCACAGGGCCCAATTTGTCCAAATTGCTCCAATTACCTTAAGGCCAGCCCTGATGAGACTGTGCAGGGGTTGGACTGACAAGCCCTGCCTCTTCTAGGTCCCTGGTGTCACTGTTCAGAGTACAGACTCCAAAGCCAGCAGCCCAGTGTCAACAACCAGCTGCACAGCCTTCCCCAGCTCAAAGGTCAGGTCAGTAGTGGTACGATCTGCACTTTAATCAGTGGGAGAGTGGGAGTGGGGGGCCAACTGGGTCAGATAGACCAGGCAAGCAAGCTCTCCCAAGTCCCTTCCATTCCTTCCCTCCTCCTTGGCTTGAACAGAGCAAGCACATGAGGCTGGCACTGGCCTCACTCCTCCCAGGCAGGGAAGTCTATCTTTCACACTTCACAGAGCCCTGTCGGTGCCTGCAGCATGCACTTACAACCCCTTTCTCAGAAGTTCTTGGATATGAAAAGAAATATTGATGGTGTCAATTGTCATGCCAATAAATCCAAACAATACTGCTTCATACATTAATAGTAGATTAATTGTTCTAAAGCCATTGCAGAATCTAATCAAAGTTTTACATATTTATTTTATATAACATTTTTTGGCAGTTGGCTCTTTTAAATGGCTAGTATTGATTGTTGGATGGGAGCCCAGTGTTTGCCGCTGCTGGAATTATTAGATGAGAAATTATAGTTAATTATTAACTTATGCTTTTGCATCATTTTCAAGCCTCCTAATTGCATGTGTCTTGGAGAAAATTATTTTGAATCCTTTGGGCAATTTTGGGAGTTTATAAACTTTTGAAAATGTTTAGATTGGAAAATGATGTTGTGCTATAGGGTTGGCTTGTTGGATGTGACAGAATAGACTCCATCTTGTGTTTGCTTTAGTTTAGGTTGTTTAGTTTAGTTAAAATGGCCACACACCCTGGGAAGTAGGGCAAAACTCCAGGGTAGGCCTACAAATCCCAGATGTCTCTATGGCCAAAAAGTGCGGGAAAGCCAGGGGGCGGAGTTGGAAGACATGAATGCTCCAGCCAACCTGGGAGGGGGGAGTTGTCCTGCAACCCTCAGAGAGGCCAGGAGGCTCTTGCTGCAGATTGCCCATGGGCAGAGAGAGGCCTTGGGGATCAGGGAAGGTAGCAGTGGGAAGGGATCCTTGGAGGGATCCAGAACTATTTGTAGAAGGCAGGAGGCCAGGCTGCAGGTTGGTAACTGAACCTCATCCTGAGGGAAAATAAGTATAGGGATCAGTTCAGGGACAGAGGGACTGCGTTTTGTCTTATTTTATTTGTACCCGGTGGTGGTTTCCTTTCTGTGTTTGATTTAAAGTGCCTTTTTGTGTTTAAAATCCTGTTACTTGTAAATAGTCAATAATATATTTCTTTGTTTAAAACCCCAGTCTGGTGCTCTGACCATGGAGTCTCCCCTGCTCTGCCCACTACCAGTGCCTTAAGAAGGGTCCTGGGAGGGAAAAAGCCCTAAAATGTGCAGGTGCCAACCCTCCAGGAGAAACCCAAAGTTGGGTTTTCACCTCCAAACCCCAAGAGTCAGCCAGAGGGATCTTACTGCCCCTCAAGAAAGGCATAGGAAAGTCAGTGAGTGGTGGTAGCTACTGAAGAGTGACAGAAACCCACCAAGGAGGTGGGAAGGTGAAGCGGGGCTGACGAGCCACAAACCAGCTACTCAGTCCCCCAGGGCTGAGAGTGGGTGCCCGTTTTGCCACAGTGGAAAACTGAATTCTGTAACCCTTCAGCAGCAACCATCTATACCTTGTGCCAATATCCACTGATGGACCTCTGATCCATGTGCTTATCCAGTTGAAGATTAATTTTACTTTTTATTTTTAGATTCTAATCTGAGCATGAGTAAAAGATTTGAAAGTGGTGCTAGCAAGTGCAAGAGACAGAGACTTGAAAATGCTATGGTAATGAAGTTAAGGCCAATCACTGCTTTTGTGCATCAACCACTCATTGAAGCAACAAGAGCCAGCAGTGAAGCTATCCAGCCTGAGCCAACTACTAGCATGCAACCAAACAAAAACCTCCCTGAAAGAGAAACAGTGAAGCAGGATGTGGAACAGCAAGCTGATTATGAGGAAGCAGCCATGATGCTGGCTCAAACTGAAAATACAGTACTAATTCAAGAGTCACTTACTGGACAGGGAGAGGCTAAAGAGCCACAAGAAAATAATGTAAATAGTCAAGTCAAGTCAAGTTTATTAGTACGGTCAAGCGACCAGCCAATATAAAATATTTCCAAAAAAAAAAGGATTGAGGTAAAATACATGGTAGATACATAAAATTAAATAAATATATAAAACAGCATTAAGAGCAAAAGCGGGAGCAACACAGTGTATCATTAAGGTGGAAACAGGAGCAATACTACTTTATCATTGACTTGCTGTCTGAGGTACAAGCTTCCTCTTTTTAAGTGCGAGGAAGCAAAATTTTGCCACAGCTAAAGATATCCTCTCTTTCCGATCTTCCAACAAAAAGGTTAGAATCCTTGGTTCTGCAAATTTCAAGTGGACATCCAGAGGTTTAAATGTAGACAACAATGGGAAAATTAACAGCTGCCTCTCCGTAGCGTAAAAGTTACAATGTAAAAGAATATGTGGGACCGACTCTATCTCAAGACCTGTACAGGGACAACATCTTTGGGAGATAGGCCAACGCAAGAACCTTCCTTGTAATAAATTAGAGGGTAAGGCATCAAAACGAGCTCTAGAAAAAGCCCATCTATAGCCATCATATATAATGTTAGAAAGATAAGGAGCAGGTGCAAAACCTGCCCAAGATTTTAAAACTCCATATCTCGAGGGTAGAAGCGCTTCTTCTGTCTGTGCCTCTATATCCATTAGACGTTGGGATACTATAGATTTAGCTTTGGTCAATCCTAGATCGAAAAGACTTACAGGATGAAGCCCAATTGAACCAAGTTTGACCAATATTTTGGAGGACCATTCGGGATATGGGGTGGCAGCTAAAAAGGATGGAATTAGGCCTGTAGGTTTCAAATGCGTTCTTAACCAGTAATAAATCGAAGCAATCCAAATTTTCGTTTTCACTCTTGGCACCCCAATCTCCTGCCTAAGAACTACATTTGCTGTACATTTAGGCGCATTAAATAGTGCTCTAATAAATTTAGATTGAACTTTTTCCAGGTCCTTAAAATTATTATCACTTAAAGTAATTACTTGCATACCATATGTGAGTTGGGTTAAAATCTTTGCATCAAACAATTTTAAGGCTGCTTGAATTACACCTTGGCCTTCCATCCTGAAGAATCTAATAATAGCATTAGCATTTCTCTCAGCTGAGCAGACTGTAGAACTTATATGCGCTGAGGAGCTGCCATTATAACTGAAGGTTACCCCCAGATACTTGTATGTTTTAACTTGCTCTATAGGGTGTCCATTTATTCTCCAAGTATCTTTCTTATAAGCCCTATTAAAACGAATAATCTTGGTTTTAGAATAATTAATCGTTAATAGTTCCTCGTTACATTTCTTGCTAAAGATTCTTAAGGCCCGGTTAAGACCAACTCTAGTTTGGGACAGTAGGATAGCATCATCTGCGTACATAATGTAAATAGTCAGATTTTGCAGTTCACACCTGGTAAGATAGGCCAAGTCCAAGGTGTTCCAGATGCAAATAAAGATAATGCCAAAAATAGATCTACTGTAACAGATGTTGGTTTGTGGTCAGAATTATCACATAAGGAAGTATCCTGTTGGGTAGAGAGGGGTCCCTGTTGAGTTCTGCATCACTGTGGACCATTTTCAAATTCCAAACGAGTATACAAAAAGCAGTACAGGTTTTGCACAAAAGCTCTTTTTTATTCAACAAAAGCACATGGGGAAACATATAGCCGAGAGTGGCTTGTATATTCTCCCTCAAAAGGCTGGATTTATTGCTTTGTTTGTAAACTCTTTCCAAACCTTGCATCTTCTTCCACAACTTTAGCTACTGAAGGGTTTGATGACTGGCAAAACCCCCATCTTATCCAAACTCACGAAAACTCAGAGAAGCATAGGAATGCCATGTTGGCCTACCTAACAAGGAAGCGAGAGCAAACGTGAACTTCCAAGCTAGAGGAACAAATAAAAGCAGAACAGCAGTACTGGTGGCATGTCATGGAGATAATTATTGCTGTAATATGCATTCTTGTAGAACGAGTCTTACTGTTCAGTGGAGACAATGAACACTTTGGATCACCAAATAATGGCAATTATCTTGGTCTTTCAGAACTAGTGGCAAAATCTGATCCATTTTTACTTGCTCATATCAATCGGTGTGGACATTCTGGATCAGGCGATCCCTCTTATTTGTCAAAAACTATATGTGAGGAAATGATTCAACTCAGGGCAAAAAAAGTTTAGGATGCAGTTCTGGCTGATGTGAGAAAGGCTGGATATGCCAGCTTTTCGGTAGATTCCACTTCTGACATTTCACATACTGATCAGTTGACTTTAATTATCAGAGATGTATCACCTGAAAATGGTTTGCCAACTGAGAGATTTCTAACTTTCCTTGGGCTAAAAGACCACTCAGGAGAAAGCATGGCTGATTTAGTGTTCAACTATTTCACTACGGAGCTTGAAATTGACTTTAGAAAACGCCACGGGCAGTCTTATGACAACATTGCCAACACAGCTGGTAAGTACAACAGTATGCAGCAAAAATCATTAAGAAAAACCAATTTGCAAGATTTATTCCATGCGCAGGTCACTCTTTAAATCTGGTGGGCCATTCAGCTGTGGATTGCTGCCTTAATGCAGTGAATTGTTTTGGCATTATCAATGAAATTTATACCTTCTTTTCATCCTCCACATAGAGATGGGCAGTTCTAAAATCATTTTTGCCACCTCAGTCTAAAGTGCCTAAATATTTCTCAGACACTAGTTGGGATGTACATGCAAAAGCCACAGAAGCTGTTTTGGAAAGTTACAGTGCTATCACTGATGCCCTCAGTCATTTGTACTCTGACATTAATGGGAAGGGGGAGACCAGGCTTCAAGCTAACAATCTTTTGCAGAAAATGGAAGAACTGGAATTTGTGTTTATGCTGCATTTTTGGACCCATGTGCTAGGTCATTTTCACAAGGTCAGCAAAGCCCTTCAGAAATCAGACTTGTTATTGAGTTCTTGTGCAAGTTTGTACAGTTCACTTCTGGATTTTTAAAGGAAAATTAGAGAAGAAACAAGCAAAAGCCACCTTGCCAAATGTTAACTACAAAACAAGGAGACAAAGAATAAGGGAACGGCAAAGAAATGACAGAAGTGCACCTGATGCCTTAGATGGACTTTCTTCAAGAGATAAATTTAGGATAAAATCCTTTATTCCTGTATTAGATGCACTTAAAGCCAATTTAAAAAGAAGTACTGCGTACAGTGATGTTGCACAATTGTTTTCCATTCTTGCTAATCTGACAGCATCTAAGCAAGAAATTCAGCAAGGTGTTGAACTGTTGATGGAAGCATACCCAGAAGATATTGACCTGAAACTTGTCATCATCCTTGGCTTCACTCAATTTTATTTATAACACTCTTCTATTTTCTTCTAGTCATGAGGGTGGGGGATTGGGAGGGGCCTCACAAGTGGAGTAGCCTAGGGCCTCTCTTCATCTAAATCTGGCCCTGATGTGAGGGAGCTCTCTGGGGAGGCAGGGCAATGTTCTGGGGGCAATGCTCTAGTTTAATTTTGGGCAAAACTCTATGGCTTTGCCCAAAATACTAGAGGATCACCATGTGGCATGCCCAGTGTGATACTTCCACATGACATCATTACGCTGGGGATATGGGCCGGGTGGTAGGTGTTGCAAGTGCAGCTTCCCCCCACCAGCAGGCTGGCCAGTGGCGGTTTGTAGCCTGCCAAATTGGGGGATCCCCACTCCCACCTGGGGGCTATGTCAGCCTTCTCAGTCATGCTCCAAAATGATGGAATTTGTTCCCTAGGGTGATTTGTCTACCACACGCAATCACTGTCTTCTACCAGTAGGTGAAGACTTTTGTTTTGTTTGCCATACCCTTCTTTCTCTTTATTTGCCAGTTTTAGATATATGGACTGTTTTTAAAGTTCTTTTGAATTCCCTTTCCTTTGCTTATTTTTATTATTTTAAACATTTATTAGCCACCTTTCTACTTTGCAGCATTTAAGGTGGCTTACAACATAAGTAGAACAAAATTTATAACATACCTAAAAGGCAACAGTTTGCCACCACTCTGAGGGTCCAAATTGTACAAAAGGCAGCATACAAATGCTTTAAAATAAGTCAGCCACTCCTTCAGCACCTCTCATGGCACAATCATTTGTGCTGGAACAAAGTCACTTTTTTGAAGGGGCCCCTCTAGTTAGTGGGCCAGTAAAGTGAGGAAAAGTTTATCTTTGGCCCCAAGCAGGGAAGAAAGGAACATTGGAATTGTGTGAAATTTCCTTCTACACTTGAATTAAGGGGGAGGCATTTTAGCATGGTTGATTCCTCCCCTCAGGACAGGAGGAAAAGATGTTTGCATACCGTCCTGTATTCATTTGTGATCACTCAAGTCATCAGTCTCCCTCAAGCCATATTAGTCTTTGATTGACATGACAGTTGAAAAAAATGAGATGACTTGAAAGAAACTGCAATACAGTTAAGTATAATAACTGAGCAATGCAATAGTAAATCTGACAAAAGTCCCCTGTATTGCAGGCAGGATGTCTTTCCTACCACAGAGTAGAAGGAATCTTCAAGGCAAATCCAATGTTCCTTTCTCACTCTGAGGGCAAGGAGATGTCAAAAACAAACAACCCCTGTTTCTCTCATTAAGTGGGCATGGCTGCTGTATCAAAGCAGTTTCTATCACTTCTTGTATCACCCTTCAGCCAAAGGCTGCATCAGCAGAGTCAAGGAAGTATGAATGCTGAGACTCCATTACACAGACAAGGCATTCAGTTCAGAAACACCTACAGAAGTAATTGGTGTTAGAAAAACATCAACTGTTTTAAGAGGAACTCCAGAGGGATGTTCTTTGGACATTTGAAACCCACCTGTGCACCATTGCAGGGTTAGGGACATTCTTCTCAGAAAAGATTTCATTAAAGAATGTCTCTTTAATGCAGGGTCAAAACTTGTAGACAAGGTATGCTTGCAGGCCACTTCTGATCTAACCTAGTCTAGAGAAAAAGTTACCACCTGAGCAACAGATGGAGGAATGCATGCATCCTTGGGTGGCATTACAGACTCTAGATATTGAGGATCTTCTTGAAGAAAACATTGTCTTGAAAATCTGTTTCAGCCTATCAAGGAGATATCCCCATTCAGTTTCCAGGTGGTGAATTGTACCTATACTGGATATGGTTACAGACGTGGCTCCTGAGAAATCATGTCTGGGGTCACTGGAGTCCTCCAAGGTCTTCAACCGATACCTCCACTAGACTGGTAACCTATGTGGGGCCAGTGGGAAGGGGGTCTATACAGGTTAGAATTACTCTCTCTGCCTCGAGTTTCTTTAAGAACCAAGGAAAGAGAGGCAGAAGTAAAAAAAAAATACAAGAGTACTAAGGACCAAAGAGGTAGCATTACATCCATGAGATCTCACATCTAAGGAAGTACCTCCTGGTCTTGTGATTTAAGTTTCAGGTGGACTGTGCAATCCTTGACTAAGTGGGCCATTAATGCTTATCAAGAGTTTGGGGGAAAGCCCTCACAGCCGTTAATAAGCTAAAGGGCAGAACTCTGAATTGAAAGTGACTGTCCTTGTAGGAGAAACCATTGTGCCATGAAGTATCCAGTACAGATTTGAAAGTTTCCATTGGCTGATGTCTGCATCTTACAAACTTCTTCAGGAACTTAAAGTCTAGTATTTTCCATCAGTTCTCATTCTTCTTGGGGACTATACAGAATAGAAAATCTCGGACACCTAACAGGCTTTAAGTGCCTTGACCAGGATGGTGATGTGTTGTAGAAGGGTCAGGTTCTGCAGCTTCCTCCTTTGTAACCTCTCCCACCTCTGTATTTCACTCTTTGTTCCTATGCGGTGAAGGGAAGACGGGGAACAAGAATACTTCTCCCTTATGCTTTCTATAGTTGCGGAGTTCAGTAGTGTCAGCTCCTCGGCCACCAGTCTTCCCAGCAAAGAGGCAACATCTGAGGAGTACTGGGGTTTCACCACCTAAACACTAACCATCAACTCCAAGGGCAAGGGAAATTGGTTCTGGATTGCCATGGCAGCAGCTTGGTGGGTTTTGCTGGGGCTTTACCTGCCAAAATTTTTCTCCTCTGCTGCTTTGTGCCAATAAGTTGGTCTCTGGGATGTGTGGCCGCTCTCAATTCACATTCCCTACCCAGCATTTCTTGACGTTTTCATTTATGGGCAAGTCTGCCTTGTCACCCATTCTGCTAAGGGGCAACTGAACTTACGTCTTGGAAGACAAATAGCCATGAGACCTCCTCAAAGACATGCACATCCATTGCCTCCACTGGGGAGGCAGGTTGAGGGGGAGGATGAAGAGAGCTGGTGTAAATAGAAGTAGAAAGAAAAACTCAAACAGAAAAGAAGACCCAAGGGACAGAGTCCTTCTGAAAAACCTTCTCTCCTAAGCAGAAAGCAAGGTGAAGAGCCAGGTGACTACCCCTCCCCTACAGTTGGGAGACAACTGACAAAAGATTCTGCTTCCTGACACAATGGGAGGAACCACCCATGCCAGGATGCCTTCTCCCTCAGAGAATGCAGTATCATGTATATTTTGTTTGTCAAGTAATGAAATACGGGGCACCCGGATGTTATTGCTGAATCACTAAAGCTGTAGTCTGCAACTATTTCTATGGAATTTTTGGATCAGAGTGTAATTTCACATTCTGCCTTATAGTAATGTTTTGAGTGGATGAGTTAACCATGCAGTTGGAAACACAGAGATTCCCACCACAGTGTAATTGTAGTTCAGAATAATTAGCCAGTAACTGCAACATCGTTAGATGCTCACTACTGTTACTTCTACAGCTTGGTCATGAGGGAGTTTGGAGATCGATAGAATTAATAATCCTAATGTTGAGATTATTAAACAAATGAAGCAATGGTTAGCTGATAACAGCTTCAGCTCCTCCAGTTTCCTGCTGACATCTGATGAGCACCTTAAACACAAAACTGTGTGGCAGCATTCACAACAGTATCTTTCATTTCTCTGAAGCAAAGCCTGAGCAAAGGAAAATCTTTGAAGGAACATTTTAAGAGGATTCTAAACCATCTTCCACTGCTTCATGATTTCCATTTTAAAAGCAGCATGTCATAGAATCATCTTACACACTTCTGGCCCCCCCCAACTTCTCCTTCTGGGGTCTGACACACTCTTGTAAGTAAAGCCACCAAAGATCTGGTGTAGCCTTATATATAACCAAAGAACAGCTGTTGAATTTAACAAAAGTGTTACTTGCCAAGAGTAAAAGCACAAGAAATACAGCTGAGTTTTTGGAATGGGTTTATATCCTAATTAGGTTCCAAATCTAGAATGCCCTGGAAAAAGCATGCTGCATTGCAGATCAAAGCAGAAAGTTAAAGATCATGGTTGAAAAACTGGGTGAGCAACTAATACAATGTATGAACTGTGAACTATTTGTTTTGACCAAAATTATAGGATATTTCGACTGTAAATACCAAATGTGGTTGGCTGGATCAATACGAATTTTCTCCATTGCAACATGGGTATATTCAAGAAGCATTTTGTAGCAACTCATGTTTATTTGCTGAAAATCCTAGAATTCCTTTGTAGTAAGTTGAACTCCAAAAACAAAGTAGGAATGGTTCAAATTAATCTACAAAATATGTTTTCCCTGGTAGTATTTCTCTATGTTCTAGGCACTGATCTTCACACGTTTGTCTATGTGGGAAGTGTGACTTTTTTATGTTACACCAGATATGTGCAGTACACTGGCAACTGTGATGCAGTATACAAGTAAACAGAGAACTAGACACTTCTACAAATAATGCAGAGCATACAAATTTGTGAAGTGCATGGCGAACTGTAAAATCAGATTTTTTAAAAGGAAAAGCTGTATGGAGCATGTTTGGGACCATGCTGAGGATGAAGAGCAGTGAGCAATAACTAATAATGGGCCAGTGCCACTTCAGTGAGACACTAGCTATTGTCCTAAGATCAGGTATTGTGCCATCCATGGAACAGCACTCTCCTGAATCAAATTAAAAGTCAGTGCGTAACCCAGCCTTTGTGATTATCTGTCACAGAGATGGATCATGAGAAGCCACCATTGGCATCTTTTGCTGGAATATTCATTTCACGGCAATGCCACTCCTAAGCGGGAGCTGGAGCACTAATTAGGGTCAGTCAACAAGAGGAATTGGATTTAAAATACCTATTGAACCAGTTTCCTCTGTACTATTTTCAGGACCAAAGGTACAGAGTACCTATATGATCATATTCTTAACTAGCACCCAGTCCTGATACAGCAGCTGCCTTTGGTGTCCCTTGATGATCAAGCCTTTATCCACTTGTGGTGTCCCTTGATGATCAAGCCTTTATCCATCTTATAGCGTCTTATAAAACCTGTCTATTTGAGTTATAATCAACTGGAAACAAAAAGATGGGGCAAATGGGCTTGAGTGCCAGCATTGGGTAGGTGAAAGCAAAAAATGCAACAACCAGAACATACAAAGAAATATGAAGTTGATTGTCACAAGTGTTTTTCAACTTGATGGAAGAGGACAAGAGGGGGAGCAGAGAACTGCACATGCATTGGATTAAGATATTGTGTGCACAGTTATGTGTTACATCAACCTATACCCCCTGTACATTAGATTTAGAAAAATGAACACATAAATTAAAATGAAACCGCTAGTCTCAACAAGACTTATGTGAAAGTTATTTGAGGCAGGTCAAATTAGTTCCTGATATAAGCCTTCCTTTTCAGTGCACTGGAAACAAAGTCAATCTCTCATCTGTACAAAACTGTGATGCAAATTATGTCACAAGGATGTACTATGAAGATGTGGTTGTCAAAGACTTCAAACACAATCCAGAGAGAGCAAGTGTAAAATGACCAATAGAGGAAAAGGAACACAAATAAAAACAGACAGACATTAGCTTTACATTAGAAGGGGAAACCCAAAGCAATAGACAAGAACGCAGAAAAATTTGAGAGTACAGATGTCATGACATTTATTAAGAGGCATGCTACAACTAGAGTTGTTAGAAAAAGAGTTAAGTATAGATACTCAAGTAATAATTAGCAAATACACAAAACTTAAAAGAAATGGAGTATACGGCAGTGTACAGAAGTTCAAATTAACCATGCACTACGCAGTTAGAAAATAGTTTCTTTAATATTTCAACTTCTTTGCATTTATAACATCAAGTCATCTGAACAATATGGAATCCTTTTCCCCCCTCCAATGCCACAAGCTGCTTAACAAATGAAAGCTGGTATTGTTGCATATCAAAATATACAAGACAATTGATGTTTTATTTAATATAAAAACCATTTTATACTTGTTCCCAAAAACCTTTTTTTTTGCCAGGTAAAAAATGTTGTTACAAATATTTACAGCATTTTCTTGTGTTAGATGAGTATTTTTACAAACTTAAAAAGGGACTTAGGAACACATGAAAAACTAGGGAATGTCTGACTCCGTAATCATGCTCCCTTTTTTGAATACAGTACTACGCAGTCCATTAGCCCCTTGCCTTATGCCATTACATTTGGCTCACATTTTTTAAAATAGCTTTTCTCATCAAGTGGTCCATTCACCAACAGCATTCATTTAAAAAGGCCACTTTACACAGAGTCCTTCAGGAAAGATAGCTGGAGAGAAAACTGGCAAGATGTCTCCGTATATAACTAGAGCAGACAATCTTTGGTCATTGCAACAAGGTGACAATCCAGTGCAACAATCTGCTTGGTTAGCCACCGTATTTTGAGAGTCTGGGGTGAACTTTTATAGGTACTGTAGGATGAATTGAGGGGAAAACTAAACATTTAAATGATGAATCCAAGTACATAGCTGGTTAGTTTTCCACTATCATCCCTAATACTGGACATAGATTCAAGAACCAAAAGTTCTGCCAAAACATATACCCTTCACTTAACATGGAAGGTTGTCTTACTAATGTATTGTTTCTCCATTGCATGCTATTGAGTCAACCACAGCTTAAGAATTTAACTTGGATTCCTGCATGGTGCAGCATATTGATGCTACAATGGTAGAAGGCAAAGGGATAACAAACCCAAATGAAACAGTTATAACTCATTGCACACATGGACAGTTCATGGGTCATTTGGTTTTTACTATATAAATACATATTTTCTTGAAAACAAGAGTATTGATTTGTAAAGACTGAAATAGATAGCAAAAAAAATACACATCTACTGAAGGCACATAAACTTTGGTCCCATTTTGTGTTTTTTTTTCCTTAGTAAAAACCCTGAAATTAAGTTTTAGAAGTTTTTCAAATTCAAATAATTCCTAATTGTTAAGATTTGCTCCAGAAAGAGAACAGTCTCACATACAATATGCAGATCTTTGCAAAGACAATTAGGAGTTAATTTGCTTCAAGAAAATCTCTGTGCAACTTGAACAGTTTTCAGCACAACTGTTTAAATCTGGCAGTTTTGTTCAGTTACCAGTCCACAAAAAAAGTAAAAGGCAAACAAAAATGGCTTTAATGCAGTTAACCACTCAGCTCCCTCTCCTTTGAAAACACCAATACATATTACATATAAGAGGATGAAGACTGAAAAGGAAATCTGAGGTTTCTTCATTACCAAAAGATAGCCTGTGCTATGTTTTACAGCAACAAGATTCCACTGCATACAATTTCTTAAACTGTGAAAAGGAAAAAAGAGGTGCCACACAGACAACTCAAGGCTACATTTGGATATATAGGCACAGAGAGCCCTCAAGGTATCCTCCAAGCACAGTTGTAGTGCAACTGACAGGGAGACAAAAGGCAACCAAGTTTGGGAAAGGCTTAACAAATGAGTATCTGTTTGAAGCTCTGCAACTTGCAACTGACATTGTTAGTTGAGTAAACAGTGCAATCCAAGTTTTAATTACCGTTCTAAAATTTGCTTTTCCAATTGGTAGTAGGGCTAATAAGCAAAGACTCTAAAACACTGAACTGTCAAAACACCTGCAGTCTGTGCTGATCACAAACATACACTCTTTCCTCGAGCCAATTTTGAAAGGGAGGAAATGACAGATTATTTTTCCTTCCACTTTGTATCCAAAACTAGTAGCATTTTGCTCTCAGGATGAAAGCTATTACGGCTTCGCCTTTAGTAACGAATATCACAATAAATTAAAATAGATCATTTAGTTGAAATGTAGATTTTAAACACAGCTCTTCCACAACTCTGATGAGCCTTTGATCTGAATTCAAAGCTATTTTGGCTCTGGTCTGTTACTGTAATTTGGAGTACACCGTATCACTTTAATTTTAAAAAATCCTTTTTACAATTAATCGTGTTTTATTAAACCTCATGTTGCTATTTGAGATACTGTTTCCTTCTTCCAGTATACGAAAAGGCACTGTTGCCAAGTCTTTGCATCCAGATTGTTAAGAGCTTGTTAACTGATTATGGACCTGAAAGTATTTTACCAGCTGTAGAATTAGTGATCCAAATATCTGACAGGAAGGAGTCTGAGAACTGAACAGCTTTCACTTCCAAAGCATTTGCAAGGGTCTCACAGTGTTAATCTCAATAGCTCTGAGGATAAATGGTGAGAGAACAAAGAAGAGACTCAGCTGATAAAATGCTAGCAAAGATCATATACTCTGGAAAATTGGTCATTCTATACTAGGGTGCTTGATAAGGAGACCTTTGCACGGACGGCTGCTATCCAATAACCACTGAAGCACCTTAATTCTGTGGAGCACTCATTGCAAGCTCAACAGGCGAGGAGGGATCTAATGCTAAAATTCTGCAGTGAAGGAACAAAAAAAGAAAACAGAAAAACTAGTATTGTCCAAGCCTCAATTAAAGGAGTTGCCTTTGAAAGCATGAAGTTAGGGTGTCTTATTTTTTAAGAAGGGAGAGTAAATCAAACTTGCTGTAAATGGAACCATTTTTAAATGCAAACGAACTGTACTGCCATTGCTCACATATGCAACTCATGGAAAACAGCCTTCTGAAAATAAGCCAACCACGAAGTGTTGAGAACACATGCACTACAACAAAGATGATAATATAATTAGGACAAGACCACACAAAGATGGGCATCTACCATCCAAATTTCTGTTAAACTGTTTTAAAGGTGCCAGCATATAAAAATGTACGCTCTACAACACAAACTGCAATTAGACTAGAAATGACATTTTCTAGGGACAGAATGAAGCTATTTCTCACGTTGACCATTTTTCTCCCTTAACACTACAAAGTCGCTTTCTTTTAGATTAGTTAAGTCAATAAATTAAATGCTTGCAATGTGTATCTGCATACACATATTTCTCACTGCACACACATACACACACAAACACACACACAAACACACTACCCTCACCCTTGATATTATACACTGCTAATGCTCAGTCTCAAAACTTCAGGTTGTTTTTTTTTTCCTGCTTCACAGTTACATTCAACTCCAATAATGTCCCCCCTTTGTAGCAGCATTAAACACATCATGGTGACCAAACTTAAGGTGACTGTAATTACGGTGAGGCAGCAGAGTCATTACAGCCCTACTCCAATAAGCAAGTTAACTCGTGCCTAACTAGGTTGCCATCCTGAACATGCTCACTTAGAGCCGTGTTCCACTGACATCAGCAGAACAAAAAGATCAAGTGCCATACTGGAGGCAGGCACCAGTTTAATCACATTGCTGAACTGAGGGAAGATCTTGATACCCTTTGCTAATTCGTATACCTTTATTTTCAAATGGCTGTGAAGTCATGGTGAACTTAGGGTCAGTCATTAGTGAACACCAAAATTTCTCGGTGTAAAGCAATGTTTCTGCTGACAAGTAAAAATGCACATATTTCAGTCAAGTGTCCAAAGGTTTCCCATCATAATCAGTTGAACACCTCCACACTAATATAGCTATATAATTTAAGGCAGCAGCCAAAGCTCACTGCCTATCCTTTCATCTGACAGTGATGTTACCAAGAAGCTAGCATTACCTGGACATCTCCAAGGTCCCAAATTAAAAATTAGCAAAAAAATCTAATGCTATAGACTTCCGCTGAACCACATCTGCAGAAGAACATTTTGACTTGCTAAGAATCCCCAAGATGAGTAAGCATTACCAGCCACTACACTCCATTTCATTTCCTTTAAAAAAAATCTGTGTCCAACTCCAAAACTATTTTAAGGATCACCCTTAAACTTGAGGATACCTTACAAACAATGAAGAATTTCAGTAGACATAACATCTTGAGACACCTCTAAAAACATTGTATTACAATCATAGAAATAACTTGTATATACCTATTTTTCACAAAAAAATAAGAATTGCATCTCATCTTGCTCTCCATGCAGGAGTGAACATTCAGTACTGAAGTCATGATGTTTATGAAGGAAAGCAAGTCCACATTTAGTACAGCAAGCCCAGTTCTGTTGGGTGAAAAGGAATCCTGAGACAAAAATATTCTCAAAGAGCCAATGGCTCAACAGGTTAGATACCATCCAGAAACTGGAGAACATTCGTTAGAGCCCAACACTGATGTCATTCAGCTGCAACCCCCAACATATTGTGAAGAGGCCCACAGGTGTGCACTGAACTGCCTTCAGTGTCACCTCCCCATCCCTGTACCAAAGCACCAAAAATCTGATTTGACTATTACTTATTAAAAACATTTTTAAAATCACCAAACTTTTAAAAACTAAGACAAAGAAAAAACTTTCACCAAGCCACAATACAGTTTAAGATACTTCAGATAAAACTCTAAACTATTGTATCATTATAAGCACATAATAAGGCACATAAGAAATTAAGTAAATACACAGTAATTCTGATTTAAGTATTAGAGATTATAGTGGTACAAAAAACCCTTGAGGTTTAACTTTGTATTTTTAAACAAGACCTTACCAAAAATAACCTTTCTAAAAATTTGTCAAACCATATGACAGACCTGAATTTTTTTTCCTTAAGAGTGTAAACATTTTTTTTTCTCTGAAAGAAATGTAAAAAAATTTAAATCAGGACAAATTTCATTTTCTCCAAAAATCTTGTTACACATCATTTCATAGTAATAAAAACTAAACTTCATGTCATGATTTCATACCTAGTTAAAAATGTCACCGCGAGCACATTAAGACAATTTACTGGTGTCTATTCTTATGATTTGGATTTTTTATTATTATTCCAAGGAGAAAGAAGGCCCTGCCTCTCCTCCAATATTTTTAACAGGTGCTAATTGTTAGTCCATCAAAAAAGTCCACAAAGGGTAAAAATGATCGCTCCTTATTAGTATTGTAAAGCTATCTGCTAAGTTTATTTTGAAGGCATTCTTTTGATAGGGTAATTTAGCCCAGAAATGTTGTGTACAGTCATTTTGGAATAAACTAAAACATTTTGTTCCTGAAATCATTTGAAAAAGGGGCTTCTACTGAAAATATTTTGTTATTAAATAGTAGAGAAGAAAATATCATGGAGAATTATTAGCCTTTTGAACAGCAATAGATATGGAAAGATCATCCCTTGATTAATTAATGTGTACAGAAATACACATGAACTTATCACAAGTTTCATAGTTGAAGGATGCAGCGTTTGTCTTGGCTACTCCAGTCTCTGTCTGAAGATTTTACTCTTAACTGTGGGTAGAGTCCTTAAAAAGAAAATGTCCAACTAACATCAGATTGTAGATTTGGAGAATGAAACTCTGAGGTGATGATTTTCTCCAAGATTGTGATTATGAAGCTCAATAAGAGCTTGGATTGCTTCCTCCACCGAACCCAACTGGATGAGAGCCATTTTGCGGTCTTTTCTGAAAGTGAAAAGAAATCAATTAAACCCAACTCCATCTTAACCGTTTAACATCTCAAAAAAATTATGAAAGCCAGTGTGGTTTAGTAGTTAAGCATGTCAGACTAGAATCTGAGAGAAGCAGGTTCAAATCCACATTCTGCTGGGTGACCTTAGGTCAATCATTATCTTAGCCTAATCTACCACACACACACATGGCGGTTTGTGATGATAAATGGAGGATAAAATAATCTATACAGAACTAAGCACCTTGAGGGAAGAATGGGATTAAAATGCACTAAATACAAATCACAGTGACTGGGTGTTTAGCAAAAGGAAATGACAAGTGCCAAATAGAAAGACTGGCATGAGAATTCTGCATGGCATCTCATATTGGTCCTTCCATTGAGAGACAGAAAAAGAAAGGCAACAGGAAGCTCAATTAAAACTGGAAGATCTTTAAAACTTTCTCTGTGAGAAAGGAGGATAACAAACTAAAGAAATATCATGCATCTTCCTTCCTTCCATCTCAGACTACCAAAGTTATGATTACTACACGATATTCATCAACAGTTCTATCTACAGCTTCCCAGCTTGGTTTATACTGTTGCAAGGGGAAGGGCAAGTTTACTCCACACAAGTCTGGGTTAACTATGCTTCGTCTCTGCATATTTCATTAAACAGTAATTTGATTCCATATCATTCCTCATTTGCTGTCTTTAATCATAAGGTCTGGGAGTATGTTGCACACTTTTCAAAGTCACTGCAGAAACTTACGGAAAGAATTTGAAGTTTTTCACATTACATCCAGTATTACCAAAAAGACTCTTCAGGTCCTCAACTGTTATAGAAGGTCTGTAAACAGAATTGATTTACTTAAAATAATTGTAGCATGCAATCTCAGTCCATGTACTCTGGAGTCACCAACAATCAAAAGATAACAAAGCACTGATACAGAAGTGAATGAAAGCAAGCATAAAACAACTAGCTAACAGTATTAACATTTATTATAAGCCAGATAATTTATAAACAGCAAAGATTTGAAAATTATAAAACTGGCAATCAGATCATAGCATAAAACCATTAAAGGAGCAGTCAAAAACCTAACAAACTAATCCCCTTATAGTCACCCACTTTGCCTTAGTTTTGGTGGGACACAGATCAGGGTCTTCAGTGGTCGTCTCAACAACAGATAGTTCTTCAGGTGTACTGGGATGAGGCCACTTAGAGTTTTAAATGCTACAGAGCATTCTAAAGTGGGCCCAGAGGCACAGGAGCAAGCAGGATTATTTTTTCAATACTCAAGCAATATGTTCATATGGTCTGAAGGCACACAGCAACAATTGCTGGAGCTCAGCAACTCTGGATCTGGTTACTGCCTCAGTGGGAGATCTTCTGGTAACCCTGTGCACACTGCCTTGAGCTCCACACTGGCTGTGCCACTGCTTTTTGTATTAATTGCAGTCTGCAAGCACTCTTCCAAGGCAGTTGCACATACAACACTAATCTGGCAGTGATATGACCATGGATAATTACAGCCAGATCAATTTTCCCCAGGGTTTTTTTTAAAGGCAAGCAATTTCTCACTACCTAATAATTTTCAGAAATTTTACATCTATAAACCAGTCTGGAAAAAACCACGATTGATAGTACTGAAAACCACAGAGAGATCCAGAAACAATAACAAGGATACACTCCCATCACTCTCCCAGCAAAGGTCACCCAGTAGGGTATTCAAGGTAGACTCGGTCTTGCATTTAAGTCAGAAGCCAGATTCATATGGGTCTAGATAGTTTGCCTGAGGCATGGAACAGCTTTATTAGTTACCTATTTGCTTCCAGGCTTAACTAAAGATACTGGCTTGGACCCAGAGCAGCATTATCATGGACTTTCTAACGTCCCTCATACTGCAGCAACCCAAATGCCCCCCCCCCTGCACATCAGGGAGTATTTGGGAGTACAGCAGGAGAGGGAGGTAAGAAAAGTCTTATCAAACATAAGAACATAAGAGAAGCCAATGTTGGATCAGGCCAATGGCCCATCTAGTCCAACACTCTGTCCCACAGTGGCCAAAAATACCAGGTGCCATCAAGAGGTCTAGCAGTGGAGCCAGGAACTAGAAGCCCTCCCACTGTTGCCCCCCCAAGCTCCAAGAATACAGAGCATCACTTGCCCCAGCGTGAGAGTTCCTATCTATACCTTGCGTCTAATAGCCACTGATGGACTTCTGCTCCATATGCTTATCTAATTCCCTCTTGTGCCCATGGAAATTCTGCTTTGGATCCGATCCAAGCCACTGAGAGATGGAAGCAATCTTATCTGCAAACTGCTTCATAAAGCGTCACCGCTAGCTAGTGAATATTCCAAATTTGTGTTATCGGTGCAAGAAGAGTGCAATTCTTCATAACACCTCAGATAGTCAGTTTTACACAGATGCAAAAGTAGTGCTGGCAAAGTGAAGCTATGTCATTGCCACACAGAGCAGGCATGAAGATGTACTAACTGATGTGTTCCCGGTATCCATCTGAGCTTCACATCCTGAACAATTCTACACTCCTTTGTTATTGGGTGATACACTATGGTTGCTCCCTTATCCTGTCTATTGTGCTGATGCTCCACTGAGCAGCTTAGACAACAGAAAAGTACTGTAGTTTGTTTTAAGCTGGAGAACTATCATTTTGATTACATTCCTGTGTTTCTTTGCAAGCCACTTTGAGTCTCGGGGGGGGAGCACAGTAGAGATGCTTACATAATAACTTAATATACTATACCACTGTTGAAAAGCAAGTTTTCAGATGACTCACTGTAGAATCTAGCACATTTGACGTCTAATCCTCATGAAAATATGTGAGACACTCCCTTTTGAAATCAGTGCAATTTATACACTTGGAACTATGCAGCCTTAAACTACAGACAGGAGGTCTGAAAAGCAGGCCATGTACATTGTCTTCTGAGAGCAGCTTGCTCATTTCACAATGCAAGCAGGTTTCAAAACAGGAATTTTATTTCCAAGTCAAGCATCCTGGATCAGGCCTATGGTCTACAAATCAGTTCTGTCTACTACATACCTCTCAAAGTAGGATACTTACGGAATGTTGGAGAGGTGCAGAGTGGCAGATGGTGGGAAGATATTTTGGAAGTTCTTAGAGCCTGGTTTCTTAAAGCGATGTAAAGGGCTATTGCTATAGTCCTTAGTCAGGCCTTGGTCCTCTTGTCCCTCACGAGGGAGCTGTACTGTCTGATGCTTTGAGAGTGTAACACGGAGCACCTTTCCATAAAGCTTTTGTCCATTTAAATGATTCATGGCTAAAATTTCCAAGTAAGGAAGTTAAGATCGAGAGAGAGAGAAAATGGAACAGCTACTCTGATTTCGACCTCTTAAAGAGGGTTTTTTTTGCAGTTATTAGTTTTTGATAGAATTTGATATACAATTCACCTTATCATAATTCTCAATTATATTTTTTCATATTCTAAAAGCTGGAATTTCAAATTTTCAGACAATTTGCTTTGAAGAAGTATAATGTTACTACACCAACACACCCTAATTTTGGACAGAAAAAGTTTTTTTCTTATGTAACTCCTTCAAGGAGTTTTAGAGAAGCAACAAACAGTTTGATACCAATTTATATCAGCCCCTTTTAACCAATATATTATTGCTGCCTGTTACTGACATAAAAACAAGAGTCTCTACTTTAAGCAACAAAATACACATCCTACTTTAAAGTTATAATATAGGGGGGGAATGAAAAAAAAGACCTTGGAATACTTAAAAACCCAGGAGTTTGTAGGGCCTTTAAAAAACAACATAACTACATTAACTAGAGCATGTTAAAAAACAACCACATTTAACATAAAATGGGAATGAACACAGTAGCACAACAGTCAAGCCTTTTACTGTCTGTTCATACCTAGCTGGGATTGGGTTGCATCTGCCATCTGAACCAAGGCGTTTTCCTTCTTATTAAACATGATTTTCACACGATGGACATCACCATAAACACCTGCCAAAGTGAAAAGAATGTTAAGGTGCCTTCAATTCCCAAAGCATCAGTTGTAATATACTGTTATATCATGAGTTATCTTTAAGTGAATATGTTTATAATCAGAAAGCTGGAATATTTAAAATGATGCTTGAAGTTCCATAGATTTTGAAGCATATACCTTGTATTTAAACACAAAGACTGAGTTTTATTTTATCCTAAACTTAGTAAATACTGAATTGCGGCCTGAAGAAATAAATTAACTGTGACAAAGTGACCACTGGAAATTAGGGTTGCCACCAACACCCCCCCGGTCAGGGCAGGGGATCCCAATTTTGGGACCACAATCTGCTGCTGACCAGCTGGCCAGTGGGGGAAAGCCCCACCCCCAAACAGCAGTGTCCCATGTGGGGACATCACTGATGTGATAATGTCACCGGCAGTCACATCATGCTAGGGCTGTCACACTGCGGGGGGGGGGGGGCCTCCATGTTTACTGTAGAGTTTTTGGTCCGAATGATAAGAGTGAGGAGCCAGGAGCTCCCTGCCACAGGAAAGGTAAGACCTGGCAACCCTACTGGAAATACATGAAATTTGAATTTCAGTTTCAACTATGAACATGTCTGGGAATGGTAAAAGGATCTTTAACATGTGCAGATGATCATCCTGCAAGTTACACATAACCAACTACAACTTATCTACTGGAGCAAGTTATTCTAAAGCTTCCTATTTCAAATTCTGCAAAAGTTAATTGTAAAAGACTCCACTGGAATAATAGCAGTTTTTTAAAAATATAATACAAACCAATGTAATGAAAAGGTACTGTTAGTTTTTTTTATTTTGTAGAAAAACCAACTTACCAAATAAGATAAAGAGTCCATCTGGTGTGATTGCCTGCATTAAATAAGGCAAGATTACAAATCTAAATAAACATTTATTGTTTATTCACATTATTTATAGTTCACCTTTTTGAGACTAAAGGCAGATAAAAGTGACAAGATTATTACAAGCCATAACGAAGTAAGAATGATTAATATTATCTTATGGTTACCAAGAAGCCTTAAGTATGTAGAATATTCACAGATATATTAGAACAAATTAATCTTTTTCTGTTTGAAGTCATGTTTGCTTAATTATCTAAATCACTGACAAGCAGTGATGTCAGGTATTTTTTCATTGATAATACGATTATATTCAAATTTACATTTTGATAAATAGTGCAGACTAAGCTGTAATCTACAATGGTGTTACGATTAACACTATATATATTAGCCTTACATCAGGATTCAGATTGCTAACAAGCAAGACAGAATTTCCAGGAATTCCAGTAAGTCCTGGGATGGCCATCCGACCAGTCATGGCAGAGGTGGTGATTGCAAGAGGACCAAGTGCACTAGGAACAGCTGGGACCGACAGACCTGAAAGCCGAAAAAATTCCAAAAAAGCTTTGTAGAAGATTCACTTGCTGCTCATTTTTGATACTGTTTAAATAAATTTACCAGTACACTACATAATACACATTGCATAAAAGAAAAGCTTTTACAGATTTTCTTCATTATCTGCTCAACTCTATTTACTACTATATTAATATCTGCAACTCACTTTGACGACACAATTAAAATGTCATCTCCATAATATTTTTGTAACAATCCAGTTATTGATGGGTTTATTTATTTTTATATACCAAGTTAGGTAAGGGTTTGGTTTTAAAACCATGTATGCTAGTAATATATATATATATATATACAAATAAGCTAATTCCATTACACTATTCATCTTAATACTGCAGAAACATTTCCAAGGCCCAAGAGAGAATGATATCCAAAGGCCCAAATGAGTATTTAGGTGCTGAACCACAATCAAGAAATGTGTCAAAATGTTATATAAAGCACAGATTATGAACAAGCCCCCACCCCACCCCATACAAGAGGCAGGTAAAAAGGTGCCAAAATTTCTCTCTACTCTTTTGTTCAAAATGTGTATTTTTCTACTTTTTAACGAACACCAAGGCAGCAACAGAAGCACAAAATGAAACATATTAAAAAGGACTTGCCTGCAGCTTGGGGAAAGCCAATGGCAGGAGCAAAGCCAGCAGCTCCTGCATACGGTGAGGAGATGATGCCTGGAGTGCCTAAAATGAACAACAGATACTGCAAAATATTGTACACACAGCACATAAAGGACTTGAGAGGGGGCTAGCCTGACACATTTAGGGGGTTAGATCCACTCATTCAGTTCCTCTGGTCCATTTAGTTCACATGTACTAGTAACGACTAACCTTACTTCCAAGACCTACAGGCAATCACAGGATCAAATGGCTTTATAATCTGCATAATTCTGTTCAGTATAAAAATACAGATTTCACTCAAGCACACACACATACAAGGCTTGCTAGTAGTTAATGTCAAAACCATAGCTCGCTGTTATATAAGCCTTGGGCTCAAAAGTTTCTTCACTGTACTTGGATTTTGCCTACCATACTTAAGAACATAAGAGCCCTGCTGGAATAGACCAGAGCTCCATCTGGTTAGAGATGTGAAGGCCTGTTAAAAGATTTTTTTTTTTAAATGCGGTGGGAGTTCTCCTCCACTCTTTCTGTGGCCTCCCCCCCATTTTTTTTCCAACAGAAATTTTGGCAAGTACTAAAAAACTCTTACGAAATATTTTCTCTTTTAGAATGAGGAAACATTTTTAAAGACATAGTGGACATGCTGTAGAGATATACAGCTCTTAAATCCAAGACACATTTTCTGCACCTAGAATATCTAACCTTCCTGAGGTGAGCATGTAGTGCTTTCATTGTTTCTCAACAGTCGCATGCCTTCTGTTGCCCTTGACCAGACATGGCTGACTTTTCCACATCTTCGTCAAACCACTCTAACACATTTACCACACGAGGTAAAAAGCAACTTGTTGTCCTACCTTGCGGGAGAGATTATAATGAGATGGGGCAGAAACCACACCAAACCCTCAGAGCAAAATTGAAGGTTTCATTAAGGACTCAGCGCTCTCTAACCAAATAGCAAAAATAACATACATGTGCTAAGACAGCATAGGGTGACATTAGTCTGCAGTTTTCTCCCAAGTATTTGGTACATATGCAACTTTGCTTGTACAAAACCAAGGCACTTATAATTTAAGTTCTATAAATATATCAAATACTGCAGTTTTATATGCTAAATTATAAACAATGCATTTTAGGTTGTTAAAACAATAAAATTAGTTTAGGTTTGATAGGACTGTAAATATGGTATATATTTCAATTTTCCCCTAAACTTTCAATTTTTTTCCGGGTGAAAAGGAAAAACTCCCAACCCACACCACATGGCTTCAACATTTCTGGAAATTTTATATCTCTACATCTAGTCTGGCATCCTATCTCACACAGTGGCCAGCAACAGGGTATAGAAGCCTTCCCCTAATGTTGTCTCCTGGCACTAGTACTCAGAGCTTTATCTCCTCTTTCACAGCAACCCAAAGTGTGATTTCATGTGAATGTACAATTCAGTATTTGGTATTAGAGGAATGATTCCATTCCATCTTGTAGTACGCTAACATACTAAAATGCAAATGTGGAAACCAGTCATGCATGCAAGACCCTCGGGTGACACCTGGCAAAAAACAGCTACTGCCAATTCCCTTATTCCACAGCCAACCTCCCCTTCACTCCCAATATGGCTCCCAGGAGCCTCTTAACAGTAGGAGAATGACTGAGCTCTGCTCATGGCTAGACAGAGCCTCAGTTTTGCTTCATTAATTGTGTGGTACTCAAAGCATCTGCATTAGCAGCACCAGTCCACCTGCTAACAGTTCTTTGGATGCAACCCTTTTGAAAACAAAGCCAACTTTTAAAATGAAATCAGCATACACAAAATGAAAGACAGAAAAAAAATATTAATATGCTGATGCACAGAAACGGCCTGAAGACAGAAACCAGTTTATCTGCATTTGCAGAAGTACAAGTTCGCACTCTAATGGTGATATTGTGATCCTTCCAAAAATTAGCAACAAATTAGCCCACTAGCAATTAAAGCATGTCTTTCCATCTGAATGTGTTCTTATCTTTAATCTCAATATAGCAGCTTTGCAAATACTACAAAAAAATCAACCTATTTTACATTTGTAATGCATTCATTAGTACCTTATGTGATTGATAATTGACAATATATGTTCTAATCGTTTATTCACAGTTCCAGTTTCCACTATAAGTCATTATACAAGCAGACAGTAACAAAAAGCTTATTCAGCCAGACAGGACCTGCATGAATACTGATACCAAATACAGACATACAATACTGCTGTGTTTGCCTAGAAGAGCAACAGTCTGAGCATGCAACAGTCAAAAGTCCTTTCCTACGTATCACGGAGTTGAGAATTCTAGTAATCAGCCTACTTTATTAAGCAGGGTACGACTTGTAGACTCAAAGCAGAAACAGTTTAAACAAATTAAACAATGCATCTATCCCCAATCAGGACCAGCCAGCACCCCTGCTTTCATTCTTTAAGCTTGGGGCTGGATTATTACTGAGTGCAACTGTTTAAGTTCATTCATTAAAAGGTGTTGTTGTTGTTGTTTAAAGAAACCATATAAGCCCATCTTAGGACAGCACAAACTGGTTTTGGATAATTAATCTTTTGGTAATCATCTTCCCCAAGCAAGGGCACATAAACCTCACCCCAAAATTTTACTGGGCTGGCTAGTTTTCAGTGCAAAAAAACCCAGCAAAAGTTCAATGCCAGAACACAAAAACAATTTGTATAACAGTGAAATCAATTTCCCCACCCTTCCCGCTGTTTACATGGTTCACCCTGATTTTACCCAACCACCTTATGAGGTAGGTTAGGCAGAGAGTGACTAGCCAGCCCAATGCCCTTCATTGCAGATTGGGATTTCTTACCAAAAGCAGCAGCCATAGTGGGGTCAATGGAAGGCTGCCCATCACCTGAAGGAAGGTCCAGACGAGTAAAATCTCTGCTTTTGTCATTGTTGTACTTTACATTAAGGCTTGTGAGCTTGGAAAAGTCAATACGAAGAGTGCAGCAAGCATTGTAAATATTTTGACCATCAAGAGCCTACGAAAGCAAAGTAAAAATAGTAATGTTTAATCAGGTTTCTTGACCTAGTGATAAACGTCAATCAGCACTCAGAGACTTGAAGAGAGCAGAAGGGACAGGCAGAAGAACAAGTCAATGTATCTTTTTTTCATTCCCCATGTTCTTCTATATCCTAGGCACAAGGAAGTGTGAGAGAGTATATTACCATCATGTTCCTTGAAGTCTGGAGCAATAAATAGTCAAATTAATTTAAAATGGCATTTATTTTGTGCTTGTGGTATGCTATTAGAGCTTTTCCAATCAGAGCACTTAATTGTAGCTATCAACTATACATGATAAGGTTTAACAGGAATTTTTATTTAATCCTAGTGGCAAAAGAAGACTCTTCTGCAATTCATTAGCATTTCACGAAAGGTATTTATAACTCTGTCCAATAGATCTAACACCAGTCCTTAGAACTGCTTTGGATGCTTTGTGAATTTTTTAAAGAACCTAACATTTATGAGAGAACTATAAAAAGGTTAGTATGGACAATCACTGCATTGGCTGTCAACTGTATGAGCTATACTCGTATACTGTACTCAAGTAACTGTGAAACTGCCATGGAAGGCAGTGTTCCTTCTAAGCTGAGTTAGTGTGAGCTAGCTCATAGTTTTTTAGCCTCCAACTCACACATTTTAGTCTTAGCTCAGGAAGGATGGCTCCAGAGCAAACTAATTTATGTTGCAGCCAAATTGCTTGCTCACAACTTTAATGCCAGTAGATCACAAAGAAGAATTTCTGCTCACAAGATTCCACAGTTTAGAGGGAGCACTGATGGCAGGATATCATAAAATGTAAGAGAGATAGTAAAATCAATGTCGTGTGCAGCAAATCATGAATGTGCATTTTAATTCAAAGAGATGGATAACTAAACACTTACCATTTTGGCATACTGTGCATTCACTGGATCAGAATATTGAAGCAAGGCCTGAAACTGATTGTTCTTCGTGAAAGTGATAATCTTCAAAACAGTCCCGAACTTGGAGAAGATCTGCATAAAAATTCAAGAAGTCAGTTCACATTTCCCTACTTTTCAGGAAATAGCTGGAGCTCTAAACTATACTTGAATATCCAAATAATCAATTCCACACTTAGGGGCATGGAGACCTCAGCTATTACACCTGGTCTACACTACCTTAATCTCTCAACAGAATGACAACACAGCTATACTTCAGTGCTAGTTCAGACCTCATGTAATTAAATTGCCAAGATATAGTTCTATTTATGCTCCGAGGAAAAAAGTAGAACACGTTCTATCAGATCATGAAGTTTTTCCTATAGGAAACCAAAATACTTTATTTCTAAAATAATTTATTAAAATGCAACAGTACATAATCATTCATTTGTAAAGAAAGCAAGAGAACAGTATATAGGACATAAAAAGTTTAAAATGCATACATAAATAGTCCAAATGTTAATTCTGATTTAAATACAGGGTTTGACAATGAAAAAAAAAATCTGAAATTTATGCTCAAGTTCCTAACCTGATATAGCACTTCTAGAGTCACAGGGTAGAAGAGATTTTCAACTATAATTCGAAGAACTGAACTCTGGCCAGGGGGCAGTCCACCGTCAGTAGTTGGAACACCTGCTAGTGCCAAACCTCCAGACTGCACAGCATTCACTGCTTGTAATGCAGCTTGCGCTCTCTACAGGAGTGGGTAGAAGGCAGAAGAAAAACAGACTTGCGCATTGTTCCACATTTACAGGCATCCTTAAAGGCATCCTAACAGTTAGCATGAAAATTACACCATTTTATATTTGCCATATGCAGACCTAGTGTCCTTCATTTCAGGGTATAATGGAAACAATTTTTCTTTGAGTTTCAAAAAAAGCAAGCTTCTGGAGATGTAAAAAACCCTAAACTAAATCATTTAGTTCCTTTTAAGCTTCAAACACTCCATGTCCTTTTAACAGACTGTAGCTGAATGGTTTATGCTCCTTCAGGTATTTTGGCAACTCTATTGTAGCCCCAAAGCAAGAACATAAGAGAAACTGGAGAACCATGAATATAGATGATCTAGCACGTAAGGTTAAAGAGTTAACACAACAATATAAACAGACAGACTGAGCTGCCAATAATTTTCTCCGAGCTGCCAACAATTCTCTGCTATCTCTCAAATTCAAATGGAATTATGATTTGCTTAACTCACCTAATGTGCCAGGAAAAGGTTTGAGCCATATTTGCTAAACTGGGCTATGTAGCTGGTAGATAAAGGTTAACGGTGAATTGACCTACATTGCCTCATGCACCAATGGTACTTTAGGATTAAAATGTAAGCAATTTAGTTGGAAAGTCTTCTATTTTTACAGTGCCAGATTTGATACTAGGGCATTAGACACTCCAAGGCATTACTGTAAAGATGTTATACTTATTTAATAAATTAATGCACTATTTGTTTGAATGCACTTCTAATGTACATGTTATGTTATCAACGGAGATCTTGTGAAAACACTTCGGTCCGGGAATAGCCATATCATTTCACTACAAGAGAATACGCCAACAGGATAATAAGTCCCGCCTTAAACACACTGTCTGATTACTTTGACTGTGAAAGTAAACGAAATTCACATAGCAATTGAATTCTAAAGGTAGTAAATGCAAGCCTTCAGCCTCATTTGTCTAGGAGGAGGAAAGGTACAATTTAGGTATATTTTGCAGAAACTGGATTCTTTTTTTTTACCATTTTATTTATATTTTTAAGAATACAACAATATCTTCTGTTTACACACTGATACATAATCTAGTTTCGGAGTCAACTATACACATTTGACTAACCATTTATAAACTCTACCCCATCGTTCCTGGAACCACTTTCCATCTCTCCCTTGCAATATCATACTTAATTTGTCCATTTCTACAGCCTCTATTAGTTTCTTAATTAGTTCCTCTCTTACTGGTAATCCATCTGACTTCCAATATTTAGCTACTAATATTCTGGCCACAGAAAGTATATGGGTTATTAAACATACATCTTTTTGCTCGAAACCTTCGGGTAGAATATTCAACAGGTATGTTTCTGGTAACAGTTCTAAGTCAATATTCGTAATTTCTCTTATCATCTTATTAATATTGTGCCAAAACTTTTGTATTTTTCCACACTTCCACCACATATGGAAAAATGTACCAACATTAGTATTACACCTCCAATAATTTCTAGATATAACCTTATAACTTTTAGCAATCTTGAAACTGGATTCTAAAACAAATATTGGGATCACAACAAGTAGCCTCTCTTACAAGCTGAATAGTATACAAACACTCAGAACAGAGGCAGAGTAGCCTTTCTTCATGAAATGGGATAAAAGCAAGCCCATTTCCTTTGGAAGTAGCTAGTCCAAAAGCTAACACTCAACCTGGATAATGAACAGCTGCTCTGAAATAGCAAGAAAAAGTGAAGGAGATACCTGTAGACTTTGCAATGGAAGAGCACAACAACACAAAGTATAATATAGCTAACTGTAGTAAAACAGAATGGAAGAGAGAGATCACTGTGATCTCATTTGTTGATCACCACCAGCTAGACTGTTACACAAATCCTGGCAACTCCAACTTAATATGCAAAGACTGAAGCTCAACTGCTCAGCCTAAAATTCAAAAGACTGGCCTCACTTATACTACATACTTGCAGATTTTTCAAAACAGTAAGCTTAAGTGGCTCAGCAATCTTTCACATATTACCTTATTAATGCATGCCATGTATTTTCTTGAAAGTGGCATACTTACAGCCTGGTTGGGTAGATTGTCTGTCTTAAGTTCTCTGTGATTGGAATACTGGATATAAACAGGCTGACTGCGGAGGTGAGGAGTAACGGGAGTGTAGTAGTTTACCATGGTGACAGCAGCTTCTTCTGAAGCCATTTCTAGGAAAGCCTACAATTAAAAAACAAGCAAAACAACATTTTAGTTTGTAATAACTCCCTAAAAATTGCATGAACCTTGCTGGTAGCTTGTAATGCATTTCATCAAACCATTTACAACAGAAAACATACAAACTGCATTTTTATCTCAGCTAAAAATAAGCTATTTGTTATTTTTTATTATGTAAGCATATGCTCACTAACCCATGGAAATCTTGGCCGTATAATCATTCTGCTAAACCAAGTGCACTAATAAGCATCAGATACTGAGAACATGCCCTATCCTGAAGAAACATTAAAAAAAAATTAACTGTGCAATTTTATGAGAATAAATAACAGTAAAACATACTGTGGGGAGGGAGAACACAAAGAGGAAGTGATATTTATAGCATTACCAAAATGAGTGTCATGGTGTCAAGGAGGGGGAAGAAAGGGAGGAAGGTATGGACTCAGGTGTGCCGCACATTGCCTGTGAGTAATGTTTTGGGTGGAGCAATGTCTGCTGTTTATGTTGGCAACATGAATAAAAGCATATGCTTTTTCAACACCTTTTGTTTCAGTGCCTTTTACATTTCCCCTTGGAACAGGTTAGAGCCATAGCAAAGTCACTAACAGGGAAGGCATGTTCAGAGATGGTACAAAGAGCTGATTGCAACCAACGACTGCTGGCTGCTCTAAGACAGAGAGAGGGGAGTGCTACTGAGCAGGCTAAGATGCCAACATTTGATTGTAGAGACAAACCACAGATTACTGAACCATATTTTAGAAACCCAAGTTTATCAGCCTCTAACAAACTATAGTTTATCCTGAAATGTGAACTTTGCCATAGAATCAAGCTGTCATGAAATATGCAACGACAAGAGTCTTCAACCTTTTCGAATATGGGGCCCAGTGAGCTGCAAGCACTTGGCAGGAAAACATCTACCCTGTATGTCACATGACAGGAAGGGAAGCTGGAGTTAAGTCCTCCCTGGTCAGCAGACCAAAAGAGATGGAACAGGAAACACAAGCCAAACACCAGAATACATACCACAGTGAGAAATGAGTCTCCACGAACAACAACTGTAAAAAAACAACCCTTTACACTGTTCCTTTTTCAGGAGGTATTTTGGGCTGCAGCTAGAGGGGCAGGCAAGAAGTCTCTTCCTCCAGCAGAGATTCTTATATCAAATCCAAACCCAAGTCAAGAGCTATGGAAGAATTTTTTCCACTACTGAGTGACACCACCTCACTGTCACACTGTTCTTCTCAGCATGCCTACAATATGAGGCAGAAGGGCATACCACCCTTGCTCTCTACTTTTACGGCACCAGTTACAATGTTCCCTTTCTTCATTCACACAAAGCAGCTGAAGCCTTGAGAAACCAGGAAGCCTTCCATTTGCCACAAGGTTTGAATGCGGGCAGCTAAGCAAACTGGAGTCTGACTCAAGGTTTCTGATACCACAAAGCCTACAACTGCACTCCACGTGCAAGAGAGGGAGGGAGGGGCAAGCTGAATTCATGCCAGCAAAACAGTGACTTTTTTTGTGACAAGTGAAAGCAGCCACTGGAAGTTGGTTAGAATAGATCTCCAAACCATAAAGTTTCACAACAGCTTATGAACTTTAAAGGTTGACTTTTAAAATAAAGTAGTATGGCCTTGATCCAACCACATAGTTACATCAACAAGTCTCTCAGTTAAAAAAAAAACAAGCAGCGGCTACAGTGGGTAGGGAAAATTGGTGGAAGACCCCACCACTTGTTAAGAAAACTCTTCAGAAGAAGCAAAGACTCTTTTTGGGGAAATGTGAGCCCATGCTTTTTCCGGTGTGCAGTTTTTAAACAAATTAACATTCTACATAAAGGGATATAGGTGCCATCACTGTCGAATAACACAGAAGTGTACATACCTGGCTTTTCCCCTTCAACATCAAGAGATTGGTTACTTTGCCAAAAGGTAGACCTAGAGAAATGACTTCTGCTTCAGTGACATCATTTGGAATTTTACGAAGATGAAGGACACGAGAAGGGGAACATGGAGATCTGTCTCCTTTAAATTTCTTGCTATCATTCCCGTTAGCTAAAATATAAAGAGATAAAATATAGTTTGGCATAAAAATATATAGTTTGCACAAGTAAAATATATCTTCTTTGTCAACTGTAAGGCTGAAGCACTTGCAGCAAGCAACAGTAAATTGATTTGTATTCCCTTCATTACATTTCCTTTTAGCCTAGTATTCTAAAAAGGGTAAATTCAGGGATACTGGAAGCCTCCCCAGTCTTACCTGGTTGCCTGTTTCTGGTGGCTGCTACCACCATCTGTTGCCCAACTTGGTTTGCTTTCCTCCAACTTCTGCTTCTACCTTGTTTTGGCTCCCCCCTCCCATAAAGCTTTTCTTTGAAAATTAAGGTTTTTCTGCAAACACTGGTGGGCAATGTTATTCAGACTTACCTATCAGCATGGCAGCCAATTTTAATCTTAATTAGTGAGGCCAGTTTCTTTCACAGAAATTTATGTTTTACTTTTAGCTTGCAAACAGCTATATCAAATTATAGCTACTAAATCAACAGCAGCCAGATGAGCTATGGTGGCTGGGGTTTTCTGAAGACAAGCAGGGGGCACTAACTGCTTGGGCCCACAGTGACATCAGATTAGATCAGGCAACAGCATCAGAAACAAGGGAGCAAGAATGAGAAGATCAGAGGGAGGTTCAATAGTGCTTTTGCTAAGATTATTATGAGCAGGCTCTCTGCTATATACACTGACAGCAATTTGGCTGGCTGTGCAGGACACCAACAACAGTCAGGCAGGGCATATGTATCATGACAGACCCTCCAGCCTTGACAAGCTAGTACAGGAGGGACAGTGAACTGATTACAACCCAGAGTTAACTACAATAGTGCCAGCACAGTAAGCACAGACTGGTTTGCCATAAAGTGCCTCACTACATCAGGCTGCAAGGGGTGAGCTGATGGCAGGCCATCCAATCTCATCTTGACAAGTGTCAGCACACCCAGGACAGAAGTTGCAAGGCAAACCTAAAGGCCAATAATGGTGACAGCCACTGAGGCTGATGGCAGAGGTGCCACCTGAAGGAGAGGAGCAGGAAGAGGGAAGACATTTTCCTCTTCTCTTCCTTTCTACCCAATGCAAAAACTTGCACATTCCCACTTGTTTTACATAAATTGGTCAGATCCTGTGAAGTCTCCTTCATACAGTTGCTTATCTTACAGTCAGATGCTCTTCTTTGTAGTTTCTCCGGTTCTAGCATTTTTTTTCTAATGCCGAGAACAATGACACCATGCTCAAGGGTTGGAAAAGCCAATGGTTATGTTTTAATGCTGCTTGTTATTTACAATTTTGAGTTCTGAGATTTAGTGAACTGGGAAGCTTACATTATGATATCACTGTCCCAATTTCCATACAAGTTTTTGGAACACATTTTTAAATGTCCACTATATACCAAAGCCAGCAATTTCAAGGAGCCAATTGCAAGACTGAATATCATTCAGAACTGAATACTGGTTAAATATGAAGCCAGTCACCCTTCCACGATCTCTTCTATTTGTAGCCAGCTTTAATAACTGGGTAGCATGTATACATACATGATGACATAATTTTTCTCAGTCAGCCAATGTAAGGTTCAATGTAACATAAAACTGTCTATCAGTTACATTAGAAATGGCCAAAGGGCTCATACGGTTCTTTCCCCACTCCCAAACTATGGTTTGACACCAATTATTGCCACCAAAAATATTGGTGCAGTTAACTCTAACTGTAATTAGCTCAAACTGAAATGGGGGACACCTGCAAAGGAAATATAGAATATGCGAGCCTGAAGGGTGCTCCCAATCTATGATCAGGAGATGGGCAGCATTACATCAGCAGCAAATAGATTAGCTTTTGTGGGAACACCTCCATTTTGGCCCTATTGAGCCATGCTCTATGACCAGGGATGGCCAGACTTGCTTAACGTAACAGCCACACAGAATAAATGTCAGATGTTTGAGAGCCACAAGACATAAACAAATATTATGCACACATTTTTATTGAAAAATATGCACATTTGCTTTTTATTAACATTAAATCAGACTGTGTGAAAGAGCCGCATGCGGCTCCTGAGCTGTAGTTTGGACACCCCTGCTCTATGTTCTATTGCAGTCAGGTATAACAGTCTTTCTTCTTTCTATTTAACTACATAAAAACCATATTCCCACAGCCACCAGATCAAAAAAAAAATCAAGTCCTTTTAAAAAGGGTTCAGTCAACCAGCGGTCTCCAAAACTAGAAAAGACCAATTATTATTTCCCTCCAGAAAGAGAGTTATGTCCTCATGGTATAAATCAAGTGGTTGGGTTTGGAAAATGTTTTGGCAAACAGATGAAGTAAACATTCACACAATACACATTTATCAGCCAAAGGGATGCTGACAGGGCCTCCCCCTCTAATAGGTGCCAATAATCAAGTCCTGTCCATGTCCATGTCATGCCACGTCCAGTCCTTAACTGAGTGAGGCCAACTGCCTGTAATTCCAAAGTATTAGAGGTGGTTCCAATACAGGGCAATGGAAACAGAATATCTGGCTACATTACTGGAGAGAAACCCATCTACTCTTCAGTTCCTATTTTTACTACTTAAAATTCCTTAAAACCCTTAACACTCTGTCAGTCCAGCTCCATAGGAAACAGGATGACTAGACCAGGACAAGGGCAGTAGCCCCTTGACCTGTCGGTGCTTAAATCAACATACTGCAGAACAGTCTTGCAAATAAGTCTTAAAAAATAAGTCTTGCCACAAGAGACCAGGTAAGTAGCTATTTGCAAGCCTGCTGCAAAATGTATTGTTTATCATACCTGTAGCAGGAGTAGAACTGCTCATGGTAAAAGGCCCGTAAGTGATACCAGAAGGAAGAAGCTCATCAGATCCACGCTGAAAAAATAAGCCATAAAATAGCCAAATGTTAAAATTGCCATGGCTCACTTTGATATTATCTACGAAATGTATTTTGACATTTTTTGTTGGCAAGTTCTAAAATGGGAAAAATTTAGTCAAAGCACAAAGACAATTTTATTTTAAAGGCACTTTTATCATGGCTTGAACCACCAGTACATTATTCCGTTTCAAGACACTGCACAAAAAAACCCATTCTACCAGCATCTAACTTCAGAAACCATATTTAAAGCTGAGGGATTCTACAAAAGTTACCAGTTGATGGTTATAGTGAAATTAATTTGTATTTCCTTAACAGTCCCCAGTCAAGCCAGCTCATCCCTATATGCATTTTTTAAAAAGAGAACAGAGATCATTTCCAAAGAATATTGGCTGTCTCCCCAATGGGAAAACGTTTTAACCTTCCAGGACATTCAGTCACTGACCTAAAAGTAGCAGTTCTCTTTCAAAGGAATTTCAATGGGAGATTAGAGAGACTGCTGAATTACAACTGATAATGAAGCTCAAGACACTGCATCCTCCTGGACTGAATCAAGACCTAGGTTTCCTGTATCATTATCAATGCTGATTCCCCCACACCTACTTCCCCTCTGCATATCACACCTAATCCACTTACATTTGCTATTGTCATTCGTCATCTCTCCAATTATAAGGACAGATGGACTTGCATTCTAGCTGTATCTGAAGAAGTGAGCACTGACTCAAAAAGCTCATACCATGCCACAAATTTTGTTGGTCTTTACAGTGCTACTGGACTCTAGCTCTTTTCTATTCTCTCCCTCTAGTCAGTGTAGACATGCAACTCACCACTTTGCTCATAGAACCTTCCTCATGGTCTCCTCTTATTGACTGAAGGTTCATACATTTGTATAATAGAAAAGAATGAAGCCCAGCAGGATGAATACCCACTGTTACAAGTAGGACCGAACTAGGAACCACAGCCAGCTCTTTGAGAGAAAGAGCAGCTCAAGAGCTTACATACTACGTAACCCCCATGACATTTAGCTGCCTCCTTTCCTCCAAGACAAGTCATTTTCCTCTACTCATGCAGCTGTGTTACCTCAAGCACTATTCCCCCCCCCCAATAGCTTTGATTATGAAGCTGAAGAATAAGTACAAATCAGGCTCTCATACTGTTTCCCTCCCCTTCCTATTAAAGATGAGCAGCCTGTGGCAAGGAGTGGGATTAAATGAACTGAGGTTAGCATTGCCTGCCTACCCTGCCCTGTCTTGAAAAGTCACCACTTTCACTGCTGCCTTGAGGAGCACAAGCAAAACAACAGTGTAGAGTTCCCATAACTTTCCTTGATTTTCTATTAACAGATTATATCAGCAAGTCCTTACTGAATAAACCAGCTACTTCTACAGAAGCATACAAGCAAGATCAAGCTGTCTTCATTGTTGTCAGCCAAAGGGCCAGTGACAAAGTTTGACCTTGTTAATTTGGATTAGCATTACTGAATTTCTGATCCACTTCCGCATCTAGTTAAGAAGGAGAACCAATCCAGTGTACCAATTAAGAGCAGCAATACTCTAATCCAGAGAACTGGGTTTGATTCCTCACTCCTCCACATGAAGCCAGATGGGTGACCTTGGGTCAGTCACAGCGCTCAGAGCTTTCTAAGCCCATCAACAAGTCTAGCTTGCCACACTAGTGGTGCATAACACTAAAGAGTTAGAACTTTATCTGCCTTTATCTGTTTTCAGCTTTTCGTCTCCACCCCTCCCCCACAGGCTCTACCAAGGAAAATTGTAGTCTTTCTCCACAGTGGGGACCAAAGCAGCTTACATTATTCTTGCCTCCTTTTTATCTGCACAACAACCCTGTGAGGTTGTTTAGGCTGAAAGTATGTGACTGGTGCAAAATCACCCAGTCAGCTTCCACCGCAAGATGGGGATCTGAACCCAGGTCTTGCAGACCCTACTCCGAAACTAACTGTTGCACCAAACTGGCTTTCATAGGGTGGCCGCTGAACAGCAGCAAGCAGCCAGGCCAAGTTGAGTCATGCAAATCAGGTGGTATCAAGTCACCCAGAGGGTGCTGTCTAGGGATGCCAGCCTCCAGGTGGGATCTGGGGATCCCCTGGAATTACTGCTCAGCTCCAGACTACTGAGATAACTTCCCCTGGATGCTTTGGAGGGTGGCCTCTAGGACATTTTACCCCACTGAGGTCCCTGTCCTCCCTAGGCTCCACTCCAGGAGCCTGTCCTCCCTAGGCTCCACTCCAGGAGCTGGCAACCCTACCACCCCCATCCACTACCAGTGCCAAGGGGGGACCTGGCAACCCTAGATTGCTGCCAGGCCTAGGGTTGGCAACCTCCAAGTGGGGCTTAGAGAGTGAACTCTAGACAGCCAAGATCTGTCTCCCTGGAGAAAATGGCTGCTTTAGAGGGTGGATTCTGTGGCATTATACCCAGTCGAGGCCCTTTCCAGGCCTCTTTTGGCCTTTGAAGGAAGGAGCCTTGGGGCCAGGCCTGAAAAGGGTTGCCAGTGAAAGGCTGGGGAATTCCTAGAGGTTTTGTGGTGGAGTGTAAGGAGGGCTGGGTTTGGAGAAGGGAGAGGCCTCGACTGTCCCCTCATCCCAACCTGCCCCTTCCTTTTAAACACATACACTTGTGCATGTGTATGTGTAAGAGAGAGGTATCAAGTATCAAAACAGCAGAGCACAGTGATCTCAATGTAAACTGTGCTTCTCAGAAGATCCATCTACCCACCTACTCTCCCTTCCTCTGAAGTAGTATATGAAAGCTTATACCGGAAATAAGATGTTGCTGGTCTTAAAGGAGCCATGGGACTCAGACTTTGCTCTCTCTCCTGGGCAGGGCCTCTTTCTCGCTCTTTGCCTCCCTTCCTCCCAAAGGAGGAGCCCTCAGCCAATGGCGGAAAGGAAGACTTAGCTTGGAAGGAAGCAGCAAAGGGAGCTGGGCAAAAGCAAGCTGTGATGAAGCAGCAGCCCTGGAGAAGGAAGCAGGAGGGAATCAGTTGCTCACAGGCCAGATATGAGCCCTGCAGGGGCTGGATCCAGCCCGCAGGCCATATGTTTGACACCCCTGTACTGAAGTATATTGCAGAAACTTGCTATTCCAAAGAAAAGTTTTGCAAGAATATAGGCTTTCTACATGTTACACTGACTTTGCCAACTCTTGAAATCAGCTTTTACATAGCCTTGGATCCAAAGACTCCAGCATGTGCAAAAGATGCTCCTGCTGAAGGGTGTATATATTAGGGCTGCACACTCCAGCCCTCTTCAAAACCTGGCTCCCAGGGCCTGAGAATACTTTTTGGTCAGAATGCCAAAAACAAAGCAAACCAAGGGGGTAGGTTCTAGTCGGCCAGACACACTTGAAGCAAGCCAAGCTCCAGAATTACTGCCACTGTGGCAGGGAGCTTATGTTGGACTCAGGTAGCCACTGTGTGGTTCACAGGCAGTGAAAAGAATACACCATACCTGTAGTTTTCTCCAATGCTACCAGTCCCAGTGACACCGCCAGCTCTTCAGTGGCTCACCTTGGTTGCTTGGCTGGAGAAGCAGCTTTGCATGCCAAGACAAATTATCTAGCACTGGCATGTATGCCAGACATTGCTTATGCCTGCCACAAAGTAGCTTTTGTAAGAGGCATGGGGGGAAATGGTCAACAGAAAGGACAGACTAAGCTACACAGACTTTCTGAGCAACTAGAAGTGTCTTTCACAAACAGAGATTAATCTTTTGATCTAAACCCTGGCCTTGCTTAGCACTGGCAACCTATCCTGTTAACTTGTAACTAATGGAAACACATTAGAAACTAATTTCAGCAATCTGGATGATTGGATGTGCAAGGTTTAACAATGGAAACAAAATAGCTGTTTAACTGAATTGAAGGCCAGTTTGGCAAACACATAAAACAGAATAAAACACTTTAAACATGACCTTTAAAAAGCAAACCAAAAAACATGTCTTCCTACTGTAGTGACAACTTCTGTTGTGATGTAGGGTTCTCAACCACATTGAGTTTGTGGGCACTTTTGGAATTTTGAGGGTAGTAAATGTCAGCACAAAACTCCTGCACTAGAGCAGGGTCAATCAGAGCATTTGGGGGGAGGTTCCACATACAAAACACAGCTGATATATGATGCTTGAGCAAACATATGCCATTAAAAAGAAAAAAGAACCAAGCTATGAGCTCCGGTGCCCATTACCCTCCCAGCAACGACTACTGCCTGAATTTCATAGGAAGCAGCTAGATCATATCCAGCCTTTAGAAACTCTCAAAGCTACCTGGAGAACGAACATGACATATGGGAGAAGGGCAAAAACTCAAGAGAAACTGGGACTGAAAGTTTAGATGGGAAGTAATATGAAAGTGAGAAGGGGCTGGAACATAAATGGGACAAAGGTAGTTGTAATTAGGAATCAAAATAGAAGAGGTCGGGAACAAAGCAGAAAGCAGGTACATGTTGTAAATTGCAGGGTTAAACAATTAGATGAGGCTGAGCCACTAGTGAAGCTCAGTGAGTGATCTTGGGCAGGATACAACAAAAGCCTAGCCTGATTCAGAGGAAGTAAAGATAGAACAAAGGAAGAATGTGTGCTACTCTTAGGGCTGCCAGCTTCCCGCTGGGGATGGGGGTTTACCTGATTTGAGCCCCCTACCCCTGCTTTTTCAGAATCGGCAGCAGGGGACAAAAATGACACCACAGCCCAAGGCCTCCAAAGAGGCACCACTCCAAAGAGCTATTTCCCCTGCCAGGGCTGCCTCCCGTCAGCACACAAGTCCCTCTGATTGGCCGACATACACTATTTGTCTCTGAGGCTCACCTCACACAGCCTTGTCTCCTTATGGGGCGCCTTGCACCCACCTGCTCCCGGCAAACCTCATTTGGTGCTAGGCAATCTTCTTGCTGGCCGCTCCCTCGCTTCCCAAGCTAACCTGAGCTGTCCTCTGGGTGTGTTGGAGGTGGTGGGGGGAGGTTGTGCATGCCCTCTCTCCCCCTCCTCAGCATTGTGTTTGAGCCAGTGGTGTCTTTAAGAACAAACTTTCACTTCTCTCCAGTGGGCGAGTGTATGTGTGTGTGTGTGTTGGTAATGGGGAGGCTGTGCGTGCTCTCTCTCCCTTCTCAGCATTGTGCCTGAGCCAGTATCAGCTTTAAGATCAACAAAGTTTTATTTCTCTTCTGTGAGTGTGTGTGTTGGAGATGGGGGCAGCGGCTGTGAGCATGCATGGCAAATTGTTTCAGTTGATTTGGCTGTGTTCTTGAGAATCTTCTTCTCAAGATTCCACTACCTCAGGAAACTCAGTGGTTCCTCTTCTTTGCTCTCTTAACAGTGCATACAAAAGTGTGACTTCTCTGTCCATTCAGTGAGAACTTCAGAATTAGTAGGAGGGCTCATTCTGTATGTTGATGCCTAACTAGCATTCTTTGATTTCTTTGCTGATTTCTTTGTTGATGCCTAACTAGCATTCTTTGATAAGTGACCATATCCATATTTCTGAATCCTATTTATAAAACATACAGGGCTTGTTCAACACTCAAGTGAGGTGGTTTAAGGACCAAATCAGCAAAGGAATCATGGGGAGAGGAGAACGACCCTTGGCACTTACTGTGAGGGGTCCTTCTACTCTGAAGAAAGGAGGACATCTTGGGTGATTCCCATTGTCCTATCAGGGAAAGGTAGGAACAGTCTTTTCTTCTTCCTTTTCTTGTGGGCTTGGGAACACCCACTTCTTCAGTTCAGGTGACTCCCAGTAGCAGTACAGGATAGCAGAACTTCCTTAACCATAACTAAACAGAATAACTGTAAACTTCAAAGATTAAAATATCAACTAAGCAGGTGATACATATACACAGGCAAGGCAGAAGCGAGAGAGATAAGGAAGAAGAGAATCATGAACAAGAAGAGAGACCAGATCCCAGGTGGGGCAAGATGTCCTCCTTTCCTCAGAGTAGAAGGACCCCTCACGGTAAGTGCCAATGGTCATTTTCCCTCTGAGGCAGAGGACATCTTGGGTACTTTCAAAGCAGCGCCCTGCGCCCTGGTGGGAGATCGCTCTCCTCTTGGAGGATGTGTTGTAATACTCTTCTTCCCAATGAGGCATTGGCAGAGTCACAGACATTCAGTTTGTAGTGCCTGATGAATATAGACACCGAAGATCAGGTTGCAGCCTTGTAGACTTCTTCAACTGGCGCATTCTTGGCCAACGTCGCATTAGTGGATGCGCTTCTGACTGAGTGTGCGGTAATCCCCTTGGGAACTTCCAAGTGAAGGGATTTATATGCTTCTATGATGCACGACTTGATGTTGGAACTGATGGCCGACTTGGACATTTTATTTCCCATGTTAGGTGGTGAGATGTTGATGAACATGGCTTCAGTCTTTCCGATGCTAGCTGTACGAAGTAGGTGGGCTTTAAGAGACCTGCAGACATCTAGAGTATGCCAAGTCTTCTCCCGAGGATGCTTTGGATCAGGGCAGAATGTTGGTAAGTATATCTCTTGCAACCTGTGGAAGTGAGAAGCAATCTTCGGAATGAACGCTGGGTCTGTGCGAAGAACTACTTTGTCTTTGTGGAAGACACATAGACCTGGATTAACAGAAAGAGCTCCTAGTTCTGAAACGCGCCTGGCCGATGTGACAGCCACTAGGAAGAGTGCTTTCATCTGTAAACACCTCCGGGGTACCTCTTGGATGGGCTCAAACTGTGCCTTAGTGAGGGCGGACAGGACCGTATGTAGCTTCTAAGTAGGGAAACGATGTACTGTTGGAGGGCTGTGCAAGGTTTCTCCTCTCATAAAACGACGGAAGTGGGGATGAGTGGACAATGGACAACCCTTAAAACTAGGGAGCATGGAACTCAAGCCTGCAATCTGTTTCCTAAGAGCTGCCAACTTCAAACCCAACATCAGACCGTCATTTAAGAATTCCAAGAAGGAACACAGAGATGGTTTGGTGGGATCTACATTCTTTCTCCTACACCATCTGTGAAAGGCTTTCCAGGTGGTGTTGTATATTCTAATCGTAGAATCCTTCCTGGACACCAGTATTGTCTCAGTCACCTTCACAGAGTAGCCCTGCGCTAGGTAAGATGACCGTTCAAGCACCATGTGGTTAGAAGCAAACGTTCTGGATCCGGGTGCCATACTGGACCTTGGATGAGCATGTCTGGGAAGACTGGCAGGCGAAGTGGAGGTGTCTCTGACATCTGTTGGAGGGTTGAAAACCAAGGACGTCGGGGCCACGAAGGGGCCACCAGGAGTACTGTCATCTTCTGTTGTATCTTTCTCAGGATGTGCGGTATTAATGGGAGGGAATGGGAGGGAAAATGTATAAGAGACCTTTGGGCCACATGGAGGTCAGAGCATCTACGGATTCAGCTCTGTTGTGGTGAAACCTGGAAAAGAATCTGGGTAACTGGTGGTTCTGATGAGAGGCAAACAGATCCACCACTGGAGTCCTGAAATGCTGTAGCATCCATTTGAAGATCTTTGTGTTCAACATCCACTTGTCAAGTTCTCCAGAAAGTCAGTCAAACACCAGGCTCCATAAAGAAGGTAGTGTTTATTGAAAGCAGTTCTAAGAGATACATTAGCAATGCATTGTCAGCAATGCCCAGAGCCTGAAGGCACCCCCAGTTATACTGTGTTTAAAATGCCCCCCCCCAATCTATCTGCCAATAGTTGCCAAGCGCACATGCGGTAAAGTTGCTACAGCAGTAAATAACCAAACAGCCAGATTGTCCCAGGCAGAGGAAAGAGCCTGTGGGACCCAAGGACGTTTGTAGAGATAACAGTTTGCCTAGGCGCAGTAAATCTGAGTCTCCTAGACAACCTGTATGCCTCCCCACATTCCAGAACATGAAACGCACCATCCCATCCCTCCCTCCTTCCCTTCCATCCATCTTATGGCAGGATCACCTGACATTCTGCCCCCCTGATTCTTGACCCCTCCCGGGCTTGTGAGGGTACAATTTTATGGAACCGTCGGATCAAGCATGGGGCGTTGACATGCTCCTCTCTCACCCATTCTCTTTGTTCAGGACCAAAATCTACCCATTCAATCAGATAGTACAATCGATTACGTGATATCTTAGAATCTAGGATTTCTGCAACTTCGTAGTGAGGTTCCCCCCCTCATGGGAGGCCAGTTGTTGTGGCCTCCACTGATTCCTCCCAGGCGAACGTCTTAATAACCTGAGGTGAAACACAGGATGAATTGCTTTCAATGATTTGGGTAAAATCAGTTCAACAGTTACAGCATTTATCACATGTTTGATCTTATAAGGCCCCACATATTTCCAACCCAGTTTACGGCTAGGTTGAAGCCCTTTGATATTTTGGGTAGAGACATACACAAAATCACCTGGTTTGGGGTCCCACCCCTTGTCTCTCTTTTTGTCTGCTTGTGCCTTATACACTGACTTGGCGCCTTCCAAAGTCCATGCAAGGAGGGGCCAAGCAGCTTGGAGTTGTTTGCACTAGTCTCCCGCTTCCCCAGCCGGCATCGTAGGCTGTGACAGGAAAGGGAGGGGAGGGGCCTTGTAGCCATGTACTGCCATGTACAGTGAGACCCCTTAGACGCATGGCACATGTTATTGTAACAGAATTCCGCTAAAGGCAAGAGCGATTCCCAGTCATCTTGTAGAAAATTGGTGAAACACCTCAAATATTGTTCCAGAGTCTGGTTGACCCGTTCAGTCTGTCCATCCGTCTCTGGGTGATATGCACTGCTGACCCCCCTCCCCACCCCTAACAGTGCCATCAGCTCCCCCCAGAAGTGGGAAACAAATTGAGATCCCCTATCGGATACCACCTTTACAGGTAGCGTGTGGAGCCTTACGACGTGCTGTAAGAAAGCTCTAGCCAACTTTTTGGCTGATGGGATTGACTTAAATGGTACGAAATGTGCTTGTTTCGAGAATAAGTCTACTACCACCCATATTATGGTTTTGCCCCCGCTGGGGGGTAGGTCCATTATAAAGTCCATGGAAATGACTTCCCAGGGTCGAGTGGGTGTTGGAAGCAGCTGTAGCAAGCCTGGCGGCTTTCTGGGGCGAGGCTTGCTCATGAGGCAGGTTTGACAGGCTTGCACAAACAATGAGAGATCTTTTCTCATCCCCGGCCACCAAAATTGTCTTTGCAGTAGTTGCAATGATTTTACAAATCCAGTGTCCTGCAAGTTTAGTTCCATGAAACCACTCCATCACCTCCCCTCTTAAAGAGAGCGGGACGATAAGTTTCCTCCCTTTCCACCAACATCCTTGTTTGTCTTGCTTAACCCCCTCCTCCCTCTCCAATGACAGTCGGTCAGCGTCAGAGAGGGCAGAGGCGAACTTTTCGTCCCAGGAAGGAGGCGGGTAGGCGGGTTGAGTCTTAGTTTGGCTGCGTGTCGTCACCACCCTGCCCAGCTGAGAAGGCGTGAACATGGAGTCCCGTACCTCCTCCCTCTTGCTGTCATGTTGGGGTAGGCGGGACAGCGCGTCAGCCAAGGAGTTCGCCTTCCCCGGGAAGTGGTGTAACATAAAATTAAACTTGGAGAAGAAATCAGCTCACCGGAGTTGTTTTACGTTAAGGTTTCTCGGGGAGCGCAACAACTCCAAGTTTTTGTGATCAGTCCAGACCTCAAACAGCACCCTAGCTCCTTCTAACCAGTGCCGCCAGGTCGATAGGGCCAATTTTATAGATCCTGCCTCTTTATCCCACACGGCCCAGTTCCTCTCGGTGTTGTTAAATTTTTTAGACACATAGGCTAGGGGGTGAAGCTTTCCATCTTCCCCCTCCTGCAGAATGGCCCCTCCCATGGCGACATATGAGGCATCGACGTGCACTATTAATTTTTTCAACTCGTTTGGGTGGGCCAAGATGGGTTCTGATGTAAATAATTTTTTAAGCTGGTCAAAGGCGCTTTGACATTCAGAAGTCCATTCCAGCTTAGCCACCGGTTTAGCGCCATCCGGATCCTTCCCTTTAGTCTTTAGAAGATCAGTGAGGGGAAGGGCCACTTGCACAAAATTCACCAAGAATGATCTGTAAAAATTGGCAAAACCGAGGAACGCTTGTAATTGTCTCCAGGATCTAGGGGCCTCCCACCCCAGCACATCCTGTATCTTGGCTGGATCCATTTCAATCCCCTGCTGGGAAATGCGGTAGCCAAGGAAGGAGATTTCTGACCGATGGAATTCACATTTAGACAGTTTAGCAAACAGTTTGTGCTTGTGCAACGTTTGGAGTACCTCCCACACCAGTTTAACATGGGACTGTTTATCGGGGGAGTACAGCAAGATATCATCAAGGTAAACAAGGACCCCTTTAAATAAATGCTTATGCAACACTTCATTGATCAAGTTCATGAAGACCCCAGGGGCCCCTTGTAAGCCGAAGGGCGTCACAAAGTATTCAAATTGTCCCAACTGGGTGTTGAATGCTGTTTTGTACTCATCCCCCTCCCTTATGCACAGCCGGAAGTAAGCATCTCGCAAATCTAGCTTAAAGAAAATTTTCCCTCCCGCCACTGCGGCTAGCAAGTCTTTGATTAGGGGTAGTGGGTAAGCATTCGTTGCAGAGACCGCGTTGAGCCCCCGGTAATCCGTGCACAGTCTCAAACCCACATCCTTTTTCTTCCGGAACAACATGGGGGCGGCGCAGGGCGAAGAAGCTGGTCGGATGAACCCCCTGGCCAAATTTTTATCAATGAATTTCTGTAGCTCAGCTTTCTCTACTGGGCTCATAGAATACAACTTCCCTTTAGGCAGCTTTTGGTTAGGCAGTAACTCTATGGCACAGTCAGAGTTCCTATGGGGGGGTAGCTCGTCTGCCTCCCCTTCTTCGAACACAGCCGTTAGATCCCAATACTCTCAGGGAATAGTGTTCCACTCCACTTCAGCCAGCCCCACCGGTACGGATTGCGCCCCCTGGGGCGGGGTCCCCCATGTGTCTTTTCAAAGGTGGGTCTTGCAGCGAGGGGAAATGAAGTTAATCACCCTGTCCTCCCACAATATGTGCGGGTTGGGGTCATAGAACCAAGGGCGGCCGAGGGCCAGTGGGAATCTGGCCGCCAGGGTGACCACGAATGGTCTCATCTCCCAATGCCTCCCCACTCCCATCCGCGAAGGTACAGTCTCGTATTTGCACGGTTCTTTCATGGTGGAGCCATCCATTTGGGTAAAAACCAGGGGCTCAGTCAGTTTTATTACTTTAGTTCCCAACCCCATCACCAGGGAAGGATTTATAATGTCTCGCCTGCACCCTGAGTCCACCAAACCCCGCACTCTTACGTGCGTCTGGAGTTCGGGGTCCATCAAAGTCACAGTCACGAAAAAGAGGGAAGGGGTTTTGCTCACCGATTTTAGCGCCTGGGAGTCGGGGACCTGCTGCTCAGCGCTGTTCACAGCAGGTCCTTCCCATTTCCCATCACCAGAGCTGGTTCCTCTTCCGATGACTCCATCTCGTCCCCCAGCAGAGTTGCCTGCAGGGCTCTCGTCCCCTTCGGTCTTGCCGTTGGTTTGGGAATCGAAGTCTCGAATTTCTTCTTCCCCCCTTTCAGGACTCCCGGGGATGGGGTTCCCCCAGACAGCCAGCTGCAAAGTGGCCGGGCTCCCCACATTTCAGGCATAACCCCTGCTTCATCCTCTGCTCTCGGGTTCCATCTTTCTGCCTGGGTGGCATGGCGGCCAGCTTTACCTTCGGTGGGGCATTACTCGGCTGGGTGGTCTTTCCCAGGGCAGCAGCATCGTACAGGCGAACGGTGCATAAGCGGGTCTCGGTGTCAGCTGCTTCTCTCATCCACCCCAGTAGGGTTCCAGGATCTCAGCCCCTCAGGATCGTGCCTCGAATTTTGGGGTTCAGCCCCAGCCGGTACTGCTCAGCGAGCACTCCATCTGGCCAGCCCCGTATCTTGGCTGCCTGTCTCCGAAACTCTTCGGTGTACTCACGTACCAATTTCTTCCCTTGCCAGAAGGTGCGGAGGAAGGCGTGCGCCGCCTGGTTCGCGTTGGAGTCCTCAAAGTGATCTTTCATGGCCCACATGAACGCGTCGACCTCCCGCAGCTCTCACCCGTCTTCCTGGTGCAGGGCCACGTACCAATCTGCTGCTGTGTCTCGTAAGTGGGAGGCAATCACATTGACTATGTGTTCTTCATTTGGGAGCAGGTGGCCCCAGTTGTCCACAAACTTCTCGGCCCTCACCAGGAAGAATGAAAATTTCTCAGGAGTTCTGTCAAAGGTGGCATCTAGCAGTTCTGCTGGGTTGGGTGGCATCTGCCCCATCCCCGTGGTACTCCCGGCAGCCCCAGCGCCGGCGGCCCTGCGGGTGGACCCCGCAGATTGGTCCAGAGGTGCCCCAGGTTGCCCCAGCACACCACCAGGCGGCTGCGCGGGCGGGAGTGCAGGAACCCCTTGTGGCGGTTGGCCTGGCGGCCCCGGCTGCACCAGGAGCTGCCTTCTGTCCATTTCCTCCCTGATCCCATCTGAGATCATCTTTGGGATGCGTTGCAGGGATTCGTCTATCAGTTGGAGTAAGCGGTCTTGGCTTTGGTCCCCGCTCCATTTCCGACCTCCCATAGCACTCTCAGATTCCCTGGGGCCCGGACGGGTGTCTTCTCCGCCCTCTGCTGTGCTTAGTCGGTAAATCGATCTCTCAAATCGAAGCATGGGGGGTGAGGAACCACGTCTCATGCATATCAGCCAGCGGCTTGGCCCAGTCTCGCTTCTTCCGCGGCCGGGTTGTCACCCCTTGAAACGCCCCCCATACATCTCTCCATAGAACCCCCCAAGGTCGTACTCCGTCCCCCATGGCGCAGGGGCGGTAGTGACTGGGTTCTCTGCGGAGGCAGGCGCCGTGGTTATAGGCACCGTGGTTATGGGGACCCTGTCATCCGACGTGGTCGTTGGGATTGTGATCGTGGTATCTTCCTCATCACTCATCTCTCCCGAGAGAGGTGCGGTGCAGAGCCAGATCCCGAAGAAAGAGGATCGCTGACAATCTGTCAAGTTCTCCAGAAAGTCAGTCAAACACCAGGCTCCATAAAGAAGATAGCATTTATTGAAATCTGTTCTAAGAGATACAATAGCAATGCATTGTCAGCAATGCCCAGAGCCTGAAGGCACCCCCAGTTATACTATGTTTAAAATGCCCCCCCATCTGTCTGCCAATAGTTGCCAAGCACACGCGCGGTAAAATTGCTACAGCAGTAAATAACCAAACGGCCAGATTGTCCCAGGCAGAGGAAAGAGCCTGTGGGACCCAAGGATGTTTGCAGAGATAACAGTTTGCCTAGGCGCAGTAAATCTGAGTCTCCTAGACAACCTGTATGCCTCTCTACATTCCAGAACATGAAAAGCACCAGACCATCCCTCCCTCCTTCCCTTCCATCCATCTTATGGCAGGATCACCTGACACCACTCTCCTGGGTGGATTATCTGTCAGCTGAGCCAATCTGCTACAGTATTGTCCAGGCCTCTGATGTGTTTGGCCCTGATTGATGCCAGGTTCTTCTCTGCCCAGTAAAGAAGGACCAAGGACTCCCTGTGAAGGGAGGGCGATCTGGAGCACCCCTGGTGATTTATGTAAGTATTGGCTGACACATTGTCTGTCCAGATGAGGATGTGGGGGTTCTTTACCGCATCTTGAAAATGCATAAGTGCCAGGCGGATGGCTCTGAGCTCCAGGACATTTATTGGGAGAAGGGTTTCCCTGTGGGACCTTTGGTCCTGGGCTGGGGTCTCATTCAAGGTCATCCCCCATCCTTGCAGACTGGCATCTGTAAATAGTTGCAATTCATTGTTGTGAATGTACTTCTTCCTGTGACGAAGGTTGGGGGTATACGTCCACCAGTGAAGGGATTCCTTCACCGCCACAGGAACCTGAAAATAAGCATCCCTCTTTTCCATGATCTGTAGTTGGTATGGGTGGAGAAAAAGTTGTAATGACCTCATGTGTAGTCATCTCCACTGGACCACGTCTAAGTTGGAGATGAGGATGCCCATCACCTTGGCCAGGCCCAGAAGCAATGAAGATGAGCCCTCTATTGTGAGTTTCACCACCTGTTTGGTCTTCAGAACCTTGTCTTCTGGAAGAAAGAGTGAGGACTTTCTGGTGTCTATCAGCATCCCAAGATTTTCCAGTACTTGGGATGGTTCCAGGGAGCTCTTGTTTCAGTTGATGAGGAACCCGTGGGACTGTAGACACTGAATAGTCTCTTGGATGTCCTGGAGCGCTTTGTCTCTGGTTGGGGACTGAATAAGTAGATCATCCAAAAATGGATGAATATGGATTCCCTTCCTTCTCAGATGTGTCACTGGATTGACTAATATTTTGGTGAAAACCCTCGGGGCTGTCGCAAACCCGAAGGGCAACACTTGGAACTGCATGTGGAGACTCCCTACGCAGAACCTCAGGAATCTTCTGTGCTGTGGCAGAATAGGAACATGTAGGTATGCTTCAGTGAGGTCCAATGATGCTAGGAACTCTCCTGTCTGTAATACTTGAGTAATGGATTTGAGGGTTTCCGTATGGAAGTGCCACAGAATGATGAACTTGTTCATGAATTTCAAGTCCAGAATGGCTCTCCAATCACCATTTTTCTTGGGCACAGTGAAAAAGATGGAGTAGACCCCCTGGCCCTTTTGGTCTTCCGGTACAGGCTCTACCGCCTGTATGTCCAAGAGATATTGAAGAGCTGCGAAAGTTATGGCTCGTTTGTTGGGATTCTTGCGTAGTGAGGAGAGGACTAACCGATCTGGGGGAGGCCTTCTGAATTCTAAGGAGTAGCCTCTGGAAACAATTTCTAACTACCAGGTGTCAGCCTGCGACTCTATCCATGTTTCCAGAAAGTGTGTCAATCAGCCCCCCACTGGGATCGTGTCTGAGTCATGCGTTAACATTCTTGGAGTCACACTCTGACTTCTCAGGTCTGGAGTGGGCTTGTCTGCCGAAGTGGTGTCCAGTAAAGTTTCTCTTGTAGGGCAGATTTGGGGGGGCCCAGGAGCTCCTTTTTTGATTTTTGTCTTGGCTTGTAGTTTGTGCCTGAAGAATGAAAGGACTGTTGTTAGAACTTTGTTTGTCTAGATGACACACATGTCTAGGCATCGCCTTCTTTTTATCCCTGGTCTCCACCAGGATCTTTTCTAGGTGATCTCTGATCTATCTTCTAATCCAGGTTGTCACGTACAGACCCATAACCATCTTCAGACAAGAGGCCAAAGGACTGAAGTGCAGTTACTGGTACATCCACCGGGGAACCTGTAACATCTCATTAGCAAATGTCGGTAAGTCATACAATTTTTAACAAAGCCGGGGGGTATCTGTTAGAAGTAGGCTTGGCCCATTCTGCTTTTAACTGTCTTTCAAAAAATTCTGGAAGTGGAAAAACTTTTTCCGATGTAGAGTATCTCAGAAAAAGCTCCTCTGTACCCTTAGATTTATTTCTTGGATTAATGGCTGGACAGACCATGTCCTCTTCAGAAGAAGGCTGATGCAAATCTAGTGCAGAAAGAGATTTAGACAGAATGTATTGAAAATCTCAGCCTTAAAAAGTCTGGCCAAAGGCTGAGGCACACTAATGTCCTCTATTTCCTCATCAGAGAGGAACTCCCCCTCCTCCCTCTGGATCAGGTCAGGGTCTAGGGGTGGCTCCTCCTCAGAGTCAGACTGATTATCCCTTGGGACTTGCTTTCTGGCTGCCTTAGTGGGTCATCTATTTCCCAATGTCTGTCCCTGGGAAGATCCGAAGGAACTGGGGCAGGAGAATTGGGCCAGGAAGACAGGGAGCTCAGGTCTCCCATGCAACAAAAATTAAAAGAACTCTTCCCTCAGTGCCTTCTTTACAGACAAATAAACATCTTGAGAGCTGGAGCCCCCAGCCAGGGAAGGTACATTACCCATGAGAAGACTGCTGAAGCTCTCTGCTGGGATACTGTGGGAAGCTGTAGATGTGTTCAAACCTCCCACCTGGAGGTTGGCAAGCAAGGGCTGGGGCTCCGTTGGCGTGTTTTGGGAAGCTGCTGCAGTAGTTCCCGCCAAATTTTTGGTGCCAAAATGGCTGCTGCCATGCAGGCTTTCTCCAGCGATGTCCACTTCGCGGTGGCACTTCTGAGGTCTCTTCTCCCCACTCAATTTGGGGTCGTTACCGGTGGCCGCTGCAAGCCCCCAGGTCATGCTGGCCCCGGAAATGTCCCAGCTGGGTTGCTCGACTGCAACCTCGTCCTCTGCTTCTGAGAGGTGGCCATCCCCTCTGCTTGGCAATGTAGAGAAAGTAAGAGCAGAAACGAAAGTGGGAGTTCCAAAATGCTGGAGACTGCAGATAGCCTCCGAACTCCCTCTTGAGGTTAAAGTGAGAATGCAGAGGAAAGTAGTAAAGAGAAAAAGTGGAAGAGGAAGTTTTTTCTAAAGATTAGTAAAGTTAATAGAAATAGAATAGGTGTAGAAATAGCTGGAATATAGGCCTAAATGTTCAAGGCTAAGCCTTCAACAACCTCTCCCTGTAGAGGCAGGAAAAAAACTGAAAAAGTGGGTATTCCCAAGCCCTCAAGAAGAGGAAGAAGAAAAATTGTTCCTGCCTCTCCCTGATAGGATGATGGGAATCACCCAAGATGTCCTCCACCTCAGAGGGAGAAGGTGATAGGCATGGCTTGTATCTTTTTTCACCTCACAGCCCACCCTCCTCCAGTGGCCAGCAAAGATATTCCACAGCCATTTGTAGTTGGGGGGGGGGGGAGAGACACAGTAAATCAGTTTTGCTAACTATTTAGAAACCAAATAGCTGGAATTTTATTTCCGTTTTCTCAGCACCAGTTAGTTCCTAATACCCCCAAACACAAACACCTGTACAGTTTTTAGTACACCTTGTCTGGTTAGCAAAAGAAACCACTGCAGTGAAGAATACAAGCAAAGCTCCTGCTGTGCATGGAGTAGTTCTTCCCCTTCATATTATGTACCCATACTTTGGACCCTAACCTAGAGTTGCTGGACTAGGATCCGGGAGACCATGGTTTAAATCCCCACCCTGTAAGGAAGTTTGCTGGGTAACACTGGACCAGTCACATGCTCTCAACCTATGATGGAAGCAGCTCCGGGTTCCCATGAAAGGTAGGGTATACATTAATTGCCAACCTCCAGGTGGTGGTTGGAGATCTCCTGCTATTACAACAAAGGTCTGAGGGGCAGAAATCAATGTAAGGTGAGAAATTTAAATTTGGAAGGAGGACATTACAGGAAGGGGAGAAGTTTTGATGCAGTTTGCTGGAAATGACATCATGAGGAAGGATGAAGCTTGGAGAGTCACATCACAGGACATGACACCACAAAAGTCTCCTGGCTCCACCCCCAAAGTCCTCAGATATTTCCTGAGTCAGACCTGGCAATCCTAGTTAACTCTGAGCTCCTTGAAGGAAGGGCAAATGAAAAATGTGATGGCTGTATGATTTGTATACTACAATTAGAATGCTTTTCAGTTTAGCAGCAAGTTGGAAATGGCTTCTTTCAATCAAATTTAGGAAGATTTTGCAAAGTATGCATGATTCAATACACATACACATCTTTAGAGAAAATCGGAAGTAAAGCACACATATGTCCCAAGCACACTGATAGAGGTTTGGAATCCCGCTATGAAACCCTGTTGCCCAGCTTTCCTGTAGAGGGGAAAATAAGTTAAATACCTACTTTATTGAGGTTGCAAACTCCACTCCTACTAGTCACAATAATGAAGATGTCTCTACATTAAATATTCCTATTGCTCAGAATAAAAGTGGTTGGATCAACAGGATAGTGTGGGAATACAAAGACTTCTAATGCCTCAGTATCTACCGTTGCCTCCATTTACAAAAAGGAAACTCATATATAGAAATGTAGTGCTCATTCTTTCTCCAACAGAGGAAGCTTTTCACTTTTGCTTCACTTTTTCACTTTTGAGGAAGCCTTGAGCTCACTAAGAGAGACTTTTTGCAGCGTTCATTGGTGAAATGTGGATAAATATTTTGGTATTTGACAATCTTGTGCTTGGAAATATCTGTTGAACTCCCTGAGAAAGACACTGAAACAGGGGGATATCTGGACCTATGTTAGAGGAAGAATGAGCACTTATTCAAAACAGACTTAAAGGAGTCCTCCCTCTTAAAACTTTTGTACAGTTAAGGAGGACTGGTATTAATAAAGGGGTTGTATCTAAGTATCATCTTTTGTGATATAAAAAGATGATACTTAGATGTCTGGATATATGATTCTTTCTATGTGTTAATGTTTATATGATAATTAATATAATAGTGAATAATTTATAAGAAATATAGAAAAAATAATATAATATATATAATACTTGAGATACTTTGTAATCATCTGTAGCAGGGCATTTGTTGATTTTTGGTATGTACACAAACCTTGCAACAAATTTTCACTTTTTCCTTAAGGGGCCTCACATGTAATATCTGAATGCAGCCCAGGTATTCCCTTCACATGGTGTGTGTGTGTGTGTGTGTGTGTGTGTGTGTTTGTACTCAAGAACTCAGAGCTATGACACTTTTCAAAGACTGTGTTAAGGGCTACATTTGTGCCAACTGCTTGCCCTAAATCGACAACTTCTATTGTACTCCTACTGAAAGCAGGAATCCAGATTGACCTGTTGCAGATAAGGAGAATTAAAATTTAGCCTTGAGAGCAGTAGAATGGTAAAACCAAGAGAAATCAAACAGTTATTCTGAACTGATCTGTTAGTATCAGTAAAACTGACAATGTAGAAAGTTTTATGATTAAATGTACACTAGAACTCAATAAATAAAATTAGCTTTAGATTAAAATTACCTTCTTACAGAGCAAGACTGTAGAAGACTAAACCGAATTTGTACTATAATAATTATTACTGCATTCTCACTTTAGATGAAACCAAGTGTTTATGCACTGAATGCTAACAACATAAACCCATGGTAAATGTGTTAAGTGACCACAGTTTTACTTAAAAATAAGAATGTAGAATGGATCAGTGGGAGTGTCAATTCAATCCAAAGAAAGCTGCAAGCACAAAGTTCAAGGTTCTATGTACTGCAGGGTTCAAAAAATCTCAGGTACCAGGTCATTACAGTACCTAGCACCTTCAACAATTATTTTATTGTAGTGCAGGGGTGGCCAAACTTGCTTAACATAAAGCCACATAGAATAAACATCAGATGTTTGAGAGCCACAAGACATGAACAAATACCACACACACGTTTTATTGAATATGCAAATTTGATTTTTATTAACATTAAATTAGACTGCCAAAAATAAAAACAAAAGGGATAAAAACAGACATTGATAATGATATTTATTTGTCCAAGAGAGAGAAACAAAGAAAGCAGATAGAAGAGGGGAGGGAGGGGAGGGAGGGAGAGAGAAGGAAGAAAGAGAGAAAGAGAAAGAAAGGTGCAAAGAAATCAAATAGATGGGGGTGGAAGGGAGGGCGAGAGAAAGGAAAAAAGCAAAGAAAGCAAATAGATGGGGAGGGAGGGAAGGAAGGATGGATGGAAGGGAGGAAGGGAGACAGAGAAAGCTGGAAAGAAAGGAGAGAGAAACAGAAACAAAGAAAGCAAACAGGGAGGGAGGGAAGGAGAGAGAGAGAGAAATAGATGAGGGAGAGGAGGAAGGAAGGAAAAGAGAAAGGAAGGAAGGATGGGAGAAAGAGAAAGGTGAAAGAAAGAAAAACTTGGAAAGAAAAGAAATAGATGAGGGAGGGAGGAGGGGGGAAAGAAAGATAGAAAGAAAGCCAATAAATGGGGAGGGAGGGAGTTAGAGGTGGAAAGAAAGCAACTATAACTGCGTTCTCCAACCCCATCACACACCAGCTGGATTGGCTTGGAGAAGGGATTTAAAGAGACAAATGCCTTCTCCAAGTCAGCAGGTGAGGCTACAGGGTGTGGGCTGGGAGAACACCTTTAGCTTTAAATGTTTTCTCCAAGCCCCTGCTGCTGCACTGGATTGGCTTGGAGAAGGGATTTAAAGAGACAAATGCCTTCTCCGAGTGAAGCCAGCTGGCCAGGGCTTGGAGAACACATTTAACTTTAGATGGGGACGGGAGTAAGAAAGAAAGGTGGAAAGGTGATAAGGAGGGACGGCAGGCGGGAGGGAAGGAAGGGAGGGAAGGAAGGAGGGAGGGAGGAAGGAAGAAAGATGGGAGGGAGAGGCAGAAAGAAAGCAACTTTAACTTTAAATGCATCCTCCAAGCTCCCGCCCCCGTCCCCAGCTACCTTGGCTTGGAGAAGGGATTTAAAGAGACAAATGCCTTCTCCAAACTGGCTGGCAGGAGGGGGGTGTTTGAGAACACATTTAAAGCTGAAGATGCTTTCTTTCTCTGCTCCCTCTCACTTCAAGCCTACCCAGGGAGGGGAAAACTGGCTGGGGAAAGGAAGACCAGTTGGGGAGGCATGCTTCCCCTTTGCTTCCCCAGTCACCCTGCTGGGTGCTGCACAATATCTGTGAAAGAGCCAAAATTTGGCCACCTCATTGTAGTGTCTTTTGGCAATCTTTGGTGGAAGTTCAAAACTTAATTTATCATTTTACACCAGAGTATGTTGTACAAAATAAAAATACACTTGCATGAAGTTTTTGTCACAGATTACTTTGTACTAGGGATGGGCACAAATCGAGTAATGAACCACGGTTTGAGCACAAACCAAGCCAGTTCATGGTTAGTTTTGAACTGGTTCATTTGGTCATGTTGCTCCAGAATCCAAAAAGAACCGCCTTTTTTCCATGGAGGTTTGTTAGAGCCGTTCATTCTCCAGACAGCCTGGCGCGGATTCAATCAATTCCTAGGCAACACTGGGGGTGGACTTACGGAGAGCTCTAGAAACATCCATAGCAGCTGGCCATAGCTTGATTAGCAGCTCTGTGAGCCAACCACAGAGCTTCCATTCTGCTCTATGGGAGTAGATTGTATAGATATGCTACAGCCTGACTCAGCTGCTTTCACTTTGTAGCAGGAAGAGAGAGGAGTTGGTCATCATGTGAGAGCGAGTTAGGAAGAACTGCTTGCTGCGTGGCTGATTTAAAGGGAGGCTATAGCTGAGCTTTCCTGGAGCACCTGCTTGGGGGGCTATAACTCACAGACATCCCAAACCCACAGGGTTGTCAGGTCCAATTAGGGTTGTTCCAGGAAAGGGTATGGTCACCCCAGTGCAATGACATCACTGTGTGATGTCATCACGCCCCCACTTTTTCCCTATCATTTAAAGGGGGGAATGAGGGCCAAGCGTTCCTGCCTTCCCATGGCCCCCACTCGGGAAAAGCAGACACCAGGTGCACCTGCCTTGCAAGAGGCAATCTTGCAAGCATCAAGAGCCAATGGCCCCGCTTGAAAAGAGCGGGCGCCGGGTGCTCCTGCCTTGCAAGAAGTGTTCTTGCCTCTTGAAAGGCAGGAGCCGACAGCCCCGCTTTGGACGATTGGGTCCGTGGGTCCAGTCCCCACCGGCTGTAAGCAGTTAAAGTTGCTGCTTGGAGATCGGGAACACGGGCCCTGTCCTTGCCAGGTTTGAGCACTTAAAGGGGTCCTTTTAAGTGCTTGCAGCTGGTGGGCCCCATGGGCCTGATCTCCAAGTAGCAATGCTGCTTAGAATTCAGGTAAGCTGCCAGCAGCCACCCCTCTCCCTCCCCTCTCACAAGAGAAAAGGAAGGGGGTGGCTGGAGGTGTTCGGGCTTGGGGGTGGCGGCATTTTGCACCCCCCAAAAGGAGGGTGTTAGCTTTTTGTTGTTATGATGATAGCCAGGGTTACCCAATTACAAGAAACTATGAAAAAATAGGATTCGGTGTAGTAATGACAATAATTACACAATACAGTCACTAAAATATAAAACTCTCAAGACTGAAGAATGAGTAATTCCTCAAGTTTTGGTCTAGTTCCAAGAGCCAAAGGACATTTGTCAAGGACTGCTGTACTCAGATACTGCAATTTATTATTACACCAGGAATAAAGATGACTGCCTAATAAAATTATGTTAACATTACTACTGTTTCTGTTGTGATCATCTGCTGCCTTGTAGAAACTCAAAACCCAAAGTCCAAGACTGAGCATCCTGTGAAGTTCTCCAAGACTGGTTTGGGCTAGCTGGCAGAGGACAGGGTCAAGTCAGGAAAGACCATATTCCATTTTGCAAAGGGGAGGGGGTGACTTTTGTTATCCATGGCCACCCTTGAGGGAGGCATACACTTAACTTACAGAAAACTTGAAAGGCTTCAAGTCATTTTTGTCAGTTACATATATGGATACATCACAGGACAAGTTGAATTGTGGCCCGGCAGGTATTGTTACTGTCCTCATAAGCTGTGGTGTCATACTGGTTTCTATGATAAACCCTCATTGTAAATATTGTTTGTGGGAAAACTAGTAAATATTCTCTTAATTCAATTACTGTCAAGCAAATTCCTCAGTAATCAGTTGCACCATGATGTAAAAGTTATATTAAAGCATATATGATTGTCCTGACCTGGATAGCCCAGGCAAGCTTGATCTCATCAGATCTCAGAAGCTAAGCAAGACCAACCCTGGTGGCAAGTACTTTGAAGGGAGACCTCCAAAGAATAATAGGGCTGGGACACAGAGGCAGGCAACAGTAAACCACCTCTCTGAAACATCCAAGCCCCACTAGGGGTCACCAGAAGTCAACCATGACTTCCAGGCTCCCCCCAAATACAAAAAATATATGATTAAAGTATAATACCAGTCACTTTATTTTACATAATCCAAAGCAAATGTATTCTAGCAACACCACATTAAGACATGAACTCACTGTAGAATATTCATGTACCAAAATGAAGGTATCAATGGCTTTAAGCACCCATAAACAGAGGGTCCACAGTTGTGTCTTTTGTAATACCTTGTGTCAGACTCATAATAATCATATGGTAACACCACAAACCTACTGATGTTGCAATGTAGCCGACAAAATGATGTTGCAGCTTCAAAGGTGAGTCTAAAAGAATTATGGCACGGAAGGCAGTACCATTCCCAGCCCCAGCCCCACACTTGGGCATTATTTACAAGCTTTCTAGCCTCTTCAGCAACAATAGCTCAAGTATCTCAATGGTTTCCATTACCTAGGTGAAAAGCAAGATGTCCTACATTTTATCAATTGCCAGCATATAAACGAAATAATAATTTGAAAGGCATATTTTAATTGAACTTCTTTGGAGAGTTCTGACCATTCAGGTTAGGCCAGTCCCACAAATGGTAATACGCTAAATCATACAAATATTTTCTACTTACCTAAGGCAATTTGAAAATGCATGAAAATGTTCTTTCAGATTTGCATTACAGAAAGCCAGGGAACATGAATAGGTGGTACACAATAAAGGTGAAACCTTACCTCAGTGATTATGCATGAAAAATACGAAGAAAAAAGGCTACATTTACATGAAGAACCATAGTTTCTTCGTGGGCTGCTAAAGTCCTCAGTTTCATGCACTCCCTTCCCCTCACACGTGGCTTGGATACTAAAGGCTTCACTTTTGTTATGATGTCCAACACAAACTAGGTTTCCAAATATGGTTTGGAAACTGGTTTGTAAACAAAAGAACACACCATATGAGCGAACATACCATGGAACACACCATGAAACACTATGGTTTGTCAGTGACGTATGCTTATTATGTACTTCATTATTACTCCCACTTTTCTCCCCAATGGACACCCAAAGTGGCTTATATTGTTTGCCTCTCCTCCATTTTATCCTCAAAACAACCTTGTAGGTTAAGTTGGTGTGTGTAGCCCAAGGTCATCCAGCAAGCTTCCATGAAAGAGTGGGATCTGAACTGGGTTCTCCTAGATCCTAGTCCAACACTCTATCCATATGGATTTTCTGCAAACATTCAAACTAGAAGATTCACCTAGGAAACAATGGCATAAATATAACATCTTCTGATTTAGCATATTTTTTGTACCTGATATAACTATAAAACAATTTTAAAATATCCCATGTTAATTTCATGTCCTAATAGTAACATAACTATGATGAAATAGATCAAGATGGGTAGCCATGTTAGTCTGTCTGCAGCAGTAGAAAAGAGCAAGAGTCCAGTAGCACCTTAAAGACTAACAAAATTTGTGGCAGGGTGTGAGCTTTCGTGAGTCACTGCTCTCTTCTTCAGATACCTCACTTCAGATACCTGAAGTGAGCAGTGACTCACAAAAGCTCACACCCTGCCATAAATTTTGTTAGTCTTTAAGGTGCTACTGTACTCCTGCTCTTTTCTATAATTACATTGTATAATCTGTTTAGGCAAAAAGCATGATTGAAAGTTTATATGTAACTGACTTCAAAGATTTATGAGGAAAGTATTTTTATTGAAATACTTGTAAAAAACTTAAAAGGTAATATAGAATGCACTTCCTTTAAATTGACATTCCTACATGTTGTATCTGATGAAGGGAGCTTTGACTCTCAAAAGCTCATACCCCCAAAATCTTGTTGGTCTCTAAGGTGCTACTGGATTTGAATCTAGCTGTTCTACTGCAGGACAACAAGGCTACTCGCATGAAACTATCTACATGCTGCTAAATGTTCCTTCATTCTTGTCCATTGCTACTGTATGCCCACCTACAGTATTCACATCTAACTCTCTTATTTGAGGACTTCACAGTAACTCAAACAACTAAAAAACTAGGTCTTATGAAAACACTTCCAGCTTTGGCAATGGAAGCCCAGACTGCTCAAGCAACTGGTACCCTATCTCATTCCCAGGACTTAGCCACAGTGATCCACACAATGGTCACTCTATGCAGGGCTGCCCTTGAGCCTGTGCAGGCTCACATTTGGCTGGTGCTGCACCAACTGCACTAGCTGAACAATAGAGTATCGGAGCTAGTTCAAGGCTCTAGTATTCACTTCCAAAGCCGTATACAGCCAGGTACTGGCATATCTTCGGGACCATCTCTCCCCCATATGTGCCTCACAGAATGTTACGCTCAACCAACCAACATCTTCTGGTTATCCCTGGCCTCAACTAGGGCCAGGGCTTTTTCTGACCTGGCCCCAGCCTGGTGGAACAACCTCCCACTTGATATCAGGGACCTGTGGGATGTATTACAATTTTGCAGGGCCTGCAAAATGGAGCTGGTTCCACAAGCCTTTGGATGAGGCAGTGGACATCCAAACCCAACTTTGGCCTCCCCTGCTGATAATGCTGGCCTCTATCCACCCCAAACTGAGCATCACTGTCAAGGCGAATCCACATTGATTGCTGTTTTTTGTTATAATACTAATATGATTTTAATTACCTAAATTATACTGTTATTTTTGTGACTTGTAACCCGCCCTGACCCTGCCTGCAGGGAGGGTGGGATAGAAATAGAATTTAAAAATAAATAAAATGAGATACTGTTCTGTATGCTTGCTGAAAGTGGGGGGGAAAGAAATCAATTTGGTTTTACTTTCACTTGCAGTCTGACATAAAGAATTTTAGCTTTGATTTTGATCTGCACAGCCAGTCAGGTGAGTTCACATATGTCCTTATGATTTCTATCCTCCCTCAACCCCCTTTACAAACCAATAAAACCCTTGTATACTCTCACAAGACTTAGGGATACTGACAAGAAAAACTAGTTTTTCTCTGAAACTGCCAAGCTTGCCTAATAATGTACTGACCTTGGCATCCATTCATTACTAGTTTAATGGAACAACCTTTAGGAGAAAAAATGTGCAAAAAATATAAAGTTCTGGAAAAGCTTGTAAGAAACCAAAAATGCTTTAATACACAAATCAGATGCTATGGGAGGAAGGTGTGCAAATCTGAAGATTTCAGAGGCTTGTTCTTGCTTGCAGAAACTCTCTTACAGTCCTATAATCACTTATTTTCTACTACTACTACACAAATCTAAAAATTATTAAAACTGTGAAATTATTAAAATGAAAATGTTGTTTTGTACTCCTTTAAATAAAACTACAAAGGAAGAATAAGGCTGCATTCAAATGTAATGACAACCCTTATGGGAATAGGCCTTTGCAGTCCTCGTAATTGTGAACTCCACCCCTCTCAACATATTTTAGGAACTGAAGACTTCCTAGACTGTTAGACCATATTTCAAAATTTCAGTTTGAATTACAAACTAGGGTTTGTTACTTTCCAGTCTAGCCTATAATGAACTTTGGCTTACAGTTATGTATGAATGTAAAGTCAAATAGTATCTGATGCTTAATTTTGAGGAACCTTAACTCAAAGATGAGACAAAGTAAGGGCAAAGCAAGGCAAAACTCAAGTTACAGTTGTCTCTCTTAGAATCAAGGATTTGTTTCAATACAAATCTACACAGTGCTTATTCTTGAAACCGTCTGTAATTTAAGCAGACATGTGACCTATTCATGCCAAACAGTGGCTTGCACACAGTGCCAGAAGGCAAATACATTGTGCTGCAGTGGTTTTCTTCCCTAGCCCTACTAGAAAGCATTCTGTTTGCATACAGTTTTCACAGAACATTTATTTCACCTTTTTTGTGTATATCTTAAAGTTTGCAAGCAACTCTTCTCTCCTCCCCAGAGATTCCAAGCGGAAAACAGGCTTTGCCTGTATATTTCATTTTAAGCTAATCGCAAAAAGCTGTTGGGAGCAGAGGCAAAATGGGTACAAGAACAGACCAGCCTGACCAACATGGCAACACCAGGATGAACACAAAACGGCCACACCTGCAAATTTTGGTACAACTTTAGATGCAACTAAGAAATGTTTACATAACTTTTAAAAAATTCCATTTTCCAGTAGAAAACTGGTATGGTACAGTAGTCACAGGACTGGGTTTCAAATCCCCATTTGCTAGGAAATTTGCCTCATACAGTTGTTGTGAAAAATCACTTACAGAAAGGAAAGAATTCAAATGCAAATGTAGATGTATTTTTTAAAAATCGGGGTTAAAAAGACAAGCCAGCCTCAGAATGCAAAAACCTGACAGGGAAGAGAAACCCTAGCATCTAAGTATTGTGGGAGTGTCAGACGTGTATAAGGAATGTGACTTCATGATGCCAAATTACCTAAATGAGATAGCAACCAGCTTCATTGACAACAAAACCATCCCATTCCACACTAGTTCAACGAGTTGATCAGCAATCTCCCTAGAAACAGGGCTGTTAGTTTAACAGAGAGCAGCTGTTTTAGTCTTGCTTGCTCACTGGCACACTTGGCATGCAGCTAGTTCCATTGTCTCATGTATCAATTATTGAAACTCCCTGCTAGATCAGTAACATGATACTGTGGGCCTAACAAAAGGCACACAAGAGTGGTAATTAAAGAGCCAGTGGAAAGAATGTTTATAATTGAAAGAAAGGCTTCAACATTTATGTAAAAACTACCAGAATAAGATAAAGATGGCAATATACTTGAAATAAATGTCTTCCTGGAATTTCTAATATCTTATTAGCTGCATTCTCATTCAGAAATGCAGTTTTAAAATAAACTCAGAGGAGTTAGTAGCTGTAAGGTTACAAAGTTTCAGAACCTTGCAAATACATTTTCAGAGGCTGATCACATGTCTTCTGCTCCATTTATTCAGTGCCTTCCCCCTGCTGGGGAAGACCAATATCATACCACATCCCCACACACACAGCTTGTAAGAAAATTAGGAGGAGGGGAGATGAAGCTTGGCAGCAAAAGACACGTTCATGTGTTTACTCCCTATTTTCATAAATTAAAACTAACATTCACAACAGTGGGTGTAGCTAATTTTTCACCTTAGGAATTTATCTCAATAGAAAAACAGTTGATTATTCAAACCTTGCAGAAAGCTGAATTGGGCTGGGGGGGAATGAATGTACTGTACACAAGTCAAGCTTCTGAACTTTAGATCATTTTATTCATAAGGAAAATCTAAAAAACTTATGTATTTTGTAATATATATATATATATATATATATATATATATATATATATATATATATATATATATATATATATACACACACACACACAAAATATAAGTATTTTGTAGCCCATAGCCTCTATTACACACATCTAACATTAAGCATGTGACTATACTTTTTTGGCCTCAACTTATAAACACACACAAAAGCTCACCACCGTCTTAGATAAAAAACAACAAGAACCTGGGTTGAAGCCAAAAGTTCTCTGGAGAGTTCAGCAGACTAAAGTAAAGAGGAACTAGTGAATACGGCCTACACCCTATTACTAGCAGAATTTATTTACTTGAAAGGAAAATTACTTTTGGAGTGAGCCCTCTGCCCTTTAGACTGATGTAAACGATTTATATACTGCCAAACCTCAATACAAGCTTAAGTAATGTGCAGCTTAATTAGCATAGGCATTGCCAACAATGATCAGTTTTAATGTATTATTTTTGCTAAACTAAGAATTGTTCCATTTGTTCAGTTTAAGGTATTTTGTTCAAAATAATATATTTTTTATTACAGAACAGCAGGGCCAACTGTTCTCAAACGATGGCTAGTGTAGCGCTATGCAGAAGTCCAATCCATATGTTCAGTTACCACGCAGGGAAGAAGAGTGTACAAATGGTGTGCAAAGAGCAAACATGTGCAGGAAGTACCCACACTTATGCCCTTTCCACATGATCAGCAACTCTGCTTTCAGAATATTCAAAATGAGAAAAATCCTCAGCTTTCCTTTCCCCTCCAGCACTGATTTCCTAATTTGCTCACAGTCCTGAGCCTTGTGTGTTTCCACAAGGAATCATGTGTACCTATGCTGCTGTATAATGTAAATAGCCATTTGTTGTTTCAGCACAGAACTGTAATTTCATTGCCTGGGAATTCCATTTGTTTCGTAATATGAATGATTTAACTGGTGAAAAGCCTCTTGAAGAAGAAACAGTTCTCAAATCAATCACATTTCTTAACTGCATCCCATATTATAATCAGTGTTTGATTGAGCTGTAGGTAGTGAGTGTTCATGTGATTCTAATTCTCTATAGCCAGCAGAGCAGTTTATTTGGAAAACAAGCAATTACTGTCCATAACATTTTTTTTTTTTAAGGTGGAGAGGGTTTTGTTATGGAGAGATGTTTCCCAAAGACTGGGAGAAATGCTGCACACTCCACTCTACCATTATGTCACTTGCTTAAGCCTTAGAATAACTTGGCTTTAGCTGATCATGAGCACTAAAGCCTAAAGCCCTATGATGACATCCTATCCATGTGTTCACTCACTTCACAGGAAAGAAGAGCAGGTAAGAGTGTGCTGGCCCCACCCTGCCTCCCTGAAACTGCTAAATGGTCTGCCCAGAGTGAAAGTGCCCATGCACACACCCTCTCCCTGTTAGTTTTTTCAGACTGGCTGCTTGGAGAACAAGACGTTACACCTGAGCATTATATTCATGAAAAATCTTAAAACATTTAATTAGGATATTTAGTGAAGTTCTGGAGTACACAGGGCAGTTTAAGTATACAGACAAGATTGAATGAAAACTTATGGCCTGTTCCACAGATTAAAGATGCTTTGGTAACAATGCTTGTTGCTAACTTTACACTGTTAAAAGTTTAAGGCAGGCATAACAAAGACTGTAGGATTCTACTGACAGTGAAACAATGGCTTTAGAGAAGTATTCTAGGAAACCTAAGATTTCTCTAGAAACGTCTTTAAGAACTCCAGAATGAGAAGACTATCATTAGCAGACAATTTGCCCTGAAAGACTGCTTGTCAATTATTATTGATTTTACCCTGAATTAAAATAATTCAATTCATGCAAGTGGGCCCCATCAAGATTGCCAAGTACTTATATAAAATGAGTGTCACGCTAGTACCTGCCCTTAGACAATTTGCTGTGCACTTAAATTTCACGACAGGCATGCCACCAGGATTCCTTTTTTGACAAGACAGGAAGTTTTGAAATCACATGGTCTCTGGCCAGAATGAAAGAGTAGCAACACAGAGAAAAACTTGGGAAAGGATCTATATTGATTAACAGAAGTGAAGACACTTGTTAGCTCACTTTAAGGAGTTTATATATAAAAACTATATTAGAACTTTTTTACTAATTAACCTGGAGAAGTGATTTTGATTGAATATAGCCAAAAGTTACTAAAAATCTACACTGGAAGTAAACACAAGCATCCCAAAGAATCTGAAATGCCAACGGGTCAATACTTGACAGAATTAGTATTAAAATAATGTAATGCAAGGAATATTGGGATGTTTTGCTGACATGACGCCGTATCCACCTCAACAAGTGCTGTTAAGTGATCTCCATACCTGGGAGGAGATCTTGGTTTGCTTCCCACAATTGATCTAGACACCTTTAGACATATCTGCTATTTTGATATATATATTTATTGCTTTACAACTGTTGACCTTATAACCTTAGCTTGTTATTTAATTCTGACTTTGCATATCTTAAACATCATCATGTTACATGTTAAATTGCTGTTAAGCCCCTGTCTATAAGTTTGAACCTTACCTACCCATTACGATGTATTTGGAAAAGTGTGCTTTGTACACAAAAGCTCATACCTTGAATAAACCTTTGTCGTTCTAGTGTATTCTACTGAGTGGAAGGCTGGACTGTATTGTGCTACAAGAGAACATCCCCAAGGAGTTATGGGAACTACAGAGATTCGAAATCTTGGCTTGCCAGGGCATACAGTATCTACATAAAGTATCTGAGTTAGGGGCTTAAGAAGAAACAGAATGCATATCTCTTGCATGCAACAACTGAGGCCAAGCCCCTCCCCCCAAGGAAGTATTTTATGCTGTGCCTTCGCTACTTGAACAGCTCCTTTGGTAGTGGACTCAAATTATGCATACCAATCTCTTCTCCAAAGAAAATTTTGGCCTGATTCTGGGCATCGTAAAATATGGGAAGAAACTTTGAGAACATGCTTCCTTTGAGCCTAATATACTCCTTTGACCATGATGTTTAGCTCTTGACCTATAAGCACCACCAAATTTTATTTTCAAATCACTGTAGCTACAAAACACTGTGCAGTAAATGCACTGACTTGGTTAACAAAGTGACTGCAAAATGTCAGCACTATAATATTCTACATGGTTCTACGATGGTGAAGTCTAAGGAATTTATTGGCTGAGCTGCTCTGATGCCATGACATTTTCTAACTAGTCAGGATGAGCATGTTCGCAAAACACAAAAGCCATAATTCCTCCCCTCCCGCACATCTCACGAAACACAATTTGTGCTGCACAGCATCCCAACCACACTAAAAAATAATACACCAATGTTAGCAGAAATACAAGTCCATCCACTTCTGAAATTGTCAAGGGAGGGGAATTGCATGTACCTAGCCCCATCCCTAACACTAATTGCTGCTACACCACAAGAGGACTGAATGGCGCTGCTTAATCTCCCATTCTGAGCCCACTTCAGACATTACTTTAGAATGCCACTACTACCAAAACAAGGAATGCTAGCCACTTGGAGAACTGCTTATGTGAAATGACTCCCTGCGTAATTTGGACAATTTCAGCCCACAAAGTATCACCTCCCTCAGGAATGTTTCAAACTGTATGAGCTGCAGCACAAATACTGGTTCACGCTCATGTGACTGTATGGCCTTACTGCTAAAGCATGAAAAGAAAGCTAGAGTTTCTCTTTAATCAGATTTCATAAGGCTTCCAGCCTGTGTGCTCTTTTATACGTTCTGCTGCTCTTCACCACGCTACAAGGCAAGTGTCTCTTCATGTTTACAGATTACTTCTGCTAAACCATTGAGCGGAAGTTTCCAGCCTCTGTGGACTGCACCCCTGCTAGGCCTCAACTATCAATCTTCTTCTGAAGGGAAGCGATCTAGACTAGACAGAGAGGACGCTGCTTAGAAGAGCAGAGGTTCTGAGGGAAGCGCTCTTCCATCCTTAGCATTCCCTGGAAGGTGTGGTTAAGAGTGTGGGGTATATTATTAGACCCAGATCTCCTACTGGAGTAACAGGTTGCTACAGTGACTAAAATGTGTTCTCAGCTGCACCTGCACCATCAATTATCGTCTTGGACTAGACAACCTGGCTGCCCTGGCCCACACTATAGTAGCCTCGAGGCTTGACTATGGGAACACACTCTATCTGGATCTGTACTCAAGGCCAAGCAAAAACTAAAATTACTTTAAAATGCAACACCTGCTAACACCTGCTTATAGTTGGAAGAGCCTACAGGGCTCACATTACCTAAATCTTTTGACCTTTACCTTTGTTTTTGGTTGAGTTCACGTGCTGGTGCTCATCTTCAGAACCCTTCATAATGAGGGACTCGCATAACTGAAAAACTGCTTCACCATGTATGAACCCGAATGCCAGTTCCAGTCATTACAACAGGGGTTCCTTACTATTCCCTTCTTGAACTAGAGTGGGGACAACTGCAGTTTGTTCACTGTTTTTTTCATCTCACAGCCCCCATTTTATGTTTCAGCCTCTCTGAAACATATGAAATAAGCCTTTTCATTTATGGCTTTCAAAATGGGACTGTGCAACCAAAACTTTTAGTAGGGCATTTGGAGTTTAAGAAGTACACTAATATGAAACTTTAGCATTCTTCTTGTGAACCTTGTTGATGGTTTTTTCGTGTAATTTTTAAATGTATTTGGATCCTATGTCATTATGCACCCTGGATCCCCAGACTACTGGGAAAAGGGCAAGTTATAAAGATGAAATCATCCAAGCAGAAGCAAAGCAACATGACATGTAAGTAATTTCTAAGTAATTTCCTGACTCAGACATTTTAACTGCACAAGACAAAATCAAATCCATGCCCTTCATAAACACTGAGAGGGACTGTATGAACCTTGAAAGTTCAGGTTATTACTCAGTACAAACTGCAGTTCATGACATGAGTGTTAATTATGCTGCCAGACTCTGTTCATTTTTGTTGTATGCTACTTTTAGTAAATACAGCCAATTAATATGCCTCAGATCAGCTTTTACACGCATGCCCTCTCATAGATCTGCGTTCTCATCCCAGGGCTGCCAGTTCAAAGTTGGAAAATTCCTCGGTATTTGGGGATGAAGCCTCAGGAAGTCTAGAGTTTGAGGAGGAACCTCAGTGGGGTATGATGCCATGAAGTCCATCCTGAAAAGCAGCCATTTTCTCCAGGGGTATGAATCTCCACTGTCTGGAGATCAGCTACGATTCCAGGATGTTTCCAGGCCCCACGTGGAGGTTGGCAACCCTATCTCATCCACAGTTCAGTCTAGGGCCTTCTTGGTCATTAGCCTGATTTTACAGAATGACCTACCAGAGGAGGTCCAGAAGGAATCACTACTACCTCCTTCTAAAACAGTTTGCAATGCCATCAGATGGCTTTTTATTTGAGGCTGCCTTTGTGGGAATTGCCCTGAGGGCATTAGTCTCGTTACAAAGTGTTTGATCATTCTTATTTGTGGATATGTTTATGTACTTGTGTTTTGTTCTTTGCCTGTTGGCATATTTTTAGCTACTATGAAACCAAGAAAGGCAGGATAGAAATATTTAAGTAGCAGAACCAGTGACCTAAGATAAAAACTATTCAAGTTATGTCTTTTAAAGTTTCAGATTTCTGAAACACAAACTATTTTTAAAAACCTAATAAAAAGGCTTTTTTCCCTAGACAGTTATACAATAAATATTTACCCCTTCAAGCTTTTAATGGTGCTGCTTTCCAGATTTTGTACTTCTATTGTCTCATTCTCTGCATACTCAGATTTGTGCCAAAAGTTTAACTATTTTATTTACTTAAATGTGTTGACAACAGCTGTTTAGTGTTCCAACAATGCACTTCTAAACAGAGTTATACTCTTCTAAATCCACTGAAGTCAATGGGGCTTAGAAGGGTGTAACTTTAGTCAGGATTACACTGTAAGTGATATAGCCAGGGTACTTTGATCTTCCACTGAAATGGCATCTGCAAGTCACACCCAACTACAAATTTCATAGAAAGCTCTACAGAATTCAAAAAACATTAATACACTAAACAGCAATTGTACAATGAGCTTTTTCAATGCAGTGTCCAACAGAGCAACATCCATCAAGAATACAGCTTACATACTATTAAAAGTTGAGAGTATAGAAGTAGCAGAGGTCTTCGGCAACACTGGAATTTAAAGACCACAAAAATGGTTGTAATTTGGTTTTTAAAAGTCTGTACAGCACTAGAATGCAACATTTCAGATGTTCATTAATTTTAAGAGATGGATTCTCAGACACCACTACATAAAGATCTAAGAGGAAAAAGTGGAAACTCAGATCTACTAGTACTAGTATTTTGTGGCTCTTTTAGAAGCCGAGTGGACCAAAATTTTTATCTTTCCTGGCTCCCCAACCCATCATACATATCCCCCATATCACTTGAAAAACTTATTGAGGATTGAGGAACTCTTGGGAATACAACGGGATGGAAAGACTAGAAGTTCAAACATGAAATCCACAGAGCTCACAAACTATCCCTTGCACAAAGGTATCCTAAAACAAAGGTACCTTTTGGGTTTATATACGAGTATAAGTATATATTACTCCTAATAATTTCTGAAGTACAGATTATATCAAGTTGAATCAGAAGGAACACAACTGTGATCCTGTAAGAATACTTACAATTCACTTCATTAAGAAAAGAGTAAGACTGAAATAGCAAGATCACAAGAAAAAGATGATGTGTGTGAACATCAATGTGTTAGCCAGAAATTGGAGAAACAAGGGGAAGGGATAAACAAGTGCATATGAAAGGACAGAAAAAGATTCCTACCTTTAAACCGACTGCTATAAGATCTGTAACAACACTGTGTGAAAAAATGGAGAAAATGGAGACGTTAGAGAAGTAGTTATTGCACAGGCAGTGGTAAATAAAGCTAAAAGAAGAAAAAAGCCTAAAAATGCAATGAGTTATGGAATGTTTTTTGCAAAATAAAAGGGACAGTTTAGTAACACAGTAAGAGAAAGGAGTTTAGTTAGAACATGTAATATAGCACTGATTCTCTAGATGTGTTCATGAAACATGAAAAAATAGCTTTTCAACTGTCTGCCACATATACAAACCAAAAAAACACGATATGGTCACAGATACAAATGGAGTGTAAAAGTACCTCAGTGAGTATCTCATTACTTTTGTACAGTTTTTATGCTTTCTTATAAAAACTATGTATTCCACATTATCATCCTTGAACAAGTAAAGAGAACTGTCCTATTTCATCCATATATCTTTCTGAAGCTCTGAGCATCCTCTGTCCATATGCTAGATTGCCACTGTCATAAAGTTACTTTTTAGAGAGGAGTAGTCATCTTTATGATATGCAAAAAACAGATGGAGATGGTCGTTCAAGAAGGATGTTCTTATGAATAAACAGGACAGAGCTAGATTTTAAAGAAAACTGGGGTGCCAGGCTTTAAGGGCTATCTGTTCAACAAACCACTCAACAGCTGAAACAAGTACACAGTAAAGGATGACAGTTAAACATTCTAATGTGGTCACCTACTACTGCAACTACTCTTGGTAATATAGGTTAGATCCATATTAGTGAATAGTGCCCTTATTGATAGTACATTCCTTATTATTAAAACTGATAAATGCCTTTATACTTTGGAGAAAGACATTTGCTTCTATCTATATATGTGGCATGAAGTAATATAGACTTACAGATCCTTGTGTTAAATGCAATCCCCTAATATGATATGGAGAAATAATGCAGGCCAATCATGTATCAAAATGTGAAATAAGCTACGTATGCAATGTATTCAAGAACTGAACAGATTGGAGGGGCTGCCAAAGACTCAGATGCCATTTGATCAAGGGCTGGCCCTGTAGACAAGTCTGTAGTCTTTCCCAAGAAAGAAGAAATATTCCTGAGCACCTAAGCACAGTTACATTAATAAATGTCAAGCAGAACGTGTGACTAAACAACTGCAGCTTAGATATCATTATGACTGAGAAAATTCAGTTGCCTAAAAATAAGGAGAATTATCAATCTCTTTAGATATATTTTGTTATATATTAAGCTACTTCAGTGCACAGATATCATAACCAATGCTCCCTCTAAGCTGTGGAGTCTTGTGATTAAAAAAAATTCTACTTTGTGAGCTACTGGCATTAAAGTTGTCAGTGAGCAATTTGGCTGCTGTATAAATTAGTTTGCTCTGGAGCCATCCTTCCTGAGTTAAGACAAAAATGTGTGAGCTTAGAGGGAACACTGATCATAACCATCCCATCTGGAGAAAACAATCTGCTTCCATATGAACAATTCAAGAATTCAAGAAGCCATATACATAAACTGCTGTTTCAAACCATACTTAAGTTTACTTTCGTCATATGTAACACTTCATACTGGTCCACTAACTAGTCCAACAGTACTATTTCCGTATCATAATGTAGATTCACAGGCCAAAGAAACATCTTTTTGCTAATGAGCTTTTGAATTCATGAAAGTCAGTTTGGGAGACAGCGGCAGAATAGGAAAGAAGCCACGGTAGAAGAATAAAAGGGCAATATGTGGCAATTCGGTTCACAGATTGCATCTCAACTTTTATGAATACTGTGCCTAATAATATTTACCATGTTAACAACATATACTCATGCATCCATGTGCATATAAATAAACAAAAAAGGCAAACATGGATAAAGTGGAAGATCAGTCTACAAATGTTTGTGTACAATAAAGGTATGCCAAGTACTCAGGGAAGATCTTAGAGAAAGCTGCTAAGGAGACAATGGCTTCTATCAGAGAAACTACCTTCAAATACAGCCATTAAAAGGATACCACAATGCACTGCAGGACTTTAAAATTGTTAAACAACAAATTTACGTGGAGGGAAGTATCCATTTCAAAGTAGGTAATGCAAGGTATAGTACCAGATATGGCTCCACAGCAGATTACATCTTTCTACTGCAATCTCTTTTGGAACATGCAGAAACACCTTGACTTAACAAACAAGACTGGCTACAAGAAAATATTCTGAGAGGAAACAGCAGCAGTGCAAAAAGTAAAAAAACAATAAAATGAAGTATTTCAATTACTACAATACCTCAGCAATCCATACTAGCATCAATAACAGTGTCTGTTAACCTAACCATGATTGTGAACGCTGTACCCATAAGTTAGCTCTCAAAAAGGAAGGAAGGAAGGAAGGAAGGAAGGAAGGAAGGAAGGAAGGAAGGAAGGAAGGAAGGAAGGAAGGAAGGAAGGAAGGAAGGAAGGAAGGAAGGAAGGAGACAACCATCTGAAACAGGGGGAACAGACTGGAAACTTACAAGGCTGTTCTAATCACATGAAAATAGTCAAGTGAAGGTGTAGATGTTACACTGCACAAAGCAATTACTGAAGGATGGACATCTGGAAGATCTCTCAAGTAACTTCAAATGATAATAAGACTTGTAAGAGTCACTGACCCAGACACCACTGGCTACACAGACCTCCTCAAACATAGCCATGATCAAGGAAACAACGCACACTGTCAATTCACCATGTGCCTAACGGTCAAGACAAAGGAAGATCCATTTATGCTACCTTGAGTTCCTTGAAGGGTGGCGTAAAAAATGTGGCAGATGTTCAGGGGAAAAAACAGCTCACTTGACTATGTGTTTTATGCCAATAAAGATCAACTGAACTGAAACTGACTCCAGAGTCTAGACACAGTTCATGTACTCCAGAGTCATGTACAAAAAAGTTGTTTGTGGCAACTTGCATAACTAGCTTTTATCTGTATAACTTAGTTCATATCAGCACATGAGTGGATATGTTTAGAAGAATATGACATTTAAGGAATTTCAGCCGTCTGTGTTTTGGCATTCATTGGTTGCATCTGATAGCTGCTTCGCTTTTAGAAAAAAATGTTTATTCCACATGAATATCTAGATTAGGGTTAAAAAAATTGTCACCCTACTTTAGTACCACAATGAATACCAATGATTTTGCTAGTAGTATGAGCAAGTACAAGTTAAACAACACGTGATACCTTGTTACAGTAATACCATTCTGCAGCATGTAATACATTACATATACTCTCAAATGATTTACCCAGCTATGAATCTTAATAGAAACACTTCCATCTGTTTGTGAATGTCTCACTACAACTGGCTTCCATGATGCTGTTCACCTTTTAAAAGACCGAACTCTTCTTGTCTAACACCAGCACCGATTCAATAATCAACAGCCTGGTGAGAGTTCAGACTGTGATAGTAATGACAGTCTGGAAGCAGAGAGTACACCGCCATCATTTATAAATATCTATTAGTAATTACCAATATTTATTGATATGTTTACTGGCAGTTATAATTTTATATGTTATGATTTTATCAACTGAAATATTGGGGTTTAACTATTTTGCTGTTATATATATCCCCCCCCATGAGCCGCCCTGAGCCTGCCTTAGCAGAGAGGGCGGGATACAAATAAAAGAAATAAATAAATGTGGAATCTATCATGTATACCTTTTGTCTTACAGCCAACTCCTAAACTTATTCAGTTGGGAGAAAGAAAGCACTGCTCAACTTAGTTCATGCTGTTCTTCAACTTATTTGGAGCTGTCAGCATTGACATATTTACCATAGGTGAATTTGGAAAGAAGTCGAGAACAATATTTATTGCTGCATCAGAACAGTTAGGTTTTCCAGTTTGAGTTTTTTAAAAAAAGTTTTGTTGACTATTTTTATTTCCTGTTCTAGTTGCACTAATCAAGATGTGGACACTAAACTTGCAGTTGGAAGTCAGAGCTCTAAATCACATACGCCAGTCACGGGGAAGGGGGGGGGGTTATAAACAGAATGTTGCTAGGGAACATGCCAGGTATGGCTGTTTCTGTTACCTCTCTGCTGGAGAGCAGCTGACTTGCAGCTCATGAGACAAATAAAATATTATTTGGAATCTCAGTTAACATGAAAACTCTGATGTGAGCACCAGTATAAAGTCCCAATTCCAAACAATTAGTCATTACTGAACAGGATTCTTTTGCAGTATTTACTGTTTTTCCTTTTTACAATTCTGTGTGGTTGGGTAGTCTGAGAAAGTGAGTTCTGCGAAGCTTTATAATGAGGTTTATGGCTGACTAGGAAGAAGGCCCATTGTACCCACAAATACAACAGGCACTAGCTTGGCCGCCTGGCAGTGCCCCTCATCTCCCTCCCCTCCCGGGCGCTCCAGTCCCTGGTGGGCTCAGGCACACTGTCTCCTCCCTCCCCGCGCCCACTCAAGGCCTCGGCAGGCCAAGTCACCCGGCCTGCCCCCTGCCTGTCTGAGGCCCCAGTGGGCCAATTGGCCCAACGTCTCTCTCCCCACTGCCGGCTCGAGCCGTCAGCAGGAAAAGGCGGCCGGCATCATTCCTGGCCCATTTGAGGCACCTGCAGGTGAAGCTGGCCAGCCGCATCCCTCCTCCCATGGCCAGATCAAGGCGGCAGCGGGCCAAGGTGCCCGGCCTCATTCCTCCCAGCCTGTTGGAGGCCCAGGCAGGCCAAGCCGCCCAGCCTCGCCCCTCTCTCCACCGCCCACGCAAGCCGCCACCATGCCAAGGCAGGTGGGCTCGTTCCTAATTTCCTTGGGGGCCCCCACCCACTTGTCACCAAGCCGGCTGGCCATATCCCTCCCCCTTGGCCCATTCGAGGCGCCAGTGGGCCAAGCTGGTTGGCCTCATTCCTCCCCCCTGCCCGTTCGAGGCACAGCACCCACTGGGCCCTGGCCCCCGATCCGGGGGGAGCAGCTGCAGAGCAACCGCAGAGACAGGCGAGGCACTGGGAAGGCACGGCGCTGCTTTAGGCTGGAGGAAGACAGGACGTATGTTCAGCAGAGCAAAGGCACTATCTTCTGAGCCATGTTTGGGCTGGCGCCACCTCTGTGGGTGGGAGTCAGAGAACGCAGCCAGTGGCCATGGCCCCTGTTGTGAGAGGCAGTTCTTGCAGCCAATTGATTCTGGCGTGCCTCAAATCTTGCCACCCCAAATCAGCTTTATAATATAGGAGAGATACTTGAATTTATCTCTTCCCCCTCTTTCAAACATGTGAGCCAGCATTCCACCCCCTACACACAGTTATTTCTAAACTTTTTGGGAGGTGAGGGGCGAGTTTAAAACAACTAACGATACTTGAATAAACCTGTATTATTTATAAAATGGTGACTACTTAAGCTTTCCTTCACTGATGAGAAGATCAAGATGAAATGAACAGTACAATTGTGAGGTGACTATTTATCAGAAGAGAAAAAAATACAAATGTCATTATCTGTACAACTACTTAAGCTATGAAGACATTCTAATTATTCAAAATATTTAAAATGATGTAAACATCTGTCAGCCCATTGTAATTTATCAGAAAACACTGCCATTTCTGGGGGAGAAGGATGACATCGCAAGCATTTTACACACAGGTATCCCAATATAAATTTATATTATCAATTCTGTTTTACATCATGGGAAAAACTTTCCTGTTAATATTCAGTTTTATTGTAATGATTTTAAACATTAAGAAGGTATGAGCCTTGCTGCTTCAAGTGCTTGAAAATTCAGCTCTGGATGAAAACAATTTAGTCAGGCCTAATGTTTTAATTAGCAGCTTTAATCAGTCAATGTGGGCCAATATTGAACTATAAAGGCTGTATAGTAAGGGTACACACTTACTGTAGGGGAAATATATTAGGATCCTACTGCCTTGCTCATAGCAAGCTAGCAACAGCTGAAGTCCATCTTGGTGGCCATTCTTCCTGTAGATATTTTACCTAGGCAAGCCAGAGGCATGAGCCCTGGGTTTTCAATTCCTGGCTTGAGAGCCACACAGCTGTGGCAGATCTGGACAAGCCAGATGCGTTTTTTTACATATCTGTTTTTCAGTTTGGTACTTTTCTTCCTTTAAGCCACTCTGGGGAGAAAAAGGAGCCTAAAAATGCCCAAATAAATTTTTCTGTGACAAAACATTTAAGGTGACTACTCCTAACTCAGGATGTACAAATTTCATAGATTTGTTTACTAGGTTTTTAGTCCTCAAATCACCTTTACTGAGACTTTAAAGGTAAAGGTTTCCCCTTGCTCGAGAGCTAGTTGAATCTGACTCCAGGGGGTGGTGCTCATCTTTGTTTCCAAGCCGAAGAGACAGTGCTGTCCGAAAACATTTCCGTTGCCATGTGGCCAGCATGACTAAATGCTGAGGCACACAGAACACTGTTACCTTCCCACCAAAGTGGTACCTAGAGGCTTTAGCAACGTAAAAATGTTTAATCAATTGACTAAACAACAGATCTACTGGAAATTCTTTATCTAACTGATAGCCACTTGTAATGAACCATCAATACACTTTATTCATATCTTTCTAAAAGAAAACCATAAGTAACTTACATCAGGTGTCTTCTGAATTTTATAACAAAGGACTTTAAATCTCATACACCTCATGAAGACTCTAGACTGGTGTAGCTACTTCTGATCTATATTGTTCAACCCAGCCAACTGACATATGCCACACTTTCCCTCAAAGGTATTTTGGCAATATTCCCTTCAATCATTCAGGCAAAGTAGAATGAAATGAAACCGTTGTACAGCATGCAAATACTCAGAACATATTAAAATGAGTCCTAAACACTGTGTTCATGTTTTCTAAGACCTCCATTACACAACCAATTCTCACTCCCATCATAGTACACATGAACCTGCCTTATACTGAACCAGGATCACTGGTCCATGAAGGTCAATATTGCCTACTCAGACTGGCAGATCTCCAGGGTCTCAAGCAGAGGTCTTTCACATTGGTTACTGCCTTGGTCCTTTTAGCCTGGTACAATTATAGTACAGGGTATATAATTCAAGGCCTTTATTAACTAGTATTAAGATCTATACCCAATAGAAATATACAGATATTTAAGCTAAAGTAATAACCACACTGCATTGATAAGCACATCTACACCTTTGGAACCAATCAATTACATGTTTCTCGTTTTTTCTGCAAGGTGCTCAGTATGGCATACACTGCCCTCCCCTTCTCCATTTACTCTCCCAACAAATGTGTTAAATAGTTTAGCCAGAGCAAATAACTGGCTCAAAGTCACCCAGTGAGCTTCACAGCACTGGGAATTTGAACCCATGTCTGCCAAGTCCTAGACTGATACACTAACGATTGCACCTCACTGTTCCTTTACACAAGGTTAATTCATTCCATCTTAACTACACTAAGAGGCAGTATTATATTACCCCCATTTTATAGACAGCAACAAAGCAAAATCAGGTACTTTAAGACATACAACTTTGTACCTAAAATATGAAAGCTACCTTCCAAGTCCAATTCCTGCACCATAACTGTAAGAGTATGTAACATTCCAAACAGATACCCCACAGACCAGACACTTGTCTTAAGAACCTTTGATTCTCCTGCCTCAAGTAAGTCACCTGTCCAATACATTTGGATGAAAAATGCCTGAATGCATAGCAAGAATTAAGGCAGAAAACAGATGCAGATCTAATTACATTAGGTTTTGTATGGGGCTCAGTAATGTCACATCCACAAGACTGGCAGGCAGAAACTCCATCTTATGCAATACTGGGTATTTCCTTGAAAATTATACACAATACACAATCTGCTGAAAATCTATTTTTATAAATCTAGAGCAAAAACCTTAATTGCATTCACTACAGAGCAATATTTACTTTTGAATTAGAAATGAAAGTTTCACTAAAATTAAGATACTTGCTTTGGTATAACTGCATGCAGGTTGTAACATGAACCAATTTGGTTCAAAAGATGTTAAACACAATTGGTCAAGCTCCATTCCTAGACTGCTTGCTTGATTTCATGCAGAGAAAAATGTGGTATATAAGAAATCCACGGGTTTTGTAACTATCACATGAGAAGCCAAACATTTAATTATCACTGCTTTTGTCTGAAGGCTTTGCTTGCTTATCTTTTCTGAAGCGAGTAAATGTGATTAGTGACCCAGCCTAACCAGTCTAGGCTACCCATAAAAATTCTATCCACTATGACCTGCAGAATCCTTAGTGACTCAGGCAAGACACTTAACACCACTGCTCATAAACACATATCTTAGTCCAAAATCTTGTTTTCAGAAAGGCTTTTCCGCTGATGCACCAAACAAAATTAAATATATTATTCTTCTGCTGTTGTTATTCAGTGGCACAGTTGAGTCCGACTCTTATATAACATTCTTATGCTATCATACTGTATTTCTTCTGAAAGACACCATGACCAATAAAACCTGAGCTTAAGTTTCTTAAACTGAAAAAGAAATGTCAGCTTTCAGTTTAGTTATAACTTTTAAAGCCCAACTTTTTTCCCCTTCATTCCTCGCTATGCTGAACAACTTCTGAAATCAAATTGTGATAATGAGACACAAAACCAACAAGGCAATTAAGTTGCTTATACCAACTTATTTGGTAAAACAGAATGCAGGCTTATAGATTTCAAAGGGTTCTTCACACGGCCAGTAATTTTTTTTTATTCTTTCCACTTTTTCATATAACACTGAACTGACTGTTTCAAAAGATGCTACCAATCTTGGAATCCTTACAATCACAATACTTCATATATTACTTGACCAAGAAACCTCAATTGCTTCAACATACAACGCCATGTTTTTGCATTACTTTTTGTCCTCTTTAAGCATGAACTGTGCAAGATTCTACATGCAATTTAATCTTTAATATTAAACACCTTACAAAAATGAAAAACATTTCTCTTTACTTATGATTAAGCCTAGCAATCTGAGACACAGTGCACATCCTTGGATCACGCAAAGGCTTATGGGTCAAACTAGATGATAAATCACAGATCTCATTTTGTCTTTAAAAACTGAATTACAGATGCATACACCACTGATTTGGTTCAGAATATGGGGAGAGGGACTTTCTAACCCTCCACTTCAGAATGGTTTTGCCAGCAAAAATAACACCCTCCACCCATGCCATTACTAGCTTTTAAAGGAAATAACATTTCCACAAGTATGAGCCTGCCCAGATACAGAGAATGGCTGAGGTTCTGTTACGGGTCCCTACTTCATCTGAAATATGGTAGTGAATTCTCACGGAACAGCCTGCATTCTTAGATTCTACCATTAACTGTGATGAGCACTACTTTGGCAGGCCTTCCAACTTATCTATTCTGAAACACTTTTGAAAAATATTATTGTTGGTGCACTTACATTTTGAGATGGGTTTTTTTTTGTGTTTTTTACAGATTATAGTACCTTTGTGTTTCTATTGGTAATTAGGACCTTAGATGCTGCAGGAAGAGAGAAGTGGTATATCAACAGTATATAGACAAAAATAACATAGGTGAGGCATTTCTCTGAGACTCCTTGGAACACCTTGGCTTTTAAAAGACAGATCTACGATCTCCATCCTGCCAGGTTTTACCTTAAGATACATTACAGTTTGGAGACAGTTTTCTTAGTAATAAAAGCAGAGAAATCAGGCGACCTGTCACATGATTTAAAGTTATCTTATCTGATCTTTGCAGCACCAAACAATTTCAACAATTTCAACCTAAGCTCCAAGCAAGCAATAAGGTGCAAAGAATTTACAATAAAGTTTTAGTTAGCATTCATAATATAGTGGGGTACTGCCTATTTGTATGAAGCAGCTTCTGTCATATCACTGTAGTATTCTATTATTGTTATTCTTATTTACTACATTTATTAATCACCCCATTCCTAGTATTGTAGGGCTCTGGGCGATATACATAATATTAAAAACAATCATCAAGTAAAACAGTCAAATATATTGGTAGGGAGGGTGGGGTATAAATCGAATAAAATAAATAAATAAATTACAGTGAAACAGATCACATTCTAGTCATAGGAATCATCTGAAAACTGTATATAAAATTTATAAAAGCTTATTATACATAAAAATAACTCCTAAAATTAGTACATTAAAACTCCAATTTCTGAAAAGTCATACGATGGTATCAAAAAACCACATAGGAGGCATTGGCAAACATTTTGTCAGATGATAAACACTTGAGGAGCCAACATTGCTGATGGAAACACAGGGTTCAGTTTCATGGCCATGAGAGGGCAGAGTTCTAATTAATTAGTTAATGGACTTCATCAGTATCAAGTCAAGATTACAGTTGTAAGCTTCTCCAGTTGTTGCTTATGATAGTACTATACCAGGACATACAGTCACTGCTACCTTAAGGTTTTAAAAAAACGCTTTTTAAAAAGTTCTTCAGCTTCATTTTTAAGCACTTTAACTTAAGGCGGCGCTCTCTTTCCTGGTTCTCCAAACACCAAGAGGAACAGAAGCACAGTGCACTCTAACAACTACCCCTTCCTGTGGCTCTCTCTCATCCTTGCTGTCACTATCTCCCACCCCCAACAAGGAAGAACTTCAGCGGCTTCCGCTACTGCAAAGTTTATTTCTCCCCCTCTAGAACCAGCTCGTTTCATCGAAGTCACAAACGCAGCTCCTTCACTCCACCCCCACTAATGCGCACATTACTGGTTTTCATCTCGTTGCCAGCAGATCAAAATGGAAGTAGGAAAAAAAAACAAAAAAACCCGAGCATGCTTTCATTCAGTCCCCGTCCCCCGCAACCCGGGAGCAGCAGCAAAACTCCTTTCGTAAAAGAAGCTCACACCTATCAAGCGGCCACCGCAACAGAACGCACTATCCAGTTTTCCTCGAGACAGTCTCGCTGTTTTATTCACGCAGCCCCCCATCAAAAAAAAAAAGAGGAAGCGAAAGCAGGGTGAAAAGGAAGAGAAATCTGTTGATCTTTCGGGAGTAGTTTTTGTTTGTTTCAGAGTGTTTTTCTTTTTAAAGACAGGAAGGCGGGGGGGGAGAAGAAAAGAGCTCCGACAACAGTATGGCGTGACTTTGCTCCAAGCGCAATAAATCCTCAATGAGTTTAAGGCCAGCTCATACCGTGGGCCAGCCATACCTGTGGGAAAAGTTATAGAGTTTCTTCCCTTCCCCCAGTATCCCCCCCCCACTCCAGGTTTGGGAGAAAGGGAGGGGAAACCGAGGAAAGCGGGGGAGCTTGTTTTCTTCATCCTCACCTCCCCAGGAAGCAGCTTCGACTACAAACTCCACATGACCCCTCCTTTTTTCCCAAGGAAGGGAGAGAGAAGAGGTATGGAGGGAGCAGAAAATAAATGCTTAGGGAGGGATTGGGGGGAATTTTATTGGCAGGGGAGTCAAGCTACCTACCTCGTGTGTGTGTGTGCGTCGTCGACCCCCCCCCCGCAAACCCTTCCTTCCCCCACGTCGCCTAACCTCACTCCCCCATCCCTGCCCCACCTACTTCAGCGCCCTCCTCCCCTTTCCCTACCTGCGCCAGCTGCGCCTTGCTCCCCCCTTACCCCACAGCAGCGCCTCGCTTCCCACCTGTCCCTCGCAAGCCCCACTTCTTCTCCTCCAGAGACGTCTCGCCCCCCCCCCCTTACCTCCGTTCTCCTCCCCCACCCCGGATATGGTGCGTGTACAATGCAAGCGGAGCCGCCGGCCGAGCGCAGGGTGGCCCCGCGAGGTGAGGAGAGGGCGGCGGCGTGCGGCGGCGGGGGGTCCTCCTCCTTCCCTCCTCAACAGGCGGGTGGAGTCCGCCCGTTCCCAAGCGCCAGGGCGAGGCAGGTACTTACCCATCCATGGCACAGACAGGAGGAAGGAAGCGGCGAGGGACGGGACGCCGAAAGGGGGAGGGAAGGGAAAGGGAGCGAAGCGGCCGCCTCACTGAAGGAAAACGAGAAAGGCTGGGTGGAGGAGGGGCGGGGCTGCCGGCGGCACGCATGCGTGGCAGCCGGGCTATGCCTGCCCCGCCTCCTCCTCCGCCTGCCTTTTGCCAGGGTTTAGGGACACACCCGAGCGTCAGCTGGGGAAAAGGAAAGGCGAGGTTGGGGGACGGAGGAAGCGTTGAGGCCGGACAGCCAGGCAAAGGGGCGCGTGCCTGTTTGCCGGCTTCGTTTTGAACGGCCAACTGTCGTTGCTTCGTACTCGCGCGCTCACAAGACTGAAGTCGCGGAGCGCGCGGCGGCGGCGGCAATAACAACATGGGTGCTCTGCTGCTTGTTCGTGCTCCTCGTGGGCGGGGTGTGTGTGTGTCGCCTTTTCTCCCAGAGCCGCCTGCTTGTTTCTCCCCGGCGGGGAGGGGGAGGGGAGGGTAATCCGGAGTCACGACACGGGAACGTTCCGGGGGATGGGGCGGGGGACTGGCTAATGAATCGGTACAATTCTGCCTGCGTTTCTAAAGTGGCCTCGCAAGGTTTCTTAACTTTTGGCTTCGGGTATTGATTAGGTTGACTACTGTGGGGTGTTTGGGGCTGTGTTTTTTTAAAACTCCTCTGTAGAGAGACAAGACGAAAACTTAAAAGTAATGCGCTCCCAAGCCTTTCTCTTGTAAAAGGATGTTCTGAAACGATTCCTTGTCTTATTTCTTTCCTCAATTTTGGTATTTTAGAAAAATTATATCATAGGTTAGTGGGTTGATTTTACCAAACTATTTTGCGCCGGAGTCTGGCTATAGAAAAGCAAAGGATGCTGTTAAAGGATTATGACTTGGTAATCCCATGCGGAGTAACTCCGTATAGGGTTGCCCTGTAAAATCAGGAAGGTGTGCATAAAATCACGAAGGTGTGCATTGGTTTCAATAGGGTTAGGTCTGCCCCTTTGTTGACCTGTAGCCCTTCGGATAACTAGGTGTCCTTATATTGGGGTATATGGAACTCCAGCATAGTAGTTATACGCACCTCAGATATACCGAGCATAGAGATAACCTGAGATAATCCTAAATTTGTTCTCTCTTATCCTGATTGCCCCCTCTCAGTGAAAATGCTTGCCTTTTGAATGCATGGGAGATTATGGGGAATTGCACAATAGCCTGTCAGTCATGCAAATTGAGTGGAAGGTGTGTCTTCATTCAGTCAACCTTTTTGGAGGATAGCTAAATCAGCAATTATATCTGCATCAGGAGTGACTGAATGATCCAGTCACATGGAACCAGATTTTCAGTGGGTGCCACTTGCTGCATTTTTGTGTGAGTCATTGGTCTGGCTTTGTCTCTGTCCAAACAAACAATATATCCAGAGGAAAAGCTCATAAAGGTTCAGTGGATGGTCGTTGGGCAAAGCGGGAATTCAGACTGTAATGTGGCACACTATACATCTATTTTAGATTTCTGTCCCAGTGGCTTTGGCAAACAATACTTGGCATGTGTGCTAGTGTGATGTAGTAGTTAAGAATGCTGGACTAGTGTCTGAGAGAGCCAGGTTCAAATCCCCACTTGTGCCATGGAAGTTCACTGAGTGACTTTGTCCAGTCATACTTTCTCAATCCTAACTTGCATCACAGGGTTGTTGTGAGGATGAAATGGAGGAGAGAGTGCTGTAAGTCTCCATGGGGCCCAGTTGGGGAGAAAGGCAGCATATAAGTAAATAAATTTTTAAAATTGGATTGTTTTGTTTAGAGGTGGGATGATTTTTACTAGTTCTAGTTTGACCTAAAAGGTGTAACAGAGGAAAGCTTCCCTTCCCCTATTCAGAGTGTAATGTTCACATAAATTTCATGTTCTTTAACTTGCCTTGCACAGTGGCTTAGTGAGCACTCAAAAGACAGAGATTATAGATTACAGAACGTATTATCCATTTTGGTAGGCCCCTACCAGCTGTGGTCCCCCAACACCTAACACTTGCTGGGTGTTTGGACTAGCCATACCATCTAGAACAACTTTCCAACTGATTTCAGTGGCGTCAATCCATGTTTACATTACTTTGTAGATCAGCTATCATTGTTGAAACCTTTGCTGAGATCATAAAGAGCACTGCCTTCTTGAATGAGTCTAGTATTCCATCTCCTACATGCAGCTAGATGGCTCTGGGAAACACTCGAACACACATGATGATGACATCTCCTTTTCTTTGCCTCTCAAATATCATTATAGTCTGAAAGAAGTGGATACCACTCATTGCACAAGAGAGCCATGTGAACATCTAAATGCACACAGAGTTTTTCACAGAAGAGTATTTAGGGGAGATTTGGATTCTCTGTTATACTCAAGCTGAAAGTCTTTGTGTGTTTCAGATGTCAAAACTGCCATTTCTGTTTGCTTTGCTAACTGATGCCTAAGCTTTTATATGAAAGTTGGAAGAACTGGGACAAATCCCAACTGTCTTGCAAATGTATGAAATGTTTCCCAACAGGCTGGTCAGTTCTTAGTGCTGCAGTATTGTCAGCAGCAAGCATTCTAAGAACATGAGCCAGGGATGTGTGCGTAAATCCTATCAGGCTCTGATATTCAAAGCACTGTCCTGTCGCCAGTGTTATTGACCACAATGGGTCTGTGCCAGTGAAGAACTATAAGGATTAAGTTGTTTTATCTTTAGTCAGCCTTTGGGTTTCACATTCGTTATACAGGCCACATTCTTATTCTTTTCAAACAGGGAGATGTATGTAACATAAAAATCTTACTACTTTAACTTTGGTGGGACCCCTCTGAATCACTGTTAATACCTGATGTAGGTGAGGATGATCAAACCTTAATTTAGTGTGGGATGTGCATGCTCCAAGCTAGGGTTCTTGAGATCAGTTGCTGGAGTGGAAGAAATCGGAGTCTGAAGTGCAATACTTAAATGTTATATCTACAGTCCAGACCCTATTGCATAGTTTACTGGATGACCCATCCATATTGATTTAATTGTCTCACACTGTGTGATCTACTTTGAGTTTGGTGAGAAAAGTGGAGTATAGTTGATATAAATAAAAATAAAATGGCATTACTTTGTTGACCAAACCAGATTCGTTCTATTTATACCAGGCCTGGCCAGTTCAAGCCCTGCCCACCTGTCACAGTGGCACACACCTGCTTTCTTTTATGCCTGAAGTAGAATATGAGACCTAAACACACACAAGCCTGTTTCCACATTAGACACTTTGTCTGGAATTGCCATTGTTTCTTTACCAGGTTATAAGGGAGAATTCAGATGCAGTGGCAACCAGACTATTGCACATGTACGTTTTCTGTGTTGTCCTCATCTTTTTTCAAATTTGGTTTGTGATAATATTGTTGGCTTTGAACAGAATTGCAGTGTTAGTCTGTCCAGTGCGCATGGACAAAATGCGACTGATGCACTTGGAAAGAGGAACGTTCAAATCATTTGGCTGGTAATGCCCCCACCATTTCCGGGTTGCACAGCCATTTTAAAATGTCCTGCAATGCAGTCCCTTCCCTGATTATATTTGAACAGCCTGTGACTGCAATAAGGAAATGAAATCAGGAAATACTTAATTAGGGCTAATTACAGTAACAATGGGGGAGAGGAGCATAAACGACAGATCGCTTTAAAATAATAAAGGGCTTCATGAAATTGCTTGAAATAGTCCAGAATGTTACAGAAGTAAAGAGTGCTAGGTGAAGTACTGTAAAATTGACTAGAATGTTGCTCTTTTCTCTTCTGAAGAGGAAAATACAAAGCAAGGATTTTTAGCAGCGGTCTCCAAGGCTTACAGATTTGGAGAATGAATGGGAAAATCCCTCCTGTATTGATTACTTCTGAGAATGGGGACTGTGGCAGGAAAGAGAAGCAAGCAAAGAGGCCAGTATCCCTGGCTTTCTGGAGACTTTCTGGAGACAAATCCAGAGTTGTCATAATATGCCACCCACTCCTGTCACTGCCCTGGGAATGACTGTTGCAGAATAGTATAATGTGAATATGGTGCAATATTAAGTGCTGAGTAGAGTCAGTAACGCTGAAATATCCCAGAAGAGAAAGGATCACATTCTCAGGTTACTAACCAGATGAAGTCAAGCCTAGAGGTATGAAGGCCCCCTGAAAAAACAATTTAAAAGTTGGGGGGGGACCATTATGTGTGGGTTTTTTCCTGAGAAACTTTCGGAAAGCATGGGGGGGGGGACTGAATTATTTTCTCTTTATGAGTGAGAAAATCTTGTCAAGAAGCATTTTGCTCATTCCAAATGTAGCACATGGAAAAAGTCCAAGGGCTTTCATTTTTTCCAGTGGAAATATTGGGAAATTTGGGGGAGCACTGAAAATAAGTGAAATACCTCTTGAGACAAAGTTTTTCTCACTTAAAATGTATAGCATGTAGTTTTTCACCCCTTTTCAGAACAAATGAAATGAAAGACCAGGTTTTACTTGAAATATACAGTATTAAAACTTTTTATGTAAGACATATTCACAGCATCTCTATATAATCTCTGAGCGTATTGGCCGTTTCCAGCTCTCCCATTGTCTGTGCAATGCGCTCCATCAGCCGTCACTCAAGAGTACTCACATGCCATTGTCGGGGTGCTGGGTCTGCTCCTCTTCCCTACCCAATCCCACTTCAGCCACTGTTCCCTGTCAGAATAACTGGCAAATGGCTCACTCTGTTGACGAAGACACTTCTGCTTGGCAGACTGCAGGACTAACTTTTCTCTCAGTGTCTGTGGTAGGCAACCAAGCTTGGTTCTGTCAGTACAAAGATGAAACCCTTTCCAGGCCTTTGTGAGGAACTCAATGGGGCCAGTCCTGACTAGGGTTGCCAGCTCCAGGTTACGGGAAATTCCTGGATATTCTGTGTCTAAGGAGGCCAGAGTTTGGGGAGGGAAGAGGCCTCAGCTGAACAGAATGCCATAGAGCCTACCCTCTAAAGCAGTTATTTTCTCCAGGGGGGAGAAGTGATCTGTTGTCTAGAGTTCAGTTTTGATACCCAGCAATCTTCAGCTTCCACCGGGGCCTGGCAGACCCAGGTTCTTGCTGTGGAAGCTGTGATTTTGGACCAGTCACAGACTTTCAGTGTAACCCCCTCCCCCGCCCACTGCCAGCTTGGCCACTTTCCTGTCAGACTAAATGGTGAAAATTGCTAGGCAACCAAGCTTGGTTCTGTCAGTAAAACAGGGTGGTTGGGCAAGTCAAAAGGGGGAGAGAATGATGTAAGCTGCTCTGGTCCCCATTGCAGAGGAAAACTACGTTTCCTCCTGGGGAACCATTGTTGCCAATCTCCAGGTGAGGGCTGGAGATCACTCAGAATTACAACTGCTCTCCAGATGGCAGAGATCAGTTCCCCTGGAGAAAATGGTGGACTCTGTGTCTTTATACTCTGCTGAGATGGTCCCCCTATGACAATCAATGTGACGTAGCAGTCAGAGCTTTTGAGCACGGTAGAGGCTGCGGGGGTGGGAGATGGAAAGCTGAAAAGTGAGGGACAGATAATGGCAGGTTGATGCTTGGCTGGGAAGGAGATAGGGTTGCCAACTCCAGGTCGGGAAATTCCTGGAGACTTGATGGGTGGAGCCTGGAGAGGGTGGGGTTTGAGGAGGGGTGGGACCTCAGACATAGACTCCACCCTCTAAACCAGCCATTTCCTCCTGGGGAACCATTGTTGCCAATGTCCAGGTGAGGGGTGGAGATCACTCAAAATTATAACTGGTCTTCAGGCAGCAGAGATCAGTTCATCTGGAGAAAATGGTGGACGCTGTGTCATTATACCCTGCTGAGTTTGCCACAGCAAATTGACGCTGAGTGCCCAAGGCCAGGGCACTCTCCCAGAGCCTCTTTCTAGAGTTCATTGTATTTAGTTCCACAATGGGCCTTATTCCTAGTCTTCTATAATTCTCCTAATGCATTGGCCATTTCCAGCACTCCATCAGCCATTGGCCCATCAACCACCAAAGAGTACTCGCATGCCATTGGCTGGGTGCTGCTGGGTCCTCTCTTCTTCCCCACCCACTGCCAGCTTGGCCACTTTCCTGTCAGAATAAACTGTGAAAACAACTTTCTCTTCTGCTTGCCTCTGCCATGGCTGGCTGGCTACTAAGGTGGGCCAGTGGCTGTGAAACTATTGTCTTCAATGTCCTGCTGTGTGGCTGACTTTCCCCTAGGTTTGTCAATCTCTAGGTGGGACCTGGAGATCTCCTGCTGTTACAATTGATTTCTAGATGACAGAGATCAGTTCCCCTGGAGAAAATGGCTGCTTTGGAGGGTAGACCCTATGGCACTATACCCTGCTGAGTCCTTCCCCTCCCCAGACACTTCCCTCCACAGGATAACCCCCCCCAGATTGTCAGATATTTCCCTACTTAGAGCTGGCAACCCTACTTTCCCTTCACTGAGTGTTGCTAGGCAACCACACTTGGTTCTGTCAGTAAAAGGCAGGGAGAGGACACCCTATCCACTCTATTTTGGCCTTTGGGAGAAAACTCATTGGGGCCAATCATGACTAGGGTTGCCATCTCCAGGTTGGGAAATTTTGTTGTGGAGTCAACGGAAGCCAGAGTTTAGGGAGGGGTGTGGCCTCAGCTGAACAGAATGCCATAGAGGCCACCCTCCAAAGCAGTTATTTTTGCTGGGAGCAGAGAGAGATCTGTTGTCTAGAATTCAGTTGTGATACCAGGCAGGCCTTATTCCTAGTAAACTGTAGACACATTCAGTGTTTTATTTAATTGTAAATATTTTGCACTAATTAATATGCTTAATATTCAGTATTTTCAATTTTGTAATGTTTAACTTAACATCCAAATATGCTGATAGTCCTGCCTGTTTTTAATGTATGAGACCGTGTCTGCTCAAATAATACTAGTTCTTGTTTACTATAAAATTTGTTTTCTGTCTTCAACATTTATTTTTTTAACTTCTCAGATAGCAAAAATCATGATACATGTGTTATGGTAGCATAGAATGTAGCAATTTCAGTTTCCCACCAGACCTCTGTTCCTGTTGTTTTTTAAAAGGGGGGGAGGACTGTGGAGGGGAGGTTGTTATGTGGCTACAAATTTGTGGAAATTTTCCGTCTCTAGTCGTACCACAAGGTTCCTAGTACAAGCTCCAGAATCCTTGATAGAGGGCATAGCAGAAGTGGACAGGATAATAAAGAGATAGAAAGCTGGCATAGAAATGTTTTAAATACAGAAATAATTTAAATTGGTTTTATGTGGTGGACTTTTCTGATTGATTTAATTATATTTTTTGTTGTTACTATATACCACCTCAAGAACTTTTCTGTTGAGAGAGGTGGCATGAAAATATTTTAAATACAAATACATAAAATATTTTTTGCAGAGCCATATTAGTGGTGGATAACTCATGCAAGGGAGCCAAGCCATTTCCTTCCCAGTAAGGAAAAAATGTCATGAACTGTTCACTGCACCAAGATTGCCTCTCCAGTTATTAAACTTGGTTACTTTTTAAATAAAAATTAACAAGGAGGTGATATTTTTTAAATTCCTGTATTAATTGATTTACTAGCAGGTGTTGAGAGGAAGGAGAGTTGAATGTGTAGGGTATTGCTGATAAAATAGCTTTTCTTTGTACAAAATATTCCATGATTACTCAAAAGAAAGGGCAAGAAATGTGATCTAGAGAAACCAGTCTAGTGAACTGTCAGTTGGTTCTCCAAGCCTTGGGAACAGAGAAAGGGTTGCTCCTCTGCAGATTCCCCCAAGTTGTAGGTTTTAACCTAAAACTCTTGTGGTTACTGACAAATGCTCTATTAAAGCTCAAGAGCTATAAATTTAGAAGATATTTGTTTCCTTTTATTCTTGCCCCTTAGGAGGCCTCTCAGAAACTAGGTTTTTTAAATTCAGCACAAAGGAGAAGCAAATATAATTTACTTCTGAATCCTTAAAAATATCTCCCTTAGAGGTTTAACTAAGTAAAGACCCCACATTTTTATGACGGGGCACAGATGTTTCTTATTACAAGCTAAATTTAAAGTCTTACTTAAAATACTATGGAGGATATTTCTATATTTGGTATATAAAAATAAGTAGGCCATTCATATTGTAGTCTGTGGTGTTCTACTAGGAACCTGGATTGACTTCTATTTCCTTTAGCTACCCAGAGGTTGTAGGAGCTATTATATATTGTTTAATGGTTATAATAAAAAAGAAGAAAACACCAGAGGTTTGTTTGGAGTAGAGACATTATTTGGTTAGGCTAGAGACATGTGTTTACATAGATAGGAAACAGCATAGAAAGGCTAGGAAAAAATCACTCTGGCATAAAGGCAAGCAGAAATGTCTTATTGCATGTGTGTCCAATAGTCTACCGTGACTCCACAGAATTTAATAATTTTTATAATTTGGTGTATCAACCTGTCATTAGAAATACAGCAGATGAAACTTGATAAAACAAAACACCCTTGAGTAAATACAGAGGTCTCACTGCAAGATCTTGTTTACAGTGTAAAAACAGCCCATGTAAGTTCCAGAAGCAGTGTTTGATAGGGCATAATGGATCTGTTGCTCAAAACAAAAGTATAAAAATCCATTTGGGTTTGTAGAAGGCCTTGATTTCATTAAAGTAACTGTTTGAAATTTATTCCTGGCTTGTGAGCTAATTGTCCACATAGCTAATGCATCCCAGTCCATTGTGGAACTTTTTGGCCTAAAGGCAGAGGGGAGTTTAAACAAACTGATGTTGTCATTGGAACCCAGAACTTCAGGATGCACACAGCATAATATCATAGGGCTCCCAGGGATCCACAGACATTCAACTAAATCTAGCAATATCTACTTGCTTTCTACACAGGATGGACAGGTCAGTCCCTATGCAAAACAAAAGGACACTATTAAAAATGGCAGTATTCACAAACCAGTGGAAGTATATTTTGACCTCCCAGTTGCTGATTTAAAAATAATTATTCTCCAGCAAAAAAACCCCACAACACTTCAAAGGGGAGACTGAAATTGCTGAACTAGACTGACACAATCTCCCCTTGAGGGCTGAACAAGGACTTGAGACTCCATGGTCATTACAGGTGTTAACTAGCTCAGCAAAGCCAGAGAAAGGGGCAATTACTGCTATTGTTAATGGTTTCTGTACTTTCTTGATTACATTTGAATTTTACCTCATTACATTTTGCCCTGTAACTTGTGCATTTCATGGCCATTTGACCCTGAGGTGGGAAAATGTAAACTCTGATCAAAGAGCCCTGAAATGGAAAAGGTATGTTGTGACATTTCTATGCAAAGCTTAGATACATACTGGTGTCTGGGCATCCCGCCTAAAAGTGAAGCTGAAAAGGACCCAGAAATTTTGTTTTGCCGGACTAACAACTTCAGGTGGCAAATCAATGTGCCTGCTATGGCAATGGAAGCATTGCAGAGAGGGGCCAACTGAGCCTGAAGCAGGTAGAAGTAGCAGTGGTTTCACCTTGGCAACATGTGTGGCTCCCTCACCACCTCTTCAATAATTTTCTGTATAAAAATGTGGAACAGGATTTTCTCTTCATAGCATCTAAAAGAGTGAGCTCTGATTCACACACAAAAGCTCATGGTGGAATAAATGCTCTAAAGTGTCACTGGACCTGTGTTTTATTATGTGGCTCCCAGTCAAGGATGACAGGTTGCAACATGAACAGCAAGGGAGATGGGAGGGATTTGATATACTTGCATGGGGGAGATAGTACCCACCCCCCAGCAATCTGGACCAAAGCAGGACTCAGTTTGTAGTTCCCTGAGAGTGGAAGTGCGAGGAGGAGGAGGAAGAAGTGCTGTCTTCTGGAACCAAAGCCCAGATTCTATGAAAAAAACTACAGTTGGGGGGGGGCCCTGTTTAGAGGCGAAACCAAGAAAGAAAGAAACATGCACTGCCAGCAAACCTACTGCCCAGAAGGCCTACACACAGCAAGGCACAGTGGCCATAACAGGAGTAACTGATGATACTAAAACCTTCATTAGTTTAACACCTACAGTAGGAGATATAACATTGCTTTCAGTCCAGAGCTTGATGAATACAATTAAGCCTCCTGATACATTATGTTTGATCAATTTCCTGAATCTCCTTTTGAAGTTATTTTGTTGAATAATGGTGACTTTCAAAGAAATGGCAGAACATCTTGGGAAAATTTAATTTTCTCACACTGGTTTCTGAACATTGCCATTTTTAATGTCAGATTTGTGTCCATTTGTTCCTTTGCAAAGAGATCAATGTAGACAGCACAGCACAAGGGCTTGTTGATATGCGTAGCATATATTACATTGGAAGATGAATGGATGAATGAGCTCTTTGATGGTATCATTGTTATTAAGTCCTAAAATAATGCTGGGGGAGCGCATAGCTGGCATATGAACTTGTTAATAGGGCCTAATTTCTTGTCTCTGTAAGGAGGCCTGTTAGTGCTGTAAATCAGGGAGCAGAGTGCGAGTTAGGACAGGCCATGGGATATACTGCAGATGGTGCCATGAAGTGTGTAGACAGGAATTTCCAGTATAAGTTAGTGATTGTATGTCCATTGCACTGTACCACCAAGAAAGCGAACTTGCTGTGTGGAGCAGTCTAGGCTCAAACTGATGGTGATGAGGAAGTTGTAGAAATCCAGGTGGAACCTCAGGTGTCTTCCTGAAGCTCCAAACAGTGAAGATTTCAATAATGCGTCTCAAACACAGAAAGGATAGAAGATGAAGAAGTATTGTTCTGAGTCACCATGAATATATTTTCATAGTGTATGGTAATGCCATTAACCTGAAGATACAGGGGTTAGATCCTATCAGCTTTTCAGCTGAATCCCACCTAATTCCTCACCTTGATAAATCTCCTTAGCTTTTGGTTCACATGGGTCCATGATTTCTGATATACCCTTTTTGGTGGTCAGTATCTTGATTCCTGAGAGAACTGAAGTAGGTGTCTCACTATCACCTCCAGTTAAAAGAAAGTGTCAGATTTTTTTTAAAGTACTACCAAAACCCATGAAGAGATACAACAGTGGGTTGAGTGGCCACATGACAGACAATTGTGTTTTTATACCAGCTTCAATTCTCTTTTTAAAAAAATCTGTAAAGCCAAGATGGCTGCTGAAGGACAGTTCATGCTATGGGGAAGATAAAATAGCCTGGAAGTCTTCCTGCTCAATACAAGCTGGCAATATGAATTCAAACATATCCAGGACAAACCAATGACCGGACATTCTAAGGCAAATTGGATACCTGAATATTGCCTACACTGGCTATCTTGCATCAACGACAACAAAAATCATGTGAATGGCTGCATTGGAATGTGAAGTATGCAAATACCCAAATTAACACTTCCTGGCTGCTCACTGGCAATAAATAAACTTGCTATGCTGCAATGTAGTGTTGTCAAAACTTGTTTACATTTTCTAAACTTTTCCTGTGGTGCTGCAGCCTAACATCACAAAACTATTCCCTCACTTTGTATTTCCTCTTAATGTTTTCCTTACTTTAGTTTTTTCCCAAGGCTGAGTGGGTAGGTTTTGCGATCTGAAAACTAATACAATATTTCGAGAAGATAAATAAGTGAACTGTTTTCATGTTGTGGCCTCATCTAGTTTCATAGCGTCCTAGCAGTGTGATTAGTAGATGTTACAGCACAGTCATCCTCCGGCTTCCGTTCCCCATGTTACAGAGACTCTGCCTTCCTTCACTTATTTATACTCTGATGTATTTCTTTGCTTCTTAATGGAGCTGAGCATACACATATGCAGCATTACGAGTAGCTGCCATACAGTCTTACCATTTGCCTGGTGGCAGTTGGTAATCTTCTGCCCATGCTCTCAGTCCCCTGTCCTTGACAATTTGAAGAGCGGGAGAAAAAACAGGTCAAAGCCATTGATGGTGATGCTCTAGGAGTTTTCCCCAGTCTCTGTGGTAAAGTAATCATCACTTGGAAGCGATGTCATATTCCCCCCTGAAACACCTCCCTTCCCGGACAGTGGTCCCCAAACTTCCCAGCATTTGCTGGCACGGAACTTGCAGTCTTCCACCATATATAATCTATTGCGGCTGAGTATTAATAATAATGCTTAGCAGTCACATAGTGCTTCAGATACATTATCTCAGTAATCTTTATAATAAACTTATTAGGAAGACGTTTTGTAGATAGGGAGCCTGGGAGACAGTGGTGTGCCAAAGACCTCCATTTGAACTGGAAACCTCTTGGTTCACAGCTCATTTTCTTAGGTGCAAAGTGCAAGTCGCAGTGACAGGTCCACGGGTTTACATTTGAATCTGCCCCTTCATTTAGAGAAATAGAACAGGGTCCAATATTAAGAGAAAAAGTGGCACATGAGGAGTTGTTAAACTTTCCCTTTGCATCTTACTTTCTCACTGTCTGACCATGGCATTTTCCCTCAGACACACTCCAGAAGTGAAAAGGAGCCTAGGCTAGAAGTACAATTATAATGAGCCAGAAGGCTGAGGATAAGTTCAGTGCTCTTCAGCCAGCCACTTATCTGTTCTTTAAGTCAGACTCTACCCTGCTTTCTACAAAACTGAGGCAGACTAGGCTTAAACATGAAGGTCTGGTGCAATCACTCCAGGACCTCCATTTTTCCTAGGCTCTGTGGTTCCTCCAGGGAACCTGGAGGTTGGCAACCCCAGTGTATTAGAGTACTATTTTCAAAAGTTCACTGCAATTGTGAAAATAGCTGCCACATGTACATTCTGGGCATTCTTTTAACTTTGAATGGATACAGTATGATAACAGAAAGAGACATGGAATTTCACCTAAGTAACACTAAATACATTATTTTAACTTAATGCAATGGTTTAAAAACTTCTTCAAAAAACCCTTTTTTTGTATTTACTTTACTGTCCAGGAACCTCTGTCCGCCTATTGTGGATATCCTGTCTGTTATAGAATATTCTGGGGCGTATTTAAAAGTGCACGGTCAATTCTTGCGGAGCGCTTGCCAGGCTTGTTGGGCCTCATGATTGTCCTGCTTAGTCTGACAGTGCATCCCAGAACACAACAATTGTTCCCCTGTGGCAGTGAATAGCAGGGGAAGACTGAACTTGTAAGTATGCTGGTTTCCAGGGAAGTCTGTTTGCCATAATTGGATTCTCACATGGAAATGCTGACTGTTCTTCTTCAAGAATTCCTGTGCTCTGGACAGAGGCTTAGATCTTAAGCCTTGCTTCCGCTTACACTGCACCCTTGTCTGTTGCAGGAGCAGTCCTCCACTGTGAAGCATGTTTCGGCTAGGCATTTCACCTTGCACCAAACATAGTCTGCAGTTGAGGGCTGCCCTCCAGCACAGAAAAGGCACAGCACACTCAGAAGCAAGGCTTAGGATCCAAGCTGTAGTTCCCTCCCCCTTTTTTATTTTCTAAATGCCCATACAAACACATAAGGCAAACACCGAAATCCCCATCAAAGCAGGGAAACATTCAAAATACAGATAGACTACAAAGTCCTACCTTAGACTCATAGTCTACGACATAGAACATTTAAGAAAAATAATATCTGCTGCTAAAAGATATAAATCTACCCCTTTTTCTATTCTATTTTGTCTGAAAACTCCTCCAAACAGTAGTTTTTAGATTAATTTCTTCGATCATAGATCTAATCCCTCTAGTTACTGCTTCCAACCTTTGACTGAATCTAACTACTCCAATTACAAACACTGAATATCTCTTTCAAATCCTTACTCTTGCTTTCTGAATTGGAGGCAATGCGAACAATAAGGGACAGGCTATTTGAGGCAGAGCTATTTGAACTGTACAATGCATCTAATAAGACATGCTCCCCTCTAAGTCATGGGATATTGCCCACTGTGGGTCATCCTGCTAGCTATTTTCACCATCTTCAGACTCCAGCGTTACGTAGAACCTTTTCACTTGCCAGATTCAATGCTCTCCAACGAACTTAACTGGGAGGTTTAATAGTATCCCTTTTTTAAATAGACTATGCCCCTGTGCAAGCAGGTCAGTTGAAACCGTGTCTCACATGTTATTGGAATGCCATTACTATGCCAATATTCAACACCGCATTTTATCGTCATTACTTGGTGGTATCAGAGAGCTTCCTGACTCACACAAATTGCTTTATTTGCTAAACAGCAATGCTGAAAATATAACCGTTTCTGTGGTAGAGTTCTTGCAGACTGCTCTTTTTATTTGTAGTACAGTATTGTAATATAAAACTTGTTTTCAGGAGATATGAAATTGAGACTATTTTACATTGATTTTAGGCTATCTTAGAACATTCCCCCCCCCTTTGACTGGTATTGCTTCTTTACCTTATCTTTTGTATATTATTCTTTTTAATGTCAATGCCAATAAAGGTAATTGAACTGAGATTAATTTTGTTACACTTTAACTCAGTGAATGGGTGGGCGCCACCACTATAGTTTCAGGTTGTGAAATGTGTTCCAGGAGATGCTAATACTTGAACAAAATACCCTGTGAACACAATACAGCTTTACGTCTGTCCTAGTGGCAGCAAAATAGTTTAGCAGATGGACTACCTGAATTTATACAGTGCGGGAGAAAGAACATATGGCAGTTAACATAATTTCAGCTTCTTAACCATGGATATGGGATCCTCTGGCTGTCACTGTGAATGGTTCCTCTGGTTTCTTTGATACATGTCTAATCTGTTAACATATTTGTGACAATGTGTGTGTTGTGCAAAAAGGAAAGGTTTAAAATCTTAATTGAAGAATTGTCCTCGTTTTGTTGACAGGGAAAGGTTGGACCACAGTACTCATATGAGCTAGGCAGCATTGAAAGTAAATCCCGAGCTGATTTCATGCTGTACAGGATTATAGTATTTAACTAAAAACTAAAACCATCTGCTGGTAATGGGCTAATTTGCAGCTGTTTCAGACATTTGAAATTGACAATATAATGCTAGGCTAACAAGGAAAGTTACAATTTGGAGCTTGATGAAATAAATATTTCATGCAATGTGTTAACAGCTCAGGTTGGAGCTATACGTTGCCTAAGCAAATGTGTGTTCCCAAACATGTGTTTTCTGAGATAAGGTGAATGTGGGAGACAGATTTGTAGGGGAGAATAGGCAGGCAAGTGGAGGGGGTGCTTAATCTTTTTCTGCTGACCGATTCAGTCCTACAAATTTCCCCCAAAGGTCGGGAAATTGGCAAAAAGGGAGGGCACAGGGAACAAAGGCAAACTGGTGGTTACAAGTGGGTTTAGGCACCCCCTTCCTATCCTGTAATGTCTTCAATAGCCCTCATGTCACTGCCATAACCATAACCCAAACACGGAAAGATCATAGTTGTTTTGCAGTGTGCAGTTCTGCCCTCTACTCAAGCTCAAAAGCATAAAAGAAATCAATAGCCTGTTTGTAGAAAGACAGCATAAAAGAAAGACAGCATAAAAGAAATCAATAGCCTGTTTGTAGAAAGACAGCTGTGAGGGAAGGTTAGGAACATGTTGCTGGGATATACCCAAAGGGAAGATGATTCCCCTTAAATACAGTTATGTACAAAAGGATTTTTATTACTGTACTGTATCTTGTATATAAATTTAAGATGACCCCGGGGGAAGCAGACTTACTTTCAGGTTGTTGTGACCCCGGGGGAAGCAGACTTACTTTCAGGTTGTTGTTGTTGTTATTAGGCACTGTATGCAGAATCGCCAGGAGATCCTAAGATTGTCTGGCAGCAAAAAGTTCTAGCTCTTTCAGCGTTATGTACCACTAGGTGGTGAGCTAGACTTGTTTTTAAGGCAAGAGATGTTTCAGAGGTGGTTTGCCATTGCCTGCCTCTGTGTCACAACCCTGGTATTCCTTGAAAGTTGCCGTTCCATATACTAGCCAAGGCTGACCCTGCTTAGCTTCTGATGTCTGATGGGATCGGGCTAACCTTTCAGGTAAAGAAGTACTTGAAGGACTGCCTTTTCTCTGTGAGCTCTGAGAAGTAAAGACAGCCTCAGCCCAGGCAAGAATGTCTTCTTGAGGCACTTCTATCCCATCAAATGATGGGAAGGTTGTTTGGTTCCTTCTGCAGTTTAGGGAAAAGGGCAAGGACAAGCAATTTAAAAGGGCCTTTGGCTAACTACTAATTTTATACTTGGTTCTACTGGTATCTAATAGCACTTTAATTATGATTGTGTATCAAAAGTTATGTTTGGAAACCACTTTGAGCTTTTAGGAAAAGTGGTATTAAAATGTTAAATAAGTAGATAAAATGTTAAATGATAGAAATTATATGCATCTTCTCTAAATCTTTTATGATTGAGCCAACTTCATTTCTAAGGGGAAAAGTGCATGTTGCTACAATCTGTTGATCTTTGTTTCACAACAGAGACTGACTCTGCATGTAGCTTAAACAAGCCCAGACTTCTTGTCTTGTATGTTCTCATAGGAAACTTCCTCAGTCCGGTTATGTCAATTTCACAGTCAAATTTCCTAGAAAAATACCGCTCTGTCTTTGGTTAGGAGTCTTCAGGTTAGTGTAATCCCAAAATGTACTCCTAGAATTCCATGCTTTATCTTCTGCTGAGAGACTAGAGAGGAACTTGGTAATACCACCTTTCACTATGAATCTTCTGTAGTCAATTAAGATATTTACCTAGCCTATTGTATAAGCTAGGGACAATACATAAATCTACAAATATTCTACTGTTTTTACATCCTTGCCAGCAAAGGGTTGCCAACTGCCTAGAGAAAAAAAATCCTGCTTAATGGAGGCTTGATGGGATGTTATATACCTCTGTGTCATTAAAAGATTTAGCTGGCCATTTCCAAATATTAAAACTCTATTAAGGAAACAGGACTTTTTCTCAAGATAGTTTTATTTATTTATTTATTGGGAGCCTGCAAGCGGGCTCAGAGTGGCTTCCATCATAATCTGATATATAGAAAAGCTCTAACGTATTGGCACTTTCCAACTCTTCCATTGGCTGTGCTGTGCGCTCCATCAGCCACTGGCCCATCAACCGCCACACAAGAGTACTCAGATGCCATTGACTGGGTGCTGGGTCTGCTCCTCTCGCCTGCCCACTGCCAGCTTGCCAAAACGGCTGTCTCTCCTGACAAAGATAAGAACATAAGAACATAAGAGAAGCCAATGTTGGATCAGGCCAATGGCCCATCTAGTCCAACACTCTTTTCACACAGTGGCCCAAAATACCAGGTGCCATCAGGAGGTCCACCAGTGGGGGCAGGACACTAGAAGCCCTCCCACTGTTGACCCCCCCAAGCACCAAGAATACAGAGCCTCACTTGCCCCAGAGTCCCTATCTATACCTTGTGGCTAATAGCCACTGATGGACTTCTGCTCCAATGTTTATCTAATTCCCTTTTGAAGCTATCCATGCTTGTAGCCACCACCACCTCCTGTGGCAGTGAATTCCATGTGTTTATCACTCTTTGGGTGAAGAAGTACTTCGTTTTATCCATTCTAACCTGACAACTCAGCAATTTCATTGAGTGCCCACGAGTTCTTGTATTGTGAGAAAGGGAGAAAAGTACCTCATTCTCTATCTGTTTTATCCCATGCATAATCTTATAAACCTCGATCATGTCACCCCTCAGCCGTCGTTTCTCCAAGCTAAAGAGCCTCAAGTGCCTCAACCTTTCTTCATAGGGAAAGTGTTCCAACCCTTTTATCATTCTAGTTGCCCTCTTTTGCACTTTTTCCAAAGCTATAATATCCTTTTAAGGTGTGGTGACCAGAACTGTACACAGTAATCCAAATGAGGTCGCACCATTGATTTATTTAGGGGCATTATGATATTGGCTGACTGTTTTCAATACCCTTCCTAATAATCCCTAGCATAGCATTGGCCTTTTTTAGTGCAGTCACACACTGTCTTGACATTTTCAGTAAGTTATCTACTATGACTCCTAGATCTTTCAGTCTCTGCCAGTTCGGACCCCATCAACGTGTATTTATATTTAGGATTTTTGGCTCCAATGTGATCACCTTGCACTTGACCACATTGAACCCCATTTGCCACGTTGATGCCCACTTGCCCATCCTCGACAGTTCCCTTTGGAGTGCCTCACAATCCTCCCTGGTTTCCTGTTTGGCTCCTCCACGGCTGGCTAGCTACTGAGGTGGGCCACCAGCTGTCAAACAATTATCTTCTCCTCCTGCTATGGGGCTCAATTTCCCCTCAGTGGCTGTTGCTAGGCAACCAAGCTTGATTCTGTCAGTAAAAAGGCAAAGGCAGGAGGCCTGTACTGGGTCTGGCTGGTCGCCACGAATACCCTTCCCTGGAAACTGGATACGGAGTCCAAAAGCAAGCCGAGAAACAGAGCTGAAGGTCAGAAAGCTGGGAAATCAGTCAGAGTTTTCAGGAGTGAGGAGCGGAGGCCTGACAGCCAGGTCTAGGTCCGAGAACGCACAGTTGCTTCTGCACTGAGACAGGTGAGCAGGGTTGTTTATGACCAAATCCTCCCTTCCCTGGGAGTCAATCTGCAAAGACTCATAGCCCCTCACGTTGCCTTTGCAACAGCTGAAGTCTGGCACTCCTCCTTCTCTCTTGCACATTCAGACGCTGGCGTGCCCTGTGTCTGGGACAATCAGGTGAACTAGGTGGGGATTCTGGCCTCGGGTGGTCTCCAAATGGGGGTGCTGGGCCAGGCTCTGGATTAGTCTCTCCCTCTGACTGCACCTCAGTCTCTTTGCCTTGCTGCCCCTCCTGTGCAGATTAGGGTTGCCAAGTCACTCACAGTTTAAAGCTGGGGATAGTTGGTCCCGTCCTGGGACATTTGCTTGCCCACGAGGTGCGTGTATGCCATAATGACATCACCTGGAAGTGATGTCATAGCGTTGGGCATGTTGCAGGCTGATGCTCTAGCAATCAGCCTGGAAACTCTATGGTACCATAGAGTTTTCAAGCTGGTCGCTAGAGCATCAGCCTGCGGTGTGCCCAGCGCTATGACGTCACCTCCGTGTGACATCATTGTGCCAGGCACGTCAGCCTGATGGGGGCAGGGTTCTCCCACCAGCTTGATCTGGACCAGTGGATTGGGGACCCTTTGAGTGGGGGAACCTCCACCCTCCCAGGGGACCTAGCAGCCCTAGTGCAGGTGCTGGGGCCTATTCTCCCTCAGGTGCTGGTAAAGTTTCCTCTTCTGGACTGACTCCAGAGGAGGCTGGGTTGCTCCATGCCTCTTCCTCATCTGAGGAACGGTCAGCCTCAGCGGAGCCAGGATCCATGACAAGGCCCTTTCCAGGCCTTTGTGGCGAACTCACTGGAGCCAGGCCTGACTAACGTTGCCAGCTCCAGATTGGGAAATTCTTGGATATTTTGTGGTGGAATCTATGGAAGCCAGAGTTTTGGGAAGGAAGAGGCCTCAGCTGAATAGAATGCCATATAGTCTACCCTCCAAAGCAGTTATTTTCTCCTGGGGAACAATTGCTGCCAATCTCCAAGTGAGGGATGGAGATCACTCTGAATTACAACTGCTCTTCAGATGGCAGAGATCAGTTCCCTTGGAGAAAACGGTGGACTTTGTGTCATTATACCCTGCTGGGGTCACCACAGCAAATGGATGCTGAGTGCCCAAGGTCAGGGTACTCACCCAGAGCCTCTTTCTAGAGTTCATTGTATTTATTTCCACAACGGGCCTTATTCCTAGTATACAATAAAGCAACTCCATAAAAACTTCAAGATATTAAAATTAGTTCTAACAGTTTACATTTAAAATATCAGTTTAAAATACCTGCTGGTGATTAGTTTCCATTCCAGTATGTGCTAGACCCATGCCAGGGAGGGGCGGTGGTGCACTTTCATGGTATAAACCAGCTGCTCCCGGTGTCAATTAATTTAAACAGTGCCATGGAGCAACTGAAAGCAGGGGAGGCTGATGTTATTTGACATCCACTGCCTCAACCAAAGGCCTGGCAGAATAGCTCCATTTTACGGGCCCTGCAACATTGCAGCATAACCTTGAATCTGACTTGATACTCACCTGGGAACCAATGCAGCTGGTGCAGCACTGGCTGAATGTATGCCTGCGCAGATGTCCCAGTCAGCAGGCGTGCCACTGCATTTTGTACCAGTTGAAGCTTCCAGATCGGGTTCAAGGGTAGGTCCGCATAGAGCAAGTTGCAGTAGTCAAGCCTGGAAGTGACCATTGCATGGATCACTGTCGCCATGTCCTGGGAGGAAAAGGTAGGGAGCCAGCTGCCTAACCAGCCAAAGATGATAAAAGGCTGACCTGGCAACTGTAGTGACCTGGGCCTCCATTGAAAGAAAGGAATCCAGAATCATTCCCAGACTCTTCACCATTGGTGCCAGTGTCCATGACACCCCACCAAGGGCTGGGAGTTGGATTTCCAAACCCATTCCCCCACAACTCAGGAACAGGACCTCCATCTTAGCTGGATTTAGTTTCAGCCAGCTCTGTTGTAGTCAATCAGTCACAGCCTCCAAAGTCCTAGCCAACATATCCATGGCAGAGTCTGTCCATCCATCAACAGATACAGCTGGGTGTTCTCAGCGTATTGGTGACAACCCATCCCAAGCCCCCAGAATAACTGGGTGAGGGGGTGCATACAGATGTTAAATAACATATGTACATATTCTAATCTTGGCTTTCTGTGTGGTTGTCTAAAACTTTGTATTTCAAATACTGTTTGAAGTTTTTGTTAGTGTAGTGAAACTGGGCTTGAGGGGGTGAGAGTTTTCCCCAAGTATTCCAATTCATCACTTTGCATTTCCTATAAAGAAAGTGACTCGATAAAGGAAGTCTCGGCCTTCAACTTCTAAGACCTGAGCAAGGTTGTTAACCATTGGACATTTGGGAGGTCATTAATTCATAAGGCCGCCAAAAGTCAGAAGCGACTTGGCACCACATAACATACACAGTGTAAAGGTAGCTATTCACACTGAAGAAAGTAAAGTGTATTTTAATACCATGAGGGGTGGGGGAAGGCTAAATCAATACCCTAACCTTGGTAACCCCTGTTTCAATAGCAGCAAGCGATTTTTGTCGCTTCCACGGCCATTCTGCCAATTACAGCCTGTGACCCATAACTCTTGTGGGACTAGGAGTCATTAGGAATCGAGCCTGCTCCTATCTGTGAAGTCTCACGTTGAACTGTTGTTGGTCGTGGTAGAGTGTAACAAAGAGACGCAACCAAGAACCAGCTAATGTGTACATGATACTAATTCCATTTTATGCATTATGGACTCTTTCCCACTCCATGTGTCCAATCTGCTCCTTCCTGAATAAATCCCTGATTTTTCTAAAAGATTATAGAGAATGAATTGTAAAATGAATGTGCCTTCACTTAGTAAACCACAGCGGGATATGTATTATTAGAAAGTTGGAACATTTGTCAGGTAGCAGGAAGAGTCTTCAGCCTATTTCTTAATGCTCTCATAGTGTGTGCTGCTAGCTTTCTAATGCATATCCTGCTGGGGATTATTGACGTAATCAATTGTATGTAGCAGCAGGCCAGTGAGAATAATGGCTTCCCTGCTGGCATTTATTAATTATTGGGAAGTATCTCTCTTTTTCCTGGTTTATGCATCTGAAATTCAAACTACACTTCTGCATTCAAATCTACGGGGTTTTCTTCCACTTTATTTTCGTAATCTGATAATCTGTTTCTTTACATACTAGGGCCAAGTGAAATGTTGCTTTCATCCATCACACTTCATGGCTTTTAAAATTGGTGCTCTTAAGTATATGCTTCCATAATTCTTGCTTATAAAGGCCTGCCATAGACTGAACAAGGTCTACATATGCAGCAGTTAGGACACCCATGCCTTCACTGTGGCTGATTCTAAACATGGAGACACCCAAGTGATTGGTTTGGATTTTTCCAGCTGCCTTCTTTTGTGTGGCTAATTCCATTTGATCCAGTTGTAGCTATTCACAGCTGAAAATGCACAGGCATATTATCTCACATTCTGAAACACAAGAGGAGTCAAGACCCAAATGTCCAACGAGTCATTTGGTGTTTGCATGCATAACTTTTTAAGTCATACAAGTGAAAGGTGGAGATTCATTACAGATACATATTTCTGAAATGTCACTATAAGTTGCCTGCCACCTGATGGCATTTTACATACACAGGTCCTTTCTGCACTTGGATCTCATCCCTCGATTTATCAGAGTTCAACTCACAACACAATACCTTGCATTTATCCCTGGTTATAACAGCATTCATTTATCCCAGGACAAATGTGGGGCAAAATGGGGGTGACCTCAATGTAATGTGGAAACAGAAAATACCCAGAGATAACTACAAGGGTGAACTTGAGTGTAGTGTAGAATGTAAGATCGGGGACAGGGTTGAAACAGGATTTAAGGTCTACTGCGGAATCACCCACAGAAATATAAAACAAAGGAGGGGAGGGGCAAGCTTGTAAACCACTTTGGTTCCCATTGGCAGTGGTGGAAAGTGCTGTCAAGTCACAGCCAATTTATGGCAACCTCATCGGGTTTTCAAGGCAAGAGAAGCTCAGAGGTGCTTTGCCGTTACCTGCCTCTGTGTAGCAAACCTGGACTTCCTTGGTTGTCTCCCATCCAAGTACTAAACAAGGCCAATCCTATTTAGCTTCTGGGCTTTGATGAGATTGGGCTAACCTGGACCATCCAGGTCAGGGCTCAGTTCCCATTATACATATCTAAATAAACAACAGATACTTTCCTATTACCTCTCTGCTCTCATTTGCAGTAAGGTATGGCAGGCTAAATACCATATTGACTGACTGAGATTTTCTAGATTGTCTTCTTAGCTATGATACATTTATTGTTCTCTTTTCAGAAAAATCTGATCTCAGAAAGAAAATAATGGTTGTTGAGTTCAGTTTAAAGAAACAAACACAACAGTCCTAAACAGAGTTACACCCTTCTAAATCCAATGAAATCAGTGAGCTTAGAAGGGTGTAACTGTGTTTAGGATTTCACTGCTAAAGTCTCTGGAAGATCCCCTCCAGCAGGGTTCCAAACAGAAGCAAAAAAGTCTGTTTACAACTGGCTTTAAAGTTTGGTCTTCTGAGTCCAGAATCCTGCCTAAGTTATCAGCTGAAAGGATACTCTTGCCTACCCAAACTTTCCTTATCTAGAATTTATTGCTGCGAAGGTTGCATGCTTGACATTTCTTTGCTTACTCTGATTTACAACAGAACCTTCTTAATCAGCACTTTTTTTTGGTCATCCATGCACGTACTCTGGCCTCCCCCACCCGCATTGCAGTGATGCGCCCTATTTGCCCATTGACCCATTTTCTTTAGCAAAACGGAACATTCCCTGTTGCCATGTGCTTCTGAAGTCTACTTTGTGCCCTGACAGGCCCTGGTTCTTGTTAAATATAATTTTAATGTGAATTCATCCCTTAGGCAGTCAAGCAAGGGAGAAGAGTGCAACAGCGTGAAGGCAGACCTGCCTCTGCCTGTGAAAACAGGGATGACCTGTCTCCTCCTCCTCCTCCTCCTCCTGGGGAGCACAGTCCTTTTCACACACAGGATCAGGCATCGTCCACCAAAAAAAAACAGAGAGAGACTCAGAACAGATTTCACTCTCAGGTGTTTCAAAGAAAAATTGTTATGGCCATAGTTGGCACCAGTAGTACAAGGCAGGGCACTCCTATCAGTTATCCTTCCATTATATTTGGAATGGTATCTAATTAGAGTTACCATTGCTTAGGAGCCAGACAGAAGAAGATAACATTAATACAGAAGCTGAAACTGAAGGCAGCTGCTTTAGTCTGCTAGAAAAGAAATGCTCCAGAGTTTGCTTAATTTCATGTTCGTTGCATCGATAACATTGGCTAACCATCTCATCCTTTGTCGTTCCCTTCTTCTTTTACCTTCAGTCAGGGTCTTCTCCAGTGACTGCTCCCTTCTCATTTGGTGGCCAAAGTATTTGAGCTTCAGCTTCAGGATCTGGCCTTCCAGGGAACAGTCAGGGTTGATTTCTTTTAGGATTGACTGATTTGATCTCCTTGCAGTCCACGGGACTCTCAAGAGTCTTCTCTGGCATCATAATTTGAAAGCATCTATTCTTTGGTGCTTGGCCTTCCTTACAGTCCAACTCTCACAGCCATACATTTCTACTAGGAATACTATTGCTTTGACTATACGGACTTTTGTTGGCAGGGTGATGTCTCTACTTTTTATTATGCTGTCTAGGTTTGCCATCGCTTTCCTCTAAGGAGTAGGCGTCTTTTAATTTCAGGGCTTCAGTCACCATCTGTAGTGCTACCCTGCCACAAATTATGTTGGGTCTCTAAGGTGCTATTGGACTCTTGCTCTTTTCTACTGCTATAGACAAACTAACACAGCTACCCAGTACCCACCCAGATCTATGGCATTAGACCCTGCTGAAGTCCCGCCCCAGGCTCCACCTCAAAATCTCAAGGAATTTTCCAACCTGGAGTCAGTAACCCTACATAAACTGTACCTGATTAGGCAGTTGGTTCCCTTCCTCGACTGCAACGACTTGACAGTGGTGATCCATGCGATGGTCACCTTGAGATTAGACTACTGTAACACTCTCTACATGGGGCTGCCCTTGTCGCAAATCCGGAAGCTGCAGTTAGTGCAAAAAACTGCAGCCAGGCTTTTGATGGGCCTCCCCATGCAGGAGCACATCCAGCCTGTGCTGAAGGCATTGCACTGGCTGCCGATAGCATACCGAATTTACTTTAAGGTGCTGGTTCTTACCTTTAAAGCTCACTATGGCCAGGGTCCGACATACCTGAGGGTCAGGGTCTCAAAACTGACTGGCCCTCCCGGGTCCCAAGGATACCAGGCTGGCTACAACCAGGGCCAGGGCTTTCTCAGTGGTGGCTCCACACTGGTGGAATGAGCTTCCAGAAGAGATCTTTTATATTTCTGCAGGGCCCATAAGATGGAGCTCTTCCTCCAGGCATTCAGCTAAGGAGCTGCCACCATTACCATCAACAACTGAAATTTATAGAGCCCTGGCCCTCAGCTTGCCATCTACAGCCTGTGCCTGCTGATTATATCTGGGAAACGTCAGTGAGCTGAACATCTAGATAGTCCATTGAATGCACTCATATGGTAATGCCATCACTATGAAATTAAACCAACATTGCTAGCACTTTATGATACTGAACTGTTTTATAATGAACTGTTTTTAGATGGTTTTATGATAACTTGTTATTTATGTATTTACTTTTATGTAAGCTGCTCTGAGCCTGCCTTGGGTGGGGAGGGCAGGGTATGAATTGAGTAAATAAATAAATAAATCTTGGACATGGACACAGCCATGGGGGGTGGGGGAAGAGCCAAAGACTTCTCGGCCCTTAGTCAGCATTTTGCAGCCTGTGTCTTCCAATGAGCCAGCCACTAATTACATCAAGCCCTATGCAGCTGGTGACCAGCTTGCCTTAAGGACCATTGTCTCCCATGTGAACCTAGCCGTACAGTCCAGTCATCTCTGGAGGCTCTGCTTCAGGAGCCCTTGCAATCTAAGGCTAGACGGTTGGCGCCCAAGAAAGGGCCTTCTCATTTGTGGCACCAGAATTCTGGAACTCCCTCCCCAGGGAGAGTCGTCTTGTCTCCTTTCTCTTGTCTCCTTTTATTGTCTTCCTCCAGTGGGTGAATTTTTTTTTCATTTCCCCCCGCATTACCCCCCCCCGTAACTGTTACTGGCCTTCCTCCCTTTTTATGTTGGTATATTTATTGGTCTCTTAAGATGTTTTTATTGAATTGTGTGAATACACTTTAACTGCTGTTTTAGCATTGAAATGTTTGGTGTATTCTGCCTTGGGGACCCTACTCAGGTGGAAAGGTGGCACAGAAATGTTTTAAATAAATAAAAGAAATAATGACAATAAATAAAGACAAAAGAACCTCCTCAGGAAAGCTCCTCCCTTAGCATGTTAATAGCCTGGAGAACTGCACTAGATAATTGACTCAGACCTACCCCACCTTCCAGGGTAGAAATAAATGACTTGCCTATCAGTTTTCTGCTCACCTTGACACAGAGAGTACTCCATCTTTCTGTGTTATACCTCTGAGGATGCCAGTCACAGCTACTGGTGAAACGTCAGGTCCGACAATGCCAAGGCCACGGCCACACAACCCAGAAAATCTACAGCAACTAACACCCCCCCCGGAAAATCTACAGCAACTAACAAAAGAAATAATGGCCGGCTTTCATATTGTCAAAGGGAGAGCGGCAGTTGCTTCTTTGTCCCTGTATGTTTAGTGCAGTTTAAATCTTGTATTTCCAATATTTATGTACTTCAGTTTAGAGACTTCATTTTTAAAAAGACAGAGATGAACCCCACCATAGGACTGAACTCTGTCCAGGATATGGGGACTGGATATTAGGACATTGCCATTTATTAGGAAAACACATCTGCTTCACATGCAGAATATCCCATGGAGAGTTGTTGCTGGTCAGAATCTCTTCGGGTTGCCAGATTCCTGGGGGAAATGTCCTGTTTCTTTAATAGAGGCTTAATTAGATGTCACCTAGTTCCATGTCATGAACAGCTTGAGCTGCCCATTTCTAAGCCTTTATTAATGTGACAGGACACTTTTCCCCAGGCCTGTTGACAACCCATCAAAGTAGGCAATGCTGACCTTGATAGACTAAGAATCTGACACTGTATAAGACAGGTTCAAGTGGTGTACATGGTCATTCACTATAAAAGCTTAATTAAATCTGAAACTTTGTATACATCGGTGTTTAATTTCTATATGCCAGGGAACTATGCATGTGGTTTCTGTTATCTCAGTGACCACACAACAGTCCTGCAAAGTAGCTCAGACTGAAAGTTATCAACAAGCCCCTGATCACTTTATGAGCATCATGGCTACGCAGGGATTTGACCCCAGCTGCAAGTCAAGAACTCCGTCTACTCTTAACACATGTGCTCTCCGTGTTTACAAGTCATCTGATCTTTTTATGTATGTACCCTGGCCGGGACCTGCAGGAAAATCTTGCCTCAAGGTTGCTTTTAATTCCAGAGGCCTCTTGTCCTTTGACCCAATTTCTGTGGTCAGGTAAGACAGCATTAGATTTTCCCTACCTCACCCAACCCCTGTCTTCAGGCATCTACTCTTGCATGTGTTTCATGTGCGCACACACAAAAGCATATACCTTGAGTAAAACTGTGGGTCTTAAAGGTGCCACTGGACTTGAATTTGTTCTACTGTTGCTTAGTCTCCTTTGAAATTTCAGGTGAAATACTGCTTATCCGCCAGACAGATATTCTCCCTCCCTTTCACAGGGAGGATTGCTCTATCACTCCTACCCCATAAACAAATTAACTTTGTCTCCTAATCTGAACAACATGCCACCCTACACAACAGAAACCTTGCAATGTTTTCTTTGTATTAGTCTCAACAATTTGAAAGAGCCTTGACCTCAACTTTCCAAGCTGTTCCACAGGGTTTTTATTTTCTGGAGGGGTGTGTGTTGTGTGTGTGTGTGTCTTTTGATACATTACACTAGTTGTAACAAATAGAGTCAAACCAATTATTCATGGTGGATACCAACCAGGTTTCTCCTGTATTTTTCTGCTGCCCTTATGCTCTGGAGACAGGCAGTTTGGTGGCATGAGACTAAACCGAGGTGCCAAGTGTTCTAATCCCAGCCCTGAGACTCACTCACTGATGTGATCTGGGGCAGCTAATTAATCATGACGAGTTTCTTGCTGACTGAATATCTGCAGTTCTGGCCAAAGCCTGTGGGAGTTCTATAGAGGCTACGTATCTTTTAAATTCCACCACCACACCCTTTCTCTACCAATGTAGCGCTGAATCTCACTGCCTATTCAGCATGGAAACTATCCTTGAAAGAGTGAATGAACAATTTTTGTTCTGGTGTCTCATGCAGTGCCATCCTAAACAGAACTAAGCCCATTGACTTCAGTGGACTTGGAAGGCTGTAACTCTACTTCAGATAGCATTGTTAAACTGCTAGAGTAAAAGAACTGTAGCGTGACTCCAGATCAAAAATAAAGTCACACTAACAAATCCTCACTTTATTTTCTAATCAAACCTGTTTATTTTTTATTTATACGTGTTTTTCCTTCCCAGTGGAGACCCAAAGCAACTTACAATATTTTTCTCCCCTCTAGAGTTGTCAGCCTCCTGCTTTTACGATATCCAGCTGACAGAGGTCAGCTTCGCTGGAGAAAATGGCTGCTTTGAGGGGTGGGCTCTATGGCATTGTACCATGAAAAGTCTGATATTTAGACTCTTTCTTTTAATCATAATATGTTTTAACATGCGTAAACCTTAATAAATATTTGTACTTTTATAATATACAGTGTTAGCTCAGCCCCTTTTGGCTCTCAGGGCAAGGATTCAAACCTGATTCTCCCAGATCCTTGATCTCATAGTCTAATCACTAGGCCATATGAGTACCAAGTTCATTAGGTAAAGATTGAGATGCTTTCAGATCTCATCATTTTCTTCTGCTAAGAATTGCTTGCCAATTCTACCCAAGAAGGAAAGGGTGACATTTCCAGGCTATGTGTGTGTAGCAGCATCCCTCCATACAAACCCTCCGCCTCCAAAAAACCAATTTTCATTAACTTAAAAACACAGGCTTTCCTGCAACAGCTAATATTTCACATTTGGTGGCAGAAAGTGTCATCAAGTCACAGCTGACTTATGGCGAACCCCGCAGGGTTTTAAAGGCAAGAGTCTAACAGATGTGGTTTCCCATTGCCCGGCTCTGTGTTGCCACCCTGGACTTCCCTGGTGTTCTCTCATCCAAATACCGATCAGGGCTGATGCTGCTTCGCATCCAAGATCTCATGTGAGAGGGCTAGCCAGGTCAGGGCAGCTCACCTTAGGTATCTATTAAAATACATCAAATTCCTTTCCTGCATAAAGATCAGATCTCCAAGAAAAGGATGAGAGCCAATAAACATGTTTATTTTTAGAGGGGAAATCCCTCCCACTCCGCACAAGGTGTTATTTCTGCTTGCCTGGGCAATGAACTGTGTGAAATGTTTCTCAAAAGAAAAGCTGTGTGTGTGTGTGTGTGGGGGGGGGTAATTTCCCTCTGATGAGGTAACATCGGCTTTTCATGTAAGGGTGGTGGTTTCCATAAATGGCTCCTGAGGAGAAAATGAGGTGGCAAAATTAACATAAGGTGCTGGCAGATGACCTGTATTTAAACACACACACAATCCTCCCCCAAACTGGTCACAAAAGTAGTTTAGTTTCATGAGCATCCTAATGCTAGAGCAGCAAATTCACATGTGATTGTAGCTCCTCTTTCAGAAAAGGGGGGAAGGTCACTGAAGCAGCAATGTATTTGCATGGGGCTCTTGTTCTGACACTATGCTGCTCTTATGCAGATTAGTTATGTGAGCGGCAGTGCCAATCAGCTGCTGGGTGCCAGCATGGTGTAGTGCAGTGATGGCGAACCTTTTAGAGACCGAGTGCCCAAACTGCAACCCAAAACCCACTTAAGTATTGCAAAGTGCCAACACGGCAATTTAACCTGAATACTGAGGCTTTAGTTTAGAAAAAACGTCTCATACATTAACATCTTTTGTCTTAAAAGAAAAACATGAGATTGGTAAGCAAGGGGGAGAAAGAGATAAGTTGCCTCACTAGCAAATGTGGTTACTGATCACCAGTATACAGGTTTAATAAGCACACTGATTCTGAAGTGTAAAGTTCTAATAGGGATGGCCATTTGAAAATACAATTTAAGCCAAGGGGTTGTGAAGAAGAAGAAGAGGAGGAGGAGGAGGAGGACTCCATCTTTCTCTCTCACACACAGAACCAACCCAGCGTTTTAAGACAGCCTGGAGATCTCTCTCTCTCTCTCTCTTAAAGGTGCCACTGGACTTTTTGCATTGCTACAGGGGGGGGGAGAAACACACAGATCTGCCATCACAGAAAGCTTTTACCTAAATAAGACTTGGAGCGATTTCCCACAATTTCACACCATGTGCTAGGCGGTCACATTTTGCCTCGCAGTTTCGCCCAGTTCCCCCACATCTACTCAATTCTCAAAAAACAGGATTGAGATGCTGGGGAAATCAGGCAAAGCTGTGGGGCAAAATGCCACTGCCCAGCACCTGGTGTGAAATTGACACAAAGGGAAAAGGGAGCGCAAAGCAGCAGCTTGTGGGAAATTGCTCCAAGGCTTATTTAGGTAAAAGCTCTCTGTGAGGGCAGATCTGTGTGTTTCCCCCCGTAGCAATGCAAAGACTCCAGTGGCACCTTTAAGACCAATCCTTATTTAGGTAAAAGCTCTCTCTGAGGGCAGATCTGCGTGTAAGGTGGGGCAAAGGAAAGAGCGAGCGTGGAGCAGCAGCTTGTGGGAAATCAGTCTTGATTGGTCTTAAAGATGCCACTGGACTCTTTGCATTGCTACCTGGGGGGGCATGCTTAGCGGGGCCCTGCGAAGATGGGGGGCGTGGGAGGGCTTCCCAGGGCCCCTGCTTTAGCACAGCCCTCAGAAGACCAGGGGGGTCGGGGAGGGCTTCCCAGGGGCCTGTGCTTTAGCACAGCCCTGCGAAGATGGGGGGTTGGGGAGGTCTTCCCAGGGGCCCGTGCTTTAGTGCGGCCCTGTGAAGATAGGGGGTCAGGGAGGTCTTCCTAGGGGCCCATGCTTTAGCACAGCCCTGCGAAGAGGAGGGGTCAGGGAGGGCTTCCCAAGGGCCCACGCTTTAGCACAGCCCTGTGAAGACGGGAGGGTCAGGGAGGGCTTCCCAGGGGCCACTGGGACTGGGACAGGAGATGGGCGGGCAGTGAGTGGGGGCCCAGAGTGGGGAGGAGCAGAGGCGGAGTGCCCCGCCTTATGGGTACTCCGGTGGCTGGGGTGATGGCGTATGTGCCCTCTCTGGCACATGTGCCATAGGTTCGCCACCACCGGTGTAGTGGCTCCAGTGTTGGACTAGTCTGGGAGACCTGGATTCAAATCCCCACTATGCTATGGAAGCTGGGTAACCCTGTGCCAATCACACACACATCTCTCTCTATCTCTCTGCCTAACCTTCCTCACAGGATAAAATGCAGGAGGAGAGAATGCTGCTGCAAGCTACTCTGGGGAGAAAATAAACGTATAAGTATCTGAAGTAAATAATATTATTAAAACTGAAAGAAAGGTGTGAACCGGGTCCCAAATTTCACTGAAAAAGAGGAATCTCTATTCTGGTAGGGAGCTGACTAACACTTTATGCTGCATGTATATTACTCTTCACGTGTTGCTACATCAATTATAATGCAGGGGGAACAAGACTGTGCCTAGTCTCCACCCCACCAGCTCTGAATGTTCTTTGTTCTTATGTGGCCCCTTATGTGTGCAAACTGTTTGGTGTAGTTGTTTGGTGTAGTGGTTAGGAGCATGGACACTAATATGGGAGAACTGGGTTTGATTCCCCACTCCTCACATGCAGCTGCTGGTGTGACCTTGGGTCAGTTACAAGTTCTCTCACAGCTGTTCTCTCATGAGCAGTTCTTGAAAGAGCTCTCTCAGCCCCATCTACCTCACAGGGTGTCTGTTGTGGGGGACGGAAGGGAAAGGAGATTGTAAGCTGCTCGGAGACTGTGAGTGAAAGGCAGTATAAATCCAATCTCCTCCTCCTCCTCTTCTTCGTACTAGATCAGTACTTGCAATGTGATAGCGAAGACCTTTTCTTGTGCACAGAGGAGCAATGAACACATGGAAATCCAAGAGAAAGGGGCAGCAGGGCTGGATCCTGCTCCTTTCCCACAAGTTCATTGCCTGTATTTCCCAAAGTGTGAAAAGGGCAATAGTAGCCATGAAGGAGAGCAAAGGAAAGCTGATCTTTGCCCCTCTGGCCAGAAATTTACTGCCAAACATATGCCTTCCAGAGTATACCTCCACCAAAACTCTTACAATGCCACCGTCTCAAACATGCAGCCTGGGAGCTGGATTAGGCCCCCAGAGGGCTTCTATCAGGCCCGCAGTGGCACTGGCTGTCTTCTGCTTCTTCTTCCAGTTCTACTGCTGCGTCATTGTAGATTTGCAGCTTACAGATACACACCTGAACAGCATACTCAAGACTGCAACAGCACAGACATTTTGATGCAATAATTCAGAGCAAGAGGTGTCAGTTATCAGACACTGTTAAATAAACAAAATATTGCAAGAGTGCTAATGTTTGTGTCCCTTATAAAGTTTATAGCTCTGCTATCTGGCATTACATGTTATGACACACATGGCCTGGCCCAGCAAGGTCTCATTTATGTCAGATCCGGCCCTCATAACAAATGAGCTCGCCACCCCTGGCATACAGTGTTACGGTGCTTTATATCCATTGAAGTCAATGGTCTTAGACTAGAGTCTGCCCAGGAGTGCACTGTATCAGCGCAAACCTAAGCATATTTACTCAGAAGTAAGTCCCACTAAGCTCAACAGGGCTAACTACTCCTTAAGCATGTTTAGGATTGAAGTCTTGGTAGTAGAAGTCCACCGAATTAGTAACTCGGCTTTAGCCTGCTTTTACTGGAATCAGTTTTGTAGCAATCATCCAGCCGCCAAGAAATCTTTTATGAGTGCTCAAAAAAAGCTCACTATTTTTAAAAACCTTGGTTTTTGGTCACAAACCTCTTTAATGTTGCAAGTTTATATATAGTTCTGCGGATTTTTATTCAGAATGCAAGCGGATTTAAAAAAATGATCTAGGGTGTGTGTGCTGCAGAAATAAAAACTCAGTGCCAATCAACAGTTCATCCGTTCGTTCCCGAGGTCCAGAAACGTACCAGTTCATCCTCCTTTACGGCGCCTCTGTTCCCAGCCTCTCCTTTGCCTGAAGCTTCACACTAGCTCCCACCACCCTTCCCGCAGTCCGAACGATGCTCCGCCCATCGGCTCCGACTGTCCCACCCCTATCAGCAGGGGAAAGCGAAAGGGCAGAGACTTCACCGGGTGACGTGGCTAGAAAACGGCGGATTTCCCAATAGTGCTCGATCGGGAGGTTGCTATGGACGCCGAGCGACGGAGAGGAGCCGATCGAGCGAAGGCCAGTTTTTTTGGGCGAGGATCAAAAGACTTCAAGTCCCGGATCCCATCTCTTTAAGAGTTGGGGCTTCGAGGAGCTGAGGCGGGAACGAGCTTCCCATTGGCTCCCGGGTCCACCAGCGGGGCGGGGCTTAGCGGAGGTTCCGCTGACGCGCTGCGATTGTTGAGCTCTTTGCCCCAGTGCGGGATTCCAGGCGAGGTGCTAGAATCTGAGCGGCCTTGTAAGGCTTCGAGACGCCGTCCCGCCCGGCCTGGGCCCCGCTGCCTGCCCGGAGGTTCCCCCTTGCCTCCTTCGGACCTCCTTCCCTGCCCCTTCGGACTCGGTCATGCTGCCCAACACAGGGTAAGCGGCGCCCTCGGCTGATCCGCGTCGCCCTTCGCCCCCTTCTTGGGGCCGTACGAGCGAGCAGGAGCCCCGATCTGACATCCTCTTCCTTGGGCAGGCGGTCTTAAAAGCCTGGTTCACACGTGCAGGAGAGCGCGGTGGCAGAATGGGCTTCCACGGTTTTGGACTGCAGACAGCGTGTGGATTGGCGGGAAAGGGGGACAGCGGTCCAGGACCAGAGATTCTCCCTCACCCCTTTGCCATGAAACTTCCTGAGTGTCCGTGTGCCCGTCTACCTAACCTTGTATTTGTTTCGTTTTAAGCATGAAAAGCAAATTGAGTTTGATTGCAAGTTGCCAAAGGTACACTTAACATCTGCATAAGAAAATGGATAAAATGTGGTCTTTGCTGTCTGCTTCCCCCCCACCCGTGTGCAAGTATGCGCAGTGTAAACGGAATGCGCTGGACTATTAAAGCCTGCAGTGTGTCTTGCCTTACGGTACATGGACTCCAGTTCAAAGAGCAGACCAGACTTTATTGACTGGTAGCAGAAGTAGTCCTCTCTTGGAATGCTACACATACTTAAGGGGGGAGGGAGAGAAGTGCACAAGAAAAGTAAACTTAAGTGGTGGTGGATCTGGTAGCTGTGATGGTCTGAAGCAGCAGAACAAAGTCTGAGTCCAGTGATACCTTAAAGACCAACAACATTTTATTAAAAGTATAACCTTTTGTGTGCAAGCACACTTCAGATTTTGTTCACCCTCTATCTATATAGATGTAATTTCCATTTTATTTCTGTCTCCACCCTCTCTCTTCCTATATGTAATGGCTGAGGAAATTCTGTTTCACTGTATCTGAAGAAGCGTTCTTGCACATGAAAGCTTATACCTTGAACAAAACTTTGTTGGTCTTCAAGGCGCCACTGGACTCAAACTTTGTCTTAAGTGGTGGTGGTGTAAAGTGCCATCAAGTTGCAGCTGACTGCCCTGTCCAGGCAAGCCAGATCTCAGAAGCTAAGCAGGGTTGACTCTGGCAAGTACTTGGATGGGAGACCTCCTTGAAATACCAGAGGCGGGAGGTGGGGGCAGGCTTTCCAGGCTCCCAGTAGGGGTCAGTCACCAGAGGTTGCCATGACTTTCAGGTGCGTGCGCACACACAAATATATAAAAAATACGAAAAAAGGTTGCAGCTGACTTATAGTCAGTGCTCCCTCTAAGCTGTGCGCGTGAGCAGCAACTCATTAACATAGGAAGCCCCACTCAGTAGCAATATGGAGCCATGCAGGGTCTTGCACTGCCTATTGCCCATTTTAAGATTAAAGCAGTTATATTCTGCTCAGGTGTGAACAGCTCTGCTCAGTAGAGGGAAAAGTTAGAAGGAACACCACTTATAGTGACCAGTTACATTGCTTATAGTGGACCACCTGTAGGCTTTTCAAGGCAAAACACATTCAGACGTGGTTTGCCATTGCCTGCCCCTGCATAGCAATTCTGGAATTCCTTGGTGGTCTCCCAGTGCAAGTGCCAACCAGGGCCAACCCTGCTTAGCTTCTGTGATCTGATGAGATTAGGCTACCCTGGGCTGAGATTGAATTGTATTGTTGCTTATTCGACATAATCATGTTACCACTTGTTTATGTCAACCGGAGAGTTGGAGAATCCAAAATGGAGATGATATTATCTGAAATGAGATAACAGTTTGTTCTGTTGTTGGGCTTCTTGAGTGTTGCATACAGACAACTTGATAGTACAACTTTGTGCAATAAGAAATTGATTGTTTTGTATTTCAGCATTCCCTCCCCTTACACCCCAGGGCCACTTCCCTGCCATCTTCCGCCAGCCTCACCACAAACAACCCAACAGCAGGGAATTGCTAAGAATCTGCTTTAATTGAGTAAGTAACACACAAAGGCAAACTCCCAAGTTTAATTAATGGCCACAACCCATCCAAGACTCCACTTACTACACATCACCTCCACTGCCTTCAACTAACATCACAAGAGTGCTCCCAGATTTCCTAGCAGCTACCCCTGGCTGCTGCACCCTGACTTCAAGCCCAGAGGCAGCAAAACCAACACTTCTGCAGTTAATTCAGCCTCCCATATTTCTGGCCAGGAATGCCATCTTCCTGGTCCTAAGGAGGGTCTGATCCCTCCAGATCACTGAAACCTCAGACCTTTCTGGCTGCTGCCAGCCAACACCCCCCCCTTTCTGTTATTGGGGCCTTTTAGTCACTTCTTCTCAGTCAAATCCCAGCCCCTGCCTCCCTTAGCTTACTCCAGAGGAGGTCTTTCCACCCCCTCAGGAGACCACTACACCAGAGGAGGACTTTATTCCAAATGACACTAATGCTGGCTGTCTTTGCTCCTGCTTTCTGTTTAGCTACCCCCGCCCCCCCCGGGGCCTGCTTTGTCCTTCCCTCTGCTCTGCGGTCACACCATTACCCCTCTCTGGGTTGCACCGGTGCTTTTTCATGTGGTTTCAGTTAGGATAAGGTGTGGAGATGCATCATGTGGGTTTTGGTGCTTTTGTACTTAATCAAGTAGTCCAGTGGCACCTTAAAAATGTGTTCCAGCATAAGCTTTTGTGAATCAGAGCTCCTTCATTGGATGCATGTACATTTGTTTGTCTGTCTGTCTGTTTAGATTTGCTAGGCCACCCTTCCCTGCAAGCAGGGCTCAGGGCAGCTTACAACAGAGCAAAATACAATAACTAATTTGATTTAAAACCAACATTAAAACGACCTACAAAGATGTCAGTAAATAAAACAATATACATTCGAAGATGGCAGAAAAAAGAAATTCATAACTGTTTACAGTTTGGTTTATGTTTTCTTGTATATCTGTAGCAGGTATGCATCCTGGGATGAATTTTGTTGATCTTTAAGGTGCCACTGAACTTCTGTTTCATTTTGCTACAACAGACAAACATGGCTACCCTTCTGGAATTATTAGCAGAGTAAATCCCTGCAGATGTTGCAGTTAGGATGAGAGTCCAGAGATGCAGTTTCTGGTGGCAATGCCACCATGGCATTCCAGTGTGTGACAGACTGCTTTGAGAAAAGGATGGCGTGAAGGCAAGACTGGACAGGACCACAGATTTACATGCAACACTACTGTGATCTTCATTTTTGTGGCACAATCAAAAACAGCTGTGTAATACGTACAACAAAGGCAACAGCAGTGCTTGCAAAACGGAAGAAATCAGATTTTAAAAAACCCTTCGCAAGCACTCAAGTTTTGTGTTTTAAAGAACATGTTTTGTGTTAAATTTCAGTTTTCAGACAGTTTTTAGATAGAGAGCTGCTCAGTTAACTTTTCTAGCGGTTAACGAAATGGTCTCCCCACTCCCAATTGTGTTTGTTCACTTAGGAAGTTGAGAGGATGCACTCTTTTTATCACGGGTGCAAGCCGTGGCATTGGAAAAGCAATCGCCTTGAAGGCAGCCAAGGATGGGGCAAACATTGTGATAGCTGCCAAGACAGGAGTGCCGCATCGCACACTCCCAGGAACCATCTACACTGCTGCGGAAGAAAGTAAGGATGACGGGCACTTGGGTGGTACAGCTACTGACTTCCAGGGTGCTCTGACTTCCAGATCGTGTGGGGCTTCATCCTTGCATAGCTTTTCCTGGTGCTAATTTACCTGGACTCTCTTTCCACTGGTTCATATCTACCAGCTGATCTGTTTCCACCCTTCTACTTGAATCACAATGCAGTAAGGACTCTGTGCCCCATCGTACACTATTGAAATGGAAAGGAAGCCAATTTTAATAACATGCTTTTTGTCACCTTTTTGCTCTGCTCTCTGAGCAAGGTATAAACTTTAGACTGGAAACCTGCAGGCAGGGCTCCTCAGCTGTTTAAATGTATTTGTATGGTGGCCCAGTGGATCCTAACACAAGATATGCTCTGCCCTTTCTTTAAGAGCTCAAAATGGCCCATATAAGGTAATTTCATTTCTATTTTCATAATAGTTTTTTTAAGGTAGGTAAGCCTAAGTGAGTGGTTTGGACAAGCCACTGGTGAATTTAAAATCTCCTGGTTTCATTTTCATAAGCTGACACCCTCATTCTTTTATGGGCTCAAAGTAGCTTATATAATTTAAAACAATAGACGTGTATATTTTTAAAGCTGCTCAAATGTCCTCCCAATCAAAGGAAATTGGAAGCCAGAGAACCAGGCATGATTGGGGGTGGGGGAGTGCATGGTTGCCTCCTGCCCTTCCCTAACCGTATTAGTGTTGGCAGTTGGAAGTTAAAGAGGGAGCGTCCTTGACTGAAACTGGATCTAGGCATGGTTGTATAGATGAAGTCTTGTTTGTAAGAGTCTCTGGAATTTAGGCTAAAACTTTAAAGACCCGGATTTGGATCTGGATAGCTATCCGTTGTTGCATCCATTTGTTAATACTTGGCTACCAGATGAGCATGGTATATGTACATCAATGTACAGTGAAGGGTAATCTCTCCTAGGATTGCCAACTGGCCTGGAGAATGCCCTGAACCTTTAATAGAGGCCTACTGGGATGTTCTGTACCTCCATGCTGTGGAAAGTTTCATTTCCCCATATTAAGCTTCAATTAAAGGGACAGGACATTTTTCTCCAGGCCTATTGGCAGCCTTTAATCTCTGATGTGTTAATGTTTTACAGCCTGAATCAGGACAGCTGTGTAACTAGTTCTGCAAGCTCCAGGGAAAGCTGAGTAGGAGGCTGGTGTTTGAGAAATATAAGCACAGCATGTCTGAGGGGAGTTTGTGAAGCAGTGTAAGAGGTTGGCTGTTAAGGAAAAAAACCCTCAAAAATCCCAATGGTCGTTCTCTAGCCTTTGTGTGCACCTAAAGTAGCTCTTTGGATCTTTGCCTCCATGTTTGTCAGGGCCCTCAGTGTAGTAAGTCTTTTGTTCTGCAATGGAGGCTGTAATCCATATGCTTACATTGGTGTAGAGTGGGGAAGGCTGTTGGTACTTTAGCCAAGGACACGGCAGCTTTACTGAGAAGGAATTCTCTTGAATTTACCCTAGCACCATCAGTGTATGTAGTATTTGTAAGAACACAAGCCTAAAAAAAAGTTACATGCCCGCCCTAAGGGCTATATAATCTAAAATTCATCTTTTGGATCATGATCTATGTTGGATGTAGCCTTTGGACTTTTTTGGAAAGTTCCCTGACAGTTCCGTTGAGTTATCAAGGGTTTGGATAGAAGAGTTGTTGTGAGAATAAAATGGAGGAGAGAAGAACGAGGTAAGCCACTTTAGGTCCCTGTTGCAGAAAGGGTGGAATATAAATACATTTTCTCTTTTCCAGTTGAAGCAGCCGGAGGAAAGGCATTACCATGTATTGTCAATGTACGAGAAGAAGAGCAAATCATTGACGCTGTGAATAAGGCTGTTCAGACATACGGAGGTAGGACCTAACCTCGGTTCTGCTGAATATGTTACACGTATTTATAATTAATAGAACACAACTGAACTGTTTTGTTTGTTAATTAAGCGTGTTTCTGCATATGTGATCTTTTTTTAAAAAAAATGCTGGTTTGTTTTATAACCAGGGATAGATGTTCTTGTGAACAATGCAAGTGCTATCTCCTTGACTGGCACACTGGAAACGCCTACAAAAAAAGTGGACCTCATGATGAGCGCCAACACGAGAGGGACCTATCTCACGTAAGTGCTTACGGGTAAATATGGATAAATTTTAATTTTTTCCAATTATCAGGTTTAGGCAGGGGGGAAATGGGCTCTGTGTTTAAATTATAGTTAAATGCTCTGGATTTAACGTTGCCTTTTAGACAGGCAGATGGTTATGGGAGTGGACTGAGAGGAGTACAAAGCCCCACCCAGACCTGTCTAGTTTTTAAGTCTATTTCAAGTAAGCCGTGCTTGCTTCCCCTGCTTGAGGGAAGAAGCCTGCTGTTCTTGAAAGTGAAACAGACTTCCAGTGCTCTGTGCATATTTTGTGCTTGGGTAATCATAGCCAGATCTCTTCTAGATCCTCCGCTTTAAGAATTCATAACCTTTACCAAAGGTTGCATTGTGTTTGCTTCTTTAGGTTTCTTCTGTCAGTTTCTGGGCTAGATCCTTCCTAGATTTCTGCAGATCGGTGGGCAATTTTCACTGATTCTCTCCTCCCATGGCAGCTCAAATGAGGGCCCCCCCATGCAGCTGCTGAGGTACCGAGGACCCCCAGGAGTAGTGGGGAGCGGGGTATAGGAAGTCTCTCATGGAAGAAGGGGGATTGGTGAAAATCACCTTCCCCTGATGTGCGTATGGAAATCTAGGCAGAACCCAGCCTCTCTTTCTTTAGACTTTGCGCAGAAAATACATTTCTGGCCAGGTCCTTTCCCTTTATTGTGAGCAATGGAGGTTTGTGCTATTCCATCTCAAAATAGTATCTTGTGCAAGTAAAAAAAGTAGAGAATAGTTGTAAACAGCCCTATTGGCCCTTGCAAAATCCAGAAAAAGAAGCAAAATCACACAAAACCTTTTATTCAGACCAAGCCGAAGGACACAAAACATTGTGCAAACTTTCAAGTTCTATAGTGCCCTTTATCAGGCAGATGTCACCAAAACTAAAAGATAAAGGAGGGAAAAAGCAGATTTTCCAGGTCCAAGTCAAGCTGTGCAGCCTCAGTCACTTGCCTCTACCACTAGGCACAGAAGCCTTCAGCCTTTGGGGCTGCCAGGTGGGCAATACCTGCCAGATGCATGATCTGACAGTCTACTGTCATTTTCCTTTGTACTTTCATTTTTGGTCTGTTTAATTCCCCAGAATCATACCATGCTTGCACATCCCCAGGCAAGAGTGGAGGGAACTGGCTTGATTCTTAGTGGCTGCACTGACCAGGACCAGGGAGCATGTTGACCACATTGTATGAATGGTGTCTCAAAGTGTCTCCCCCCTTTCTCCCCATAAAATGGAATGACATCATTTCTGGAGGGAAAGGCAAAGCCCTGCACTTGAAAACTTTCTAGCAATGAGTGGTTGTGACTGACTTCCCAAACCCATGTGTTGATTTAGAATTTTCCCATACATTCTAGCATCTCCTTTGCTAGGGCAAATCTTTTCATTTTCATAACATGTTTGCAGAGATGCCTTTCAGTTCTGAAATGTTGCATTGAAACAGTAATCAGCTAACTCTTGGCATCTTCTTACGCTTTTTGTTTGGCTACGTCCATGATGGTGAGTTATTGCTTAAATGCACAGTTAACAGGAAGCCCAGATGCTTGGGGTATAGATTCCTGAACCTGTCAGACTTTTTAAATATATTCTGTTAAAATATGCCTTTATAGTAAAGGTAAAGGTTCCCTTGCTCGAAAGCCAGTCGAATCCGACTCTAGGGTTGCGGTGCTCATCTCTGTTTCAAAGCCGAAGAGCCAGCGCTGTCCGACGACATTTCCGTGGTCATGTGGCCGGCATGACTAAACACCAAGGCGCACGGAACGCTGTTACCTTCCCACCAAAGTGGTACCTATTTATCTACTTGCAATTTCTTGCTTTCAAACTGCTAGGTTGGCAGGAGCTGGAACTAGAGACGGGAGCTCACTCCATCTTGCGGCACCTGGGTTTTGAACTGCTGAACTACTGACCTTCCACAGCCTGCAGTTCAGCATCTTAACCACTTGAGCCACCGCAGCTCCTTTATAGACCTCAACATATGCTACTTTTTTGGACAAATATTTGAGGAAGCTCCTTCCACATTCTAGAGAAACTCAGACTGCTTCAACTATGTGACATGCGGGGAAACATTTCAAAAGAAATGCTAAATACTTTTGTAGCGTCGTTCTCCCCCCCCTCCAAAAAAGACCCATTGTAATGGAATTAAAGCATATTTGTTTCGCAGACTTTTAAAAAGGCAAATGCAACAATAAATAAGAAGACAACAGATCAGACTTCCAGAAAAGTAAAATAAATGGAAACATACGCAAAATGAGCAACCAACAAGTGCTTCCTTAAGAGTGACAAAAATTGGCACTGTGTCTGTAAATGATACAGGTTATGAGCCAGAGATCTAGGAAAGGGCAACCAAAATGATCAAGGGGTTGGAATGCCTTCCTGACAAGAAGAAACTAAAAAGTTCGGTGTTTTTCATTTTAGAAAAAGGATGGCTAATAGGGAGCACAGTAGAAGTGTATAAAGTTATGCATTACCTTAAAAAAAATAGATGGAAGGGACTTTTCTCTTACACTCCCAAAATATGAGAATTCAGAGGCACCCAATGAAAGGCTATTGGGACAGACCACAGGGATTGCTTCTTCACACAGTGCACAAGGAGCTGCAATGTGGTGGTGGCCAGTGTCCTAGATGACTTTAAATGTGGATCGTCAGACTCCAGCTTTGGGCTGAAGTCCAGAGCTGTCTTCTTTTCCAAGGTTCCTTCAGGAGGGCTTGCCTGAGGGGAAGAACCTCAGAGAAGAGTGAGGGGGGATTACAGCACCTTCTTCCTCTCTTGCTCCTGCCAATAACCTCTCCTTGGTTGCCTTCAGTGAAGTCTGCCCTCCATCCCTGGTTCTTCTAGGGTGCACCCTTTAAAAAACTGCCTGGGAGTGGGACAACTCTGGTTTCTTCCACTCCTTGTATCTTGGGGGATGATCCTGTTGGAGTGGTGGGTTCTAGGACCAATGGGCAGCTGCCTGCCTAGGATCCCATTTCCCCTGCCCTTCCCCTGGGAAGCCTTATAGGGCTTCTCCTCTTCCCCCTGCTGGTGTAAGGAGATCACTGCAGCCTATTTCCTGCCCCACACCTCCAAAGCAGCCTTTCTGGCTCCCATAACAGAGGAGGACCGGGCCATCACTTGTGGTGGGTTCTGCTGCTCCTCTGCTACCCTTGTTGCTGTGTGCCTCTGCTGGTAGCCTTTGGGGGTTGGCTGGGCATCGCGGCGAGCTGGGAAGCTTCTCGTATGGCATTACATTGACTTAAGTGCAGGGGTGGGAGGTCTGATCCTGCACAGTGGGTTAGACAGATTCATGGAGAAAATGTCCATGTACAGAGGCAGTGTATTTCTGAGTGATAGATGCTGGGGGTCAGCAGCAGGGGGAGGCTTTGACTTCTGTGCCCTTCCTGTGGACCATCTGGAACATTTGGCAGCATGGTGGGAGCTTAAATAGATGGGACCATTGGTCTGATCCAGCAGGGCTGTCCTTATTTTTTTAGATAAACAATCTGGCAAGACCTTTAAATTCCACAAATTAACCACTGCAGTAATTGTGGGTCAGGCGTCACGCAGCTTTAACACTGGTATTTTGTCTTGTTTTTGTTGAGCGGTAATGCAGATCTATTAAGATCTGGCATAACAGCAAATGGGACCCGAAGAAGCAGAAAGACTTCTGCATAGCCCTACTTGTCCTGACTGTAATGTTGTACATAATTTCCCCAGCAGTGAGACGATCCCACAGTTTGCCAAACCCATCGAAAGGTGGGAGGATTTCCCCCTTTTCTGCCAGCTCTCTAGCTTAGCTGCCAGCAGGAAATAAGCAATAAGGGCAGATTGTGAATTGGCCATCAGCCCATCTATAGCACAATGTGGGCTGGATCAGAAGAAAGGGGGATTGTAGTGCTGGTGATAAGGTCCAGTGTGCTCAGCCAGTGTAATTGGGACCCCTGGATTCTCAGTGGAGGCAGCATTTTTCTCAGTAGTGACAGCTGCATTCTAGAGTAAAGCTGACACAGGCTAATATCTGTAAACTCCCAGTGGCAGCTTCATTGCAGATTGAAAGTGATGCCGAAAGAAATGCCTCCCCAAGGAGTACTTTGCTGCTGTTGTGTGCCTGTCAGTTCAGAAATTTCTGAGGCATCCTGTACCTAACACTATTTTCTGTTTGTTTCCCTCTAACTGTGCTTTTTTAGATAGCCAAGCCCTAGTGGTACATTTCCTTCAAATCTCCAGGCATTTTCTTTATTCTTAAGTTTAAGCTGTCACCCTAAATAATGCTTCCTTTTCCAGAAATTTCTAAGGCCACAGTTCTTGTAGTGTGAGGCAGGCATCCTTAAAAGAGGAGTTTAGAGATTGCTAGGAAGACATTTGCATTCCTGAAATAATTAGTAATTATCATATATCATTGTGTGTGGTATAGGCAGGAGATCCGAAGATTGTCTGGCAGCCTTAAGTTCTAACTCTTTTCGTGAGCTAGACTTATTTTGGGGGGCTGAGAGAGCTCTGAGAGCTGTGACTGACTTGAGGTCACCCAGCTGGCTGCATGTGGAGAAGTGCAGAATCAAACTTGGTTCTCCAGATTAGAGTCCACCACTCTTAACCACTACACCATGCTGGCTCTCCTGTTCGCATTCTTGTGACCCCTGTTGAACCCAGTTGATTTTAAAATGCTTCTATCCTGACTTTCTTCTGTCAAGTGTTGGACCCAATGGAAGTGACGGTGCAAAAACAATAATAAAGATATCTCACATAGCAGGTCTAGTTCCTTTCTCCAGTCAGAAGTTCTTACAGTGCCTCAGGCTTGGGGGGTTGAACAGGGCTGAGCAGCTGATCTCTTTCTCTTAGCCCTGGCTAGAGATTACTCAGTTACTGTCCATCTCTATCTCAACTGGAGAGGGAGAGCTAATGATTCATCAGGCCTTCACAGTCATCTTTGGGTCTATTCAAGGGACCAATGGCAGTCATCTTCTTGCTCACTTGAGGTCCTCAAGGCATTCTATGAGACTGTGCAGCCCTGATAACTTTTCTTGTGTTCTGTCCTCCCTGTAGTACGGCAGTATGGCGATACTGCAGTACGGCAAAATTGCCAGCAGTTCCTTCTGGTTTCTTCCCACACTGCTGTGGTCCCCTATATGAAATGGAACCCTGTACGCTGGCCAATAAATTGGTCCCTTCCCATATGGACGGTACCCACTTCTCCCTCCTTCAACCATTTGAGCTGAGCCACTGGGTGGCCTTGGAGTGTAGACAGGCAAACTGTTTGTTTTGGATTAAATGGTTTTTGCTTTATTGGGCAAGGTCTGACTGCAACCTAATTTGTGAGCCTCGTCTGTATGCACTAGCTGGCATATAGCAATTTGAGTTAACGTCTGTAGTCTTATATTTGTTGTTTATTACCTGTCATAAACCTTCAAATGGGACACAGGTGAGGGAAAAAGGAGCCGAGCTATGGAATCCTCAGAGCACTTTCCTGGGAGTAAGCCCCACTGAATAGACCTGGGTAAGATTTTTAGTAGACCTGCTTAGGAACGCTCTCTAAATGGAGCAGACAAAAAGACAGATGAGATTAAATGTCTAAAATACCAGAGCTGTGCCTTTTAGGGAGGGAGCTGAATATTTTCCCTTGAACTGTAAAGAGTTGCTGGTATTGAATGGTATTGTTTCCAGTAACTCAAATTATTTGATTACTGAAATGATGGTATCGTAATAGTACATTTAATGATGCTGTAGCTTTATTGTTTCGACCGGTATGCACATGCTAACAAACGGGGCACAGCCTCCCCCTATGTCTGTACACATAGTCGTGGTTCTGCATGTCTGCTCTATGAAATATTTTGTGCATGTGTGGAATCACTGCAGGTCAAGTTTTATGGCTGGCTGTTTTCTAAAATGGGAATATTTTCCATGTAGGAGAAAGTTTACATGTAAAGTGACTGTGAAACTTTCTGTCCATTCCAAAGAAAGGCAAAGAAAAATTATGTATACGTAGCCCATAAGGAAAATTGGTTGCTTCTGTTAGATTTGCGGGTATGTGTGTGCTGAGCGCTGTCAGTCACTTCTCTCTTATGGAAACCCTATGAATTAATGACCTCTTACTGTTAACAAGCATTGCTCTTGGTCTTGCAAACTGAGGGCCATGGTTTCCTTTTTGAGCCAATCCATCTCATGTTGGGTCTTCCTCTTTTTCCTGCTGCCTTCAACTTTTCCCAGCATTATTGCCTTTTCCAATCTTGTCGTCTTGTCTTCTCATACTGTGAGCGAAGTACAATAGCCTCAGTTTAGTCATTTCAGCTTCTAGGGATGGTTCAGGCTTGATTTGATCTATTTGAACCTAAGAAGCTAAATTTCTGTAAAAATACTGTTGGAATATACTTTGAAAGTGACTTTTTGGGAAGCTCATATAACAAAATTTTGAAATAGTGAGGAGTCTATATGAGCAGTTTATATGCTATATAATGGGATTGCTTTCAAAAACTGATACAGTACTAATGGAAACTTCATCCTATAAGGGTATTGGCCATTATCTGAGGAGAATAATGGTGTTATATTTGAGATATGAGTCCAGTCTAATCATCTAATGTAGCTATTAAAGAAATGTTTTAAGAAATATTCCAGTGATACTGCGAGCCACTTAAATTATTTTAAAAAATATTTGATACTGTGTCACAGAGGCATCAAACAAGAGCGCAGATTTCTTACATGCATTTAAGGCTGTGACATTATTGAAGATTATGAGAAAGGGCCTTTGTTATTAAACCAGCTAGGGACTAAATGTCCTTCGTAGTGATCAATTTGTTGATTAGCATCAGAGATGACATTCAAAAGAAATATACAGTCCAGTCCTAAGCAGAGTTATACCCTTCCAAGCCCCTTGAAATCAGTGGCTTTAGGAGGGTATAACTCTGTTTGGGATTTCCACAGTAGAGGTTATTCACTGGCAGCTGTTTAATTGTTGTCTAAAATATAGTGGTGCAAAACTGGAAAAGCAAGAAACTGTTGGTGGAGGAATAGTAGAAGAAATTCTGGCATATACCGTTGATAAGTAAATGTTTGCTGGGTGAGCAGGACCAGTTAAAAAAGCTTCTGCATTGTTAAAAGTCTTTCTTCATTCAATTGCTCTCTGGAATACCATTGTAACAAATGAAATGCTGCAGTTCATAGGGTAACCATTGATGATGTAGCTTAGAAATAACAGGGGCAGTGGAAGGCAAATTAGGTACAGGGAAACCGGCCTTCTGTGTTAGTACATCAGTCCAGGTACTTTTGTATTTGCATACACTTAATATGTTGCCTACAGAGTGGTTAAGACATTCGTAAGGCACTTAGCTAATTAATGTTGCTTGAAAATCTTTATGATTTGGTATGCTAGGTTTTATTAATCACGACTAGATTTAACTTTGTAGACCTGGTTCAAAACCTAACTCAAAGTTCCCCTCAAGTTACTAACAGCTATTAATTTAATTTTTGCCAGATAGCTTGTGTCTCAGCAGATGGGTTGGAAATGAGAGTGTGTGTGTGTGGGAGGGGGTGGGGGGCATTACTTTTAGAAAAGCTTATTTCTAATATTTCAAACATAAGATGCAGTCTGTCCAACCTTAAGACCTCCAAAATCCCACTGGTTTCTCTGGGACATGTATAAATCTCACTGTTTAAACTGTTGTAGAAGTGCTTGGGTTTGGCTGGCTCGTGCTTTTATGTTTTTGTATAATAATGTACGGAGTCTGTTTTTTGTTTGTTTGCTTTTTAAGATTCTGGGTTATTCTTGGAGTGGAGTATTTCAGTTTCATTTAAAAACATGGAGACGGAAGATGCTGAATACAGTCTTTGTGACATTAATATATTATGCATTATGCTATATTAATATTTACTTTGTTGGGGAAATTATGGAACACCAGTAGAATTACATTAGGGAGATTATGGAACAACAGTAGAGTAGTCAGAAGAGAGCCTCATGCCATGCACACTGTCAGTCAGTGACATTTGGCACTATTTTCCTATTAAAGGCTGATAGGGAGTATTTATGGTGGATGTCACTTGCTACGTATAAAATTAGTTTCCCATAGACTGTGAATCTGCAAATTAAGACAAGTATGACTTGCATGTGCAATATGTTATTGCTTCTAACTCTGCTCTACAAGACTGTTTCCCCATTTATTGAGCGATAGCGGCTATTCTGTATTGGGCCTGTCTAATGTAAACCACCCCCATGAGAGCCATTTGGCTCTGAAACATCACCATTTAACAGACGTACATCTCTTTTAAGCACATGACCCGAAATGTCCCTGATCAGGTAGAAAGTTGTAGGGTCTGGAGCCCACAGTACCGTAGAATTATTTGAGTTAATTTGAACGGTGGGTGGACAGGAACTCACCAGGAGTCTTGCTCAGGTTTTTCTAAGTTTTCTAAAGCTAGAGAACAATAGAAATATATTAAAACTAGGGAGCAAAGCCCGTTGTGGTGGAAGACAGTGGGCCCTAGAAAGGAGGGGAGGGAGGGTGGAAGGGAGAGAGGGTTGGAGGAAGGAAGGAAGAGGGGGAAGAGTGAAAGAAAGGAGAGAGGAAGAAAGGAAAGGGGGGAAAGGAAAGGAAGAGGGGTGGAAAAGGGCTTCTCTGGACCTACTGCCCCCATAGAAGGCCCAGGGGATGGTGTGAGGGGGCAGAAAAGGGCCTTTCTGGGCCTACTGCCCCCACAGAAGGCCCAGGGGATGGTGTAGGGGGGCAGAAAAGGGCTTCTCTGGGCCTACTGCCCCCACAGAAGGCCCAGGGGATGGTGGGGGGCGGAAAAGGGCTTCTCTGGGCCTACTGCCCCCATAGAAGGCCCAGGGGATGGCGTGTGGGGGACGGAAAAGGCCTTCTCTGGGCCTAGTGCCCCATAGAAGGCACAGGTGATGGCGTGTGGGGGGCAGAAAAGGCCTTCTCTGGGCCTAGTCCCCTCATAGAAGGCCCAGGGGATGGTGTGGGGGGCGGAAAAGGGCTTCTCTCACTTGCCTCAGCCTTGAGGGCCTGTCCCCGCACTCACACTCCAGACAGTCCTCTCCTGTCGGAGGACTGGAGCAGACTGAGCTGAAAACACTGACCGGGGCTGATGTGGGCGGGACTTTGCGAAGCAGCCAGTCAGCCCTCACCAGTGTCCTCTGACTGCCAGTTCTTGAGCCAAATCAATTATGGCAAGCATAGAATGTGGTGGAACCAAAATTCAAATATTAATAAGGACAGGATTATGCCAGTGGTAAGGCATGGGTATGGAAGGAGGAGTGCAAGAAATTCTGACTAGAACTGCTAAGTGACTAGTAGCGAGACTAAATATCCACTTGTTTGTTTTTTATACCTCCAGATCTAAAATATGTCTGCCTTACTTGAGGAAGAGTAAGATTGGTCATATTCTTAATATCAGCCCACCAATAAACTTGAATCCTGTCTGGTTTAGAAATCACTGTGGTAAGCACATCTTTTAAAGTGTCCACATAGAGAGATTCCCTCGAATGCAAGGCAGATGTAAAGGTTGGTGTAGTGGTTAAGTGTGCAGACTCTAATCTGGGAGAACCGGGTTTGATTCCCCACTCCTCCACATGCAGCTGCTGGGTGACTTTGGGTAAGTCACAGTTCTCTCAGAGCCATTCTCTCAAGAGCAGTTCCCTCAAAGCTCTCTCATCCCCACCTACCTCACAGGGTGTCTGTTGTGGGGAGAGGAAGGGAAGGAGATTTATAAGCTGCTCTGAGACTCCGAGTGAAGGGGCTGGTATAAATTCAAAGCCTGAAAACTGAAACGCGCCCCCCCCCCCCAAAAAAAATTGTTGCACATACTCAGCTGCTCTCCCACTTCATTCCAAAGGCAAAGTAGGATGAATGTGAATTTGCCTGTGCTCTGTACCCTGCCTGTCACCTGATTAGTCCAGTTTGGCTAAGTTACTCAGGATTAGGGAGCTAATCAGGGTCAGTCACAGTCAGTACTTGGGTGGGAGACTGCCAAGGAAGACTGAGGTTGTTACACAGCAGAAGGCAATGGCAGAGCACCTCTGCTAACTGTGCCTGGCTGGAACCCCCTGTGGATGGGGTCACCATGAATCAGTTGTGACTTGATGGCACATTCTTCTTCTTCTGTACTCTAGGAGAATTCTGATACAACCAAACCTTAATTTGTTCCCGGGGTTTTTTGCACTGAATTTCTGCTGCTGGGGAAATGAGCCTGGCCACTGAACCCAGGTGGAATTGAAGCTGGTACCTGATCCAGTATGGTGGAAAGGTTATTGGGAGACTAGAAATGAGGAGGCCTGGATTCAAGTTCATGCTTCGCTATGAAGCACACTGCGTGGCCTTGGGCCAGTCCCACTCTCTCAGCCTAACATAACTCATCGGGTGTTGTGATGATAAAATGTGGGTGGGGGAGAGCCAAGTACACCACCCTGAGCACCTCGTTATATAGAAATTAAACCACCTCACGTGCCACTGCTGTTCTCTGTTCTTAGCAGTTGACTACCTAACCAACATCAGATCTCTCTCTTTCTGACCTTCTCAGTAATTAACAGTGACAGGAAACGTGCCACCAGTGTTGTAAGAAACCATATCGAGATCAGCACCAGGGTTTACATTTGAATGGAATTGTGGTTGTGCCAGTAAACCTTTCAAGGACGAGGGAGACAGGAGAAAATGGGGTGGGGGGTTGGTTGCTTTCCCCCTCTTTCTTCACCTCAGATGTATTTGGCACCTGCTCTTGCAGAGGGCCCCACTCGTGTAGTTTCTTTCCCTTTGAGGGAAATGTGGGGCATTGTAGTAGAAGGGTCCTGCTCAACCATTTTTTGAGTTTTGTTTCAGTAGCAAGCAGCAGCTTCTTCCTCCTCTGCAGCAGAGGAATCAGGACGTTTGACCAAGTGCTGTGGATGAAGGCTGAGGTGAAACTCTCGCAAGTGCCCTGAAAAGGAAGGCATTGTGTGCGTTGGAACTCACCAGCCTGAGCCCTGACCGAGCTCCTCTAGGGCTTCCATGTTACTCCTGCATGCCGGAAGCCTTTCTCTGATGTCGGGGCTCTTGTGCAACATGAGTGCAGTGATATCATCACCCTAGAAGAGAATCAATATCTGGTTTTAACAGTCAGTTAATAAGACACAGATCTTGTGCATGCAGAAACACCACCCAGCCCTTCGTTCTTCCCATGCTAGTGTGCTTTCTCGTACAGGATTTACATGGCATTTTATACATAGTAAAACACAAACAAAAGATATGAATTGCGATGATGATGGGTTTCAGCTGGCTAACGCTGTCTTTACATCTTATTCTAGCCTATACTATTTCTAAATATGGAATGTCCATGTGTGTACTTGGCATGGCAGAAGAATTTAGAGGAGAAGTTGCGGTTAATGCTTTGTGGCCTCAAACAGGTGTGTGTTGTTTTTTTTAAAAATATATATATCGTTTGACTTTAACATCTGATGAGATCGGGCTAGCCTGGGATATCCAGGTCAGTGTGTGTTTGTTCTCTCTCTCTCTCTCTCTCTCTCTCTCTCTCTCTCTCTCTCTCTCTCTCTCTCTCCATCCATCCATCCATCCCTGACCTGGATAGCCCAGGCTCTCTCATCAGGTCTCAGAAGCTAAGTAGGGCTGGCCCCAGCTAGTGTTCGGATGGGAGACCTCCAGAGAGTACCAGGGTTGCGATGGAGTGGCAGGCAAAGGCAAACCACCTTTGAATGTCCCTTGCCTTGAAAACCCTACGGGGGGTCTCCATAAGTCGGCTGTGACCTGACAGCTCTTTCCACCATCACAACATATAGAAATTCCATTTCTGTTTTGATATGTTCAATATGGAATTCTTTTGTTTGTGATGTGTACGTTGTAAATAAATTTTAAAAATCCAGTGGTTTCTAGCAGAGCAAATGCCTTATTCCTGCTCTCACTTGACTGTATGCATTGAAAGTGACATCTTGCAAAGTGTGGTTTTATGGATTAGGCAGCACGTTTACTTGGAAGCAAATCTCACTGAGTTTAATAGAACAGTCTTGCGAGTAAGGGTGCATAGGATTGTTCTCTTAGATTTCTAGAGTGGTGGCATTGACACTGTCCACACCTGTGCAACCCAGTTGCCAGCTTGATACTTTACAAAGATGTAGCATCTACATCCAATTTTGTTGATTTTGAAAAAAAAATTGTTATCAGATTAATGTAGACAAAAGGAGCCAGATTAATTGTTTTGACTCTAGGCTTTCTCCTGAACAGCCTGCTTTCTTTTAAGTACTGTCACTGATTTGCAGAATCTTTTTTCCTGTCCTTTCCTTGTTATTTTCCCATTCCTCAATTTCAATTTCTGCTCTGCAAAGGAAGATAAGCCTCATGGCTGTCTAAGAAATAAGCAGAACTATACCTGCCGTTGGCCTCCCTTTCACAATCCCAGAATAGGCCCTTCTCCCTGGAAGCTTCAGCCCTTTCTCATTCTCACAAAATGGGTGCAAAAATGGCTTGTGCAATCTTCCTCTGGGTTTGGAAGTGCTACTCACATCACATGCTCTTTAATATCACATTTTGTCCCTTGTAAGCATTATTGGGCAAATAATCGGAAACTCTTAAAACTCAGGTCACAGGTACCCTCTAATTCAGGGGTCCCCGGTGTGATGCCGATTGGCACCATGGTGCCCGCAGGCACCATTCCTTGTATCTGCCAGTTGTTTTTAGAAAGTGGGCAGGGCCAGGTGTGGCTTTTGTCCAGCACGGTTCTTGATTAGCCATTGGAGGTTTTATTGGCTGTGCAGATTTTTAGAAATGTGGCATTGGCAAGAGCTGCCACCACAGTGCAAGAATCTTCTCCGTGTGGCTGTAGGTGAGCCATGGCAGCCATTTTGTGGCTGGCTGTGCCTCCCCTGGTGGCCATTTGGTGGCTGCATCCACCACGCTGTATCAGAATTCTGGAGGTGCCTGCAGACTCAGAAAGATTGGGGACTTCTGCTCTAGTTGGTCCAAGGAGACAGCCTGAACTTTTTGCCTTCGTAGGTTCCTTAACTGAAGGGTCTTTTCCACATATGACATGGAGTGAATCCAGATATGCCACAATTGTACACTCTTGGAATGCATGCTTGCAAACAAATGTTTGTAGCCTTAACATTTTAATTTTAACTCATAAAACATAATGTATGAAGGGGTTGTAGGATGTACATCTTGCAAAAAAGGGAATGTCAGATGTGTAAGACCATTGCATATCTGCATGGTAAGGACAGACAGGATTTAAAACAGCATTGCTGACAAATTACTCTCCTTCCTTTCCCTGTCTCTTTTAGCTATATATACTTCTGCTATGGATATGCTGGGAGGAGCTGGTGTGGAGAAACAGTGCAGGAAAACAGATATTCTTGCAGATGCGGCATATTGCATTTTAACAAAGCCTAAAAACTTCACTGGAAATTTTGTTATTGATGAAAATTTGCTAAGGGAAGAAGGAGTGAAGAATTTTGACGTATATGCAGTTGCACCAGGTAATTTGCATTCACATGTCTTGCACAAGGGGTGTGTGACTGTATGAGGGCAGTGGGATCACAGATCTACAAATCAGTACTACCCCTATCATGCTTTCCTCTGCTGCCAGTCAGAGTAGGCAGCACTGCCCTTGATAATCCAGGGGATATGACACTCTAGAAGGCAACTTCCTGTGTTCAGTTGTATGTTTTGTAGTAATGTGCAAAACACACTGAAAGCAAGTTCCAGTGAGGCACAATTAAACTGACAAGGAACTCTACTGCTAAATGCAACTTTCCTTTGATGTGTGTGCTTCTCTGCCTGTGCATTCCCCCTTGTACCAAAGAAGAACGTATGTATCCAAAGCAAACAGCATCATCTTCTGGCACTCCACAGAAACGTCCCATATCTGAGGATGCTTCCCCCCCATTAGTTGGCGTACATTATGTATGCTTGGGAAAAACCAACATCTACATCATGCACTGCAGGCAATCAGTATAGTTAGTTCTGCTGCCAAGTGTCTTTTCAAAGGGAAGCTCTATAAATTGCAGGCGTTGCAGAAAATAATGTTGTTAGGCCAGTAAGATTACGTGTGGTTGTTGTGTGTGTGGTCGTTTTGTTTTCTAGATGTATGTAGGTGTTTAAAGTGTACGTACAGATATGGAGCCCACGTTATCTATCTGCTACAAGAATCGACCCGTGTAACACAAGTGTTCTCTGCAGCAGTCATCACACATGGAGCGGCTTAAATCTCTCATTACCCTGTCTAACCACACAGTTTGATTTTACTGTATGAAATTTTGCCACTTATTCATTCTGTATTTTTAGGTCACCCGTTGCTACCAGATTTCTTTTTAGATGTGGATCCTGATACTCTAGCAATGAAAATGGAAGCGCATGGTGAGAAATTATGCGGTTAGCTGAACATTCCCTGAGGCTATTGAAATATGGAGAAAATCACTCTCCTCTCGAACCTCATCACTTTCAAATATCTGGCAACGGCTCACTGATTGCTCATTTTTTCCTAACATCATCATATTTGGGGTTGGATTTTGTTGCCGGGACATCTCAGCCTCTTGGTTGGGACATAAAGAGCCTTCAAAGTAGAAAATAGGAAAATATTGGGGGGGGAGGGGTGGTTTAAATTACAGGGCAGTGTTCTAAAAGTACAGGTTTCCAAAAGTTGGTATTTATATCTCCATGCAGAATTGCTGCTAAAATTTGCTAGTTGCATAATTTGAGTTAAGCATCTGAGTGCTGCTGCAGTGGGTGACTTTCTGAAAAACTTTGCCAGTTTTGGCAAAACTTTTTGTTGTCTGATCAGTTCCATGCCAAGCAAAGAGCACATTTGCTTTATTGGTTTGTATAAAAGCACAGAAAGTCAGGAAAACCATCACAGAGGAAGAGGAGTGATTCCAGGCTCAAATTATATTATTACTCTGAGACAGAGTAAGACTATCCTCTTCCTAAACAGTTTTCCTAGCCTTTGGCCCCTTCTTTTGTTCCACATGATTCATTGAAACCAAATTTGAATTTCAGATGTAGCTCCTTGTGGCTAAGGGGTAGAATGGGGAACAGGTTTCTCAGAGGGCAAGGGGATTGATGTAGGGCATGCTGTTGCGAAAGCCGAGCAAGTATCAACTCCTCTTGGGTCAATGTTGGCTCTCCAGGGGCTTCTCCAGTGTTCAGAGAAGGAAAGAAGCAAGACTTATCTAAGCACGAGGGTCCTGACAAAACCAAAGCAGAAGGTCCTGAAAGAGGGAAGCATCATGTGCACTTTGCAGCCGAGAACTCGGGGGGCCCCGTGGTGGAAACGTTCAAGATTATAAAAGGAGCAATCAACGAAGAGGTGGTGAAGTCAGTCCAAGGCGTCTATCAGTTTGAATTATCTGGTAAGAGTGCTTTCTTTTGACTGTGTCTCACTAGGATTCTGATGGGCCCGTGACTCCTACCTAGTTCAGACTTAAGTAGAACATGCCACAAGGAGCTTTATTTTGCTGATCAGATATACAGGAAAACTCTTACTGAAGATAAACATGTTCTGCTTATTCCCAGGCTAACTGCTGCTCTTGGAATGTAGTTCAGGTCTCTCCCAGGTGGTCAGAGTAAGTTCAGGGAGTGGGAGAGGATGATTTTAGAAGAGCTAGTATTGGTGCTCTGGAAGCAAAATTGCAGATATACCCAGTATTGGAGAGAGCAGGCTGCAGACTGTTGCACCTTATGCTATTTTAGCACATATTTTAGTTTTTGCCAGCTGAGAAATAAGAAAAAAACACAAGAAGCTGAATATAGAAAGCACAGGGTTTTTTTTAGCGTATAAAAGAAAATATATGGTTTGGACAGGAACACCCTCACAGTCACAAAAGGAGTAGCAGCATATTTGCATACAGAGTTAATAACATGGAAAATATTGAATTGTTCAGTCATGTACATGTTATGGCATATTAACAATTTGGACAAAATTGGCTGTGTTTGAATGATAGTTATATCCTTGAAATTACTGTTTATATTGCTCATATACACTGGAATGGGAGGGAAAATGGTATGGTACTGCCCAATCTTGTCAGATCTCAGAAGCTAAGCAGGGTCAGCTCTGGTTAGTACTTGGACAGGAGACCACCAAGGAAGACTCTATAAAAGAAGGCAATGGCAAAGCACCTTTCCTTCTCACTTGCCTTGAAAGCCTCTTGTTGGGGTCACCATAAGCCGGCTGTGAGTTGACAGCACTTTACACATGTACACTGGAATTATTTTGCAATCCTGTAAATTGTCTTATATAAAAATCTTCATACTATACATTTTGTCCAGTACAACCTTGTCTTAGAAGACATTTCACTCATTCCAAATGAGAAACTAATTCACAGGAGTTGCTCCCCCCCCCCCGCCCAGTGCAACTCAAGATTTCCTCTCTTTTTTTGCTTTTCCCCCATTTTCCCCCCTGACCTTCACATTTCTGCCCTTAGCTGTGAACTTACTGGGTAGCCTTAAGTCAGTCGTTACCTCCCGGCATCAGTTCCCACATCAGTAATAAGAAAATATTGGGCTGTTTTGGAGGGTTGTTTTAACAGTTGTATACATTCTCCCTAAGGTACACTTTAATGTTTGGGAAAAGTAAGAAATATATACTGTGTATTACCTGGTGAGGCCATAAGACTATGCACACTTAACTGGGGGTAAGTATTGTTGAACAGAACAAAGTTTGTCTAGTAACATCTTAAGAGACCAAATTTTCTACGGTATAATGAGTTAAAATTCTCTTTGTCTTATATCTGACAAAATGAGCTTTGACTCACAAAAGCTGATACCCTGGAAAATGTCTGTCTTTCAAGGTGCTACCGAACTTGAATTTTGTTCTGCTAATGCAGACTAACCTGCCTGAAACTAGGGGAAAAGTAGAATTGAAATCTACAGTGTAATCATTAGATGGAGAGGACCCCCACCAAAACAATAAAAGAGAGAGATGAAACCAATCAAGGGATCATTGAGTCTTAACTGATGCACTTATTTAGCCAGATCTATATCTTGTGTTGACCCCTTCCAGTAGTAATCCATTGTGTTAGCATTGGTCACTAGTTCTTTTCAGGGGTAAGCGTTTGTAAGAATCTCTCTTTAACATTGTCTTCATGAAACTGCAGTGTTTAACTTTAAAATCTCCTGTCTGTTAAACCTCTAAGTTAAAAAAAAATCAGGCTCACGTTTATACCAGTTTGGTGTAGTAGTTAAGTGTGCGGACTCTAATTTTGGAGAACTGGGTTTGATTCCCCACTACACCACTTGTAGCTGCTGGATGACCTTGGGCAAGCCATAGTTCTGTCAGAGCTGTTCTTGAAGGAGCAGTTTTTCTCAGAGCTCTCTCAGCCCCACCTACTTCACAGGGTGTCTGTTGTGGGGAGGGGAAGGGAAAGGATTTTGTAAGACGCTCTGAGACTCTGAGAGTGAAGGGCAGGGTATAAATCCAGTCTCCTCCTGCTCCTCCTCCTCTTCTTTGTCCTAATTGTTTGTCTCTTGCATTAGGTGAAGAAGGAGGAACGTGGTACATTGACCTTAAAAGCAAAGGGGGCAGTGCAGGAAGTGGAGAACCACCTGGGAAAGTTGACGTGATCATGAGCATGTCCAGCGGTGACTTTGTGAAAATGTTTTCAGGTGGGTATTAGAAAAGTCTGCCCTGGTTTTGTCAGAATGTACCTGTCCTGTTGTCTTGTTATTAACTGTTTTTGACAGTTGCTGACACCTGCATCCTAGGGGGAGCATTAGGCATGTTGTTCATTGTATACCCATCCCCTTGAGACGTGCACCTGGGCTGTCTCCAATGCAGTTACTACAATGCTGAGACTTGCTCAACTTTTATCCATTTATTTACCTGCATATTAGAAAAGGCATACCCTGCTTTTCTGTCATAGATATGACATCTAACAAAGACAAATTGCACGGACAAAACAGTAATAATATTAAAAATTAAGAGTTAAGCTAAAACCACAGCTTTAAAACAGTTAAGAAAAACTAGATTGATTTAAAAGATTTAAAAAACTAGTTTGTTAAAGCACAATAGCAGTGTCATCCTAAGGAGAATTAACACTTGTCTGTTGAAGTCAATGGACTTAGAAGGGTGTAACTCTGCTGAGGATGGCTCTGCTCATTGTCCAACACTTATCTGAAACTTTTCTGTGTATCCTTTCCACCCAAATAATAATAATGCTATCTTTAGTACAGTTATTCTTCTCTAAGCCCAGTGATTTTAATGGACTTAGAATGATGTATATCTCCTTAGGGGTGCTTCGCAAATGGAAGTAGCATAACATCAAAACAGTCTGACCAACAGTAAAACAGCTCGGCCAGTGGAAATACATTTCTAACATTGCTAGTAAAAGTTGTACTCTGCAGCAGAGAATTTTTTAAAAAATTACCTCACTCCAAAAGTCATCTGAAATAAAACTCACTTTTATAGCTCAGGAGAAGTCTCAATGGAACTCCTGGGGGAGGACTTCCGCCCGGATTGGCAAGCTGATGGCAGCCTTTCTCCCCTTTCCTGGGAGAAAGATCTGCAGACCAGCAGGTAGAGAGGGGGGGCGATCGTATGTCCTCCCCCAGGGTTCAGTATGAGCCCTGAGTCAGGGGGCGCTGAGGTTCACCCCCCACCCGGCTTCTAGCCGGGGGGTGGGGGCGTCCTTTTGCCCCGACGGTCTCCCTGCTGTGTTCCAGTAATGGCCGAGGCTTTGCGTACCGGGAACCAAGCGGATGGTGATTAAGATGTAATCAAGCGACTGGCTGAATTGGCTTTTTGGCTGAAGAAGTGTGAGTACAACTTTAACGAAGCATCAGAGAGAAAAATATACCCTCTCAAATGGGTGGGGGAGACAATTGTAGACCCCCCCCATGGAGAACTAGATAAAGAAAATTAACATCAGAGAAATGGAAAATGAAGGGACTGTGATGGAGGAGTACTGAGAGTCATGAATTGAGCAACACACAAGCAAATATTTGGGACTTTAAAAATAGCAACTGAAAACGGCGTATCTGGTTAGCTAGAAATGGCTAGAAAGAAGAATTAGAATCTCCTTTAAAGACTGTTAATATCGTGAGAGACTGAGCTGGAATGCAGTTCTCCCCTTCTCTCCCAGAAAAGAAGTGGGGGAAAGGGAATTCCCTCCCCACATATAACAATTAATAATTTAAAATAGGAAAGGGGAGAGAAGAGGGAGCATGAAAAAAAGAAAAAACTTACACTAGTTTGGAGTGTTTTTGAGTGACGACTGGAAATGAGGCAGAGCTCATTCTTCGGCAGGCAGAAGTGGGGGAGTTTCCTCCTCTAGAAAGATTGACTGTGCAAATATCTGAAGGTGATCTTTTGGGACTTTGAGAACCCTCTTTCTTCTTGGAGAAACTTTGAATATCTTGTAAGCGGTGATTGGGAAAGACGGAAGATTGGGGGAGGGGGGAACCCCCCTCCACCTTAAAGAAGAAAAGGGAAAGAAAACAAAAAGAGTGCAATTCGGAACAAGCTGGAAATAAGGCTGATTAATTTAGAGAACTTTTAGAGGCGGTGTAAAGACCCGATGGATTTATGGGACCTTGGCAGCTTGATGATAAGGAGAAGAGGAACAGACTGTGGATTTTCGAGTGCTTCCTTTGATATCTTCCATGGAAATGGCGTCTGTGTGTCACACCTTAAAATTAAAACGAAACTGAATCTCTGAAAGTTCGAATGAGGCAGCAAAGTAGCTCTATCTTCCCCGATAAGCGGGGAGGGGAATTCTCCTCCTTAAAAATACTATATATTTTGATGGGGGCAAAGCAGAAGGTTGGGCGAAAGGGGGATATGTTTTAATAAATAATGGATTTTGAGTTAAAGAAGATTAAGGAAGATTCTATAGTGAGGTACCCTTTTTAGAGATGAGATGGCTGGCTAAGGGGGTATGATGGGAAAAGTCAAGGGAAAGGGTTTTTACAGAAATTGATAATGAATGGTTAAATTAATTTTAGAAGGTTTTTATTAATTTAGGTTAATTCCATAAAAGGAAGAGGGAAAAGGGGTGTTCCAGTTCGTCTATCTTCTTGTCTTGTTTTTTTTTCTTTCTCCCTTTTAATGAGAGGATAATTGGAGAGGTTTCTTTCTTTGAAGAGAATCATGTTTAAGCCTGACCCGGATGTTTCTTTTTTCTTTTAACAGCTAGGGGGCAGAAAGTAATAAGCGGAATTTATTGTAGTGAGATGATGAGATTGTCTGATTGTATAAAAGATATGTTAGCATGTTGCAAAGTATACTCCAAACAGTCTGTAGGAGCTTAGAGCTTCACAAGCGATGTACTCAAATGTCACCTTCGAGGTTAACAACTGAAAGTATCTATCTGTCAATGCCATATTTGTAAGCACTATCTAAAATCACCACGTTTGAAATTCTCTTTTCTATCTCCCTCTCCTTGTAGTTTGTTTTGTTAGTACCCCTCCCTTTTTCTGTAGTTTAGAAAATGCAATAAAAAACCCCTTCGGGGGGATTTTTTTTTTTAAAAAATGGTACTCCTGGGGGAGTTCCAAATTTTGGGAGCCAAAGGAAAAAGGCCCTGTCAAAGATGCCCAGAATTCTCAACTCAACAAAAATCCTTATCCAGTCGTTAACTGGGGTTAGAAAGGTTTCTTCAGACAGCCACAAAGCCATGTATGGCTCTGAGGCATCGTCTCTCCCTGTGTTGGGCATCAGCCTGAGGAGGAGGGATGTGACCCCTTAGAAGGGACCCCTTCTTTGAGCAATGGACCAATATCCTCTTTTACCAAGGATACCTCTCTGGGGTTGAGGGGAGGTGGGCTTTTGGTAGTGGGTGATGTAATAATTAGGAATATAGAGAGTGGGATCTGTGACAGGTGTTTTGACAACATGATGACTTGACTGCCTGGTGCAAACATTGCAGATATCATGCGCTGTCTAGATAGGTTGATAGATAGTGCTGGGGAGGAGTCAGCAGTCATGGTGCACATTGGCATCAATGACACTGGGAAATGTAGTTGTATAGTCCTGGAGGAAAAATTTAGGTTACCAGTCAGAAGGTTAAAGGCCAGGACCTCAAAGGTAGCATTCTCAAAAGTGCTGCCAGTTCCATGCATAGGGCCAGTTAGGCAGGCACAGATCAGGGGTCTCAATGCATGGATGAGAAAGTAGTGCCAGGAGGAAGGGTTTAGATTTGGTAGGCACTGGGGAACTTTCGGGGACAAGCTGAACCTGTTTAAAAGAGACGGGCTTCACTTGAACTAAAAAATGGCAGAGCAGCTTTTAAACTAATCCCGTGGGGAAACCAATGGGAACTGGGGAGCCTTCAGTTTGGGACAAGTAAAATACTCAAGGTAATATTGATAGGAGTGTAATAGAACTGGGGAGTAAGGGTAGGATGGTGACTGAGGGCCAAGTGTGGTGACTAAGATTGCTGAGGGAGGCGAGGTTTACTGGAGAGGGAAAAACGTTATAGATGTCTATATGACAATGCTAGAACTCTCTGAGCCAAGATGGGGGCTGGAGTGCTTGGTGTTCAATGAGAATTTAGAAATAGCAGGTATCTCAGAAACATGGTGGAATGGGGAAAATCTATGGGATACAGTCATTCCTGGGTATAAGCTGTATAAGCAGGACAGGGAGGGATGGGTTGGGGAGGTGTTGCATTGTACATCAGTGAGGGCATAGAAACAAATAAGTTAGCAAACATCAGGAGAATTAACTCCCTGAAAGAAGAGATATGTGTGGAAATACCGGGCCCTAAGGGTTACTTAAAGGTGGAGGTGTATTGTCACCTACCTGATCAAACCCTTGAGGCTGATCTTGAGATGGAGAAGGAAATAAGGGAGGTGACTAAGGCAGATAGTGTTATTATATTGGGAGACTTCAGGTACCCTCACATTGACTGGGTAAACATGTGCTTGAGTCATGCTGTAGAATTGAGATTCCTAGGCATCATAAATGACTCTGTACTGGATCATAGGTTGCAAGCCAACCAGAGGGGTGGTGATCTTGGACTTAGTTTTAAGTGCATCTCAAGGCCTGGTGAGAGATGTAGAGGTTGTTGTACCAACTGGGAACAGTATGCTGTTAAGTTCAGCATTCAGGTCAATGGAAAGTTATCCCTAAAGTCCAAAATGGTAACATTTGGTTTCAAAAGAGGGAACTTTACAAAAATGAGGGGAATACTTAAAAGGAAGCTGAGGGGGAAACACAAGAGAGTCAAATCCCTAGAGAATGCTTAGAGGCTATTTAAAACCACACTAAATGAGGTCCAGATAGAATGCATTCCACAGATTAGGAAAGGTACTGCCATATCTAAAAGAAGGCCTGCATGGTTAACAATGCAAGTCAAGGAATCTATAAAAAGTAAAGAGGCTTCTTTTAAAAAGTGGAAGGTCTGCCCAGTGATTTGAACAGGAGGGAAATCTACATTGAGGGGAGGCGCAAGCAGTTTCAGACAGAATTGGTTATACAACTAGTCTCAGTGTATTTTGCCAGCAGCCAGCCCTCTATTGACTCCAGATACCGATGCAAGGTTTCTGTTACCTCCCTAGGATAAGATGGGAGAGAGGGATGAGTATAATCCACACCCTGAGGATACTGGACTCTGGATGCAACAGCATCATGTACCCTTGGATCATTCTTTGGGTCCTGAGCTCTGCAATGGATTAATTCTGTCTTCAGAATAAATTGTGCAGATAGACTAACTTGTAAGGATTTTCAGCGAGTTCCTTGCTCTCTAGCATGCTGAACTTTAAATGTTTTGATTATTTATTGTATAAATTAATTTGTTCATTTTCAGCTTTTACAGAAAAAAAGGTCTCTAAATGACTTTGTCAAAAGCACTGCAGCTTGTTTAGCAGATTCCAGAGGAATGTCTGGCTGTTTGATGTTAATTAGGGCTCACAGGTTTTCTTTGTCTGACTGAGCTGTTTCATAAATACCTCGACATTGGATCTTCTCCCTGGGTTTCCTGCTTGAATCCATGCTACCATTTTCCTAGGAAAGTATTCATTCAACAAAAAAGAACTGGCAGATGTTTAATTAATAAGTATACCAACAATGTAACTCTGAGTCGAGTTACTCCAGTCTAAACCCATAGATTTCAGTGGGCTTAGACAGGAGTAACTCTGCATATGATTAAAAGAAAATGGTGCTTGTTTTAAAAGCCTTTCCCCCCCTCTGCTTCTTTCAGGCAAACTAAAGCCAACCATGGCTTTCATGTCTGGTAAACTGACCATCAAGGGTGACATGGCCTTAGCGATCAAGCTGGAGAAACTGATGGGCCAGTTCAACGCCAAACTGTGATAACGTTAAAAGGTGGGAATAGGGGCGTGGTTTTGTGTGTCACACTGACCTTTCAATAAATGTGCAACACTTTGCAGTGGAAGGCGCTAATGTTTACTTTTGTTTAACATGTTATGATTTAATACTTTTCATAATTTCCTTGATTGTAGAGTATGTGGAACCAGTCCTAACTAGATTTACTTGGAATTAAATTGTATTGCCCTAAAGTGGGACTGGTTTCCGAGGGATTGTTTGTAGGATCAGTGCTGGCCACGTATATTTTTTCCCTAATGAGAATCAGTGCATCCTCAATTTGCACATGAATACTTGTTCTTTTTGGCACAATCATGTCAGCCCTGTTCAGGTTAAGAGGAAGCTGCCATTTTCCTCTTTATGCCTTGTTTCTGTCATCTTTCTAAATATCCAGATTAACTTGAAGTGACTGCACCTGAGTGCTTTTTTGGGGAAAGAATAGCACTGGCAGAGTTGATGTAAGCTAGTTCTTCGACTGAAGAAAGCTCTGGTCTTGTTTTAGTGATTCGTAACTTTGGGCCTGAAGTTGTAAATCTTTAGGAGCCAGCATGGTGTGGGAGCCAGAGTGTTGCAGTGGTTAAGAGCAGTGGACTCTGATCTGGAGAACTGGGTTTGATTCCCCACTCTTTCACATGGAGCCTGCTGGGTGGCCTTCTGCCAGTCACAATTCTGTCAGAACTCTCTCAGCCCCACCCGCTTCACAAGGTGGCTGTTCTGGGGAGAAGAAAGGAAGGCAATTGTTATACACTTTGAGACTCCTTAAGGTAGAGAAAAGCAAGGTATAAAAACCTGCTCTTCTTTTTATATGCTGCAGAGCCCATTGACTTCAATCGAAAGATGCCATTGTTCATTGGCCACTGAATTATCTCAATGGATGGCGCCTTTGACTTTTGCTTCCAGTATTGGTCTTTTGGGGTTTTTAACGTGCCTTTCAATATTTTTTAAAGTGTTGTTTTCTACATGGGTTTCAATTATATAGTCTCCCCCCCCTTTTAAGGAATTGTAAATTCAGAGACTTTAAACAGGAAAAAACTAGCAATTTGCCTTAACTTTTTAATCTTTTAATTCTCATATTTTAAAATACCTTTGCTGCTGTGAAAACTCAGTTATTGTCAAAGTGTACTTACAAAGTTAGTTGAAATAAAATGTATTGTTTCTGTTCTGTCTGTTTGCTTATAGTACTTTAGAATTAAGATGTTTGTTCCCAGATATTTTGCTGGTGAATGTGGGGTGGAGGGAGGTGATACTGGAGGGTTCTGTGTTTGACTGATATAACTGAAATTTGTTCATATATTGGGTTTAGATCTCATCTGAAGGGGAAGGGGCTTGGTATATTGAGCAAACAGGAGATGCTGAAGGCATCAAAGAGTCACATGTTTTCCTTTATCACAATACATCTGCAGTGTTGTGTACAAAACCACCATCTTCACTTTCCGATGCCCCCCACACCATGATTGATCTTATTTCTTCACTCACAATTTCAATGACTAGAGTGTCTGCAATGAGAGGGAGAGAAGCAAAGAAATGACATGTCAGTTGCTGTCTTATGCTAAAGAATTGCTCCTCCATACACAGTGGCCTGGACAACATATCCAGCAAAACAAGGAGGTGGAATCTTGAGCTAATAGAATGGACTGTACCACTTCAGATTCTTTTGAGGGGAAATGGAATCCCCCCCATAATAAAAGACTCCTTGCAACTAAATAAAGCATTTAGGAGAAAAATTCTAGCCTTATTGAACTAGTTTTTGTAACAGCATAATCAGGGGCGAGGGGAGCACACAAGGAGCCAGCAAGGTGTTCCATTGGCATTGCCAGTGCATTTCCTGCCACTCTGCTCCAGCCCAGCTTCTGGAGCATTCTGCCTCAGCCACTTTTCCAACCAGATAGTCCACCAGACCCAGATGGTCCAGGCTAACCTGATCTCATCAGATCTCAGTGGCTAAGCCGGGTTGGCCCCGGTTAGTACTTGGATAGGAGTCCACCAAGGTATACCAGGGTCACTACACAGAGGCAGCCAATAGCAAACCACCTCTTGCCTTGAAAACCTTGCAGGGTCACCATAAATCGGCTGTGGCTTGGGAGCACTCTCCACCACCAGTCCATCTCATGCAGATGCATGCTGGGATTGCTGTGTTTGGTCTCTCTGGTGCCACTGGACTTCTGTTTTGTTCAGCTGTAAAGCACAGCAAAGGTCCAGTGGCACTTTGAAGGCTGACCCCATCTATTGGTCCCCTCCTTCCCCCCCGACAGAACACCACTGGGTGCAATGTGCAGCTTGAAGGGGTATTGGCCAGTGGGAGGTCTGAAAGTGTTTGTGGCTGCCCTTGAACGGGATGGAGGGTTGCTGGGACCCACACTCTCCCACAGCACTGCTAGCATCTGATAAGCCATATAATTTAGTGGTGTAAGTGCAGGGGACACAGGCTAGATAGAAGGATGATACTGCCATTGGTGTAGCATAGACGGGTTCAGAAGCAGTGTCCTTGCCAAAAGGATGCATCTCCAGGTTGGCTCATCAGCCTTTGTGGTTTGCAGGGGCAAAGTGACAACTCCAGTGCTTTTGCTTGTCCCTCCTCATGTGGGGATCAAACCAGGAGCCCTGACTGTGCTATCCCGGTGCCTTTCCACTGACACATGCCTATTTGTGCATTGATCTCAGCTTGGCCTTATGTGGCTGGTAGTGATATCAGGGCTGCAGTGGGGTGCCTGGTACCTGATGGCATGCCTACTTTCAACCTCTCCTCTTGGTCCAGTGATTAGGATGCTGGTCTTGGGTGTGGGGTCAGTGGGTTTGAGCCTGCCCTCTTGTCTTTTTATGTGTGAGCCTTTTTTCATAGAAAAGGTGTGTGTGGCTCACAGCAGGGATGATTGCATGTGGGCAGCAAAAGGGCCCTTTGCTAGGAAAGGAATGGGTGTCCTGTCTGCTACATGGGCGCCTTTCCTCTATGGGCTGAGGAGGGCACTCTGGCCACATATGCCTCTGGTGGGATTGCACGGTTGCTGGGTCTTCCCTCCCTTTCCACTGGCTTTCTGTGGGGGAGAGTGGCATTGAAGGGCAGTGGCTGGATTGGTGGGTAGTGACTGGCTGCACCTGTGCTTGCCACTCACAGGGACATTCTCAGTTACACCTTGTCTGATTGCTGGGGTTGCTGGGGATTCCGGAGTGCTTGCTGTGCTGTCTGCACCTTGTGGAAAGGCAAGTGTTGCTATTTCCCTTTGCAGAATGTCCATAGGAAACAGGTCAGCGGCACCACTATTGGATCAGTGGCTGGCCACCACCACCGCAGCAGGCTTCAGGATTGTGCTGCCCATGCAGAAAGATTTTTCGACAAAAGAATGCTAAATATGGTTTTTTAAAAGGCCTCCTCTCAAACAGCTGTATGATAACATTCTGCCATCTCAGAATTCTGTCATTCTGTGCCTGAGCAGAGCAGACCTGTTTCTTTTGGCCCTGCAATCTTCCTTTGTGATATGTGGATAATTATCAGGATTTAATTTACCGAGAAAAACAAAAATCAAGAAGCTGCGGCTATTCTCCACTTTTCTTAGGGATGTTTTTTTTTTTAAATTCATAGAATAATTAACTAAAGCTTTGACTGGCTGGGTTGATTTTAAATTAGTGACAGCATGTTTTTATTGGTGTGGCTATGTGAGATGCACATAATCTGTGCACGTGTTTTACCGCAAGACTGAAAAGTAAAATATTCAATGCCCTTTCTTTGTAATAATGAGTGAGAGCCTTTGTTCCAATTATACATTATTTTACACCATCTTCTATGGACTTGTGTTGAAATCTGGCAATTGGCAAAAAATATTTAAATATAACAGTTTTGTTAAAAGGCAAGTGAATAGTCAACTAAAAACTTTTGATTGGTTGACAGTAGTATTGATGTTTTGCTGTTATATAGGTCTGTTTTGAATATGTTAGCCACTTTAGTGGTTCAAAAGCAGAAAGCCAAGGGAAATATTTTATAAATCAGTAAAACGTAAGCATTTGAAATACTGGGATACAATATGAGCTTTTTAGTCTGCGATTTAAGTAAAAGGTTACAGTCCTGCCACTCAAAATTAGCTTGTGGTCATGTTTTATACAAACATAATTTAGCAAACAAGTACAACCAAATTTATTACCATAACAATCAAACAAGACCCATCTGCAAAAGAATAGTCTTGGCCTTCCTTGATTTTTATCTATAGGATTGCTATATAAATATGAAATTGCACATCAGCACTGATATGTTGTCATACATGCAAATTAACGAGTAATGGTTTGGATTGCACAGGGGTGACCTGCGCACAATCAAGGGAGGGGTGATTTTTGCTGATTTTCCTCTTCCAGTGGCAGCCCTGAAATCCCCCCCCAGTTGCTTCTGCATGCCTCTCACCCGGGGGGCTGCATTTCAGGAGGCAACAAGTGCTGCTGCAGGAGGAGGGAAGCAGGGAAGCTGCACTTCTTTGCCTGGAAGTCCTTCTGTGTACAGATTTCTTTTGACAGGATTTTATCCCACATGTAAATACAAAAATAGCAAAATCAATTTAAACATGCCAGCTGGACAGCTTGGTACATATTCCAGGGAATCCTTGACTTCGTTGGACTTTGGTGGGTTCCTCATTGAGGAAGCCAGGATCAGCACAAGCTTTCCTAAAAGTCAGCCTGTTTACCTCTGCTAGTCGCACTCTGCAATGCACAGCTGCAGGCCTGCACTGGGTGTGTTCTCAAAAACACTCACAAATTGTGGAAGACAGTTTTGATGACCAATAAACCTGGTTAAAAAGGTAAAGGTTTCCCTTGCTCGAAAGCCAGTCAAATCCGACTCTAGGGGGCGGTGCTCATCTCCATTTCCAAGCTGAAGAGCCAGCGCTGTCTGAGGACTTCTCCATAGTTATGTGGCTGGCATGACTAAACGCTGTGGCACACGGAACGCTGTGACCTTCCAACTGAAGTGGTACCTATTTATCTACTTGCAATTTCTTGCTTTTGAACTGCTAGGTTGGCAGGACCTGGGGCCAGAGATGGGAGCTCACTCCCATCACACAGCACTAGGGTCTCGAACTGCCGAGCCTACTGACCTTTTGGTCTGCAACTCAGCATCTTAACCTCTGAGTCACTGCAGCCCTAATAAACCTGGTTAGCATTCCGCAAAAGCAGGATGTGCATCCTTGATCTGTCCAAGAATACAGGAAACATTAATGGGGTTCCATGACAGATGTATTTATTAATTAATACCCTTATATCTTTCCCTCCCTCCCCATCAAACAGCCTGCACTAAATAATAATAAAGCACAGCATCAGTCCCACAATTACCAGTCGATAGACCAACACAGATTAGCCTTCCACCAAAGGCTCTCCTACACAGTATTCTTGTACAGAGCTTCTCAAAACTTGTTAAGAGGGAAGTCCTAACCTTTTCTGGAAAACTGTTCCAGAGAACAGTGCCACGGCTGAAAATAATCAGGCCAAGGCAGATCTAATGATCTTGGGCAGGGAGCAGGTGGTAGAAGCTAGTAGGAAGATCAAAGTTAGCACACAAGTTTATAACAGGATAGCTGGTCCTTTTAGTCCTGTAAAAGACCAATGGGGCAGTCCCTCCGTTGATGGGTTGCTATGGTAAGTGTTTCCTACAGATAGATTGAAAGCCATTGTGCTATAAACTAAAGAGTTCTAATTTTTTCCCGTATTTCTTTCAGCTTTATAAATACTTCTTTTTCTGCAGTCTCCTATTGCTACAGGCTTGTAAAAGGTGAATTCATTTATTTTCAAATAAAGCTGTGAAGTAGATCTCTTCAGAGGGATTATCTAAACCCTGAACAGTGGCAGGAGTTTTCCCCTCCCCTGCCATGAATAAGCCTTTTGTAACTTATGCATGTGATGTTTATATACTCTGAATGTTTTTGTGTTTGCCAGAAGAATACTGGTGACCTTTTTTCTGAAGAGACACACAGAGATGTGTGCTTAGTCTCCCACTGTGATTTTATGTATTTCACTTGGAATCTAGCAACTTCTGTGACCCTGCAAGACAAAAGTACAGCCTGATGTTTTGTCTTCAGCTGGATTTATCTGGCTTCCTCCCACCTTTCTTGCTTCGTGTTAAATCTTATCATAAAAAAGAAAGTAGTATGTACCAAAGTGAATTTAGATGAAGGTAATTGGTGAGCTGCAGTGAAAAGGGAAGAACAAATACCCCTCCCACAAACCTCCTACGTGGGATTACAGTGTTGAACTGTGTCAAAGTGATGGCTCTAGAGGAGGCAATACTACCCAGCTTTGCCCTCAACTGAGAGGATATGAGGAGGCCCTGTGAATATCAGAATGAATGGCATGGCCCAGGAGTAAATGTAATTATGTAAAATCAGGCCAAAAGGCAAGAGAGAACTATTGGTTACTACCAGGGCTTTTTTTGTAGAAAAGGCCCAGCAGGAACTCATTAGCATAATAGGCCACACCCAACAGCAGAAATTCATTAGCATATTAGGCCACACCCTCGTGTTATGAGAAGAGTGGTCATACAGCCACATCCACCTTTTGCTTCTTATTCTGTTTACCTTGTTGTCAAAACCCGGGGGGCTTTTTTTGTAGCAGGAACTCCTTTGCGTGTTAGGCCACACAACCCTAATGTAGCCAGTCTGAATGAATTTCTGATGTTGGGTGTGGCTATTATGCTAATGAGTTCCTGCTGGGTGTGGCCAACTCAGGAGCCAGCTGGAACTCCATTCCTGTGCGTTCCTGCCCCAAAATAGCCCTGGCTACTACAGGCAAGTATGCCCTGTCCTGGATATGCCAGGCTAGCCTGAGCTTATCTTGGAAGCTAAGCAAGGTTGCTTGGATGGGAGACCACCAGGATCCTTATGCAGTGGCAGGCAATAGCAAACCACCTCTGAACTTCTCTTGCCTTGGAAACCCTACAGGGTTGCCATAAATTAGCTGCGACTTGATGGCAAAAATGAACACCCCCCAGGCAAGTACAGCAAGACTGATAAAGAATGTTGGAGTGGGCTAGGAATCCTTATAAACTCAAGCTGAGAGAAGGACTAGGCCAAAAGGAGAGTATCCTTGGTTGGAAGCATGATGACAGAAAGACAGTTTAAGACATGGACTTGGCTTTAGTATGGAACAAGAAAGGTATAAGTGAAAGGTGTGCTATGAAAAACTGCAAGGGCACTAGCAGGATTCAGAGGCCAAAGAAGAGCAGAACAACTGATGGATGCTGAAGGTTGGGTCAGACTAAAGCCGGTATTGACCTTTGGAAGCACAGAGCATAATATGTATATACAGCATACAAAATAATCAGTGAACCCTGTAAAATCAGACCCAACAGCAGTCTTCTGTTTGCACTGCGTCCTCTGGATCTGTTCTGCTAGACGTGGCACTTTCTTCCTGGCACTAAAGAATTTTGCCAGCTCTAGCCAAATTTTATTTATTTATATTTATTTACTTCATTTATATCCTGCCTTTCTCCCCAAAGCAGCTTACACCGTCCTCTTGTCCTCCATTTTATCCTCACAACAACTCTGTGAGGTAAGTTAAGCAGAATATGAGCCCCAGAGAGCTTTGCGCTCTTCTGATCAATAACTTCTGGTGGTCCCTGGCCCAAGAGACATCCACTTATCCTTGACCAGGGCGAGGGCTTTTTCAGCACTTGCCCTGGCCTGGTGGAACATGCTCCCATTTGAGATCAGGGCCCTACGGGACCTAGCACAGTTCCGCAGAGCCTGTAAAACAGAGCTGTTCCACCAGGCCTTTGGTTGAGGCGGTGGGTGTTCAATCTCTTCTGGCCCCCTCTGTCCTGTCCACAGCACTGTTTTTGACTTTTTTCCAGTGCCCTACTGTTCTGGATACTATCCGAACACTGGAATCTCTTAGGGTAATTAATTCATAATGCAGGGGTTTGGTTGATCTGCTCTTGCTATTTATTGTATTTATTGTTTTACTGGTTTTATTGCTTGTTGATTTTATGTTGTGAGCTGCCCTGAGCCCATTTTGGGGGGTAGGGTGGGGTAAAAACTTAATTAATAAATAAATCTATGGGATTTAACCCTTTGTTCCCAATGTAGAGAGATGCTTTTTCTGTGCGTGGCCCTTCTGTTAGTTTTACAAAGGTAACAACTAGTGATAGATTTATGCTCCCTGAAAGTGTCTGATCTTAATTCCGGCAACCATCTCAACATCTTATGCCAGTGAAAAAAGGTAACTTGGCTTCCTTTGAAGTCACAGCCAATGCACCCCACCCTCGTCCCTTCAGGAAGGAGCAGGGCTGCTTGAGTGATTTCCCCTTAATCTCTGTGCAGTGGTGCTAGTCTGGTCCCTGAAGCAGCAGTGGTATAATTGTTTGGCTGTCATGGGGGAGGGAAGGAATTACGGCAGTGTAAATAGCCATGGAAGGAGTGGGGTAATAAAAAGGATGATTCCAGGGCTAGAGGGGGTGTATATCTTTCAAAACAAAGTGGGGAAGCGGAACGCTTCAAAATAGCAGCCAGTGGTATGGCATTGCTATTTTTCATTTTAAAAGGCTATGTATATGCTTAAGAGGGAAAGTGTTTGTCCTTTATGGATGATAATATAGGCCCTTTTAAACTTGTACAAGAATTGGTAGAAATTCTTCCTTGTTCTATGATGTTATGCACACCCTTTAAAAGTAACATGAGAATCAGCCCTCAGTATCAACACCTTCTCCCCCTCCCCTGATACAATGGAACAAGCTGCAACGGACAAACTTTTGTGCACACACACTCTTATATAAGCAGTCCTGAATTCTCTTTGATCACAAAGAGTAACATAGAGCGAATGGTTCTCTTGTTCTCATTCATTCACTTGCACAAATCTTTGCAATTCTTCTCTGAAACATAAACCAGAGTTCATTAAAAATCCCTGGAACTAATTTTTCAGCAGGATTTCTAATAGCAGCAAAAAATGTCAAATATTTGTGGAATCTGGATGTATTTTCAGTCAGCTTTATTACATTATTCATTGACTTCTCAGCTGTGGAGCCTCTCAGACCTAGTTCTGTCATAGAGGGGAAGAAATAATTCAGCACAAATAAATCACCCAAAGTGGCTACCTTCTTGAGAGACACGAAAACAATGCATGATAAAGTGTCACATTATTTTATACTTAAAAGAAGACTAAAACATGGTGTATTCCAGTGATTTCACAGATGTATAGGAGAAATAAATTGTTCATATCAATTCATACAAATTAGCCTATTGCTTAAAGAGCAGTATTTTTGAAGCGCTATGCATGAGTTCTAAAATGAAGTGGAAAGCTAACAGCAGGTGTCACTGTTAACTAGAGTGATAGTCAGTGGCCAAGATTTCCTTGAAACCACTAGAGAGCATTTTCTATTCTAATCATTTAAGGAATGAATGAATTCTGCTGAAGTTACCAGTTAGGTAACTTAATGTTCTGCTTGCGTGCTCTTTGTGAGTACAATTAGACTGTCCAAAATGGTCTTATGAGATCACATTGAGTTTCATTTAAAATCCAGATGGGATTGTCAAAGGAGCAGGCATTTTAAACAGATCTGGACAGATAGGGCACAGATACACACACACAGCTCTCATGTTTCCTCATGAACACCTATATCCTTGGTCAGGAAACTCATTTTACACATGAGGTAATTGCTATAAGCCCCGGCCTGGATGGCCCGCAGGCTAGCCCGGTCTCATCAGATCTTGGAAGCTAAGCAGGGTCAGCCCTGTTTAGTATTTGGATGGGAGACCACCAAGGAAGTTCAGGGTCACTACACAGAGGCAGGCGACAGCAAACTACCCCTGAATGTCTCTTACCTTGAAAACCCTACAGGGTTGCCATAAGTTGGTTGCAACTTGATGGCACTTTCCATCAGTTAGAATCATAAGAGTTGGAAGGGACCTCCAGGGTCATCTAGTCCAACCCCCTGCACAATGCAGAGAATTCACAAATACCTTCCCCATGCCCCAGAGACTGCTGTTTCATGCCCAGAAGATGACAAAAAGCCTCCAGAATCTCCAGCCAAATTGGCCTGGAGAAAAACTGCTTCCTGACTCCAAAGTGGTGACCAGCATTTCCCTGGGCATGTAAGAAGGGCCACAAAAACTAAGCACTGATGCGACCCTTCCTGTCCTCCCTCTCATGATCTGCCTAAGTTCACCAAATCAGCATTGCTGACAGATGGCCATCTAGCCTCTGTTTGAAAACCTCCAAAGAAGGGGAGCCCACCACCTCCTGAGGAAGCCCGTTCCACTAAGAAGCTGATCTAATTGTCAGAAAGTTCTTCCTAATGTTTAGCCAAAAATTCTTTTGATTTAATTTCAACCCACTGGTTCTGGTCTGACCTTCTGAGGCAACAGAAAACAACTCTGTACCATCCTCTATATGACAGCCCTTCAAATACTTGAAGATAGTTATCAAATCACCTCTCAGTTGTCTCCTCTCCAGGCTAAACATACCCAGCTCCTTCAATCTTTCCTCATAGGACCTGGTCTCCAGACCCCTCACCATCTTCTTTGCCCTCCTCTGGACGCATTCCAGCTTGTCTATATGTTTCTTAAATTGTGGTGCCTGAAACTGAATACAATACTCTAGGTGAGGTCTAACCAGTGCAGAGTAAAGTCTGTTGATACAGCCCAAAATCCCATTTGTCTTTTTGCTACCGCATCACACTGCTGACTCATGTTCAGTGTATGACCTAGTTCCTTTTCGCACATATTACTGTCAAGATAAGTCTCCCCCATCCTATAATTATGCATTTGATTTTTCCTACCTAAATGCAGAACTTTACATTTATCCCCATTTTATTTGTTTTAGCCCAGTATTTCAGCCTGTCAAGATCATCCTGTATTCTAACTCTGTTTTCTACTGTATTTGCTACCCATCCCAATTTAGTCTCATCTGCAAATTTAATAAGCATCCCCTCTATTCCTTCATCCAAACCGTTTATAAAGATGTTGAACAAAACAGGTCCCAGGACAGGTCCTTGAGGCACTCGTCACTGCTCTCCAAGAGGATGAGGAAACATTCACAAGCACTCTTTGGGTGCAATCTGTCAAACTGTTACAGATCCACCTAACAGTAATAGGATCCAAACCACATTTTACCAATTTGTCAACAAGAATATTATGTGGAATCTTATCAAAAGCCTTACTGAAATCAAGATAAACTATGTCTACAGCATTCCTCTGATCCAGCAAGGTAGTAACTTTCTCAAAAAAAGAGGTAAGGTTAGTCTGACATGACTTATTCTTGAGAAATCCATGCTGGCTCTTACTAATGCTCAAGGACTGTCTGTTTGATGATTTTCTCCCCTCCCTCCAAGGGAGAGGGGAACACTTGCTCTGTATTGTTAACATTGCTAATGTTATCATGAAATATAATAATTAACTAGGGCAACATTCCTCCAGCAGTTCACAAATGGAAATCAGGACTATTGTGCGTTTGCTATGCCCCTACTCTCATACCAAGCATCATGGTCTCAGATTTTCTTTACCCCACCCTAATATGCTAAGAGTTCTTTACCATCTGTAGGCTGTGGTCATTCTTTTGGTTACACTAGAAAACCACAATTGTTTGAGCAGGTTATCAGATGTTTGAAACGCATTGCACCAGCTGTAATGGCAAGTGAGGGCCATGTGTTGAGTCAGCTGTGGTGTAGTGGTTAAGGAGCAGTGGACTTTAATCTGGAGAACTGGGTTTGATTCCCCACTCCTCTACCTTGGGTCAGTCACTGTTCTCTCCGAGTTGTTCTCTCAAGAGCAGTTCTCTCAGAGCTCTCTCAGCCCCACCTACCAAACAGGGTGTTTATTGCGGGGAGAAGAAGAAGACATTAAGAAATGCAATCGTGTGGCCCTGGAGGAAAAAAATTAGGTTACCAGGCAGAAAGTTAAAGGCTGAGACCTCAAAGGTAGCATTCTCAAAAGTGCTGCCAGTTCCATGGTTAGGGCCAGGTAGACAGGCACAGATCAGGGATCTCAATGCGTGGATGAGAAAGTGGTACCAGGAGGAAGGATTTAGATTTGTTAGGCACTGGGGAGCTTTCTGGAACAAGCCAAACCTGTACAAAAGGGGCAGGCTTTGCTTGAACCAAAAGGGAACGAGGCTGCTGGTGACCAATATCAATAAGGTGGCAGAGCAGCTTTTAAAGTAATCCCAGGGTCAAAGTCAACAGGAGCTGGGGAGCCTCTGGTTCAGGAAAAGTCAGTCCAAAGAGATGATCGCTTAAACACTCAGGTGGAGTACTTGGGAGTGAAGATAGATGGCAACCAATGGCCATGTGTGGTGACTAAGGGATGGAGGCAGGCAAGGGTTGGTGGAGAGAAAAACACATGGGTGTCTATATGACAATGCTAGAAGTCTCTGAGCCAAGATGGGAGCTGTGATGCTTGGTGCTCAATGACAATTTAGATACAGTAGTAACTCAGAAACATGGTGAAATGGGGAAATCTGTGGGATACAACCATCCCTGGTATAGGAAGGACTGGGAGAGACAGGTTGGTGGAGGTGTTGTATTATACATCAAAAAGGGCATAGAATCAAATAAGTTAGAAAACATCAGGGGAATTAGCACCTTAAAAGAAGAGATATGGGTAGAAATACTGGGTCCTAAGGATTACTTAAAGTTCAGGGTATACTATTGTCCATCTGATCAAACCCTTGAGGCTGATCTTGAGATGGAGAAGGATACAAGGGAGGTGACTAATGTTGTTATACTGGGAGACTTGAACTACCCTCACGTTGACTGGGTAAACATGTGCTCAAGTTATGCTGTAGAAATGAGATTCCTAGACATTATAAATGACTGTACTGGATCAGTAGGTCACAGGCCAACCAGAGGAGTGGTGATCTTGGGCTTGGTTTCAAGTGCGTTTCAAGATCTGGTGAGAGATATAAAAGTTGGGAACAGTGACCACAATGCTGTTAAGTTCAGCATTCAGGTCAACAAGAGGTGGGACCCACGATACTCACGGGGGGGGAGTATTCTGGCCTACCAAGCTTCCCCCTCCCTCCCGCCACAGCAGCGGCGGCAGTGGCGAGGCCGGCCGATTGCCAAGTTTTCCCCTCCCCAGCAGCTGTAGTGGCGGCGAGGCCGGCCGGCCGGCCAAGCTTCCCCCTTCCCAGCAGCAGCAGGGTTGGCGGCGGCAAGGCCAGCTGGCCCGCCAAGCTTCCCCCTCCCTCCCGGGCAGCAGCAACAGTGCAGCAGCAGGGAGGCTGACTGGCCCGCCAAGCTTCACCCTCCCTCCCCAGCAGCGGCAAGGCTGGCTGGCCCGCCAAGCTTCCCCCTTCCCCCTCCCTCCCGAGCAGCAGCAGCATGGCAGCAGGGAGGCCGGCTGGCCTGCCAAGCCTCCCCCTCCCTCCCTCCTCAGCAGTGGCGGCGGCAAGGCCCGCCGGCCCACCAAGCTTCCCCCTTCCTTCCTTCTTCTGCAGCAGCGGCAGCAAGGCCGACTGGCCCCCCCAAGCCTTCTCCTGCCCTCCTGTCCCTTGTGGTGGCGGCGGTGGCAACAGCGGAGAGGCAGTTCACAGAGCGCATGCGCAGAGAACACTCTTTTACTTTTGGGGGGATTTAAATATCCCCCATATACTTTTTCAACTTTTTAGATTTTTCTGTACACCTGGGGACTGCCCCACATGCACAGGAAAATCTCCCTGCCCCCAAAGTGCCCCCATAGGGGGGCACTTGGGAATTAGATATATAGATGGAAAGTTACCCCTAAAGTCCAAAATGGTTACATTTGGTTTCAAAAGAGGGAACTTTACAAAAATGAGGGGAATACTTAAAAGGAAGCTGAGGGGGAAACACAAGAGAGTCAAATCCTTAGAGAAAGCTTGGAAGCTATTTAAAACCACACTAAATGAGGGCCAGATAGAGTGCATTCCACAGACTAGGAAAGGCACTGCTGTATCTACAAGAATGCCTGCATGGTTAACAATGCAAGTCAAGGAAGCTATAAAAAGGAAAGTGGCTTCTTTGAAGAAATGGAAGGTCTACCCCAGTGAATTGAACAGAAAAGACCACATGCTCTCAAAAAGAAATGTAAGTCAATAATTAAGCATGCAAAAAAGAGAATTTGAGGAGCAGGTTGATAAAAGCATCAAGACAAATAATAAGCATTTCTTTAAATATATCTTGAGCAGGAAACCAGCCAGAGAAACAGTTGGGCCCTTGTATGTTTTGTGTTCACTGTGGAAAGTGTGGGGCATGTACCCATGCCAAGGTGACTATTTTCAGGAAACAAGCCAAGTTGAGGTGATGAGAAATGAAGTTCTAAATCTACTGGGGAAATTAAAAATCGATAAGTCTCCGGGTCCTGATGGCATACACCCAAGAGTTTTTAGGGAACTCAAATATGAGATAATTGATCTACTAACATGTATATGTAGCCTATCACTAAATTGAGCTGCTATACGAGAGCCACTGGAGAGCAGCAAATGTTACACCCATTTTTAAATAGGGGTCCAGAGGGGAACCAAGAAATTGCAGGTCAGTCAACCTAACATCTGTTCCAGAAAAATTAGTAGAAACTGTAATCAAAAGTGGAATTATTAGGCACACAGAGAAACAAAGCCTGCTGAGGGAAAATCAGCATGGCTTCTGCAAAGGTAAGTCCTGCCTCACCAAGCTTTTGGAGTTGTTTGAGAAAGTGAACAAGCATGTAGACAAACTCCTGAACCTGAGCCTATCAAAATGACCATGCTCCTCTACATGCCCTCCAAATTTGGTGAGGACTGGATTTACGAGGTCCAAGTTATGCCCCCCCAAAGAAAGTGCACCAGGAAAGTGCTTTCTGGGGTAATGATAGTAGAAAAGAGTCCAGTAGCACCTTAAAGACTAGTTAGATTTGTGGTAGAGTATAAGCTTTCATGAATCACTTCTTCAGATACAGATAATCATTTCCCCAGAAACATTTTCCTGGCGGCACCTTCTCTGGGGGGGGGGGGCGGCTGTAACTCAGACCCCATAAATCCAATCCTCACCAAACTCGAAGGGCAAGTAGGGGAGAGTTCATCCAGAGATCTACTGCAAGTTTGGTGTCTAGCATGCCAGGGGCCATTCTACCCAGGCATGAACCTCACAAACGGAACCGGTTCATTTGACTCCTAAAAGTTCATAATGGTCTGAGATTCACGAATGGGGGATGCCACGAACCACAAACCAAACCATATTTTCCTGGTTTGTGCCCATCCCTAGATAACAGTGTGGCAGATTAAGTTCAATGTTGGTAAGGTCTTGCACATTGGGTGGGGGAGGGGAATCCCAACTTCAAGTATAGGCTAATGGGGTCTGAATTTGCTGAGACTGAGAGGGGAAAAAATCTTGGGGTTGTAGTAGATAGCTCAATGAAATTGTCAACCCTACGTTAGGGATTATTAAGAAAGGGATTGAGAATAAAACAACCAATACTGTAAAGCCCCTGTACAGATCTGTGGTGCAGCCTCGTTTGGAATACTCTGTACAGTTCTGGTTACCATATCTCAAAAAGAAGATCACAGAGCTAGATAAAGTACAGAAACCAAGAGGATTAGGGGCTTGGAGCACCTTCCCTGTGAGGAGAAGCTGAAGAGTCTGGGACTTTTCAGTTTAGAAAAGAGAGAACTAAGGGGTGACATGATCAAGGTTTCTAAAATTATGCATGGGGTGGAGAAAGTTGACAAAGGGAACTCAAGGGCATCAAATGAAGTTGATGGGCAGTAGATTCAGAAAGGACAAAAGGAAATACTTCTGTACATAGAGAGTGATTAAAATATGGGCTTCGCGGCCAGAGGATGTAGTGATGGCCACAGGAAGAGACAGCTTTAAAGGGGGATTAGATTCATGGAGAATAGGTCTATCAGTGGCTACTAGCCATGGTGATGGAGAAGCAGTCGACCTCTGAACCACAGTAGAAGCTACCTCAAGGGAAGGTCTCAGTCACTATGCGCTGTTGTTGGCCCTCCAGAGGAACTAGTTGGTTATTGTGTGAGACAGGATGCTGGACTAAATGGACCACTGGTCTGATCCAGCAGGTCTCTTCTTATGTTCTTAATGCCATTTATTTGGACCAATTATTAAATTAACATAAAACACTGCAAGCTTTGATGAACTGCCAGAACTCTTCATCTAGCTGGATGTAGAGGGAAAGAGAGAGTAAGCCAGCCAGCCTGATTAATTGTTCTGGCAGAACTCAGTATCTTGCACATTTTTGTGTTATGTGACTCTTGTTTTATCATTCTATCAAGGAGGCAATTCAGTTGTATGGGGAAAATAATCCCATCTGTGCATCTTTGTAACTAAGCTATGTGATCCTAGGTTTTGAGCTTGTCATAGTTTTAAACATTTCTCCTGGGCATCCTGTCTAGAGCAAAATATACCTTGAGAATTCTGGGCTGTGGTCACACACACAAAATAATCCACTTTTAATCCACTTTCAGTGTACTTTCTAACTGGATTTTTACTGTATGAACTGGCAAAATCCGGTTGGAAAGTGCATTAAAAGTGGATTGAAAGTGGATTATTTAGTGTGTGTGACCACAGCCCTGAAATATGAAAGAGATACTGTAGATGTGTCCTGATGAAGCAAAGGACGCACAGCTATTACAGCTCATAATAAACAAATGAACAAACAAAAAACTAAATAAGTAAATAAATGGTGGTTGTTGCACTTAGTCAAACACAGGGTACAAGATTTATATTTGCACCTGGTTTGTATTTGTATTTGCACCTGGTTTGTATTTGGTACAAACCAGGTGCAGAAATTTTGGAGCCCAGCATGAAGCTGCTGTGACAGCCTCTTTAGCCACATTAATGAGAGAGAAACACTGAAGGAATAGCATATAAACAACTGAATCCAGTAAGCACTTATTTGCTCCTATTTCCCTTTTCCAGTGAAAGGAATCCAGAAACTCTATAGTGTGAGGTAATGGGTACAATTATTTACATGAATGTCTTGCAATGTTATTTTTGCAACGTGTTATTTCTTTAATTGGTTATATTACAGTGGACGATTCAGTTTGGTATCTCCAGCAAAATGACTTTTGAGCCAACATGGTATTTTGTGTCTTCAAGAAAGGCTGCCTGACCTCTCTGCTCATGAGTTATTCAATGCAGGGTAAGATTAGCGAGCTGGAAATGGTCCCAGAAGGAATTAGGAAATGCCCTGCATTTAGAGGGCTAGAAAGTTACTTTGTGTATTCTGGGTTTTCTGAATTGGTTGGTATAAAGAAAGCCTGGTGGTCATAACAATACTCTTGAGAGGCTTCCAGACTAAACATCTGGTATGATTTTTGACACCTATGCCTGTCATAAGACACAGCCAAGACACAAATACATCCCTCTAAGCCCCCTGCCTTGCAAGTCTAATTCTCCGAGTCCTGCCAGTCACCAAGTTGGGTAATAAAAGAGAGGCAGTTTACAAACAAATAATTACCTTCTTGCCCTAACTATCAGAAAGCAAATGTTTTGCTTTCATCAATTCAAAGTGCTTCTGCAGTTGTAAAAGGTACTGGGGAAATTCTTCTAAATCATTATTTTTTTTGGGGGGGGGTGTCGATTGCATGGTCTAGTTGGAGAAATGTGATGGAAATGTCTGATGACCAGTTGATTTTACCGTCCGAGGGTATGAGGTTGTTTTTTTTTAAATAACCACTGATGGAGACCTCCGTGAAATGTTTAACTGTGCCATCCTAAACACAGTTATACCCTTCTAAGTCCATTGTAGTAAATGGCTTTATAAGGGTGAAACTCTGGTTAGGATAGGACTTTAAGGGAGGAAGAGCAGAACTACTCAATACTGAATAGTACATATCCAAAACTGCTAAATAGGAAAAAACCCACCCAAATTATTATCTATATTGTAGATAATACTTATAGGACTTTTTTTTAGTCTTCAGAGTGTTTCACACACAGTTCTTAGCAAAATGTGAGCCCATTCAGATTTGGCAAAGCAGCTCAAGAAGAATTTTCTGATGCATGGGATGAAAAATAGGCTTGGGTTGAGAGAACAATCAGGATCTGGGAACACAGCCGCTTTCATCTCAAAGTATGGGCAAACACATTGCTTCGAATTTGTTATAGTTAAGAAATGGTACATCAAAGCTGAATTACTTGCTGAACAGCACGCAACAGATTTAATCACCACAAGCTGATACATCATGGTTTTTGCAAGGTATCCAGAACATATATCACATTATTCTGTGTTAATTAAAAAAAGCTTTCTATACAGTTCTAATTGGAATAGTTGCTTGCTGTGAAAAGTACATTCAAGTGTGGTTCTTTTTATCTGATATTTTATTACATAGTCTTACAAACTATTATGACTAAGGCATTAGTTAGATTACCACACCCTATCTATGGCTTTATTTTATGAACTATCGTATGAGCATAAGGGAGCCACAGGTTGAGAAAACAAACACCATTCCATGTGGTTGGCAATCTCAAACAGAAGATCCTGTTTTCCCAAACTGCCCCCAGCTTCTAGTCATACATGGCCATTTTCTTCAGAACCTGATTCAGACCAGGGGTATCAAACTCATTTGTTGGTGGGCAGGAACTGACATAAATGTCTGGCCAGGCCATGAGTTTCATAAAATGTAATGCCAGGTACCAGAGATATAAACTTTGTAAATGACACAGGCAAACCCAATTAATGATTTGTTTAACTTAAAACAAAAGCAATTGATTCCTAGGAGTGAAAGCAATTGATTTGCTGGGAAATCCACAAAATCTCCAATAAGTATTTTAATTATATGCAAGACTAGGTTTCTTCCCAAGGGATACAATAAAGGGGGGTAGCTTACATTTCCATACCAATTAGTTACTTTTTGTATATGTAGCACTTTAAGAGATGAGTCCTTTCAGGTACATAAGGTCGTTTTTCAGCACCTCCCATATGGCCAGCCTCAGCAGCCAAGCCTGGCTATGATCCGTCTCACGCTTTGTTTCCTCTCTTCCCTTGTCCTGCCTCTGAGGATCTTGAGGAGGCATACTGGACTCCCCCTTCACCACCCCATCCCCACCACCACCCTTGTGAGGTGGACTAGGCTGAGCAACCGGCCCCGGGTGACCCAGACGACAAGGTCCTGGGTCAGGAGAAGGGGGGGTGTCTGAACCTGCCTCTCCCCAGATCCCTCCACTGCCAGTTCTCAGGCCTCCTGCTTTTCTTGCAGAAGCAGCGGGGCTGAGGGGAAAGCCTGATGAAGATGCTGTTTCTGATGCCTCCAGGAAGTAATTTTTGTCGTCTCACAACCTCTTTTCCTTCATGGGCTGAGAAGTGGTGCAGGGGAGAAGGGAGATTGCTGTCCCCCGTTCTCCCTAACACTCATTCTGCATCCCAGCTCCATGGCTGTTCATATGTTCAGTGGAAACAGCAGCTCCCCTTTTTCCCTTTGTTTGTACACTCACTTCCAAGGCTGGAACATCTTTCCCCTCAGAGCAGCATGCAAAAGACAGCCCAGGTACCTTCCAATCCACGCGCCAGCCCTCCTCATTCTTTCTCTCCTGCTGGTTCCTTCCCTTTGTTGGCTTTGTGCCGGTTCCTTCCCTTTGTTGCTTTGTGCACCCACTCTTGCCAACCCCTTCACATTCTCTGTTTGGTGCAGTGATGGCAGTGCCAGCTGCTCAGCTCCACCCCCCATGTAGTAGCTTTGCCAGTCCTCACTGAGATGCAGTTGGAGGAGGTGGGAGGGAAGAAAGCACCATGCCCCCTCTTTCTCTGCCATTCCCTCCCACTATTTTATCTCAGCCTCATAGTCCAGCCCCCTAGCAATTTCCTTTCTGTTTCTTGACCTCACAGCATGTGTCCACTCACCCCCTTGGGCAGCCTTCTGCCTTCCCTCATACCAGTTGCTCATGGGCCAGATAAGAGCCCTGGACGGGCCAGTTCTGGCCCCCGGCCTTTATGTTTGACATCTCTGACAAGCACAGCTTAAATTCTTCCAAACTGAATGTTTTATGCAATATTAGAAACTAGGGTTGCAAGATCCAGGTTGGGAAATTCCTGGAGATTTGGGGATGGAACTTGGAAAGAACGAGGGCCTCAGTGGGACACAATGCAGTAGTGTCCACCCTTCAAAGCAGCCATTTTCTCCAGGGGAACTGCTCTCTGTAGTATGGAGAGTAAATGTTATGATATGGTCACATTTGAAATACAGACACGGATCTAGACTAATGTTTTGTGTATGCAAGAATTTTTGGTCTCCACCCTCCCAGAGGCCAAAATAACCTCCCCAATCCTGTTCCTGTGGGTCCACAGTCCCCAGGGACAGGATTTCAGGGGGATTTTGGTTTGCCACAGGAGGGGACAGGAGAGTAAATCACCCTCTCTGGGCAAAAATCCCTTGCACGTGTGGAAAAATTAATCTGCATCCAAGCTTCAAAGTACAGTTCTAGTTGCACCATTTAAAAAAAATGTAATACAGCTGGACAGGAGGAGAAAGGGCAACCACAGGGATCATGGGGTTAAAGCAACTTCTCCTACAAGAAAAGGCAAAAGAAACTGAGACTTTTCACTTGGGGGAGGGGATTACTAAAGAAGAACATTATTGTGGTTTATAAAATTAAGCATGGTATGGGGGAAGTGGATAGAAAATGTTTCTCACCCATTATACTAGAACTTAGGGGGCACCCAAATAAGTTGAGGGGCAACAGATGCAGGACAGATTAATTAAAATACTTCTTAACTAAAGACATTCACTGCTGCAGACTGGAGCCACCATCTTTTATGACTTTAAATGTGTACTAGAAAGATTCATGGCTATTTTTTCTAGTGTTCTCAAGAATATAATAAGAACATAAGAACAGCTTTGCTGGATCAGACCAAAGATAGGTAAAGGTAAAGGTTTCCCTTGCTCGAAAGCCAGTCGAATCCGACTCTAGGGTTGCGGTGCTCATCTCCGTTTCAAAGCCGAAGAGCCAGCACTGTCCAAAGACGTTTCCATGGTCATGTGGCCGGCATGACTAAACACCAAGGTGCACAGAACGCTGTTACCTTCCCACCGAAGTGGTACCTATTTATCTACTTGCAATTTCTTACTTTCAGACTGCTAGGTTGGCAGGAGCTAGAACTAGAGACGGGAGCTCACTCTGTCACGTGGCACTCTCGGGTCTCGAACTGCTGAACTACTGATCTTCCACAGCCTGCAGTTCAGCATCTTAACCACTTGAGCCACCGCAGCTCCCAGACCAAAGATACAACATTCCTTTTCCAATTAGATGCACCAAGAAGAACTATAAGGAAGGTGCAAATACCAGAACCTCTTTCTGTTTCTGCTAAATAAATCTCTGAATATCAGTTGCTAGGGGACAACAACAGAAAGAGGTTCTGGTATTTGCACCCAAAGCATCTAATTGGAAACAGGATGCTGTATCTTTGGTCTGATCCAGCAAAGTTGTTCTTAAGTCCTTATATTCTTGAGAACACTGGAACAAACTCTTGAGGCACAGAACAGCTCTGAAATCTGGCTAGTTTCCCATGCTACTTTTCCCATGGAGGAAGCAAGGGTGGAACAACTGTTGCTGTATATGATTACCACAATAGTGTTAGATATTGCTTTATGGGTTTTATTATTATGTCTGTTAGCCAACATGAGAATCTACAGACTGAAAGAATGGGGTATAAAAGCCTTAAACATATAAGTATCATCTCTACCCTCATTTGCATTTGGGACATAATAAATCTGCTGATGTAATTAAAAAAGTAAAACTAACTTCTCTTGGGAAAGAGAACAAGTATAGAAAACAAAACAATGGCCTACAGACTGGAAATGATCAATTCACATTCCAATTCTGAAAAAAGAGATGTCAAAGACTGCAGCAACTAATGGACGATCACATTAATTTCTCATGTGAGTAAAGTAATGCTGAAAATCTTACAACAAAGGCCTTTACCATATATGGAATGAGACATGCCAGATATTCAAGCTGGACTCAGTAGAGACATTAGAGATCATATTGCAAATTTATGTTGGTTACTGGAGCATACAAGATAATTTCAGAAGAAAATCAGCTTATGTTTCCTTCTTGTTGTTAGCCATTCAGTCGTGTCAGACTCTTGGGGATTCTATGGGCCAGCTCTCCCCACATTTTCTGATCTTGTACTATTTCTTTGAGTCATTCCATGCTCAGGCTGATGTTGACTTTTATGGCATCTAGCCACCGTGTTCTTTGGCGGCCCAGTTACCTTTTGCTGCTAACCAATCCAAGCACAATTGCTTTTTCTGGTGAGTTCTTCCACATGACATGGCTGAAATAAGTCAGTTGCAGTTTTATGATTTTTCCTTCCCATTACATGTCTGGTTTTATGCACTCCAATACTTGCTTGTTTCATAGGTTACAGCAAAGTTTTTGACTGTGTAGTTCATGAAAAGCTATGGTTGGTTTTAAAATAAGTGGGTGTTTCACAACATCTGATTGTTTTGATGCACAAACTGAACTCTGGAGAAGAGGTTACTATAGGACAGAATATGGAGAAACAGAATGGTTTCCAATTGGCAAATATGTCAGACAAGAATGTATTTTACCTCCCTGTCTGTTCAATCTATATGCAGAACATTTTGTAAGAAAAGCTGGCTTAGAGTTAGATGGAGGTGGAGAGAAAACCAGTGGAAGGAACATTAACAGTCTGAGATTTGTAGATGACACCATATTACTAGCAGAAAATAGTGAAGACTTGAAATAACTAACAATGAAGATTTAATGCCGAAAGTACCAAAGCAGGATTACCTCTGAACATCAAGATGACAAAATTAATGACTACTGGGAAATCACACAACTTTAAGGCTGACAATGAAGAACTTGAAATTATTCGAGATTTTCTGTTCCTTGGCTCCAAAAGGGAGACTGCAACCAAGAAGTCATAAAGAGATTGAGATTGGAAAGGCCAACTATGAGGGAGCTATAAAAGATTCTTAAGTGCAAGGATGCATCACTGGCAAGTTAATTTGTGTGTGCGTGTGTGTGTATAAAATTTTCCAAAAAAGAGCAAACAGCATCATCAGTATACATAAGTAGAATATCCAGTATTGGTACTTATTAGACATTACTTCATTCTGTAGTATTCCCCTTTACTATGTATGAATGTGAAAAATGGATAATGAAGAAAGCTTACAGGAAGAAAGCTGATTCCCTTGAAATATGGTGTTAGAGTTTTACAGATACCATGGGCCACCACAAAGACAAATAAGTGGGTTCTTGATCAAACCAAGGCTAAATTCTCCCTAGAAGCTAAAATGACTAAACTAAGGCTATCGTACTTTGGTCACATTATGAGAAGACAAGAGTCACTGGAAAAACCAATAATGCTAAGAAATGTAGAAGGCAGCAGGAAAAAAGTAAGACCCAACTAGAGATGGATTGACTCAGTCAAGGTAACCTCAGTTTGCAAGACCTCAGCAAGGCTGCCCTCAGCAAGGTCATTAATTCATAAGGTCCCTATTAATCCAAAGCAACTTGATTGCACTTCACACATCTGGAATCAAATGTGGCCCACTGTTGGGAATGAGAGTCAGAAGGGAAAGACATTCTGTGACAAATTTAGAGTCTGGTGGCACCTTTAAAACCAACAAAGGTTTATTCAAGATATGAGCTTTCGTGTAGATGCACAATAAAGCTCATACCTTGAACAAACCCCCGTTGGTCTTAAAGGTGCCACTGGACTCTAAATTAGTTGTACTACTTCAGCCCAACATGGCTGACCAACTGGATCTATTCTGTGACAGTTCTGGAGATGAAAGGCTGAGTTGGCATCCTAGAGACTGGCAGAGCATGGGAAAGATGCACTTCACCAGATAAAGAGGTCATTGACAGCCAAGAGGGAAAGCATTCCATCTCTTTGATGTTTTAACAACTCTCAGTTGGCTGCCTTAGTTCTGGTGGGCTTGACTTATGAGCCCACATGCGATAGGGGCTGAAAAGGGAGCTGTTCCTTTATTTGGCAGTTGAGAGACTGGAGTTTGATCCAGGAAGGATCAAGGAGGGCTTGATGTGAAGGGAGATGTTGCTGGCTGGCAGGTGTGGTCCTGCAGAGTGCACTATGCATGCAGCAGCCAGGCTTCCTCCAAGGCTGGACCATATGTTCAAGTTCACTTAGCAAGTACTCTTTCTTTCATGTTCTCTTATTTTACTTAGTTGTATCTAGATCTGTCTAAACATAATGAGTTTGTGCTTTGTAGTTAATAAAACTGTTTAACTAAGAAGCCTCGCACACTTTCTTACCCATGGCCTGGGCTGTTGGAGTGTACTACTGGAAGGTCCTTCTTTGGTGTCATGCCTCTGAGTGATACCAGGTGAGGGGGGAAATTTACAAGAACTGGGTGTGTGTGTGGCTCAAGAGAGACAAGAGAGGGCAAGAGGCTCCTTTCTGCTCTAGCTTCCCAACAGGGCTGCATGTCACTAAGGGGAAGGGGGGGGAATTCCCACGAGACTGTATACCCCCAGACTGCACAATCCATGTCTCCTTCCATTTTGTGTGTGTGTGTATTTAATTGGGGTCAGTTGGATCTTGATTAAAATTAATTGAGGGGAGGGGAAATAAAACACAGCGCATTAAAAAGTCCTGAGGTGCTTAAGGAGCAATCCTAAGTAGGTCTATTTAGAACAACTCCCTCTTTATTCAATGGGAAAGCACTTTTATAAAAATTCTAATAGCCACTTATACCTACAAGACTCCCCCCCCACAGGGACCCCCATAGTTGTTAACTCCTAAAGATCTTCTGGCTAGCTAGTTGAGGCTTGGATAAAATATCCAGCTTGATATTGAATTGGGTGGGGATTGAAACTGGAAGGAATGCCCCTGGACACTCTAAAAAGAGAGTAATCTGCCTGCTGTAATGTTTTAGATTTCCCTCACCCTCTGGCTATAAATAATTGACTCAGGCTTGCTGGACATTAACTGAGGATCTGACTTTGCCAACACCCCTCTGCTCTCCAACTACATTCAGTCAAGCTCCTGGGCAGAAGTTACAAGCCTATCCCAGCCCTTGTCAGCCTGAGTATATCTCAGTGACATCCCAGTGGGGCAGCTTTAGCATTTTATTTTGAAACTGTCCAGCAGATCTCAGCTTTCAACCCAAGTCCAAACCTGTCCCAGCAAAGCCTCTGCCTCCCTTTTGATAATAATTAAAGGCATATAAAATCACTCTCCAGACCTCCTACCCTCATAGATGGTTTCTGGATCTTACCTGTTAGACCAGCCTCATGTCTGCTCTACTTCCTTATTTTTGCTGCAATTGCGGAACCTCCCCACTTTAAGACCTCGCCACTTGTAGCTGGTTTTGTGGATCCAAGCCTGCTTCCCCAACCTTTTGGCTGGTTTAGTTTCTGCACCCACACTCACGCTAAAATCAGTGAGCTTTCCCCTCCTTTGAACCCTGGATCTTTATCCCTGGACGTGCTTTTCATTACACACCCCTGTACTGGACTCTTGCCCATCTTTTTTTCCTTCAGGATTAGCAGGCCCCGTAACCAGGATTTTTTTTCCCTTGGGGGGCATTTAAATTTTTAAGAGGGCAGTTAAATTGCAGTTAATTAAATTAATCTGGATGCCTGTCTTTAAAGGGGAAGGCTCATGGGAATGCTTTTGAAAGACTCACCATGACCTAGGTGGTATACAGCAGGCCTGGGCTAGCAGAAAGAGGGACTGTTGGAGATGTACTGAAGGTGCCAGTTCAATCAATCAATCGACCTTTATTGGCATAACTTACAGAACATATGACTCAATTTGCAAGGAATACTGAACACCTTCTTGAAGCTTCATACAGAAATCTTGCAACAGTTTCAATTATTCCATGATTCTGGGTTGTCAGCAAAAAGTAAATCTTACATTTATCAGGTTTCCCTGAATACTTTCTCAACCATGGCTCAATGAATGTAAGGTGCAGGTCCAAGTAGAAAGTGCATGAAAGAAACACATGGTCAAGAATTTCTATCTCTTGCTTAGTGCAGGAACACAATCTACTATCGAATGGGATTTTTTGGAATCTCCCATATAATACTGCTGAAGGCAACACATTAAACCTTGCTAGAAGGTGCCAGTTTTGACTGCCCTTCTAAGCTTTCCTGCCCTGTGGAAGGGAACTAAGAAGGCATTTAAATGCCCTCCGAGCTGTCTTTTCCCAGGTCCCATGATGCCTTCCCCCAAAAAATTCCACAGGAGGGAGAGGGAAGCCTGAGGACAAGCCATGGTGCTCTCACCCTGGCTGCTGCCATCAGCAGGCAGTGGGGGTGGGGTGGGGTCTCTCCTCAAAAATGAAGTTTTTGGCATGGATATTCGTGGGGTGGCACTTTTAATTAAGGGGGCGGGGGGCAAATGCCCCACTGTAGCTATGGGCCTGAGGATCAGGCTTGTATGCTTTCTTCCTCTCCTTTATTCCCCGAAATCACCACTGGCTAACTGCTAGCCAGTCCTCCTTTTCCAGGTTTTTCCCCAACAAACAACAGCTCTTGAGTAGGTTGGCACTTATAAAAGTTTTGCATTTGTTTATTGTATTGTCTTGTTTTGTTAATCTTGCCTTACCAGTTTTCCATTCTGTATCTTGTTAAGTGAATAAAGATTTCTTACTTAAGAGCTGTTTTCCCCTCATTCTTTTGGAGTGCTGCCTGAACTGGGACCTTGGTATAAATAGGAAGAAAATAGGGTTGCCAGGTCCACCCTGGCCAGTGGCGGGGGGATGAGGGGGTAGAGCTGCCAGATCCAGGCTGGGAAACTCCTGAAGATTTGGGGGGGGGTGGAGCCTGGGGAAGACAGGGACCTCAGTGAGGTACAATGCCATAGAGTCCACTCTCCAAAGCATCCGTTTTCTCCAGCTGAACTGATATCTGTAGTATGGAGATCAGCAGTAATTCCAGGGGATCCCCAGGTCCCACCTGGAGGCTGGCATCCCTAAGAAGATCCCAAAGTTAGTTGTCCAGGACAATTTGCACAATATAGCCCCTGCACAGGTAACTGTTTGGGTAACATTACTATACGTTCTAATTATAGAGCTGTTGCAACTTCTAAAGAGCTGTTATTCAGTATTTTTTTACTTCATACACAGATGTTTGGAGTAACCAGAAAAAGTAAACGAGTAACAACAGAAGTCCCCCATTTCTTCAACTAGTGAAGAATCTCTGCATTTTTAAAATTGTTATTTGAATTGTATATCATTGTATTTCATCATGTACTTCCTGCATGTTGTGGCTGATTGGCCCTGCTAATTTTCTCATACTTCTATATAAATTAACTACATAGTGAGGATCCACTCATTGTACATGATGAAGTGGCTCTAGTCCACAGCAGTTGATGCTGAAATAAAATTTTGTTAGTATCAAAAGCACCACAGAACTCCAGCGGAATTAACAACGTGGGGGTATCATATTAGATTCCAGATACCATCCCTGTATATTTATGTTTGACATAATTTACATTTTAACATTACATTAGCGTCGTTATCAAATACATCCCGTAAAAAAGTATTTAACTGGGGAACAGCTGACTCCAATATCAGATTAGTAAAGTTTTTTGTTTTTGTTTATTTGTTGTTTACAAATTTAGAAAGGTAGAAATAAAACCAGAAGAGATTTGGGATTAGCTAAAGATCTTGATTCCAAAGTAAAACCAGATAAGGATATGCAGAGTTTAAATTATGTTCAGACCGACTGGGGGCCTAAGAAAATATGTCTTGCCCCTTTAAGAGAGACTTAATGTGTGAAAATGGGCAGCTGGAGTTTTCTATAGCATGAAGGTAAATAATATCACCTGATAAATAACATCTAATTAAGCATCTATTAAAGGAACAGGACTTTCTCTCTCTCTCTCCAGACATTTGGCAACGCTAAGTACAATTCCGTCCTCACATTTAATTTGATTTCCCCCTCATTATCCCAAAAGGTTATTCTTATTTTTAAATTTACATTATTTATAGTCAGCCTTTCTCACAGAGACTTAAGGCAGATTACACATATTCTTTCACATACAGACTACACACTATCTGTTCTTGAAACTGTGGCCTTGTCATTTTTTATTCTTATGAATTACTGACTGGGAGCAATTGCGCTTAGTTACTTTAACTCCCCCAGTAAACCTGGAGTGATTTGTGAATAATGTATGGATGGCCTTAAACTTTAAAGTATTGGGTTCTGCAGTACAGAAGAAATAGACAGATTCTTGCTTCTGTCCCTAATTTTTTTTAAGTCATTGGGTACAGAGATGATAATGAGTGCAAGCTAATCCTAAAAATAACTGGAAAAAAGAAAAATGTTTGACTACAGAGGAGGTGGTGAGACTGGACTTCTGTCCAAACCAATCATTAAACCTCTGTCTCTCTCTTTAATGAGATTCATGCTTTTGTGCAAAAATTGAAGGAAAGTGCTAATTAGAGGCAGATAATGGAAAGCAGGGCTTGGACCTGTCATTAGGAAGGGCAAGAATTCTGGGTACCATTGGTGGTCGTGCCATCATGTCACATCTGACTTATGGCAACCCCCCTAGTGTTTTCAATGCAAGACACTTTCAGAGGTGGTTTGCCATTGCCTGCCAGTGGGTAGCAGCCCTGAACTTCCCTGGTGGTCCCATCCAAGTTCTAAGCAGGGACAGCCCTGCTTAACTTCTGAGACCTACTGAGATTGGGTTAGCCTGGGCCATCCAGGTCAGGGTAGAATACCATTAAAGGCAGCAAATTGGTCAGTCTTACTTGTTATATTTTTGCCACCATGGGGCTGGAGGGGATGGGTAGGGTGGATTACCAAATGGATTTTCTTCCTTGCTTACCCAAATACCATGTTCCAGCTCTGGTGGAATATAGTATGGATTGGGCTATATACCATTCCACCTTCCCTCCCCTGAAGATTCTTACCATGCTTGTAACTGTCACTGCCACAGCAGAGGCTTGGTGTGGGAAAAGCCATCAGGACAAATACAATTGTGGGCTAAAGTGTGGAGTTCTTCTGAGAAGTTAAAAGAATGGGTTCCTCTGCAACTTCCACCGACTCCAGCAAGCAGCAGCACTGCCTCAAAAAACAGTCTTCCTTCATCATCTACAAACAACTGAAAAGGGAGAAAAAAACAAAAAACTAGCCTAGCAGTTCAATTCGAGCTCTCCCCCCCCCCGTCCCACTTTTCTAGTTCCCAAACAATAATAACGAAAAGCTTCTACAAATAACACAACCAGAGATCTTTTAATTTAATAAGGAGCACAGATTCTGTTCCCCTGCTGCTTTCTCTTCTGCTTCTGCTTAGAAAAGGGACCCAAGGGAGAGGTTTCACAGCTGCTGTTCCAAAGGCGGACATTTGCTCGACAGCGTATTTAATGTGCTGTTTATTGCCTCGCCATTGAATAACACACTCCCTCCCACCCACCCTCCTCTCCCTGCAGCTCCTCCATCTTTCTGGCTCCCCCTTCGGTTAGATATTCCCCATCGCAGCGTTCTTTTTCGTCAGGGGGGAAAAAAGGCGGGAGAGGCTGTTCGCCACAAAACAATAAGTGTTAGTACTATTAAGAAATCTTTCTCCACAGAACTTGGTCTCTTGCAAATATTAACACTCACGTTTTTGTTTTTTTTTGAGGAGGGATGGCTTCCCTCAGGGAATTGAGGAATCACTTATCCGATGCTATCTGAAATAAACACCGACGGTTCCAAAATAAAGGAGACCAATTTTACAGGATTTCACCCCTGTGGTTAGCACAGAGAAGCCGTGTGTGAAACTGAGGACACCTCAGTGACTCGTACACGATACCATGTGCATTGTACAATGGCATTTATAAGTTCAGGTACAGTCCCTGCTGCCTGTTCGGTTAAGCATCTCCTCTCAACGCCACCAAAGGGTTTTGCAAACCTGTTTGGTTTTATAGGTTTTAAAACGGGGGTTGAAAATTCCTGGAGGCATGCTTAGAGTTATGGGAATGATCCAGACTCTCCAATATCTTTCATCAATCTTACTGGAAGGGTGTGACAAGGAACCGTTCTGTGGAGTTGTGAGAGGTAAATACCTCCATGCATGGATAGACGCCTATGTAATATTTTCAATCAGTTTTTTCCTATGAATTCCTAAAAAGCAAAATTACGCTTGCCTTGAAAATGCCCAGACTATATGCATTTATCTACTCTCTCTCTCTCTACATACACATGTGTACACACGCACTATATATATATCACACACAAAAACTAATGCACACACATATATATAACATATAAAATGTGTATGCATATATTATACTGCTGTTTGAGCACTGATATGTATGTTAAACCTCTTGTGGTACGCTGCGTGGTTATGCTGTGTTGCCATCCCAAAGGCATTTCTGCTCTATACTCATGACTTGGCTATGTAATAAATCCGCTTTGGCAGACAGACACCCATGATATATGATAGTGGCGATGTTTTCACTTCCCTTCGTCTGTTCAGTCTTCCCTCGTGTGTTGCTGTGAGCTGGGATAAAAGTGCAGCGTGGAGGTACTTGTTGTATGTTGGCATAGTGGGAGGCGGGGGCAGGGGTAGCTGTGTGCGTGTGTGTAACAGTAGGGGTGTGAGTGTGTGTGTTATTGCACACTTCCTGTGGTATATTTATGACCAGGGCTTCGATTTCCGGTAGCAGATACGAGCTCTCTCGCTCTCTCCCTCTTTTCTCACAGAGCATTTAATATCTCCGAGCAAAGGAGGAGGGCAGCCTCCCGCAAGCACGCACACTCAGCAGGGGGAGGAGGAGGAAGAGGAGCAGCAGCAACAGCGCCAGCCGCCTCCGCCAGTGCACTGGGGAAGAGAGACACCTTCCCCTTTCTCAGACACAACAACTCTCCCTCCTAGCCCAAACAATATCTGATGAATGAGAGCGCCATCCAATATAACGCATAGACCACGGGTCTCTCCCTCCCCACTGCCCCCAGCGCGCGCACAAGCACATCGCATTCCTATGGACAGGCACGTGCAGGTAGGTGGATATATCTGGGGGAACTGGGGCGAACGGGGAGGAAAGGAGAGCAGGAGAGGCAGATGCGAAATGGCGAGGCTGTGCCAGGGAGATATGTGTTCTATTATCTGTCTCGGGGTGTGTGTGTGTTGCGAAAAGAATGGGTGCTTAGTATGCCTTCTGAGAGAAGGGGAGCAAGTCCCCCTGTGTGTTCGTGTGTGTGCCCAGTATCGAGAGGCAGCTGGGCTCGAGACGGGTAGAGATAACTGTCTTGGTTGAGGAGGTGTCAGGGAGATAGGACAGTTATTGAATGGGGATATATTGCAAATATATTGCAGTTCTTTGGCAGTGGCAGGTTTGTGCTGGAGACGGCCAGGGAAAGAGGCTTAAGAGCTCCAAACGCCCCTTAGGAAAGGTTCTTCAGTGTTTTTATTTTATTTTCCCGTGAGCAAGTTTAATTAGAACATGAAAGGAACGAAGCGCGGGTATCTGGGAAGATAGTTGGATGAAGGAAAGGGATCTTTGTTGTGATATGAGAGGTTCGGGGCGGAGGGGGGTGGTGGTGTCTGTGGCCGCATCTAGGGCTTCTCTGTGGGGAGGGAAGCCGGTGTAGGCAGTTGTGTTGGTTGGGCTGGGCTAAGTCGTGAAGAAAGTGTGTCTTGAATAGTTGAAGGAGGATTGAGCGTGTTTGAGAAGAAACAAGGTTGCATGATGTGGCAAAAACGGGTGGGTTTTTGTAGGGGTAGGTGTGCCCTCAAAGAGAAGTGTGAGCGCGTGTGGATGGCAATCGCATGCAGAAGGATTTGTGTGTACCTAAGGAAGCAAGGAATGTTGGAATAAATTCCAGAAGCCCAGCCCGTTAGTCTATTGCAGCAATGCTGAACGGAGTATTTTGTGGCACCTTAAGGTTTTTTTTATTCTAGTATAAGCTTTCGTGGATCAGAACCTGTTTGGTCAGAGACATGTGAATGTGTGGCGGGAGAACAAGTGTGATACTATGAATTGTATATGTTGAGGTTCCGTTCAACGTGCGTTTGCTTGACGCTGGACTAGAGTGGTAATATTGGGGAAATACGTAAAGAATGTGGCGGGACAAGCAGGTAGGGAATCCAAAAAAGTTCTCTCCTCTCCGCCTCGTTCGGTTTTTTTCTTCTTGTAAAAGACGGCGTCGCGCTGACACAAGGGTTCATGCGTCCTGGAGCTGGAATTTCGTCCAGCAAAAATCAGACTTTGACCTAAAAAGACGAAAATGAGGAGGAGGGGCGCGAAGGGAAGAAAGCTGCGAGGCAAAAGCTTTCTGTTTGGTCGAGTGGGGAGAACCCGGGTCGACAGAGCTTGGGAAGGGGGCGGGATTTCCCTGCTTGTTTGTGATTACTCTTTCAAATGCCCATAGGTTCGTCTTGCCCTGTCATTTACGCTTATTTATTGTTTCTAAAGGAGGAGAAAAGGGGGGGAAATGAGCATGCAGTTTTGCTCTGTGAGGCTGCGGGCCAGCACTCTTTGGTAGCAAACGCAGAGCATCCACCAAGAGAAGTCAACGCCAGAAGCTGCCAGTGCCCTAATTGAACTGAGGGTTAATTGAAGACCCAAGGAGAAATTGAAGGAAGAGGTCCCTCTCTCTCTCTCCCTGTATTTGTACTTCTCCCAACGTTGCTGAATGCACATTAGTTTTTCAAACAGCTAATTAAGATTGGAGTCAAGTGACAGACACACTGAAACTGGTAGAGGTTGGATGTTAAAAGCAGGATTTCTTAGTCCAGAATGTATGCTAATTTCCCCTATATTTTTTTTCAAGACTAGAGGACACCATAGTTGGATCACTGGTGATTCATCAGTTCCATCCTAAAGCAGACTTTCACCCTTCTCAGCCCATTGACTTTAGTGGGCTGAGAGAGAAGACTGTAACTCTGCTTAGGATTGCACTGGGTTCTTTTAGAATCATAGAGTTGGAAGGGAACTCCAGGGTCATCTATTCCAGCCCTCTGCACAATGCAGGAAATTCACAAATACCTAGCCCTCACACCCACAGTGACTACTGTTCCACACCCAGAATACAAAAAACCCTCCAGGATCCCTGGCCAAATTGGCCAGGAGAAAAATTGCTTCCTGACCCCAAAGTGATGTTCAGCATTTCCCTGGGCATATAAACAAGGGGCACAAGAACTAAGCACTGAGGCAACCCTTCCTGCCCTCCCTCTCATGATCTGCCTCCGCATTGCTGTCAGATGGCCATCTAGCCTCTGTTTTACTATGACAGCTCATCAACGTCATTGAATCTTCCTCAGGAACTTTGTGTTCTAGTCACATTTACTACCTCTCTCTGCCATCTTGCCTTCAGCATTCATTCATCTCTTGTAAACCAATAATCTTTTAAAAGGTATAATTAAGAGCGGAATGAATTAGAACCTTACCCACTATTTTTTGCTGCTAACAGATACCTCATCCCACCCTTGCCAAGCTTCTAGGCAGTATGACATTTAAATTAAAAATAACCACCATGGCTGCTGAACAATAAGGTAATAATGTCCACTGTTAATGCTTCTATGATTTGAACATATGTTATGGTACCAAAAATGTAAACAACTTCTGTCCACAGGAATGAATATATAACTTAATTCCATGCCTATGAGCAAAGACCCATTAAACCACTTTTGCAGTAGTGACAAACATATACATAGTAGTAATTATGTGCCATTTATCTGTTCAATATTTATTCAAAAGTGTCCTTCAGCACCCTACATGGTAAATAATCTGTTTTTACCAACAGTCTCTTGTTTTCACCACATTATAATCACTTAGAGAATTGGAGGAGGTGGAGGATAGGAGGTGAAATTACATCTTTTTGTCTACTTCATGGTACTGACTCTGTGGGAAAATGGGGATATAAATATTTTCATTGGTTTTAAAAAAGACAGTTCTTATTTGCATCTTGGCACTAGTTCTGTTACTTTTCTTAAATTAAAATCTAGGATCCTATTTAACATGTATGTTTATAGGTTTTAAGCATGCTGCATTCCACAGTATTTGGTTAACAGTCATGGGTTCTGTGAAATATAATATAAAAGTACATCAACTCATTGAACTGATTAACAATCATACTTCCGCCCAGCTGGTATTAGAAACACAAGTCTCAGAAAAGTAGACACTAGGCTTCCCAGTGGTGAATGCCCCTTTCCTCCTATTCCAAAGATAGTCCCTTCACTCCTTTGTCTTTGAAAACTAGAGAGGAAATAAATAATACATTTAATAAAAGAAAAAGAAAACTGGAGAGGACTCAGAGGATGCAACGTGAGGGCAGGGAAAGCAAACCTGTAATCCCTCGTTTTCCCATAATTATATCCAAACAAACTTAACTTGTTATAACTGTTTGGTTTTTCCATCTGTTGAAACATCATAATTATGCTGTATGCTAATTTACTGCTCACCCTCTCTATATATCAATGAACTGTTACCTTCTATTTCAGTGTATCTGAGGAAGTGTGCGTACATGAAAGCTCATATCTTGACCAAACTTTGTTGGTCTTAAAGGTGTCATTGAACTCAGACTTTTGTTCATTCCCTTTGTACGGTCCCTGCAGGTCCCACAGTCAATGTTGTGTAGTGATCAGAGTGCTGGACTAGGATTTGGGAGACCTAGGTTTGAATCTCCAGTCTGCCATGGAAGCTTGCTAGATCTTGGGCCGGGCTCAGCCTAACTGATCTCAAAGGGCTGTTGTGGTGAGGATAAAATGGAGGAGGGGGGACTGTTGTAAGGTGTTTTGGGTCCCCATTGGGGAAAAAGGCAAGATCTAAATGAAGTTAAATAAATAAATAAAGCGTGGAATAACAGAGGGATGACATCTCTGTTTACTGGCTCACATTCAAACCTTCCCTGCAGGACTGTTCCATTTATAAAATGAGAGGAGGGAACTATGCATGCTGTTCTGAGCTCCTTGGAGGAAGGACGAGGTATAGATCTAATTGACTCAGTAAATAAGGACTACATAGAAATAGTCGTCTTATTCACATCTTCATTATGCAGGCATTTAAATGTATCTTGCATCTGAGGTTACATCAAGTCAGAGAATCTTTGAATAGTTAGCTTTTCTGGGGCTGATAATGGCTCAGTGTTTGCCAACATGGCTTTTTTTTTGTTTTTTTAAACCCCTGAGGTGCTTACACTAACATTTTACAATGTGTTCAAATGTACACACCTATTTCCCAGAATTAGCGAGACATTATCTTTCATAAGATCAACTAACCAGCTCCAAGATGTGTAAAGTTTTGAATGTCGCTAAACTCTAAAGCAGACAAAGTGAATGTTCAGAGTTTAAAATGTTGGTTTAGCTGTTACATGCCCATTTTTGGTTTCTGCTTTGTGTTCTGCAAACTAAAGTCTGGCATGGCTGATAATCAGATTACTTTTTGGCCATGGTTGGCTGTTCTGTTAGTGCTCAGATTACAAAACTGAACCTAAGTAGAAGGTCCAAGTAGAACAATATAATATGCAGTAATTCTCATTTAAAGCTATAGAATCTTTTGGTTTCACACACATTTTCTGAACCATAGTCCTCAAGCACTTGCCAAACATTTATATCAGCAAAAACAATATCCATGTTACTTTCCCCAAATGATGAATATGACATTGACTTTGCAAGTAACATCAGATGTGGTTGGAAGAATCATTTGACTTTTCTGCCATGTCATATGCGATTGTGATCAAATGCACTTTATTAAGGTTTGCTTAAAAATTCCTCTTGATGTTACTTTAATTGGATTCTTCAAAGGAGTAATGCTGCAATGAATTTTAATTGAGTGGAAAGTTACAGTAGTGTGATTCCTTGGTATATCTTTTTTAAAAAATTACAAAGGAACCATCAGTTTGACGCTATGCAGACTTTGGGAATTGCTTCATATATTGAACAACAGCAAACATGTATTTAACAAGGAGTTGTAGCCCATCCTCAACAAGTATATGTGTTGTCGCATTCAAACTTTACATTTTGAAATTTACATTTCAAATATATTGGGTATACAACTGTAAAAAGTGATCTGTGAAGTAACTCTAGTATTGGACTGGGAACCCAATAGATGATTCCCAATTTTGACATGTTTGTGGCTTTATAAGGCCTCTGACGCAGAGTTAAAGAGAAGGCCTGATGTTTAAAGCAATGGCTTGGCTTGCACATTATTTCATGTGTTCCTCTGTGTGCATTGAGGAGCCTCATGGCTGCCATTGGCTGCATCCACACATTCCCTGCCATGTGAATAGTGAGTCATTTGCATTGGCAACAAGATGCTGAACTGCAGACCAGAAGATCTATAGCTTGGCAGTTTGAGACCCTAGTGCCACGTGACAGAGTAAGCTCCTGTTTCTGGCCCCAGCTCCTGCCAATCTAGCAGTTTGAAAGCAAGAAATTGCAAGTAGATAAATAAGTACCACTTTTGTTGGAAGGTAACAGTGTTCTGTGCACGTCAGCATTTAGTCATGCTAGCCACATGACCATGGAAACGTCTTCGGACAGCACTGGCTCTTCAGCTTGGAAACGGAGATGAGCACCGCCCCCTAGAGTCAGATTCGACTGGCTTTTGAGCAAGGGAAACCTTTAACTTTTTACTTCCTCCATTAGCTTCCATTTTCCCTGAGTTTTTTTTCTACCACTGCACCACTGGAAGGCGTAAAAAAATCTAGAAATTGCTAGATTGTTAGCTCAGAGGTTAAGATGCTGAACCGCAGACTGGAAGGTCGGTAGTTTGGCAGTTTGAGACCTGAGTGCCGCATGATGGAGTAAGCTCCCGTCTCTGGTCCCAGCTCCTGCCAGCCTAGCAGTTTGAAAGCAAGAAATTGCAAGTAGATAAATAGGTACTGCTTTGATGGGAAGGTAACAGCATTCCATGTGCCTCGGCGTCTAGTCATGCCGGCCACATGACCATGGAGATGTCTTTGGACAGTGCTGGTTCTTCAGCTTGGAAACAGAGATGAGCACCACCCCCTAGAGTTGGATTTGACTGGCTTTCGAGCAAGGGAAACCTTTACCTTTACCTGTAGCATTATAATGCATCATTGCCATGATCCGCTAGTAGTTCCTCTGAATTTCCAGCTTTCATTTTTAAAAAGGATGTTTCTAGCCCCCATAGAGATAAGGATAAAGGTATATTGGAGTAAGGAAAAAGGTCTTTGGAGTTACTTCTTTAAAAAATGAAAGTTGGGGATTCAGAGGAACTGGTTGATCATGGCAATAGTTTGCTTTAGCATTGTAATGTTATAACAATCTAGCAATTATCAGTTTTTAACCCCTTCCAAAGTCCATCAGTAACAATGGGGAAATGGTGGCTGTGTAAACAAAATGATTCCAGTGTGGGTTGGATTGTTTAATTTGTACACCTTCTTAACTACATGGGGTGCAGACAAACTTTGACTGTGATCTTTCTAAAAATATTGTATCAAACCAGGTTTGGCAAAGATCAGAGCAAAGCAGGGGGAAACCTGGAAAATGGACAATTAAGGAAGGACATCATTTGGATGCTTAAAAAAACTGGTTCACTTTGGGGATGTCGAATCAGAGCAGAATCTCTGTGTAAAAGCAGCCATAGAATCTGGGTTCCTTAGATATGCATAATAGTGTATGGGCACACCTGTGCAGTTCCAAGATCATTGTGACCTAGAGAAATATACCATCATGGGAAATAAAGGGGTACAAAGGAATGCAGAGGAAGAGGAGGAGGCAGCTCTGACATTGCTGGATTCATTATTACTTGTAAATTAGGACTGAGGGGAGTGGAGGGATAGCGCCTCAGTGTCCTAAGCCCTTACATCCTGTTTGCAGGCTTTCCATATTAAAGCGCAAAATGATCACAGAATCTAGCATAGTCCCCCTCCCCTTGCAGCCTTTGTAGAAAGCTACATCAACTTAATTATGCACCGCATAAAACATTTTTCATCCCTGCCCCTGTTGCTGGAATACAACAACAACAACAAAAGAAAGGCAGTTTTAAATTTGCCTGAATATGTGTGAACAACAGACCATTTTAAATGTGCTTGTTATCATGTTCCTGAACTGATTGATGGTCATGCAACAGAGATGATTTGGTAGTCACATTTCAGCTTTCCTGCATTTTGTGATGCATTGAATGTGAGATTTTGGCCTTAATTTCTCTAGCAACTTGTGCCATGAAGTCCAAGGTATCCTGTGGATAATGTGGATAGGATCTGGCTAAAGTTAAGCACTTTGAAGCCCCATTGATTTAAATAGGGGAGTTAAACATATGCCTAATTCTCTCTCAGTGGGACTTTAAAAGTTCTTGAGACTGTGGTCACACACACTAAATAATCCACTTTCAGTGCATTTTCCAACTGGATTTTAATTGTGTGAACTACTGGCAAAATCCAGTTGGAAAGTGCCTAATTTTGCCTGAATTCTAACTTTAATTTATACACCATCAGCTCAATAGTTTGTACCCCATATGTTTCCTTAACATATATGTTGTAAGTGTTTGAAGTTTATCTGGAGAACTCCACCTTGAAGCAACAACTGTTTTACCATAAATCCCTTGACCTTTGTCCTCAAAATGTTGATATTTGTGTTGCTGGGTTTTTGGTGGGGTTTTTTTTGTAAATCAGTATTATTGAGGGAATTCTTTTGCAAGACAGAAATCACAGTGTTTCAGTGCTCTAGTATGTTTCCGTGGTAACAAATACATTACACAGATTTCATAATGAGGTTCTCAGTCTGTAAGCGACCATGTATGTTGCCTTGCTCATTAAGCCTGCCTTGAAGTAAGTAAAAGGTCTTGTTTATGCAACTATTCAAACACATGCTGTCAAAGATAAATTACCACTAACATCCAAAACTTCCATATACAGAAATTTATTGTAAGATATGCAATGTGATGAACTTTATAAACGATGCAGGGTAAATAATGCAAAATATTTACTCTGCATGAAATGTTTGCACCTATTAGTATAAGTTCAAAATGTGCGTGTATTTTGTTGTCTTGAATCTTAAACCTATAAATTCACTCAGAGTCAGACATGGAGGTTTATCCTATGCATGTTTACTCAGCAGCAGCTTCACTGGGGCTCACTGCGAAATAAGTATCCCTAAGATTGCACCTAAGATTGACAATACTATATTAAAATAATCATCTTGCATTCCTTTACCACAAGAACTTTGTTGTCCCTTCCTCACTCCTACTATAACGGCTGTGTGGTTTACTAACAGTGCCATCATAAGCAAGTCTACTCAGAATCCTACTCAGGTTTATTCAGTGGTACTTACTCCCAGGAAAATGTTCTTAAGATTGCACTATTACAGTACCATCCTAAGGAAAGTTACAACTTTTGAAGTAAATGGACTGAGAAGGGTGTAACTCTGCACAGGATTGTAGCCCACTATGGTCAGCATCATGGCCTCTTCACAAGGTGAATTTATTTTTTTATAGTCTACGTTTCACAGAGAGACTCAAGGTGGATTACAATGTTTTTTAAAAGCCAACAATACAATAAAAACAGTGAATATAATTTAAAAGGGAACAACAAATGCAATGAAAACTATCCAGAAACATTCCACAAACATTAATACTATACCAATATTCCCTTTTAAAAATGCCTTTCTAAACAGTTTCATTTTTGCACATTTTGGTGGAATGACAGGAGTGTGGAGCCTTCCTAAACTCATTTGGCAGGCCCCTCCACAGAATACTTGGACCTTACCTCCACAGAATGCTGTTGATCTTACCCATTTTCAGGACAGTGCCTTCAAAAGGTCTTGTTCAGATGAGTGAAACTGTTTCAGAGGAGCATATTAAGAGAGATGGTCTTGTGGTGGCCAGACCATGAAGGAATTTATAGGTAACTAGAAATTAGGGTTGCTGGCCTCCAGGTGGGGCCTGGGGATCTCCCACTTTTACAACTGATCTCCAGCTGACAGAGATCAGTTCCCTTGGAGAAAATGGCTGATATGAAGGGTGGACTCCATGGCACTGTACCATGCTGAGGCCCTTCCCCTCCCAAAACCCCACCCTCTCCTGGATCCATCCCCAAGGTCTCCAGGTATTTTCCAACTCAGACCTGGCAACCCTACTAGGAATAAGGCCCATTGTGGAAATAAATACAACAAGCTCTAGGAGGAGGCTCTGGGCAGGTGCCCTGGCCTTGGGCATTCAGCGTCAATTTGCTGTGGCAACCTCAGCAGGGTATAACGACACAGAGCTTACCATTTTCTCCAGAGGAACTGATCTCTGCCATCTGAAGAGCAGATGTAATTCTGAGTAAATTCCAGCCCTCCCCTGGAAGATTGGCAACAGTGGTTCCCCAGGAGGAAATGGCTAGTTTGGAGGATAGAGTATATGGCATTGTACCTGTCTTGGACATAGCAACCCTATCTCCTTCCCAGCCAACTATCAACATACCGTTATCTACCCCTCTGACTTCAGCTTTCCACCCTCCCACAGACACCTAGAGCTTCTACCTAGGAAAAGTGCAGTCTTTCTCCTCCTCAGTGGAGACCCAAGCAGGAGAGGAAGCAATCCCAGCAGGGTATAATGATACAGAGGCCATCCTGCAAAGCAGCCATTTTCTCCAGGGGAACTGATTTCTGCCGTCTGGAGACTAACTTTAATTCTGAGTGATCTCCAGCCCTCACCTGGAGAATGGCAGCAATGGTTCCCCAGGAGGAAATGGCTAGTTTGGAGGGTGGAGTCTATGGCATTGTACCTGTCTGAGGTCCCACTCCTCCACAAACCCCACCCTCTCCAGGCTCCACCCCTCAAATCTCCAGAAATTTTCCAACCTGGAGGTGGCAACCCTATTTCCTCCCCAGCCAACCATCAACATACTGTTATCTGCCCCTCTGACTTCAGGTTTCCATCTCTTTCTCCCTCCCTGTAGCCTCTACTTAGGAAAAGTACAGTCTTTATCCACAGTGGTGACCAAAGCAGCTCACATCATTCTCCTCTCCCCCTTTTTGATTTGCACAACAACCCTGTGAGGTAGGTTATGTTGAAAGTCTGTGAGTGGTCTGAAATAACCCAATCAGCTTCCACAGGAAGAACTTGGGTCTGGGAGACCCTGCTCTGAAGCGCTAACTGCTATGTCACATTGGCTGTCTTGGGTTGGCCACCTCAGCAGGGTATAATGACACTGAGCCCACCATTTTCTCCAGGGGAACTGATCTCTGACATTTGGAGAGCAGTTGTAATTCTGAGTGATCTTCAGCCCTTATCTGGAGATTGGCAAAAGTGGTTTCCCAGGATGAAATGGCTAGTTTGGAGGGTGGAGTCTATGGCATTTCTACTTGTCTGAGGTCCCACCCCTCCACAAACCCCACCCTCTCCAGGCTCCACCCCTCAAATCTCCAGGAATTTCCCTACCTAGAGGTAGCAACCCTATCTCCTTCCCAGCCAACTATCAGCCTACCTTTATCTGTCCCTCTGTCTTCAGCATTCCATCTCCCCCCCACCTGCAGCCTTTCTCCAAGAAAAATACACTCTTTCTCCTCAGTGGGGACTGAAGCTGGAAGAAAGCAACCTCAGCAAGGTATAATGACACAGAGTCCACCCTGCAAAGCAGCTGTTTTCTCCAGAGGAACTAATCTCTACCATCTGGAGAGCAGTTTTAATTCTGAGTGATCTGCAGCTCTCACCCGGAGATTGGCAACAATGGTCCCCCAGGAAGAAATGGCTGGTTTGGAAGATGGAGTCTATGGCATTGTACCTGTCTGAGATCCCACCCCTCCTCAAACTCCACCCTCTTCAGGCTCTACCCCTCAAATCCCCAGGAATTTACCAACCTGGAGATGGCAACACTATCTCCTTTCCAGCCAATCATCAACCTACTGTTATCTGCCCCTGATCTCTACCATCTGGAGAGCAGTTTTAATTCTGAGTGATCTCCAGCCCTCACATGGAGACTGGCAGCAATGTTTCCCCAGGAGGAAAAGTACAGTCTTTCTCCGCAGTGGAGACCAAAGCAGCTTACATCATTCTCTTCTACCCCTTTTGATCTGCACAACAACCTTGTGAGGTAGGCTAGGCTGAAAGTCTGTGACTGGTCCGAAATCATCCACTCAACTTCCAAAGCAAGAACCTGGGTCTAGCAGACCCTGCTCTGAAGTGCTAACTGCTACGCATAGGATAGCCAATCTCCAGGAGGAGCCTGAAGATCGCTGGGTATCACAACTGAACTCCAGACAACAGATCTCTTCCCCCCTGGAGAAAATAACTGCTTTGGAGGGTGGGCTCTTTGCATATTAGGCAACACACCCCTAATGTAGCCAATCCGCCAAGAGCTTACAATAGCCCCTGTAAGGAGAACTCTGTAAGTTCTTGGAGGATTGGCTACATTAGGGGTGTGTCGCCTAATATGCAAAAGAGTTCCTGCTACAAAAAGAGCCCTGATGGGCTCTATGGCATTCTGTTCAGCTGAGGCCTCTCCCTTCCCCAAACTCTGGCTTCCTTAGTCTCTACCACAGAATATCCAGGAATTTCCCAACCTGGAGCTGGCAACCCATAAAGGCCTGGAAAGGGCTTCCTTCCTTTGCCTTTTTACTGACAGAACCAGGCTTGGTTGCCTAGCAACAGCCACTGAGGGAAAAGTTAGTCCCACAGGAGCCAAGAAGAAGTGTCTTTGTCAGGAGAGACAACCGTTTTGATAGTTTATTCTGTGAGGGAAGAGTGTCCAGGCTGGCGGTGGCCGGGGGAGAGGAGCGGACCCAGCGCCCAGCCAATGGCATGCGAGTACTCTTGAGTGGCCATGGATGCACAATACGTAAGGAAATTATATATATAGGATACCTTGCACCTTTGATCAGACCCAGAAACTAATTGTTAACCAATGGTACAACTGCAGAATAAGTGTAATATATGCACTCAGCCTAGTTTCTGATACTAATCTGACTGTAGCCTTCAGTACCTCCTGAAGTTTCTAAGTTGTCTTCAAGGGTTGTCTTTAAGGTAAATGCTGTAACCTCATTGCTTTCACAAGATCTGCTCCTGAGTATTGCCTGGATGGGAAAACATTTGGCAACCATTTCTAACTTTTTTTGTAAGTGTAACAAATTTATTTATTGGTTTCTATCCTGCTTGGGATAGAACACTTGGATCTGCCCCCCCCCCCCCAATGCTGCTAACGGGTTTCAGAAATACGTATGAAATGCTTAATACAACCTTTATCACCATATTTGCCATACTATCAGATTTCAGAAACTAAGCATGGCCGGCCCTCATTAGTATTTGGATGGGAGACCACCAAGGAAGGCCAGGGTTGCTACACAGAGGCAGGCAATGGCAAACCACTTCTGTTTGTCTCTTGCCTTGAAAACCCTATAGGGCTCCCCTTAAATTGGCTGCAAATTGATGACACTTACCACCGCCATGATCAGCTTGTCTGCTTGGTGTTGTACCATAGGCTTTCTGGAGAATTACAGCAAAATACAACAAGAATATATTCAAAAGAATAAGTCACATCCAGGATGCCTGTAGCTGAGCATTCTCTAGGTTCTCCGTTATGCTGTCCTGAAACTGGCTGAAAATTAACTGTAGTCTCAAAGTCCATGGAATGTTCCCCCAGAAACCGTCCATTGCTTACCCTTTTCAAGGGCAACAGAAAGTCTTAATTTGGCATTCACAGCAGCTCATACCCTTAGCTCTGTCCAACTCCTCTTTCTGGGACAGTGATGGATAGAAATGCTCTTCTAGGGATAGTTTTTATCCTGGTTGCTTATGTGGCAGAATGGAACAGTTTCTACCATTCTGTATTTGGTTCCTGTTATGTTCATTGCATAACATTGCCGTCTTTGGGGAGAAAAGGAATTCTTAAAAAAATGTCTTTATTTAAAATTATAGGACAGCATTTCTTCCATTTAATAGGGACTCAAGGTGGGTATCAGTTTCAAGAAGGAAGTTCATAGGGTGAGGCTAGGAAATAGAAATTAAATAAGAGGGACTCTTGAGGGTCTGGAGAAACTAGGGTTACCATATTTTGAAAAGGAAAAAAGAGGATATATTTCCTGACTGACTACTTCAAGCAAGTGATCACTATGACAAATCTCATTTTAAACACCCCTACTATTTAAGCTGTGATAACTGCTACTAACTAGGAATATTCCTAACCTTCCAACCCTAAAAGAGGACATTTTAATCAGTTTTTTAAAAAGAGCCCAAAAGAGAATGGACACCGAAAAAGAGGACATCTGGTAACCCTAGGAGAAATGCAACTCAACAAGAACGATTTTGTGAACTAAACTTTAGGACTGCCTTTACAGATTAGTCAAAATCTGGGAGGGAGTACCTAAGGTTGTCAACCCCAGTTTGGGAAATTCCTGGAGCGTGTCTGAGGAGGATGGAGTTTGGGGAGGGGGTGGAGCTCAGCAGGGATGTGATGCCATAGAACCCACCCTCTGAATTTCCTGTTTCCTTCAGGGAAATGGATCTCTGTGGACTGGAAATCAGTTGTACTTCCAGGAGAAGTCTAGGCCCCCCCTGGAGGATGGCAACCTTAAGAATATCAGATTTAACTTATATAAACAAGAGGGGCAAGAGACCAAAGAGTGAGGAGAATGATCTGAAATAAAAACAAATCGGAGAACCAAAGAAAGCTGAGAGGAAATCTGTTGTCACAAAAGGACAAGGAGCCAGTTAACTTGACAAGGGAACAAATCTGAGTTAAAGGAAATATTAGTTAACTCCATGCTTGAAAGGAGATGAATGGAGCAATGACAGTTACAGTTTATTACTCTTAGAAAGATACTTTTACACATCTATCTTCTATTTTGACATATTTAATACTTCACTGTTCCCTGCCAATTAAATCCAAACAAATGGTGCCCATATGAACTTAGCTTGTTATTGCTGTTTAGTCTTTGCATATGTCAAAACATCTTCATTAAGTTGTATGCTAACTTGCTGTTCACCTATGTAGAGGTAACTGCATATATATGAACTGTTAACTTTCACTTCAATGTATTTGAGGAAGTGTGCATGCACACAAAAGCTCATATCTTGAATAAACTTTTGTTGGTCTTAAAGGTGCCACTGGACTCAACATTTGTTTTAAAGGAAATTACTTTGTTTTAGAACCAGCCACAGTAGGGATCTAGTTAGGTTTGGATGGATATGTTTTCCCTTGTTATTTTACTACCCCAAATGCTTTTATAGCTTTTACGTAAGCTGTTTAAAAACTTTTTAAAAATACATGTTGCCGATGCTTTCAAAAATCCTCAGTAAATGCTTGATTTCGTTGCTTAACCACCTTGGTCTGTGAAGCTTCGCTTTCTGCCCCAGATCTTAAGGCCATCTCAGTTGCAAGTTTGCTGGGCTACAAAGAAGGCAACTTTGATAAACTTCTCCCTTGTGGCAGAGGTAGAAAATGAATGGAGGGAAGATTCAAAAGGGAGCAGCAGAAGCTGTTTTGACTCACCTTCCGTCCCTCTCAGGTGTAGGCTAACATCGGGACTGTTACAGACTCACTGGGCTCCAGGGTAATGAGCCATACAGGCAAAAATTCAGTTGGGATTCAAGAGATAGCCCAGTTGGCTATATAGGGGTGATAAGGCTTCACAAGGAGAACAAGCGGCAAAAAGGAAGTAGAACCAGCAGAAGAGCAGTCAGCAGCTGCCGCTTGGTTCTCTCCTGAGAAAACAGTTGCCTCAGCAGGCCACTGCTGCTGTCAAGTCTTCCACACAGGATCTGACCTTGACTGTCCTCGGCTGGGGGTGGGGACGACGACACAGGACCTTTTCCTGAATAAGTTAAATCAGCAGTACTTTTTATGCCATCTTGGTTTCAAAAACGTCGGGCTATCAACAGAACAATCACTGCGATCATGAGGAAGGTTCCCCAGAATGTTCTGGAAACCAGTTATATCTATGCTTCCCAGGGGAGCAATCAACTTAATTCTTCCACTTCCAGTGATTGTTCAAGGCATTCTTCTGCCAGAGGCCACAACCCCCTGAACTTAGTCATACCTTGCTGCCCCCTGCTGTCTCTGCCCTGGCTCCTACTTTTCCACTGCCATGTCCGCCCAAGGTGCCATAGACATTAATACCTCTTCTCTCCCCCACTCATCACTTTTTTCTAAAAGTAGCATAGAATGTGCTATGGGTTTCCCAAACTCCCACAAAATCCCCTCTTCTTGCAAGAGTTCAGTTATTTTTGGTTGCCCTGGCAACAGTGCCAAAGCAACCACAAAGATGGCTGAACTCTTGTGAGAGGAAGGAATTTTGCCAAGTCTTATAGGGTGCACATAGCTTGCTGCATTGTATTTTTAGAAGCTTGGGGGACAGGAGATGAAGAATGTTACCTCCTCTAGCTCCTGGACAAAGGCAAGGGTGGTAATGGAGGAAGATCCACATCCCCCGGTATGTGTTCCCTGGGATGACTCTCTCCCCTGTCTTTCACTGGGTAATGATATGTTAATCATAATCTGTCAAAGGTTACAATACAGAAGTCTCCAGTTCCCAGGTCACCTGATTCCGAGCCAGTGCAGACAAACAACATTTGACCCATCAGAACAAAGTTTGAGTCCAGTGGCACCTTTAAGACCAACACAGTTTTATTCAAGGTATAAGCTTTTGTGTGCTGTTGTTCTCAAAGGTGCCACTGGACTCAAATTTTGTCCTACTGCTTCAGACCAACGCGGCTACCCAGCTGAACATTTGACCCATGTTATGTCTTAAGTCCACACAGATTGACAGGAATAGCCAAGCATCAGGGTAGTCTTGGCATGAATGTAGATGTTCCATCCAGTGCTCCCTCTAAGCTGTGGAGTCTTATGAGCAAAAATTCTACTTTGTGAGGCTGGCATTAAAATTGTGAGTAAGCGATTTGCCTACCGCATAAATTTGTTTGCTCTGGACCCGTCCTTCCTGAGCTAAGACAAAAAAGCGTGAGCCGGAGGCTAAAAAACTGTGAGCTAGCTCACACTAACTCAGCTTAGAGGGAACACGGGTTCCATCCCCAAACTACATGCCCGCAGGATTTGTGCAGTCCAAGATCACTATTGCTTCAGGTGAAGCCAGTAGAATGAATAGTAGTGGCACACATGCTTGAAAGTAATGTGCTTGAAACTGATTGTGGGGGAGACTGGATGGCATCTTTGCAGAACCGTCCACTGCCTTCCCCGACCCCTTACTTGGAGGCGCTGAATTGGATATTGAATGGAGCTACATTGGCCAAATGTGATCCTTCAGTATCAACCAGCCAGTTTTCAGTGAAACACATGCCAGATTAGTAGCCTCATATTGAATCAAATCATGGGTAGCAGATGTCTTGTTTGGCAGGAGTTGATTGTATATCCTCTATGAAGTGATTTTTGGTGGGAAAATATTTGCTACTGTGCTTGCATGCAATATGGGCTCTGACTTGCAATATACTCTGTACCTTTTTCAGTCCAAAAAACCATTCCTATAGGTATCAGTGAAATGTATGTGCACTTTTAACTTGACGCTGATCCCTGATTGATACTATCAGTGAGCATTGTGTCTAGGCATATTGCATTTGCTCCTTGTTTTAAATTTATTTTCAATCTTTCCCCCCTCATTATTTTTCCAGCAAGTGTCTTGTTAAATAAGCTATTCTGAAGAATTTCTCAGCATCCTAATATACCAGTCTGTGGAAAATTAAGGTGGAGCACCTTCTGGGTACAATCAAAAAGAGCTCTTTGGCACAGGAGAATGTGTAAAGTGGAATTTTTATTTTTATTTTTCCCTTTGGCATGAAAAACACACCATTATGCCAAGCTTGTGTTTTCTGAACCATCTATGCATGACAGCAGTGGTGCTGAACAGAAACAGTCAATTCATATGGGAGGTTGTTAGTCAACATGGCCTTAATATACAAGAAACGTGCTACATTGTAATTGAGCCCTTTTAAGCAAGCTGCACCTGCTTTAACAGGATCATCTTGTTTGTGTATCTGTACATTTTCTGATGGATGCTTAAAATCTGTTTTGTTTTAACCAGGAGCCAAGCCAAAACAGCCGCTTGCAGCAATAGAACAAAGATGCTATTATGTTTGTCGTTGGTTGTGATGTAATCTTTTGTTTGGTTGATAGTCATGGGTGATTGAATGACAGTTGATTGGGAGATCCACTGATGTTCTATAAATGGGATCTGATAGCTGGAGATCGTTACCCTGCTTTTGAAAAGTGACACTCTTCCAATAGTGGAGCAGAATCCCCCCCCCAGTTTTGCAGTTTGAATTGGGAGACAGAAAGGAGACAGAGAGCTGGGGGCATTTTAGCTGATATTTAACTGGATCAGAAGCAACCTCAGGATCTGCAGGGACAGTGTTTGATTTGAGAATCTGAGAAAGGATCAGCCGTTTTACTTCATGCAAACATGAAGTTCTTCCTTTCTATAGTGGTTAACTTCCATATCGAGGAAGAGCATAAGGTGGTATCCTTTAGGCCTTATTCCTTTCCCTATGCTCTTCTCTGTTTGGGTGTCAAAATCAGTCCTCTCCAAGTACTATGGAATTATGGCATTGGACAAACTGAGGGGTAGGGAGCAGAGGGAAAGAACCTGAAGCCTGTAGATGATAAGAGAACCTCCCATGAGCAGCATTACCCCAGCAGATAGTTCAGCTATGCTAAACAGTAGAAAGTATGTGAGAATTCTTGTATGCAAATTATGAGCCTTGATAAGAAGTGTGAAGCCCTTCATGCTCCTATACACAAATACTTGAGAATTCAGAATTGCACAGTGCAGTGTTAACTTGTACAAGTCTCTGGTGTGTCATGTAAGTTTTGAGCAAGATTGTGAGTGAGTGGGAGATTGCACTGGACAGGAAGTGTCCAGGAGGTTACTTGTATGCGGGGATCTTTCTTGTTGGATCAGGACTTTTCTGTGTAACCTCTTAAACAATGTTAAAATCGCACACCTCCATTAAATTAGATGCAATGCACCAAAATTGTTTAATCCCAGGTGGATGTAGGGTTTTGGAAATCTTGAGATCAAATGGGATTGATACTGAAGATAAGAATGGCGGTGTGCCTTCATGCTTAGTGTGTGAGTTTCCAAAGTCAGCATCTGGTGTAACAAAATGGAAATTAAAAAGAAACAGAGGGAAGCAATTAACAAAATGCTTTGGTAAATGGGCCAATGAGAGCAGCAGTACAGAAGTACCATGCAAGGGTGAAAGGTGGCATGGATAGAGCTGTCAAATTTGGTCATAAAAATAAATACCGGATGGGTTCAGGAGATGGAGCCAGGGCAGAACTTAGTACGACAGGGCAAGTGTGGCAAGTCAGGGTATGTGTGTGTATGTGGAGGGGGAATGATTAGAACACAGTCCTATGACTTGGCAGAGAGTGGCAGAGAGAAAAAGCAAGCACATCTTACCCCTCATCTACCAGCCCTGTTGACTATGTTCAAATATATCAAATCCACTGTGCACTTTGTGTGGTTGATTTTACCCATGAATCTACCAGGAGTCCATTGCACGGTCTGAGCTGGTCGTACTCTGGTTATGCCATATCCAAACATTCCCTCCAGCATGACTGGTTGCCTCCAAAGGGAGGACAGGCATACCAGGTGCTGGGGAATGTAAGGAGTATTCTTCCTCTCCACCATGAAGGGGCTGAGTATTGTCCCATGTGGCTCAGGGTCACAGCCACTGTGGAATCTTGTGGGGAGGGGGGCACTGCTGAAGCTAAGACAGACTGCTCCATTTTATTGGCTTTTAAGTTTCCAGTACTGGTTATCTGAGCGAGTAAGGTTTTTACTGGTTGAAATGTTAAAATACTGGGTTGGATCCAGCCAGCTTTTTCATTCAGTCTTGCCATATTCCCCTTCTTATGACAATCCCCATGGCTTTTATATATGCATATCCCACAATTTCCAGCATAGGCTTTGGGGGAGGGGTCAAAGAACACCCTTTTTTACTAGTAGAAAGACTGGTTGGTTCCAACCCACTGACTTACGGGCAGGATAATTGTGGGGAAAGGGGACGTAATAAGAGCTCCAGCCATTCCATTCTCAGTAAGTTTTGTACATCTTTGATGGAAGTATAGACTTTTCTGTGTAAGCTAAGTGGTACGTGGGATGCATGAACATGCATGAAACTCTCTTATACTGAATTGGACCAGTGGGCCATCAAAGTCAACTCAGACTGGCAGTGGCTTTCTAAGAAGAGGTCTTTCCCATACCTTATGACCATATCATTTTAACTGCAGATTCCAGATACTGGATTTTCTACTCTAGCCAAAAAAGAAAAAAGTTTACTATGAGGATTGGATAGCTGCAGCTTGTTTGTTCGCCTGGTGTAGTATATCCACAGGTAAACATGGACGCGGGGCAGCCATGTGCTCAGACCAGTTCTGACTGGTCTGCCACGTGGCCAGGCAAAGGGTCTGAGCTTCGTTCCAAAAGACAATAGAATGTAGGCTCCTCGCATTCTTCCAATCGGGGAGCCCGGGGTAACTCAATTAACTGTAAATAGCGAATCACGGGTGTCGTGTGTGTTGGGGTGTGGGTTCACTTGGGAATAAAAGCCGGCCTGCGAGCCGGCTTAGTTGTCTTGTTCCTGATCTAATAAAGTATGTGAGAGCTGAAATCACTTGTCAGTCTCAGTACTTTTCACTGGCGACGAAGGTGGGATGCCAACTCCCTCCATGAACAATGACCACAAAGAAGAGCATCGCATCGAGCCCGCCACTCATCGCATCGCTCCTGAGCATCGCATCGCTGACCCCGAGAGCAGCACTGCACTGCTCACTGCAACCAAAGCCGTGCTCCCGAGCGCCGCATTGAGCCTGCCGCTCCCCGCACCGCTCCCAAGCCTCGCCGCTCCCCGCACCGCTCCCGAGCCTCGCCGCTGACCCCGAGAGCAACACGTCCTCTGCCCAGCTTCAAAGCTCTGACCTGGCCACTGCAACCCCCTGAAACTCGCACCACCGCTCACCCACCCGGGGTAAGATGGCCATGCCTACCGTCCACCTCCAGGCCTTCGATATCTCAGAAATGGGACGCTTGGCTGGAGACCCTGGAGAACCACTTCAGCTACCATGATGTGGTGGACGAGGAAAAAAAGAAATCCCTATTCCTCAGTGTCTGCGGCATAGACACCCTCCTCTTCCTGCAGGATCTCATCAACCCCAGGACCACCAAGGAGGAGTCTTACGCAGTGCTGGTGAAGGCCCTAAAGGACTACTTCTCACCCAAGCCCACCAAGTTCGTAGAGCGGCTGGGGTTCTTCGCGAGGGTCTAGGGCCCAGACAAGTCCATCACGGATTTCCTGGCGGGCCTTCGGCGGGCGGCCACGAGATGCGCTTTTCCAAGCCTCTTGGACACGTTGCTCAACCAGTTTCTTGTGGGCCTCCGCAAGCCTAAATTGCGGTGGAAACTGGCCAGCAACAACGACCTTAACCTGGATAAAGCCATCCAGGAGGCCGCTGCGTATGAAAAGGCCCACCAAGACCGCCCCAGCTCAGCGGTCCACCGCACACTAGCTTTGCGAGAATCCGATGTCTCTGATGACGAGGAGGTACTCCAGGTACACCGACGGCCGTCCCAACAACCTCAACGGACCTGAGAGGCCAAGTCTCAGCCATCTGTAGCCTGTGCGAGCTGCAGCAACGCTCACGAGTGATGGACCTGTCGATTCTGCACCACGATCTGCAGGGCGTGCAACAAAACGGGGCACATAGAGAAGGTCTGCCGCTCCAAAGGACGACGGGCAACCCGCACAGCGCACCTCGAAGCTGAAGATCTGCACATCGTTTCGGTCCACCACCACCAAACGGTATGTAACTTGCCCCCTAACAGCCTGGACAAGGTGCATGTGACTGTCCGGATTGAAGGGTCCCCCTGTGAAATGGAGATAGATTCGGGGTCGTCTTTTTCAATCACATTGGCAGAGACCCTCCGTACCCTATGCCCGAAAGGGGGACCCCATTTGCACAAGCCACAGGGTCTAGTTTTACGGGACCTTTAATAAGAACCCTGTGGCTGTCCGGGGCTGGGGCAAGTTCAAGGTCCAATTCAAAGGATTCTCGGGTGTCCTGGACCTGTTGGTGGTGGAGGTACGGCTCTCCAGCCTATTGGGACTCTCGTGGTTCAAACCCCTGGGGCTACAGATAACGGGGGTGAATCAGATCCGAATGGCGGACTGGGAGGCTGTGTGCCGGGAATTCCCCAAGGTGTTTGACGGGACTCTGGGAAAATACACCGGGGACCTCATTTCGCTGGATCTGGATCCGGCTGTACAGCCCATCCAAATAAAGGCTCAGGTTCCTCCCATTGCAATGCGGGCTAAAATCGAAGCGGAGCTCGATCTTTTGATTGCGCAAGGGGTGCTGGAACCGGTTGCATCCGCCCACTGGGAGACCCCTATAGTTATGCCCGTCAAAGCTAACGGGGACGTGCGCATTTGTGCTGACTACAAGTGCACAATAAACAAGGCCTTGCAGGACCACGCGTATCCGGTCCCGGTGGTGAGCCACGTCCTCACTTCTCTGGCGGGGGCTAAGGTCTTTGGTAAGCTCGACCTGGCACAGGCTTACCAACAGCTGCCCGTTGATGTTGCCGCCGCGGAGGCCCAGATAATTGCGACTCACAAGGGGGCCTTCCGGGTCACGAGGCTTCAGTTCGGGGTTTGTGTAGCTCCTGGGATTTTTCAATCTTTTATGGACTCTCTCCTAAAAGGCATCCCCAGCCCTTTCTAGATGATGTCATCGTTGCAGCGCCAGACACCACCTCATTCGCAGACTGCCTCCGTCAGGTGGTACAACGATTTGATGCCGCTGGGCTGAAAGTAAAGAAGGAGAAATGCCTCCTGGGTGTGCCCCGCATCGAGTTCCTGGGGTTCGCTGTGGACGCGCAAGGGATCCACCCCACGGACGAAAAGGTGAAGGCCATCACGCATGCCCCCTGCCCTCCTCCAAGGCTGAATTGCAGGCTTTCCTAGGCCTGCTCAATTTTTATCACGTATTCCTGCCCCTCAAGGCGGCCGTGGCGGAGCCGCTCCACCACCACCTCGACAAAGACGCACCCTGGGCCTGGGGACCTAAGCATGCGGCAGCATTCCAAGGTGTCAAGGACTTGCTGGTCTCGAGCACGGTCCTTCACCACTTCTCGGAGTCGCTTCCGGTAGTCCTCGCATGTGACGCCTCCCCCTACGGTGTCGGGGCGGTCCTGGGCCACTGGTTTCTGGACGGCCGGGAGGTCCCAGTCACGTATTACTTGCGGACCTTGTCGTCGGCAGAGCGCAATTACACCCAAATTGATAAAGTGGCGCTGGCAATTGTGGCGGGGGTCCAGAAGTTTCATCACTACCTCTATGGCCGGCCCTTCGAAATCGTTACGGACCATAAACCGCTGCTGGGACTCCTTGCTGAGGATCGCCAGACCCTGCAAATGGTCTCCCCCCAGGTCCTGCAACGGTCCGTTTTCCTGTCGGGGTACTCGTACTCCCTCACCCACCAACCCAGAAAGGCAATGGGCACGCAGACGCCCTTAGCCGCCTGCCCCTGACATCCACGGACCCTGACCCCACACCCGAGCATCTGGTCGCCCTCGTGGAGACACTTTCCGACTGTCCGGTCCATATGCGGGAGGTGGCTCGCCGCACGGCTCGGGATCCCATTCTCTGTCGGGTCTTGGACTGGGTGGGAAGGGGGTGGCCGGTGGCCAAGGAGGGCCCCGAGTTTGCACCGTTCACTGCCCGTAAACACAAACTGTCCCTTTACAAGGGTTGCTTAATGTGGGGAGGCCAGGTGGTGATTCCAGTGCCGCTGCAGCAACGCGTCCTGGAGGCGACTTTTCACCTTGTATGTTTAATTTATTCTTCACTCCTTTCCCCAGTGGGGACTCAGCATTATCCCCTTCTCCACTTTATCCTAACAACAATCCTGTGAGGTAGGTTAGGCTGACAGTGTGTGACTGGCCCAAGATCACCCATCAATCTTCCATGGCAAAGTGGAGGTTTGAACCCAGGCCTCCGAGATCTTAGTCTGACACTCTTAACAGCATATAACAGAATTACTGCTGAAAATTCTTGATGTAAAACAAGTGGATCAACTTCTGTTTCTGTACCCCAATCCTAAAATAATTGTCCCAGTGTAATCTGCTTTATAAGTTTTTTGCGATAGTCCTTTTCAGCTTGGAGACATTGAATGCTTGAAGGGTGAAGGGGATCATGCCTGCTGTCTCCACTCCCGGCCTCTACACCTTCAGTGACTCCTTATGAAAATTTATATGGATGGGCTCTACTCACAAATGGCTACTGAATGTGTGAAGGCTGAGGACACTAGACACAATCCCGGTCCTTCTCACTGTCCAGTTTCCCTATATTTTGAATGTATAAAGAGGCTTATAATGTTCCAATTTTGCTGTAGGTAACATCCTAATTTGTGATATTAGGCAGGGGTCACTGTCCTGAGATGCTTGCTTAGTTGTTGGTATAGAAAGTTATAGAATCTTCAGATGGCTGAAGCAGTTTCAAAGCTGTTTTGAAAGATCGTTAACATGACATTCAAGTTTCTGTTACAGAAACCAGGTTGGTATCCACCTTGTCATGTGACAGCATTTCAAGTGTTGCTCTCAACTCTACCCTTAATTACCCACTCAAGCTGTGAAAATGTATAGTAAATTCCAAAAAGCGAATACAACAATATCATTTCCTCAGCACTGATAATTGTACCATACAGAGTTTCATACTGTATCACAACAGCAGAAACTGTGTTATGATGTATGCTGACAGAGAAGGAGTTTCTCTGCGTCTTCGAGCAGTTTTTTCTTCTTCAGGGGATTTGAAAAAGAAACAAAAGAACCCCGCCTCGTTTTCAGATAGTTTGACCCACTGCAATTGTTACTAGAAAGAATCTGAGTGGGTGGAAAATTGTATTGCGTTTACATTCTCCAGGCATTTAGGAGAGGGGACTGAAAAGCCAGAACCAGATAAACAAGCATCACATATAATAACATTACTGCCAAGGAAATTTAATTCACTCCTCAATGATGGGTTTGGGCAGATGAGCTGCATTCAGTTTGAGATAAGATAATGCATGTGGTGCGGTCTCAAGTAACCAGCCACAGAATGAAATAGATATTTTTCTTGCATTAGGTATGTATTATTTATGTTGTATCTGATGTAAATGTACAGCAGATACATGATACCACCGCCATCTGCACGCAACTGGATATGTTGTATCTCAGTGGCAGAAGCAGAACAAATGCTATTTTGACTATCTGCACAAAGGCATGTTTCAGACAACTTGATTGCTTTAGTGCATTTGTGTGCGAGTACTAAATTTAACATCCAAATAGTTTAAAATCAGCTTGCCAGTTAGGACTTGAAAGGCTGGAGTGAGACAGGTGGAAGACCAACTTCAGTAAACTGAGATAGCTGGAAGGAGATTGCTGCTCATAGTGTGGCATCCTCATCCCTTTGGTAAACAGGTTTGGCAGGCTTCTATACTGTTTCAAAAATTTGCAATGCCTGTTTGACTACAGGTGACAGTGTTACAAAAGAAATATGTATTATAAACCATAGTAAGTAATTCCTCTCTCAAACTATTTTCAGCTCTTGGAAACCATCATCTTTCTTTAGCCTGACTCAGGACTGGAGATAGCAAATTTTGTTATTTTGGATAAAATAAGATCCCCTCCTTTCTCTTAGCCCTGACCTGGATGACCCAGTCTGCCCTGATCTCATAAGATCTCAGAAGCCAAGCAGGGTTGGCCCTGGTTAGTACTTGGATGGGAGACCACAAAGAAAATCCAGGGCTATTACACAGAGCCAGGCAATGGCAAGCCACCTCTGTCATCTCTTGCTTTGAAAACCCCTACAGGGTTGCCATAAGTTGGCTATGACTTGACAGCACTTTACACACACACGCACACACACCTTTCTCTTACATACTGCACATACATATGTATATGTACCTGGACGCATATACTATTCACCACTGGCTAAAAGTACATAGATCTACCATGTGGGATATCCATAGACAGTTGTCCCATCAAGTCAGATGATAGAGACTGAGGATGGATATGTATATGCCGTTTGAGCCCTTGAACACAATTGCTACTTGGGTCTGCATATCCGCCAGGAAGCATCTCAAGACCATGTGCAACAGAAAGTAGGGAGCAAAGAAGTTGTGCTTCATATGATACCTCTTCTAGGACAGGTCGCCATCCTGTCTGATTTTCAAAGATAACCCTGACTGGATTTTCAAAATTCTGTCCAATGTTAAATCTTATTAAATCAGGACTTTCCCCCTGATACCGTAGCCTGTGGGCTCTTCTGCAGATTGAATTAGTTTAGTGTTCTAGTCCAAGGATGGCCAGTGTCTGTAATCTTGGGGTGCACTCCGTATTCCAGTCAGTGGTTAAGAGGCCAGAAGTGTACCTTGCTGAATTAACTAACCTCCTTGCAAATGATCAGGCAATAGAGCGACATTTTCTGATGGTTCACAGTTATGGAGCACAAATATGTGGGCATTGCTGCAGGATACAGAAAATACACAAGAGCGATACAGCATACAAATGTAAAAATGGGGGGGGTATGGGTCAAACTATGGGTAAACGTTTTAATCCACATCTTAATTAAATTCACTGGGGGGTATAAGTTGTCAGCTTAGGGTTGCCCACTCGTTTGGAAAAATTCTGGAGATTTGGGGATGGAGCCCGGGGAGGGCAGGGTTTGGGGAAGGGAGTGACCTCAGCAGAATATCTCCCTATATTATAAAAGCCAAATGGTAGTGGCACTTCTCTAGAACATTCCACACGCTCCGGAATTGGTTGTCACCCAGGTGTGTCAATTGCAGGGCTGCGTCGCTGCCTCCCTTGCCATGGGCCCGTCCACAGAGGCAGCATCCGCCATCTCCACCTCACTCTCCAGGGAGCGGCTGGATGGGACAGATACTCCAGCGGCTGGGGACCTGAGCCTGATTGTACCGCTGTAGCGGTCATCCTCGCTCCAGTGCAGGTTGCTGCCTGGGCTGCGTGTGGCTGGACAGGACAGGTGCTCCAGCGGGGGGGCTCTGTCCGAACCTGCTGCCGCCATCCTCACCAAGGCAGGTGGGCAGGGAAAGGCCTCTGGAGGTCCCTGCTCCACCTCTCTCCGCTCACCCTGGCCCACCGGGGCCTCCACCAATGGTTGGGGTTTGGGGAGGAGGCGAGGCCAGGTGACCTGGCCCCCCAGGGTCTCCACTGGGGGGCGGAGGTCCAAGGGGAGCTGCAGCCAGGCGGCCTGGGACAGGGGCTCTGCTGCGAGGGACTCCGCCCGAGCTTAATGCTGCCGCCGCCGCCCTCACCAAGCCAGATGGGCAGGGACAGGCCTCCAAAGGCCCCCGTGCACACCTCTCGCCCTGGCCTGCCGGGGCCTCCACCGACAGTGGGGTTCAAGGAGGAGGTGAAACCAGGCGGCCCGCTCCCCCCCCGAGATCTCAAATGGGAGGAGACCCAAGAGGAGCCACAGCCAACCAGCTGGGGACAGGCGCTCCAGTGTGGGGGGCTCTGCCCGAAACTGCTGCTGCCCTCACCAAGCCGGGAGGGCAGGGAAATGCCTCCGGAGGCCCCGTGCCACTTTGCCATGCTCACTCTGGCCCAATGGTGGGGCTCAGGGAGGAGGCAAGCCCAGGTGGCCTGGCCCCCCTGGGGCCTCGAATGGGGAGGGGAGGCCCGAGGGGAGCCACGGCCTAGTGGCCTGGCTAGCATCCGTTGTCTTTACTGACACAACAGGCCTTCTTCCTAGTAGTACTATAAAGTCCACTTTCCAAAGCAGCCATTTTCTCTAGGGGAACAGATCTTTGTAGTTTGGAAATCAGTTGTAATTCTGGGAAATCTCTAGACCTTACCTAGCAGGTGGCAATCCTAGGTCAGGTCTAGATTTGGCCTACATGCTGACAATTGTTCCTCTTCAGCTAGAATATTAGGTTTATAAATGTGTCAAATATACTTTCAGTCATTCAGTCCTTGTATACCCTTAGGCAAATCTTTCTCTCCGCCTCAGTTATGCATATTTAAAACAGGCACACTGATGATCTAACTGACAGATTATTGAGAAAGTGAATGAATAAAACTGTAATGAACATTATTATTATAATTCTCGGCAGTTCAAAGGGAATTCAGGTTTAGGCCCCCGGAGCTTGGAGTTTTTAGATGTTCAAAATGACTTTGGCATAAAGAAAATGAACAACCAAACAAAAGGAGAATAACAGAATATTATGGAACAAAAAGGAAGAAATAAAATTTAAAAAATTGTTGAAAAAATAAGCAAAAATATTACATTTAAATCTCTACAAATGAAAAGAATTAGGATTCAAAATTTCATATTAGTAAAAATTGGGTTGGCTCCAGACAGTTTTTTCACTTACTCTCACCTAATTCTACTCCTTACTACAACTCTCTTTCCATGTGTCATGTATCTGTGCAGACCCCCATGACCCCCCCCAGCATAGCCTTTTGGATGATCAAAGGAGATCCCTTCCTTCTTTTTCTCCAGCAGAAAACCTTGTTGGATCGAACCCAATGCCCTGAGAAAGACCCAAGAAGGGGTTAAAATTGTCCGGTGACTTCATGTAAACAATCTGCATTTGAGTCAAATAAAAACAACAACACCACCCCTTAATATTATATTTACTACTATTACTTGAGTGGGGCAGTATTCTGGTACCTGGCTATCTAGCTTAGAGTTCTTGGAGATCAACGGGGAAGGGTAGAGGAGACAATGTTACTGATAATGAAAGATTTCTTCCTCCCCTTCCCCAACTATTAAGTTGCATGCTAGAGTTGCTGCCTTTGCTGCTGGGCTGGGCTGGCCATACTAGGCAAGGGGCCAATGGGCAGATATTCTGTTGCACTTGATACACTTTCTGATGCACCTTAGGTGTGGTACCTGAATGCACCCTGGGAAATGTTAATATCTTCAAACTACAGTTTCCATCCAAGAGTGCATTAAGGTGCTACACCTTTGACAAACCAGAAAGTCAAACCTCTGTCAAGGAGGCTGCAGGCAGTGGGAGAGGTTCTCTGCCCTGAACCCTATCATATCTAGGTGCAGTGTGAAAGATGAGGAGGAAGTGAGGTAAGATAAAAGAATAACAAAAGCAACTTAGTTAAGTACTGATAATAACAACAGTAAAGGATTTTAAAAGGAAACAAAGGCTGTGATCACATGTGCCAGAAGATCCGACATAGGCACGAATGCCCAACAGATTGAAAGGGCATGATCAGACAGCAACATCTGGGAAGAGTCCTGCAGCCGTCAGCAACCCATGCTGCTCTGCTGCAGAAGCGGAGTAAAAAGACACCAGAGAAAATCTGTTAGTAAACGGGTTGTGATGGGCCATGGATGGACTTTCCCCTGTCTGATTGTGCAAGCATGCTTCCGAGCCACTGGGATGGTCTGATCAGGCCATCTTGGCTCAGTGCCATCCTCCCCCCTAGCAGTATACACATCATCGCATAGTCATAGGGAGCCCTCGGTGCAGAGGTGTGATTCCTCATTTATGCACATGGCAACAAATGGCAAAAAAATCTGACTCACCTGCAGTTGCATCTGATCACACAATGATGGGCTGCACCCACCACAACTAAGGGCTGTGTGATCTCGCAACCATGGGTCAAATTTCTCCAGAGGGAATAGCCTCACTTTCCCTCCGCTTCAACTGGCATGTGTGATCACAAACAAAGACTAATTATCTATTTAAAACATTTTTATGCCACCTCTCCAGGATCCCTCCTGGGGTAGCTTATGTTACCCAGTCTGGTGTAGTGGTTACAACAGGGGGGTCAAACATACGGCCTGTGGGCTGGAATCAGCCCATCCAGGGCTCTTATCCGGCCCATGAGCAACTGGTCAATACCTTTATTGCCAGATGACCGAGGCTATGCATTATGTCCCTATATACTGTCCCAGTGCTAATAGTAATGAGCAGTGGAAGTAGGAGAGCGGGCATCAGGGAGATATTGTAAGGAAATACATAAGAGTGTTAATGTTTTAAGCATGTTGTATTTTGAGTAAAAAAGAATATCGTTATTTGAATTTGCGTGTGTCCCTTATAAAGTTAATATCTCTAGTACTTGGCATTACATTTTATGGCATGTATGGCCTGACCAGACAAAGTGACATTTATGTCAGACTAGGAAGAAGGCCCATTGTGGCAATAAAGACAACAGGCGCTAGCCAGGCCACCGGGAGCTCCCCTTGGGCCTCCTCTCCCTGTTCGAAGCCCTGGGGGGGCCAGGCCGCCTGGGCTCGCCTCCTCCCCAAACCCCACCGTTGGGCCAGGGCGAGTGGGGAGAGGTGATGCGGGGGCCTCCAGAGGCATTTCCCTGTCCAGCTCAGTGAAGGCAGCGGCGGCAGCAGGTTTGGGCGAAGCTCCCCGCACTGGAGTGCCTGTCCCCGGCCGGCCGGCTGCGGATCCTCTCGGGCCTCCCCTCATTTGAGATCCTGGGGGGGCCAGGCTGCCTGGCCTCGCCTCCTCCCCGAACCCCACTGGATAAGGCTGCGTTAATAATAAGATGCCAGAACATTCCAGAAAACATTGAAAAAAATCTTAAGGAGGAAATAGTGCATAGTTTCGGGGAGCAATTGAAAATATGTTCAGAAGAGGAACTAGAAAATGGAATTGAATCGGTTTACAGAAGGAACTCGGCCTATGCGAGAAAAAACAGAAAACCTCGGGAAGTACACATCAAGTTTCATAGAAGAGACCTAAGAGATAGGGTTTTAAGAGCAGCAAATGAAAAGAAAGTGAGTATGCAGGGAGAAGAGATATTAATATTAAAAGAGATACCATGGAGGGTGAGAGAAAGAAGGATGCCATATACAACAATAACTAACCTTCTGAAAAACAACAGGATCATGTTTAGATGGTTAATCCCAGAGGGTGTACTATTCACATTTAATGGACAAAGGCATAGAATTGATTCGGTCTTCAAGGCTGAATATTTCATAGACAAATTTGGTGAAGATCTAGGTCTACACAAAGAAGGGGCTGAAGAGCAAGAAGAAGATAAGGAAGAAGGAAGTGAAGAGAAGGAAGAGGAAGAGTTGGAAGAGCAAAACAGTGATCAAGACTTAACGGAAGGGAACAAAAATTCTTCAAAAAAAAAAGAAGACTAAACCAAGCAAAATAACTTACCAGTACCTGACCAGATTTAAATATAAAAATAAAGGGAAAAAACATTAAGCAATAAAGATGACCACATTTAAAAAACCACAAAAACTAAAAATAGTGTCAATTAACATAAATGGCTTAAATAGTCCACAAAAAAGAAGGAGGACTTTCCACCAATTACAAAAAATTAAAGCAGACATTGTTTGTTTACAGGAGACACATATTAAGAAAAAGGATGAAAAATATTTAATACAAAAAAAGTTAGGAAGAGAATTTATAGCTTCAGCGGATGAGAAAAAGCGAGGGGTAGTGATATATGCCAAGGAAATACTGAACCCCAAACTCATCCATAGGTCAGAAGATGGTAGAATAATAGTAATATCAATAATTAGAAACAGAGAAAAGGTGTTAATAGCTAACATATACGCACCTAATCAGAATCAAAGAAACTTCTTCAAGCAACTACAAGCTATCTTAAGAGATGAAGTGAACAACCTGTGTATTATAGGGGACTATAATTCGATTCTCGACTCGAATCTAGATAGACAGAAAAGTAGAAAAGGTCAGAAAAAAGCTAATGTATTACCAAATTCATTTTGGCATATAGTAGAAGAATACAACTTAATTGACGCATGGAGAGTTAGAAATCCATTAACACGCAATTACACGTATTACTCGGCTCGCCATAACACATGGTCAAGAATTGATATGATTTGGTTGTCTAGTGGCATGGTGAGAGATCTGATAGAATGTGAAATATTGCCAAACACCTTTGGGGACCACAATCCAATTTTTCTTACCTTAAAGGTAGGATATAAGAATAATAGGTTTCGTATGAACTTGGGTTTGCTTAGAGACTCAAAATTCGTGCAAAAATGTAAGGAAGAAATTGTAGAATTCTTTCGCCGAAATAAACCACAAACTCCACTGGAAGTAGTATGGGATGCATTTAAGGCTTATATGAGGGGTTACTTTATAAATCAAAGCATATGGAAAAATAGGCAAGCTAAGATGAGATACGAGCAACTAGTTAAATCAATTGGTAATCAAGAAGCTATCTTGAAACAAGGACAGGACGTTAGGACAGCACAAATTAAATTAAAGTTTTTACACCATAAGATGAACTTATTGCTGAACCACGAGATAGAAAGAAGAATTGAATATACAAAACAATATTACTTTGAAAACTTAAACAAACCAAATAGATGGCTGGCATACAAGGTAAGAAAAGAAAGGGAAAGACGTGTGATAATTAAATTGAGGAACGAGAATAATGAGGAAAAATTTAGTGGACAAGAGCTGAAAGATATAGTTGAAAAATTCTATAAAAACCTGTACCAAAAAGATGTACAAAATGAGGATCTAATAATTAAATATTTAGAAAACAATAAGAAACTGTTCAGTGAACATCAAAGGAAAATTCTTAATGAACCAATTACAATGTGTGAGGTTTCAGAAGCAATTAAAAATCAGAAAAAAAAGAAAGCACCAGGCCCGGATGGTGTCCCCGCAGAATTCTATCAGATTTTTGAAGAACAAATATCCATTACTCTTAAAGAAGTAATACAGCGAATTGGCCAATTTGGAAAGAGTCCTGAGTCCTGGAATCACGCACTGATTACTTTAATTTCTAAGCCTAAAACTGACCAAACGGATATTAAAAATTATAGACCAATATCGCTGTTAAACGCTGACTATAAAATATTTGCTGGTATATTGGCAGGTAGACTTAGGAAAGTATTATCACAAGTAATCCATTATGATCAATCAGGATTCCTACCCAGGAGACAGATGAAGAATAATTTGAGAATAATTATAGATGTATTAGAGTACTACGAAGAACATCCAGAGAAAGAACTCATGTTAATGTTTTTAGACGCAGAAAAGGCGTTTGACAACTTATCGTGGTGCTTTGTTCTGCAAAAATTAAGTAGGATGAACAGTGGATCATACTTTCTCTCAATGATTAAAGCCATTTATAAACAGCAGTACGCAAAGGTAATAGTTAATGGAGATACGACAAACTCTATAGAAATCCAAAAAGGAGCGAGGCAAGGATGCCCGATTTCGCCACTATTGTTTATCTTCGCACTAGAATCTTTAAATGATGCAATAAGGGAAAACGAACAAATATATGGCCTAAGGATTAAAGGGCAGGAATATAAATTGCTCGCTTTTGCAGACGACCAGGTATTTATTCTGGAGAAACCGGAAACGTCAATAACGTACTTAGTGGAGGCCATTAAACAATATGGGCAGGTGGCAGGGCTTAAGATAAACAGTAAAAAATCTAAAGTAATGCTCAAAAATTGTTTGCCGACTACAGAAGTAGCAATAAAAGAACTAACCTCAATGGAAATAGTTAGGAAGGTGAAATATTTGGGAATCAACTTATCAAATAAATGTAGCTCCTTAATAGAGGAAAACTATTACAAGTTAGTGAAAGAAATTACAATAGATTTAGATAAATGGAAAAATATCCCTCTATCCTTAATGGGCAGAATTGCATTGGTTAAAATGAATATACTTCCGAGGTTCTTGTTTTTAGCCCAAACAATCCCAGTGTTAAAAAACTATAAATTCTTTGAAGAATTTGATAAAATTATAAGACAGTTCATATGGCATCCTAAAAGAACTAGGATAAAGTGGAAGGCAATGCAAGATAGACGAGAGAGGGGGGGAATGAACGTTCCCAATTGGTACATATATTACCAAGCTGCCGCCCTAATCTGGATTAAAGATTGGCTCACTCTGGAAAATGTCAGGATTCTGACATTGGAGGGTCACGATTTGTATATGGGATGGCATGCGTATATCTGGTATGACAAAGACAAGGTCCATTCTAACTTTGAAAGACATCTACTAAGGGGAGCGCTGAATAAAGTATGGAAAAATATAAAAAAGAGATGGTATAAGAAAACACCGAGATGGGTTTCTCCATTGGAGGCATTTATTGTCCCAGCTCTATTAACAATGAGTAAAAAGGAAAGTTATAAAACATTGTTAAGTAGAAACAACAAGCTTAAATCAGAAGAAAAGCTGTCCCGTGAGAACAAATTAACCTGGTGGGAACAGATTATGTTAAGGGATAGATTTAAAAAAGACATGTTAAAGGGGTTTGAGGACCAGAATAATGAGCTGGACAAGATTTGGTTGTCTTCAAATGATAAATTAATCCAAAAGTTGTATAGGTTCCTACTAGACGACTATGTACAAGACGAAATGGTCAAAACTGTGATGATTGTATGGATGAAAGATATGGGGAAAAACATTGAATATAGCCAATGGGAACAATGTTGGAAATCGATTAAATACATGAGAGCAGTTGCGTATAAGGAAAACGTATATAAAATGTTTTTTAGGTGGTATTGGTCACCCGACAGACTAGCTAAATGTTATTCTGATTACTCCAGTCAATGCTGGAAGTGCAGGGCAAATGTCGGGACTTTTTACCACATGTGGTGGAACTGTAGGAGAGTTCAAGAATATTGGAAAATGGTGCGCTGGCTGATCCAGGATATCTTAGATAAAAATCTGGCATTAGTACCTGAAATATATCTTTTAAACATGATTCCAGCTGGATATAACCATCAAGAAAAATATATCTTGATTTATATACTAACGGCGGCACGAATGTTATTGGCTAAAAATTGGAAATTAGATGTGTTACCCTCAAAAGAAGATCTAATAGGTAAACTTTTAGAACTGGCACAAATGGATGATCTAAGTTTGAAACTTCAAAACAAATGTGAGAAGGTACACCTGAATAGATGGGAAAAGATATATAAGTGGGTAGAAAATTGGACAAAGGTTTAGATTTATGTAACATACAAAAGACTCTACTATGTAGATAAGATGTAATGGTGGATTGTAAAGTGATTTTGAAAACTTAAAATAAATTAAAAAAAAAAAAAGAGAGATCCTGGGGGGGCCAGGCTGCCTGGCCTCGCCTCCTCCCCGAACCCCACTGTCAGCTGGTGCACGCAGGGGCCTCCAGAGACCTGTCCCCACCTGGCTGGTTTGGCGGTCAAGTGGGGAGAGATGATGTGGGGGCCTCCAGAGGCGTTTCCCTGCCCATCTGGCTTGGTGAGGGCAGCGGCAGCAGCTGGCTCAGGTGGAGCCCCCCACAGCAGAGCGCCTGTCCCAGGCTGCCCAGCTGCGGCTCCCCTCGGGCCTCCTCCCCCTGGTGGAGACCTCAGGGGGCCAGGCCACTTGGCCTCACCTCCTCCCTGAACCCCACCATCAGTGGAGGCCTTAGTGGGTCAGAGTGAGTGGAAAGAGGTGGAGCGGGGGCTTCCAGAGGCCTGTCCCCGCCCAGCCAGCGGGTGAGCAGGGTGAGGTGATGCGGGGGCCTCCAGAGGCCTTTCCCTGCCCATCTGCCTTGGCGAGGATGGCGGCAGCAGGCTTGGGAGGAGCCTCCCCGCTGGAGCTCCTGTCCCATCTGGCAGCATGCAGCCCAGGCGGCAACCTGCACTGGAGCGAGGACATCCACAGCGATGGCACAATCAGGCTCAGGTCCCCAGCTGCTGGAGTGTCTGTCCTGTTCAGCCGCTCCCAGGAGAGTGAGGCGGAGATGGGTGGGCCCATGGCAAGGGAGGCAGCAACGCACTCCCTGCAATTGACACACCTGGGCGCCAACCAATTCCAGCGCATGTGGAATGTTCTAGAGAAGTGCCACCACCATTTGGCTTTTATAATATAGGGAGATCTGGCCCTCGTATGAGTTTGACACCTCTGGGTTAGAGTGTTTAACTAGGATTTGAGAAGCCCAGATTTGATGACTACTCTGCCATGGAAGTTTACTGAGTAAACCTGAGCCACTCACACACTGTCAGCCTGACCTATTTTACAGGGTTGTTCTGTGGATAAAATAGAGGAGAGGAAAACGATGTAAGCCAGCTTGTGGAGAAAGACAGGCTGTAAATAAACATATAAGCAATATTATTATACTATGAAGAAGAACCTTTGTGGAAATAAATATAATGAGCTCTAGAAAGAGGCTCTAGGCGGGTGCCCTGGTCTTGGGCACTCAGTGTCAATTTGTTGTGGCAACCTCAGCAGGGTATAATGACACAGAGCTTATCGTTTTCTTCAGGGGAACTGATCTCTGCCATCTGAAGAGCAGTTGTGATTCTGAATGATCTCCAGCCCTCACCTGGAGAATTGCAGCAATGGTTCCCAAGGAGGAAATTGATGGTTTGGAGGGTGAAGTCTATGGCATTGTACTTGTCTGAGGTCCCACCTCTCCACAAACCCCACCCTCTCCAGGATCCCCCCCTCAAATCTCCAGGAATTTCCCTACCTGGAGGTGGCAACCCTGTCTCCTTCCCAGCCGCCCATCAACCTACCTTTATCTGCCCCTCTGTCTTCAGCTTTCCATCTCCCGCCCTACCTGCAGCCTCTGCCTAGGAAAACTACTGTCTTTCTTCACAGTGGGGACTCAAGCAGGAGGGAAGTGACCTCAGAAGGGTATAATGACACAGAATCCACCCTGCAAAGCAGCTGTTTTCTCCAGGGGAACTGATCTGTACCATCTGGAGAGCAGTTTTAATTCTGAGTGATCTGCAGCCCTCACCTGGAGATTGGCAGCAATGGTCCCCCAGGAGTAAAAGTACAGTCTTTCTCCACAGTGGAGACCAAGGCACTTTATATCATTCTTGTCTCCCCCTTTTGATCTACACAACAACCCTGTGAGGTAGGTTAGGTTGAAAGTCTGTGACTGGTCTGAAATCACCCACTCAACTTCCACAGCAAGAACCTGGGTCTAGCAGACCCTGCTCTGAAGCACTAACTGCTACACCTAGGGTAGCCAACCTCCAGGGGGAGCCTGAAGATTGCCAGGTATCAGAACTGAACTCCAGACAACAGATCTCTCCCCCCTTGGAGAAAATAACTGTTTTGGAGGGTGGGCTCTATGGCATTTTGTTCAGCTGAGGCCTCTCACCTCCCCAAACTCTGGCTTCCTTAGACTCTACCACAGAATATCCAGGAATTTCCTAACTTGGAGCTGGCAACTCTAGTCAGGACTGGCCCCAATGGGTTCCCCACAAAGGCCTGAAAAGGGCTTCCTTCCTTCACCTTTTTTACTGACACAGCCAACTTGGTTGCCTAGCAACAGTCACTGAGGGGAAAGTTAGTCCCACAGGAGCCAAGAAGAAGTGTCTTTGTCAGGAGAGACAGCCATTTTGATAGTTTATTCTGTGAGGGAAGAATGTCCAGGCTGTTAGTGGGTGGGGGAGAGGAGCAGACCTAGCCCCCAGCCAATGGCATGCGAGTACTCTTGAGTGGCAGTTGATGGGCCAATGGCTGGTGGAGCACACTGCACAGCCAATGGGAGAGCTGGAAATGGCCAGCACGTGAGAGAATTATATATATAGGATACTCCTACTACTAACAGTCCAATGATATTTGAGTCAGCAGCCTTTGAAATAAACTCTTGGTTCTGATGACTGTATGAACAAGATGGCATTAGTTTTACTAAACCATATTTAACAATACTTGAAAGTTTAACAGTGCAATCCTAAATGAAGGGTATTGAAGTAAATTGTGTAAGTCTGGTGCAACTCTACTTACACGGCCGGATCGCCCATTGGGTGGAGTAGGTGCTCGCCTAGGGTGCACCGGCCTCAGGGGCGCCAAATGGCGCCCTGCTCCCCCCCCCGAAAAGCGCCCCCCTGTCGCCCTAACCGGGCGCCTGCTGCTGCTGCCGCCGCTGCTGAAAAGCGCCCGGCTAGGGCGCAAGTCGCCCTTCCCCTCCTCCCTGGGGGGGAGGCGGCGGCCAGTGGGGACTCCCTGCCTCCACCGCCGCAGCTGCAGAGCGCCCTGTTGGGGCACAGCTTGCCGCCCTCCCCCTCCTCCCTGGGGGGGGGAAGGAGGAGAGGCCGCATGGCTGGGTCTCCAGGCCCAACCTGGAAGGGCGGCGGTGGCGGCAGGGGGGCGGGATGTTCGCAGCTTCCCCGCAAGGCTGTCCAGTCAAACTTCCCAGAAACAATCCACCGTTTTGGAGCAGCCTGCACGGGACCCCCAGGGCCAGCAAAGGGCTCCCCTTTTCCCCGCTGGAAGGTGCCTCTCTCCCCCCTGCCCTCTCACCCGGGTGGCTGGGGTGCGCTCCTCTGACAGCCGGGCCAGGGTGAGGGAGAGAAGGCAAGGAGGGCGGGCAGGCGGCCGGCGGGAGGGGCAGGAGTCTCACAGCTGGGTGCTCTGCTGACGGACTGAGCACCTCTCCGGATCCCCTTGCCTGCTTGGTCTCCAGCAGGAGGAGGAAGTTGGGAGGGGCTCCGCCAACGAATCCATCCGCCGCTGCACTCCTCCGATGGCTGGGCCACAGAGAGAAGCAAGGAGGGCTGGCAGGCGGGCGGGTGGGAGGGAGGGGGGCGCCGCCAAAGGATCCACCCGCCCCCGCGCTCCTCTGGCAGCCGGGCCAGGGAGAGAAGGCAAGGAGGGCAGGCGGGAGGCTCAGAAGGCTCGCGGCTAGGCACTCTGCCGATGGACTGAGTGCCTCTCCGAATCCCCTCGCCTGCTTTGTCTCCAGCGGGAGGAAGAAGTTGGGAAGGGGAGCGCCACCAAAGAATCCATCCGCCGCCTCCCAGGCCCCACCCGGTCCCTGCACCCCCAGCCCTGGAGAGGACAGGGGGGTGGGGGCCGTGGGGTAGGGGCCTGTTTCTGCTCTGGGTCCGGCCTTCAGCTGGTCTCCAGGCCCCACCGAGAGGTTGGCATCCACAAGGGGGCATTACAAGGCAGCCACACCTAGGGCGCAGAAACACCTCAAGCCGGCCCTGTCTACTTAGGATTGCTTTGTAAGTCCTTATCCTATTTCTTGCCTATTTGTGGAGAGAGCACCTGTGAGGACAGAACAAGAGTATTTCTCTGCCCTCACCTGGTGGAAAAACAAGCAGGAATGGCCAATCAAGACATTAATCCTTATTGGTATTTGAAAACCCCCATACTGGAGTAACACACTGTTTTGATGTTTATTGCTCATTTTGTCCCCTAGATGGAGAAATGGATGGCCTTGTGGTTATGGCTATGGTTTATACCTGAAGAGATCCAGATCCAGTTCCCCAAATTGCTTTAGACCTCCTGGCTGGCCTTGGTGAGTCTGTTTCTCATGCACATTTCAACTGAATAGTAAAAACAATGAAATTGTTTTTAATGTTAAAAACATTGGTATGGCATTCTTGACATTACATCCTTATGTTGCAAGCTTACTGTGTTATTTCTGTATTCACCCATCAATGGTCAAACTTCCTACATTTGGGGAACTTTTTGTATGTTGAACTGTATGTGAAGGAACCCTTCAATATCTGTGACAGAACCACATTGCTTTGTAGAAGATCCTGGGGCATGTACTAAGATGCACAGTTGGTAGTAGTAGGTAAGATGTCTTTCAGAAAACCATATCCTCCATCAATGATCTTATAGAGGTTCACCAGATGAGCTTCCAAGGAATCCCAAGTGTTCTGAAAACATGGTCTGTAAAATCATAAGTAGTAGAAGAACCATGTTGTTCAGTCACGCAGTCAAGTCCAACTCTTTGCAACCTCATGGACCACTTCATGCCAGGCCCTCTTGTCTTCCACCATCCTCCAGAGTTTGCTCAATTTCATGTTCATTGCATCAATAACTCTGTCTAACTATCTCATCCTTTGCCATCCCCTTCTTCTTTTACCTTCAATCATTTCCAGCATCAGGGTCTTCTCCAGTGACTGCTCCCTTCTCATTTGATGGCCAAAGTATCTGAGCTTCAGCTTCAGTATCTGGCCTTCCAAGGAACAGTCAGGGTGGATTTCCTTTAGTTGACTGATTTGATCTCTTTGCAGTCCAAGGGACTCTAGAGAGTTTTCTCCAGCACCATAATTCATCTGTTTTCTGCTGATCTTAATGGGGGTAACAGTGGACCAGGTTACTGCTTTGGCAGTCTGATGATCGGACCACCATACCCTGAGGGCCCACCTGAATGTCCCACCCCGATCCTGTTTAGGCGGCGGGTGTATTTTAGCTTGCCTGTGGAGCCAGATGGACCCAATGCAACTCCAGATGGCCCTGCAGGATCTTATACCCCCTGGCGGCTTCCTGGATGAGCTTGTAGAGGACTGGCACAGCCGACTCTCTGCAGCCATCAATGAGATCGCTCCCCAGTGCCCTCTGTGCTCCCGCCCTAGACAGGAGCTACGGCTTATGAAGTGAGAGCTGAGATGGCTAGAGAGATGGTGGCACCGTGCTCATGATGAAGCCACAAGAGCATCTTATAGGACATTTATGAGATCCTATGAGATGGCAGTCAAAGCCACAAAGAGAGAGTTCTACACAGCTTTGATTGCGTCTGCGAGCTCACGCCCAGCCCAATTGTTTAGAATGATTCGGTCCATATCAGCTCTGCCACAGGGCAGACCAAACACTAGGGAATTGGACATTGGCTGCAAGGCATTTGTGAGCTATTTCGCAGATAAAGTCTTATCACTCCACCGCAACCTCCCCACCACATAGAATGAGCTCGAGGCTCCAAGCATGTCTTCGCATTCAATTCTGGATCGCTTCGGCCTACTCAGTCTGGAGGAGGTTGACAGATTGCTCATGACTGCGCCTAACCACATGCAGCCTTGATCCATGTCCTTCCTGGCTTATTAGAGCTGGCCACGAGGGGTTCTGGGGTGCCCTAAGGGAAATCATCAACAAGTCCCTCTCTGAGAGGCTCTTCCGGGGGCACTCAAGGAAGTGATGGTCCACCTTCTCCTAAAAAAGCCATCTTTGGACCTGGCCAAATTGGCGAATTACTGGCCAGTCTCCAATTTGCCCTATTTGGGCAAATTAATTGAGAGGGTGGTGGCGACACAGTTACAGAGCTTTATGGATGACACTTCCATGTTAGATCCCTTCCAGTCCGGCTTTCGCCCAGGACACGGGACGGAGGCAGCATTGGTTGCTCTGACTGATGACCTCCAGAGGCATCTGGATCGGGGCGGTTCGGCAGTACTGTTGCTGTTAGACCTGTTGGCTGTGTTCGACATGGTCGACCATCAGTTGCTGCATCACTGCCTCACCGACATGGGAATACAGGGGCTTGCCTTGCAATGGCTTGCTTCTTTTCTCCAAGGTTGGGGACAAAGGGTGGTGCTAGGGGAACAGCAGTCCAGAAGGCACCTGCTGGACTGTGGAGTGCCTCAACGGGCAGTGCTTTCCCTGATGTTATTTAATATCTATATGTGCCCCCTTGCCCAGATAGCCCAGAGGCATGGGCTGGGATGTCACCAGTACGCTAATGACACCCAGCTCTATCTGATGCTGGGTGTCCAGTCAGACTCCAGACCGTAAGACTCGGACCGGGTGTTACAAGCCGTGGCTGGCTGGCTTAGGCTGAGCCGTCTGAAGCTGAATCCAGCGAAGACAGAAGTCCTGTGTGTGGGTCGGGGCGGTATGGGGGTGGGGGTCCCACTCCCGACCTTTGGTGGGACACCACTGGTGCCAGTGCTGGAGGTTAGGAGCTTGGGAGTGCTCCTGGATACCTCCTTAACAATGGAGGCCCAGGTAGCAGACACTGCTAAGTCAGCCTTTTACCATCTTTGGCTGGTTAGGCAGTTGGCTCCTTTCCTTGACTGTGACGACCTGGCCACAGTCATCCATGCGATGGTCACTTCGAGACTAGACTACTGTAACGCTCTCTACATGGGGCTGCCCTTGTCACAAATTCAGAAGCTGCAGCTAGTTGATGGGCCTGCCTAGACGGGGGCACATCCGGCCTGTGCTGAAGGCACTGCACTGGCTGCCAATAGCATACTGAATTCACTTCAAAGTGCTGGTGCTTACCTTTAAAGCTGTATATGGCCAGGGTCTGACCACCTTTCCCCATATATACCCCAGAGAGCACAGCAGTCAGGGTTACAGAACCGACTGACCCCCCTGGGCCCTAAAGACACTAGGCTCACTACTACCAGGGCCAGGGCCTTTTCAGTGGTAGCTCCTTGCTGGTGGAATGAGGTCCTGGAAGAGATCAGGGCCCTGTGGGACCTTTTACTGTTCCGCAGGGCCTGCAAGACGGTGCTCTTCCAACAGGCTTTCGACTAGGAGCCACCCCATTATTACCATCAATGAACCTGGCCCTAGTCTAACATCTGGCCTAGACCATCGCACGACTCAAGAAGACCATGAGCTGGATCATCGGCTTGTAACACTCGTAGCACATCATCTCAATTAACCAATGATGGATAACTAGCACCTATGATTTTATGATCCATTTGTATCTGACTTGTTTTAATGTGAGTTAATGTGATTTTATGTGGTTTTATTGGTATTTGTACCAACTGTGTTAGCCACCCTGAGCCTGCTTGTGGGCAGGGCAGGGTACAAATTGAATAAATAAATAAATAATACAGTTGCAGCCCTGATTTTCTCAGTTCTCAAATGCTCTGCTTTCTCATTTGTACAACAATCAATGCTCTTACAAAATAAGGAAACCGTGTTTTCAGTTGTTGCTTTTGCTGATTTAATCTATTCCGCCCCGCCCCCCCAAGCTATTTGGAGCATAAGCCTTTAAAGGGGTTCTATTTTGTTTGCATTTATATGTATATATTTAAGAGCCATTTTTAAGACACACTGTTCTGGTTCTTAAGATCCTCTGTTCTGGAAATTAAGTTTCAGCATTTGTTTTCTGCTGAACTTAATGGAAAACAGGACCAGCTGCTAGCAAGGTTCATAAGATGCTACTGTTATTTTAGGTCTCATAAGCACATTAAATGAAAAGGGCAATAGCATTGCATCACTCCATATTAGTGTTACAGAGACTCCATTATCCTAGGAACTGCAGTGACAGTAGGGGGGAGGCCGGTGGCAGGCAGGGAAAAAGGAAAAGGTCCTGCAGTGGTTAGATATTTATTTAAACCCCATCTTTCTGTTCAAATAGGACACCCAAGGCAGCTAAGAAATATAAAGCATCCTAATAAAATACAAAAATCAAATAGTTAATCAATAATTAGACAGCCAGTATGGTTGTTGCAGGTACAGTGTCAGATTAGGATCTGAGAGACTTCAGCGCCATGGATGCTTGCTGGGTGTCCTAGGGCCATGGCCGTCTCATACCTCAAACCTCAACCTAACTTACCTCACAGGCGTATTGTGAAGAGAAAATGCAGAAGGAGAGAAAGGTGTAAGCCAAGCCACTTTAGGTTCCCATTGAGGAGAAAAGTGAGGTATATAAATGAAATAAATGTATCAATAGTATCAGGTTTCAAGTTATTTTACAGATAAAGACTTGGCGGCATGGCTGAGCAGATGGGGAAACTGAACCCTGGATGGCAAGTCCTCCTCCCCACCCCACCCCGGGAAAAGGCAGCACCAAGCTGTAGCTCCTTTTCAAAGCTTGAGCACCTATGGGGTAGGGCATAGGGTTGCCAACTCTGGCTTGGGAAATTCCTGGCGATTTGGGAGTAGAGCCTGGGGTATGGGAAGGGGAGATACTTCTGAGGGGTATAATGCCATAGAGTCTGCCCTCCAGAGCAGCCATTTTTCCCCCATGGGATCTGGTCTCTGTAGTCTGAAAATCAGTTGTAATTCCAGGAGATCTCCAGGCCACACCTGGAGGCTTGCAAGCCTACAGAAGATGAAAAGTCTCAGTCATGGATGGTGTTCTTCTCAGATTGAAGGGGGGGAAAGGAGTTGTTGGGGTGGGAGACAACTCGGCAGAAACGGACTAGGAGCAAATCCTGTAGGCCACAGAAACAATCAGTATGGCAGCAGGTGAGGGTGTAGGGTTGCCAGGTCTGGGTTGGAAAATACCTGGAGACTTTGGGGGTGGATCCAGGAGAGGGTGGGGCTTGGGAGGGGAGGGGCCTCAGCAGAGTACAATGCCATAGTGTCCATCCTTCAAAGTAGCCATTTTCTCCAAGGGAGCTGATCTCTGTCAGCTGGAGATCAGTTGTAAAAGGGGGAGATCCCCAGGCCCCACCTGGAGGCTGGCAACCATATGAGGATGGCATAGGGTTGTAAACTCTGTGTTGGGAAATACCTGGAGGTCTTAGGGTGGACCCTGGGGAGGGCAGATTTTGGGAAGGGGAGGGACATCAGCAGGTTATAATGCCATAGATACCTTCCTCAAAAGCAGCCATTTTCTCCAGGGAACTGATCTTGATTGCCTGGAGATAAATTGCAATAGTGAGAGATCTTCAGGTGCCACCTGGAGGCTGGCATGCCTAGGGTGGTGTATGTATATCCCCATTCTTGTGCTGTTCAATGTTGGTGCCATCCTTAGGGTTGCCAGGTCCTGCACACTCTTGCCAACGGGGGGTGGGAGGGAGCTTTCTGGGAGTAAGGGGGCAGGGCAATGTCCCTGATGTGATGACCTCACACGGAAGTGATGTCATCATACTAGGCACATAGCGTGGAAACATGCTGGTTACCATAGAGTTTTGCCCAAATCACCAGAGTGTTACTGCACAATGCCCCAGTGTGATGACATCACTTCCACATGATGGCATCATGCTGGGAACGTTGCACCGAGTCATGGCAATTGGGGATGGGGCTTCCCCACACTTGCCAGCTGGTTGGTGGCGGGCAGGAGCCCTTGAAATCGTGGGATCCCCTGCTCCCACCTGGTGGCTGGCAACCTAACCATCCTCCACCCGACTCTTATCCCATCATGGCTGAGCAAAAGCACAGACCTGGAGGCAAGTTTCCCAGGGGCCATGCAGTCCAGACTCTACCACTTTGCTTTCACATTAAAGTTGCAAGGCCCAGCCTGGCAACCATTGAGAGACATGGGGGAGGACATGGGAGGGGCAGCTGTCATATCATAAAACTTGCAATGATTCCTAGAGAGATTTGATGTCACCTCTTGTTTGCTAGTGACATCATGCCTCACCTCAGTACCCCCCCCCCGCCTTTTAGTGACAGCAGAAAATGAGAGGCAGGGGCAGGGAATCCACCATGGGGGACTGGCAACTCTATTTCCAGCCCAGCTGCACTATAACACTGCAGCACAAATCAGCAGGGAAATTGAAAAAGGCCATTAAAAGGCTAAAACTGTTGGGGGATGGGGTATACCTACAAGCTGCCCTGTACCATTTTTGAAAGCACAGCATAGCTCTACATACATAGAATCATAGAGTTGGAAAGGACCTCCAGGGTCATCTAGTCCAACCCCTGCACAATGCAGGAAATTCACAAATACCTCCCACTTCACACCCACAGTGACCACTGTTCCACGCCCAGAAGATGACAAAAAACCACCAGGATTGCTTCCTGACCCCAAAGTGGCAATCAGCATATCCCTGGGCGTGTAAAAAAGGGCCACAAGAACTAAGCACTGAGGCAACCCTTCCTGCCCTCCCCTTCTATGATGGCTATGAGTGGAGTAACCAGATGGATGTTGCACCTACAGAACCTTGCAGTTCCCCTTTTAAACTGGAGAAAACCTCTTTTTGTTTTTCCACAGGTTAAAGGGGAATGTCCCTTTAACCCCCACTGCACCAAAGAAATGGAGGGGGGGGGACAGCTATTGTTATGAATAGCATCAAACGTCCGTATCACAGGGGAAATAATGAGGAGATACTTCCCAGCAGTTGCAGATGGCTCTGCGGATTCTAAGCTATAGTAGTATAGGGGGAACATATATGGCTTACGATTACTTACTCCTCTTTATAGAACAGCACTCGTTCCCAGTTATTTTTTAGTCTTCTTGCACTCATTGTCACTGGCTACTAAACTATGCAGTAAACAAGGAGGTCCATTTTGTAGGCATTCACTGCTCATCTGAAGGCGCTTGTATTTCTTCCTGTAGTCTCTTTGGCTTCATAGAAAATGTGGCAAGAGACATTTCTTCAGCATACCGAGTGACTGATTTACAGAACTCTTGTTGTAAGGAGTGCTATGGCTAAAACAACAGGTTAGGGTCCCATATCAAGCCTGTGTCATACTGGAGGTCAGTAGCCTCCTATGGGCAGCATCAAGCACAATGTATTGCTCTTTTGATAAGGCAAAGAAGACGTGAGGCCTGGTTGGTAACATCCATATTATCTGACGTTGCATGTTGAAAAGGGCATCAGATTAGGTCTGAACTTCAGATCCTGAGGTTTCCTGGTTTATGCCCTAGATAGCCTGGCAATAGGAACACAGGAAGGAATTCATAAAAGAGTGGATGAAAAGGGATGCAGGTAGACTAGTCTTGGGCAGTTGCTCAGGTAAGGTCCTGTCCATGTCCATCATGAAACAAGTGCTAACCAGTTTCTTCTCTGTTGTTCACTGCCCAGTTGGGACTTAAGTAAGAGTCATTTAATTTAAAACAATACCCCCCCATACACCAGTGTTTCTAATAACCACTAGAGGACAGACATAATTATTTCCATTCCTAGAATAACAATGCCCTTTACAGTCCTTAGGTAATTATCAAAGGCTGCATTTTTTGAACTAAAGCCCTAAGATATATCTTGCTGATCAGCTGAATCATGACTGCTAATTAATAGATTATCATTTGACTATAAATGATAAATGTTATGGTTTGCTTACAACATATTTAATTAACAGAACGTATGGAATACCAGCATAGGCTATGGCTATGTATACCCTGCAATTATAAAAAATTCTGCTTCAAGAAAGACTAAATTCTGTAAATAGTATGAATAAATAGTAACTATACCTGATTTGTTTTCTTATTTTGTGTCTTTTGCAAAGCATCTGAGACAGATCTGTTCTGTTGTGATGCCTAACAATTGCATTCCCATTAGGAAGGAATCAACTTAAATGAGATAAGAGGTTTATTTATACACAATATTTATATCCTGCCTTATCTCCTCAGACTCTAACAATGCAAAACCATGTTGCAAGGACACAGAACTGAACAGTCCAAACAAGATTTTTAAAATATGCGGATTAAAAAGACACAGAATTAAAACAAAACAGAATGCAAAACGCACAAAAAAGAACCACTCAGAATTCAAAATAACTCAGCCAAATCCACTGAAACAGTTCCCCTTTCACCAAATGCTATCTGCAATAAAACTGTCTGATATATCTTCCTAAAAGTAGTGAGTAAAGGCACCATCTGCACCCCCTCTAGTAGGCCATTCCAAAAGATTAGACCTACCATGGGTAAAGTGCTGACCTGGCTGTTGCCAAATGGTGGTTTTGGTGGGCCCTGGACAGACAGAACCAGGGCCCTTCTTCCCTTCTAAGGATGCCAGCCTCTAGGTGGGGCCTGGGATCTCCTGGAATTATAGCTCATCTGGAGAATGCAGAGAACAGTTCCCCTGGAGAGAATGGATGCTTTGAGGGGTTGACTGTATGGCATTGTACCCCACTGAGATCCCTGCCCTCTCCAGGATCCATCCCCGAATCTCCAGGAGCTCCCCTACCTGCACCTGGCAATCCTACCTCCCATTATCTGCTAGTGGCCATGGGGGACCTGGCAACCCTGATCCCCTCCCCTCCTCTGACTCCTGCTGTGCTTCCAATCACATCCCCCTGTCTTTCTGCCCGTATATGCATCCTTCCCTGCACCCACTTACTCACCAGTCCTCCTAGCACTTGCATGCCCTTCTGCAATGGTGCTGGGCAGCGCATGCAATCAGAAGCACTGCTGCTACAGTGCTCCACTCATGTACTCTTTCCACTGCAGTGCTGAATAGCATGTGTGGCCAAGGGTGGGAAGGCTCACACAAGCAAGCAGCTGGGCAGCAGGGAAGGTGAGCAGGTGAGGGGGTGGCAGCAGTGGGCCCCACCAGGAGCCCTGGACCTCAGCCTCTGCCTTACCCATGGTATGGTGACACTACCCTGCCATATGGACAGTCCTAAAGAAGGGTACCATACAGCACCATTAAGGAAACAAGAACAAGAATCGAGAGCAGAATTAGGGAGGAGAACAGATGTAAAATTTCTGAATGTTTTGAAAGCCATGGGGGAAATTATTCACAGAAGGAAAGTGGATATACATGCAATGCATTGTGTTATACCCCTTAAACTTTACTATTTTAAGAGTTTTAAAATGTTAGTATATTTATAGTCTGACTTTATCACTGAGACTCAAGGCAGGTTATACAGTGTAAGTCAATGTGATCAGTCAGATGAGACATCTAATAAGAAGTCCTACATTAAAAAGCATTTCAGTCATTGTTTTGAAATGAAAGTATTCACAGGAGATAATCCATCTACCCACCACTCATTTTTCCACTGGAAAAATGAAAAAAAAGTCAAAAAATAACAAAAGCTCTCCTCCATCTCCCTGTTTTCAATTTATTCATCAGCCTTCCTGTTTCCAGCATAGGGTAAATGGAAGACAATTCTGGTAAAGATTAATAAAGCATCTGGGTTTATTATTTTGGGCAAATAGTACGCTAGCCATCTTTCAGGAGAAATGTCCCCTTTTTTGGCCTATTCTGACAGAAGCCATTTTCCCAAGCAATCTGTTTGCAGTCTGTTTGACACCTGTTGAGCAGACACTTGTAGCTGAAACTGTGCCATGCCGTTCTTGGCAAAGAAGCAGAGTTCCCTGAAGAGCTGCCAATGTTAGTAGAATGATAGCGGTAGAGTGGAAGGAATGTAGCAGTGCACAGGGCTTTAAATTAATGGAAAACAAAATACTTTATTAAAATATCACAGAGAAAGAAAGAAAGAAAGAAAGAAAGAAAGAAAGAAAGAAAGAAAGAAAGAAAGAAAGAAAGAAAGAAAGAAAGAAAGAAAGAAAGAAAGAAAGAAAGAAAGAAAGAAAGAAAGAAAGAAAGAAAGAAAGAGAAAGAAAGAAAGAAAGAAAGAAAGATTGATTCCTGTTTAAGACATTACCTACTGGTGATACTGTATCATTAGAACATGAGAACATAAGAGAAGCCATGTTGGATCAATCCAATGGCCCATCCAGTCCAACACACTGTGTCACACAGTAGCCAGATATCAGGTGCCATCAGGACTTCCAGCAGTGGGGCCAGAACTTCAGAAGCCCTCCTGCTATTGCCCCCCAAGCACCAAGAATACAGAGCACCACTCCCCCAGACATAGTGTTCCATCCATACCTTGTGGCTAATAGCCACTGATGGACCTTTGCTCCATATGTTTATCTAATCTGCTCTTGTAGCTGTGTAGGCTTGTAACCACCACCACTTCCTGCATCAGTGAATTCCATGCGTTAGTTACGCTTTGGGTGAAGAAGTACTTCCTTTTCTGTGTTCTAAGCCTACTGCTCATCAATTTAATTGAGTGCCCGCGAGTTCTTGTATTGTGAGAAAGGGAGAAAAGTACTTCTTTCTCTACCTTCTTTATCCCATGCATAATTTTGTAAACCTCTGTCATGTCACCCCTCAATCGTCGTTTCTCCAAGCTATAAAAGCCTGATAAGAGGAGTAGGACTAGGCGTTCTCTTTTGAGCATGCCATTGCACAGTTGAAGCAATTTAAAACACATTAATTTTAAAAAAGTAACCTGCAGTTACGACTGCGTTGAGGATAAACGCAGGCAAAATGAATTTTAAAGCAGTTACTGCAACATACTGAGTAATAAATAAAATTGAACTTGGAACAGTAATGAATTCTCACAAGAGCAAGAACATTAAATAAAATGCAGCCAAGAGGTTTGATAAATGGGAGGAAGGGTGTTTTGGACCAGAGAATGGGAAAAAAGGCAAAATGGAATGTGAGTGGCACCAAGATGACAGTCACTTATGTGGAGAGTGTGTCCTCTGCAAATAGCAACTGCCTGTTCACACGCAGGGCTCTTTTTATAGCATATTAGGCGACACACCCCTAATGTAGCCAATCCTCCAAGAGTTTACAGTAGCCCCTGTTAGAAGAGCTCTGTAAGCTCTTGGAGGATTGGCTACATTAGGGGTGTGTGTCACCTCATTCTCTGTGGTGGCTCCCACTTTGTCGAATGCCCTGCCTGAAGGGTTCAGGAAGGCCCCCCACACTTCTGCCATTTTACAAAAAGATTAGAGCCACAGTATGATGGAACAGCTCAGAAAGTCACTCCTATAAGGGATGGTGCTTTAATCTCTTGCAACGTTTATCGTACACATTACCACCCTTTTTAGGACAATGTCCTCGGCCTTTGTAACTTTCTTTCTTCATTATGTCCTGTTGTGCAGCAGACAGTTTTTGTTGACTTTTTTTTGTTTGCACTGTTTTCTGGTTCTATAATCATAGTCCGATTGCACTGTTTATTGGAGGTCTTTGCTGACTTGATTGAATGGCCTTTCATATCTTGTAATCCATCCTGAGACTCAGTAAGAAAGATGAGATATAATTAAGTTCCTGTTGCTGTTGTTATAGTCAACAACTACAACTATTCTACCTGGCAATAATTTTGCGTGTGTGTGTGTGTTGTTGGGGAAGGATTGAATTGATGTTGTTCTACCTGCGGCCGAAGAATTACAGTTTAGAAAAAAAGATTTACCACAAAATTGTGCTAAATTTATTTTTCAGGGTAAATCCAAAACTAATTCAATTCTACTCCGGGTATGATTGCCAGCTGGCCAGAATGAAATTGGCCTGGTTTATTTCCTTACTTCTGGGCTAGGTGCCAAATACAAGGGGCATACCTATGGATGCCAGCCTCCGCGTGGGACCTGGTGATCCCCTGGAATTACAGCTCGTCTCCAGACTACAGAGATCAGTTCCCCTGAAGAAAATGGATACTTTAGAAGGTAGATTCTATGGTATTGCACCCCACTGAGGTCCCTCTCCTCCCCAGGTGCCATCCCCAAATCCCCAGGAGTTTCCCAACCTGGATCTGGCAACCCTGTCCCCCCACCCCCATGCCAGTCGTCAGAAGGGACCTAGCAACCCTAGGCACACCATCCCCAGTCCGTTTTTAGAGGGCTGTTATCCTGGAGTTGTATCCCTGGACCTGCTGATCATGATTAAGGTCTCTGTCCCTGGACCCCTGGACTGAGTTTCTGTAATGGATCTGCTCTGGGACTTACTCCCTGAACCAGAAGAATTCACCCCCAGGCTTCACCTCGAATTCTGGATTTCAAGAGTTAGCAACCTTACCTTCAGCTAAGTGGTTTTCAGCCATCTTCCATATAACAAGTCCTTCCCCTCCATTATTGAAATCTACAGGATCTAAGATTGCTTAATTTTAAATGGATCATTCCCATAACTGAACACACTTCAGTCCCATTGCTTACAGCATGCATAATTAAGAACTTGGTCCTAAACATATCCACTCAGAAGTCAGTGGATATGTGTTGATTTCAGTGGGACTTAATTTCAAGTAAGTGAGCAGAGGACTCTAGCATGCTATTAAGCATATTTTAGTCGAATGCATCCTATATCTCTATACTACTCCCAGTTCTTTCCTATATAAAAAAAATATAAACATCTGTGCTATGATGTAAAGCCCAATGGTTATTTACCAATGATTTACTACGGTTATTTTCTTCTTGTACAATTTTTAATGCAAGAAACAAACCACATCTCATTCCCCTCATTTGTTTGCATATGTCAAACTGGAATTTAGATTCAACTGCACATAGTTACAAACCTCTGTTCCAATCTAAAGCTTTCTTCTTTACGCTCTAGGAACGAAACACTGGTGGCTGTACCATTACCATGGAGGACTGCCTTCACACTTCCTCTGAAAACCTTTCTAAACTGGTCAGTTGGGCCCACAGTCATGGAACCATTTGTAGTCTCATTCCGAATCTCAAGCATCTGCTGTCAGAGGGGTCCCATGGCAACCTAACAGCTATGTGGGGCTGCAGTGCAGGACATGCCTATCACTGGCCGCTCACGGCAACCTGTAGGGCTGGCTCACAGGAAAGAGTGTGCTTCCAGGACAACAGAAGCTTCAATTCGGACAGTCCCAGCATCATAGGCGTGACATCAGACACACAAACCAGCCCTGTGGAACGGTACTCTGGAAGGCCAGGGAAAACGAAGGTGGATTGTAACCGAAACAGAGATTCCTGTGATTTCTCCTACTGCAGTGAGCCTTCTGAATTAGATGAAACCGTGGAAGAATATGAAGATGAAGCGACACTGTTCGACATGGTGTGTGAGTCCTCAGTGACAGATGAAGATAGTGACTTTGAACCTCATCCACAAAGAACTCAAACCATTTCCCGTAAACGGCCAGGCCTGGGTCCATCCTCCTCATTTCATTCAGGATCTCAGGTTGTTGATGGCAGCAGCGGTGATGCTGTAGTAAAAAAAATCAAGCAAGAAATCCCTGAGGATTATTATATCGTGGCTAATGCAGAGATTACCGGTGGCATTGATGGGCCTGCATTGTCGTTGACACAAATGTCAAAACCCAAAACTCACCCTGGAGCTTCCTACCCTGTGCCCCCTAAGCCAACTCCCCATACCTCCCCCTCGCTTAGTGCTGAATTTGATCTACAAAGTGTCTCTGCCTCTTCATCTGTCGTATCACGCCCTGTAGTTCAAAAGCCTCCCAAAGTAACTCTGGCTTCTCCAAGCAGAGGGCCTGGTAGCACCCCAGTGCCCAACCCTCAGGTCGCCCTCCAGATGCCAGCCAGCACTTCCAACACTGGCAAACAGATAAGCATTCCTTTATCGGCTTTGCAGCTTCCTGGGCAAGAAGAGCAAGCAGCCTCGGAAGATCTCCTCCAGCCTGCGTCGAATCAGGTTCCCAGTGATGTAGCGCTGTCGCCTTCCGTTAGCACAGAGCCTGAAGTTAGCTCTAGCCAGCAGCAGCCAAGCGCTGCTCCCACTGTCACCACCGAGCCAACGGCACAGACAATACCAGGTATCAGCACTTTCACAATGCTTCTTGAGACGTATTCATTTCAGGTGTGGGCTTGAAAAAAAGAATTCAGTGTGTGTTCCGAAGGTCAAAGTTTTAGCACGATTCAAGTACTGCTGCTAAAGGGGAAATAAGTCTGCAAGAAAGTATTAACATTGGTATAGAATTGGTGCTGTTTGGGAATGACTTGATTCATGCAAAGGTAGTTCACGATGATAAGCACTAAGAGGTTTTTCACACTGGAACTTACTGTGATGCACACTTGGTTGCGTTATGACAGTGGCTTAAACTCCATGCTTTTTTCCTTTTTTGGGTGTTTTTGCATTTGTGTGTGTGTGTGTCCATGCCTGGAAGTCATGGTGACCTCTGGCAACTCCTACTGGGGCATGGAGGATGTTCAGAGAAGTGGCTTGATAGCATGCCTCTGCCTCCAGGCCCTGGTATTCTTTGGAGGTCTCCCATCCAAATATTTGCCAGGGTCGGCCCTGCTCAGCTTCCGAGACCTGATGAGATCGGGCCTGCCTGGGCTATCCATGTCAGGACACTTATACTCCATTCTTGAACACATTCTGTATAAAGTTTTAACATGCACCAGGAATAAATGTTGCTCAGAAATAAGAGTATATTTGAAAGGGACTTACACATACACATGAAGCTGCATTAAACTGAATCAGCCCATCAGTCCATCAAGGCCAGTATTGTCTGCTGAGACTGGCAGAACCTTTCCAGGGTCCCTGGCAAAGGTTTTTCACATCACCTACTGCCAGGTCCTATTAACTGGAGATGCTGGGGACTGAGCTGGGGACCTTCTGCATGCCAAGCAGAGGCTCTTTCATTGAGCCATGGCCCCTCCCTGATTTGCTTCTATAGAATGGTTTTTGGGAACTCTTGCATGCCTCCAGGAAGGAAAATGCTTACCTGGTTCCTATATGACAGAGCTGTTGCTGGGTTAGAGCTTTATTTTGGACTTACTTTGGGAACCAGTACTAAAGGACTATGAGCAAATTAGATCAAGTGGGGCTTTGGTGAAAATGGGGATATCATATCTAGTCTTCCTTTCTTATGTAATATGATGTCATCATGTTTCAAGCCCTCCTCTTTCCCATATCATTCACTAGCAGCTACCTGCCCCAAAGCATGGTGCTTTTCAGTAGATGTTGCAGGGAAGGAGAAGGAGAACTAGAAGAATTGTTATAGCTTCTGGCAATGTCTTTGTATCTGCCATAATGTTGAATTCTGACTTGTAAAAAACATTGATGGACCAACATCAATATTTGTACCATTTCAAACATCTTAGAAACAACATTGAGGTTAGAGTGGCTGGTGGAAGAGTATGTCCATTTGCCACCACCTTGCTTGGGCTCAGGTATCTTGAATAATTACACCCTTAGCAAGATGAGTATGAGTTCAATGGTGCAATCCTATGCAGAGTTACTCCTATCTAATCCCTCTGAAATCTATGTACTGTTATGTTAATTTGTTTGTTCTTCCTGGGATTTCTTGGAAATCATCCAGATAGGAAAGGAGAAGAAAACTTTCCTCCTGTAGAAGAGGACCAGTGGGAACAGATGAAACTATCTGTATTCACTACACTACAGAATCTGATCTGGAAGCATCCACCTCACAGGTCACTTCTGCTTCTTTGGCTGAGTTCAGACATAACACAAAAGCATATTTTATTATAACTATGCTTTGTGAAACTAGGATTCTGCTCATGGACAATCACTCACATCCTAGTTTGCCTGAACAAATGCACACTCCTATCATCTTTGCTGTGGCCAGGTATCTCTGTAGCTGGGAAACATGCAAGGGTATCACTAGGGAACAAGCCAGGATGTCATACAATCATACATCACAAAAAAACCTAGTTAAGATAGTTTATGAACCTCAACGCATGCTTTCAGATCCTGGTGTGATGGACCCTAGCTAGCCACAGTTCATGGACTGCCTGGCCCACATTAAGTTTTACTAATCATAGTTAATGAAATTAAACTATGCTTTTATATTAAGTCTGAAATGAGTTCTTTCTGTCTGGCCACTTCCACGCTGTCGTTTTTGTCACTTGTTTGTCCCTATTGCTTCCGGGTGTGGAAGTGGCCTCTGTCTCTGTCTGTCTGTCTGTCCGTCTGTCCATCCATCCAGTACTGCTCATACAGCTATCACCCTAAGCAGAAATTAGAATCTGTCTCTGTCTGTCTCTTACCATACTTCAAATACCAAAGAAGCTCTAAGCAGGGCCTGATTGATGTTTCTGACAGGCTTGCCAACAGCAGCTTGGGAAATTTGGGGGCGTGCCAGGAGAAAATGGAGTCTAGGGAGGGGGGGAGTTCAGTGGGAATATGGTGTCACTATAAGAATTCCGTTTATCCTCGACTTTGTGGAACATACCACAAAATCCACACTCCAAAACTGCCATTTCCTCCAGGGCAACTACTCTTGGTAGAACTTCAGGTGCTTCTTTGAAGATGGTAACAAAACACTTCAAGGTTGCTGTGATGTCTTTGAACTGCCTCACTAAAAACTCCTGGCAATTATACTAAACAAAAAAAGCCCTTATTAAGTCAAAACCAAACGACATTACTTTCTGAACTTTTATTGTAGGTGGTTATTCTTCTTTTTGTTTGTGCGTGTTCAGGGATTATATGTGCCCATGTCCCAGAGCCCACCTTCTTCAGGCACAAAATGGAAGAGATACATGCAACATCAGCTTCTGTGATCAGCAAAGAGAGTGAGGCCTCTGGATTATCTAATTTTGATACAAATGCTAGGTAGCAATGCCAGGCCTCCTGGCATTCCCTCTCATTGCCTGCCAGCACTTCAGGCAGTGACAAGAGGAGATGAGGGAACAAATGCAATCTATTGTGCCTACATCACTTCTGGTAAAAACTGTAAGCGACATAAGGAACTGTGATGGACTGTCTAGCATTTTGCAAAAAAACCCTCTATGGTAAAACCACAGAGCTTTTGCAAAACATTAGAACATCCCCCATGTCACTTATGGTTTTTTACCAAAAGTGATGTAAATGCACACATGTGCCACCAGTGTGCCAAGCTGCTTCCCAGTTCCTCCTAAGGGTTTGGTGCTGTGGCCTGACAGCCCTAATGCTGAGGGTCTGGCTCTCTTTTTTACAAACAGAGTGGATTTACAGTACAATCCTAAACACTGTACACAGAAGTGAGTGCTACTTTATTCAGTGGGGCTTACTACCAGATAAGTGTGCATAGGATTACAGTGTTAACTTAATTCTTCCCTTCCACACTTGTAAGTTTTATGCTTTTGTGCAGTGGATGTTGACGTCATATTTTTTCTAATGTTGCAGCTTTATTTGATTTGAGTACTTTAGAATGTTTAATATTACTGTTGAGCTAGTAGGGGATTTTTTTTGTTTGTTTAATATCTATGCCTTATATCCTGCATGTTGTTCCCTTGTTGTACATATAATTGTGCAAACACAATTAGCTGCAGAAATAGATGTTTACAAATGGCAGGTGTTTTATCAACTGAGAAAAGAGAATGTTTGTCTTGAATATTTGTTTCTGAATGCCTCAGAGACATAAATTGTGTTGAACAAAAAAAAAAGTGATTCATTTCAAATGCAGAGTAATTTTTTTATGTGATCTTTAGAATCTTTTTGTATGGCAAACTTCCTAGATGGAAGTTTGACTAACTGAAGTCCATCACAATCCTTTTATGATGAAAATATTTTTTTTCCGTTCACCAGTTTTATATCCTTGGTTATCTAAGCAAGTATGCAGTAAAAAGTCTATTAAACTTAAAAATAAGTTTATAAGTAAGTCTGACTATTCAAAATGCCTCCCAAATCTCTAGCAAATGCTTAAACCTTCCCTCCTGAGATGCTTTATGTAGTCGTTGCTGGGGGGATGTCTCAGTGGTAGAGCATCTGCTGTGCTTGCAGAAGGCCCCAGATTCGACCCCTCGGTCTCTAGCTAAAAGGATCACGAGTAGGTGATGTCAAGGACCCCTGCCTGAGACCTTAGAGAGCTGCTGCTAGTTAGAGTAGACTTGATATAGACCAAGGCTCTGACTCTGTAGAAGGCAGCTTCATGCATATGTGTTCATGTTAACCAAATGATGCATAGCTGATTTCAGTGGTGGGGGCAGGGTCCATAATGGCCTCTTTGTGTTGCATTGTGAAATATTCATCATGATAAGTCTTTGTTGTGCTCATCTGCTATTTTTGAATACCTCGTAACTATAGCAATATTGTCAATATTGGACAAGCTGACCCTTTTTATGAAGCAATGAGGCTTTGTCAGTCAAGTTTACTACACGGGCCTAGGGTTGCCAGCTTCCAAGTGGGGCCTGGAGATCTCCCAGAATTACAGCTGGTCTCTAGTACAGAGATCAGTTCCCCCAGAGTAAGTGGCTGCTTTGGAGTGTGGACTCTATGGCGTTACACCCTGCCCTTCCCAAATCTCCAGGGATTTCCCAAACTGGAGTTGGCAACCCTTGGCCTAATTCAGAATTTGCAGAGATGTGGTTGCTACTGACATTTAATCATGTGTAAGCGGTGAGAAGGATACTGACTGCCTGAATAACAGAAATTGTACCAACTAAAATTCCTTTTTCTGTCTTGGTGTCTGGTAGCGAAGGGCTGGCCATGATGTGAATCAAAAATTCTGCAAAATAGTGTCATACCAAGCTGCAGTTTAGGATTCTGCAAACCAGATTTGCAGAAAAATCTGAAATGTTTAAAAAAAAGCCTGTGTTTGGGCTGCATATTTGCATTGCCGTTAAGGCTGCCAGGATTGGTATGAGATCTCAACGCTGGCAGCCCTCTTCCCTTGCTGCCACTTGGTGGACTAGTGTGTGGGGGGGAATTGCCATCAGTGGCCTGGCTGGAGGTGACATCCCCAATGTCATAAAGTCACTGGAGAGGAGTGCTCCTGCACATGTTAGGATCCTGCTGGTTGCTTGCTTCAGGTGGACCACCCTAGTTGCCATAACAACACAATATGCCATGCAAGCAAGTAACCAGGGGGAACTGGAACTCAGGCCCGATTAGGTTTGCCAACCTCCAGCTGGTCCCTGGAGATCTCATGGAATTGTAACTGATCTCCAGACTACAGACATCAGTTACTCAGGAGAAGATGGCTGCTTTGAAGGATGGATCCTGTTACATTATATCCTGCTGAAGTCCCTCCCTTCCCCAAACCCCACCCTCTCCAGGCTCCCACCCTAAATCTCCAGGCATTTTCCCAACCCAGAATTGACAACTCTATGCCAGATTTGCCCTGCCCCCCACTCTGTCTGCCTGGTTCTCCATCCCACCTTTATCGCAGCAGCAGGAGTGGGATGGTGAACAGGCAGGCAGGAGGGAAAGGGGAGATGGAACAGCTGGAGAGCAGCCAATGGCAGAAGAGGAAAGACAAAAAGACTGTGTCAGGGAGGGAAAGAAGTGCTTATGAGTGTGGGAAGGCGGAACAGAGTCAGAGGGGATTATGGGAAGCTGAGCCAGAGCTGGTGTGTGGGGGAGTAGGGGCCGGCAAAGGAGGGAATGGGATATCCTATCCTCCATAAGTCCTCACTGGTCCCCCTCTTGAGTTCTGTCATTTACATTGTATTGCAAAGGTCCAGACAGATCTAGTTGGGAACTATGCAACCCTTGATCACTGATGCCATGAAGAAGAGAAGAGATTGGGTTTATACCCCACCCTTTACTACCTGAAGTCTCAGAGCAGTTTACAGTCTCCTTCTGCTCCCCACAACAGACACCCTGTGAGATAGGTGGTGCTGAGAGAGCTCTTTCAAGAAAATGCCCTTGAGAGAACAGCTCTGAGAGAACTTGTGACTGACCCAAGGTCACACCAGCAGTGTGTGGAGGCGTGTGAGGAGTATGGAGGAGTGGGGAATCAAACTCGGTTCTCCCAGATCAGCCTCCATGCTCCTAACCACTACACAAAGCTTCCTTGCTTGTTTAATCCTATGTATGGAAGAAAGTGCTTATGATACTCGTTTTATTTCTGTACCTAATATCCAGGGTCTGGCCCCTGTGCAGATAGGCAAATACGCACAATAGGCCCAGCTGTGGCTGCAATTTAGATAAATCTTTTTCTTTTAACTTTAATTTGGAGTTGCTGTAATAAGCCAAAATGATACATAGCATGTTGCTGCATCCACCACCAGGAGGAACAGGGGAGGGAGGATGGAACCAGCTGCAAGAGGTGGATCCAGAAGGGGGGGCAGAGCCAACAGGGGTGGGGAGACTGAGCTGGCTGCAAGGAGGGAGAAACCAGAACCTCTGTGAATCTATGTAGCACTCCCTTTGGTAACGAGTACATCATCACCTCCAAACCTTCAGGGAGAGGACGTACTCACATCTAAGTTAACAAAGGGACACAAAGACTCTTCCAAGAGAAATCAAAGTAATTCTGGATATAACACTATGCAAGTACAGAAATAGCAGTGTCTTCCTTGCATTGTTGCAAGGCAATCCACTGTGCAAGAGGCAGTAACAAAACCTTATATAACATCTCAATATCTTTCCAGAACTCTCCGTGAACAAGCAATCCTGGCCATAGAGTTTTGCCGTTATGATTATGAACAGCAGGACAGATGACTCTTGGCTAAGTCAGTTGCTGGAGATAGCCTTCAGGGTCATTTCGAGATGGTGATGGTCAAATGAACAATTAAACCGCTGTTGCAGATTAATCGGATGTGCTCTTTCTTTCTCTCCTGCTTGAAATAGGGGAGTTCAGAAGTCACTAAGCATTCACTCTATATGCTGAGCCTAGCTCTGCTGCAGAGCCGAATATAACATTAACTCCCTGGTACATCATTTTTGAAAAAGAAAAAAGGAAGAAATATTTCTGTTTTAGTAAATGTGGGGAAGATAGTGCTTTTTCTCATGGCCCAGAAATAATGAATTACATTTAAATGAAGCTTTTATTAAAAATTACAGTCTATGCTACCACTGCAGAGTGGGCTGCTTAAGGTGCTACCTTACTTCAGCAGGGGTAGCTCTTTAAAAACTACTTGCAATTCTGCATTCCAACAAAGGATTCCAAAATACAGATTCTTAAAAGATACTGCTTTGTGCCTTCCTGCATCCTAAGGGTTCTGTAACAGGTGGCACCTGACAGAAAGGAATCCTGCCAGTAATCAAGCAATTTTGTAAACAAGCCAACTTCACAGATTCTGTTGGGTGACACATACATACATGGGATATTCTGCAGAATTACTGACATATCCAATTGCATTGTAGAACAATATCCAAAACAAAGTGTTCCTTGATTGTGAGGAATTTTGTGGATAAAATTTCTCAAGCCCACCACAGCAGACATCACTGTTGATTCAATTCATTCTTGGGATGCTATCAAAGCACAGTCTTGTCCTGTTGTATGGCTGACTTTGAGTTGATGTGTTGGGGAGGGAAAGAAGTGCTTCTGTGTGTGGGGAGGTGGAACCGAGTCAGAGGGAATTATGGGAAGCTGAGCCATAATGGACAAACTGCTTAAAAATGTGTAGCCCATTTAGAACTAACGTTTTCCCCTCTTTATTGATAGTATCAAGCCAGGATGGGTTGGTCAGGTGGGCCTGGGAGGTTATAAATGCCTCCTTGAGGGCAAGGCTTGGCCCTGTCATCTTGAAGGAGGAAGTTATGAAGCTGCTCCTGAAGGAAGAATCCGTGGACTTGAATGACTGTATTCCAGTTGCTAGTATCCTGTTTCTGAGCAAACTGGTCAAGCATTTGGTGGCTGTGCAGTTTCAGGCAGTCTTGGAAGAACTGGATTAGCTATACCCATTCCAATTTGGATTCAGTCCAGGGGAAAATGGCCTTGGTTGCTTTGACTATGTTCACTGGGACTGTGATCGGGGGGAGAGGGGGGCTGCATTCCTGCTGATTCTGCCAGGCCTTTAGGTAGCTTTTGATATCATCAGCCATGGTATCATTTTGGAAATGTTGGTTCAGTTGGAGACTAGGGGCACTTTGTTACAGTGGTTCTCCTTCTAGATGGCCAGTGGCTTCCACAACATGATGCTGAGGGTCTGTCGCATAACCCCCTGGCATTTATCCTGTGGCTCTCTGGCTGTTTAATATCTACATGAAACTGCTGGGAAGGATTTTTCATTGATCTGGAATGAGGAGTCATAACTATGCAGATGACACCCAGTTCTATTTCTTGGTAACAGAAGAATCTGGTGGGTTTGTGGAAGTCTTGAACTTGCAGGAGATAAGGGGATGGATGAGGGCCAGTAAAATAAAGCTCAGTCCAGACAAGACTGAGGTGCTCTTTGTCCTTGATAAAGCCACTTGTAGAGAGAAGGAATTAGCCTGTCCTGGAGGGAGATGCATTTCTCCTTGAAGAGCGAGTGTGTTAGGGTTGCCAGGTCTGATGATTGCGCTGGCAGGGGAGGGACTTTCTGGGAGTGGGGGCAGAGTGCCACAACATGCTGACATCATACAGAACTGATCACGTCAGCGACATCACACAGTGATGCTCTGGTTTATGAGCAAAACTCTGTGGTAAAATCACCCTCAAACCATGGAGTTTGGCCCCAAAACCATGCGACGTTGCAGATGTGATGATGTCACTTCTGCTTGATGTCAGCACATCGCCTTTGAGGAATGGGATTTCCCCTGCCGGCCAGCTGGATGGCGGCAGGCAGTAGCCTGAAAAACTGGGGGATTGCCCCATCCCCAGCTGGGGAATGGCATCCTTAGAGTGTGTAGCTTAGGGGAGCAGCCAGATCCTGGCTTATCAATGGAAGCTCAGGTCTCCTTAGTGAACTTTTGTAAACCTTGGCTGATATGCCAGCTGTGGCCATTCCTTGAAGAATGTCTTGGCCACAGTGATCCAAATGCTAATCATACCCAGATTAGGCTACTGTTATAATATTGCCTTCAAAGACTGCCTGGAAACTTCAGCTGGTCCACAATGCCACTGCCAGATTGTTATGGGGGACAGATATAAGAATCATATCACCCCTGTGCTGAAAGATCTGCTTTGGCTGCCTGTCTGTTACAGGCACAATTCAAGTACTGGTACTCACTTTTCAAGTTCTGAATGGCTTGGGACTAGGGTTCCTTCTGTCATACTATCCTTCCCGCCAACTAAGGTAATTATCACAAGCCCTACTAATGCTGCTAATGGTGAGGCATGTGACCAGGGTTTGCCAGGCAGTGCCTGGCAACTGGTGTGTGGGCTGTTGATAGGGATATGAGTTGAGGGGACTGCAACACTGGCTGTGGTGCTGCATCACTTCCAGTAAAAAAAAATGGCATTGACAAAGTGGTGGATATAGGAATCATTAGAAATTCTACCCACCCTGACCAGGGGCTTGGCAGCCCTGCCCATGACAGCTAGGATCAAGTCTTTCTCTGTAATGGCTCTCCGGCTGTGGAGAGGCTATGGCTCAGTAGTAGAACATCTTCACACAGAAGGTCCCAAGTTCAATTTCCAGCATCTCCAGTCAAAAGAATCAAGTAGCAGGTGATATGAAAGACCTCAGCCTGAGATCCTGGAGAGCCACGACCAGTTAGACAATATTGACCTTGATAGACCAATGGTGTCATGCTTACATGGCATGTATATTGTTGGGATTTTACTGATGGAATATTATTGATCATTATGAATTGTTTTAAACTAATAACACAATTGTTTTATTTGTTCTTATCTTCCTTGTGCAAGATTTCTTGAAGAGGCAGACCAGAAATATTCTAACTTAAGCAATATGTTCTGTAGAGCTGCCATGATCTGAATCAAATTACAAGCCTTTAAAATCAAGAGATACGAAGAAACCCATTTTAAGGCTCAGATGGGAGAAATCCAGTTTTATTTGCTGGAGGTAACAGATTTCCCCACTCTGCAATATACCTTAAGATCTATTTTAACTGTATTATAAATGTATTATAAGGATGATAACAGTTAATGAAGAGTGAATGTTTGGAGGACAGGGCATCTGCCTCCTGGTGGTGGGAGGAAGAAGCTGTGTTGTGGCTCTAAGATGGCTACTGGAGTCGTTGCACTTAGGAGGATTGCCAACTCTGGGTAGGGTTGTCATGGGCAGGGGATTCCCCAGTTTTATGGGCTCCTGCTCACCACCAGCCAGCTGGCCAGCAGGAGTAATTTCCCCCCAGCAATGTTGCTGGAAATAAACGCAATATGCCTACATCACCAGTGGCAGATTAACCATTAAGCAGACTAAGCATGTGCTTAGGGCACCAGGGCCAAAGGGGGCACCACAAAATTGGGTGAAAAGAAAAGAAAAACACGAATGAAGATTTGTAAAAACAAAATTGATAAAACTAGTGCAAATTGATCATAGTGCATTTTTGTACTGCTGCAGCCTGCATTATATATCTGGTCAGACAGGTCAACAACTAAAATGAACTGGGTCAGTGTGGAAAGGAGGGAGGCACCAAGATTGGTCAGTGCTTAGGGCACCAGTGAGCCTTAATCTGCCCCTGTATATCAGAAGTGACATAGGCACATTGGTGACGTGGAGGGGGGTGGCACTCTGGTTTTTGGGAAAAACTTGATGGTTTAAGGCTGATTTTACCATAGAATTTTGCCCCAAAACCAGAGCGTCACCCCCAATGTGCCTACATCACTTCTGGATGATGTAGGCACGTCACACAACAATGCTTCCAGCTCCCGGAATATCCCCCCACCCCCCTGCTGGTGTTTCCCATGGACCTGGCGATCCCAACTCTGGGTTGGGAAATTCCTGGAGATTTCAGGGTAGAGTCTTGGGAGGATGCGGCTGGAGTTAGGGAGGACCTCAACGGGATATAACGCCATAGACTCCACCTCCAAAGCAGCCATTTTCCTCGGATGAACTGATCGTTGTAGGTCAGTTGTAATTCCAGGCAATCTCCAGGACTCACCTGGAGGTTGGCAACCCTACAGTGACAGGATCTCTAGGCCCGAGTTGTATAATCTCTCCTTATAATAATTATCTTTTAGTTTCGCAAGATTCCATGCGCTCCCATTAGCTGTAAAATGCCCTCACTCAGCCATTGGCTCATCAGCCGCCACTCAAAAGTACTCGCGTGCCATTGGTCGGGTGCTGGGTCTGCTCCTCTTCCCCACCCACTCCCCCTGGCAGACAGCTCTCTCTCCTGAGGAAGACAGTTCTCTTAACTCCTGTGAGGGACTGTCCCCTCAGTGGCTCTTGGTAGGCAACCTCCCCCGCCCATAACCCCCTCCCCAGTGGCCACTTTCCTGTCAGAATAAATAGAAAAAAGGCTTTTTCTCCTGCTTAGCTTCAGCATGGCTGGCTGGCTAACGAGGTGGGCCAGCAACCATCAAACCATTTTCTTCAACTCCCTGCTGTGCAGCTAACTTTCCCCTAGGCTTGCCAATCTCCAGGTGGGACCTGGAGATCTCACACTGTTACAATTGACCTCCAGATGACAGAGATCAGTTCCCCGTGAGAAAATGGTTGCTTTGGAGGGTAGACTCTATGGCATTATACCCTGCTGAGTCCTTACACACACACCCCAAATGCTGCCCTCCACAGAATCCACCCCCCAAATCTCCAGGTATTTCCCTAATCAGAGTTGGCACCTGTACTTTCTCCTTTGTCAGTAAAAGGCCCTTTCCACACCTATGTTGGCCTTTGGGAGAAAACTCATTGGGCCCAGTCCTGATCAGGTTGCCAACTCCAGGTGGGCAATTCCTGGAGATTTGATGGATGGAGCCTGGAGAGGGTGAGATTTGAAGAGGGGTGGCACCTCAGACATGTATGATGCCATAGACTCCACCCTCCAATCCAGCCATTCCCTGATGGGGAACCATTGTTGCCAATCTCCAGGTGGGGGCTGGAGATCACTCAAAATTACAACTGCTCTCTAGGAGGGAGGGGGAGGAGATGGAAAACTAAAGGTAGGTTGATGGTTGGCTGGGAGGGAGCTAGGGTTATCAACTCCAGGTTGGGAAATTCCTGGAGATTTGAGGGGTCGAACCTGGAGAGGGTGAGTGTTGAGGAGGGGTGGGACCTCAGACAGGTACAATGCCATAGACTCCACCCTCCAAACCAGCCATTCCCTCCTGGGGAACCACTGTTACCAATCTTGGGGGTGGGCTGGAGATCACTCAAAATTACTACTGCTCTTCAGGTAGGAAAGATCAGTTCCTCTGGAGAAAATGGTGGACTCTGTCATTATACCCTGCTGAGATTGCCATAGCAAATTGTCACTGAATGCCCAAAGCCAGGGCACTCTCCCAGAGCCTCTTTCTAGAGTCCGTTGTATTTATTTCCACAACAGGCCTTATTCCTAGTATGTAAATAAACCTGTTGAGTTCCTTTATAAGTGACTGGGGTTAATTCTTCAGGGGAACCTGGCAGATCTTTTCTAAGTTTCCGTTATAATATACAAAAGTGGTGGAGGGAGATTCAACCTCTGAGAAGAAATAAAAATTTATGTATTTTGGATTTCTCAGGCTCAAGTGATCTTTGCTTCCCCCTCCCCCCACATATACACCATCCCTTATCCTGTTAATGCATCTATTTATACTGCTGCCAGTAAATCCTGACAGCAAGATAAGCGGCTATGAATACTGGGATTTCCTTATGGGACTCTGGCAACTGTTTGCTTGGCAATCTGAACATTTGTCATCCCCTGACCCCCCTCCCCCACCCATCAGTGCAGTCATCTCAGTAAAATGGGATAGGGCATTTCCTGTGTAACTCAGTTGATTAACTGAAGTTCAGGGAAAGAAAATTAAGAGGCAGAGAGGTTGCTCTTGGCAGTCTCCCTTCTGCCAGGCATCTGCATGCTGTTCTCTGTGTATCCTTATTATTTACCTTCTGTATTTTCTAGTTGCAGTGAGTTCTGCCTCCCTGCCTGTGATTGCTGTCAGGCAAAGGAAGCATTAGTAATAACAATCAGTATAATTCCAATTTTAGATAAAATTGTAAGTATGTATTACTTTGTATCTAAATGAGGACTCAACTCTGTATAGAAGATGGCTATATCTATTAGCTGCCTTGGTGGCCCTTGTGAGGGCAGAAAGGCGGGATGGAAATTTTGTAATAAATAAAATACATGCCATTTCCTCATTTGGAACACATGAATTTCCTTTGGAATGCCAGCCTGTGGTGTGGTGTTACATGAGCAATCCTCAGGCTGCAAGCTCCCTTCTCATAAATACCTTAAGTTCCTTATACTGAGTCAGATGATTGGTCTATCAAGATCAATATTGTCTACTCTGGTTGGCAGTGGCTCTCCAGGGTCTCAGAATTCTTTCACATTACCTGCTACTTATCACTTGTTAACAGGAGATGCTGGGGATTAAGCATGGGACCTTCTGCATAGAAAGCAGACGCTCTACTGCTGACCCATGGCCCCTGTTCCCATCCTATGTCTAGGGGGGGGGTGGCGGCGTGTCAGTAATCGAAAGTCCACTATCTGAACTGGCAATCCTGTCCTCTAAAGCAGACTTGGAAAATGTGGGTTCCGTTTCCGGTCTGGAGAGAAAGCACAAAGAACAGTTTGCCAGATCAGGTGTAAATGCAAATTGTGATGTGTCCTGAAACAAGAAGCGAGGGAAAGAACACTGTATATAAGTGGATGAAGGGAGGGGGAGAGTTCATGACCCCTGGGCTCATCCACATAATGCCAGGCTATGATTTGTGCTACATCATGCGAATAATAAAATTTCTGAGGTGATTTCAGTTTATGCTGCTGTTGGCCCAAATGAAGCCGGGGGGAGGATTTCATTGCACGGTTATTTCTGAAGCATGCACAAAGAGTATTCCCAGACTATATATGTATATGTATGGGTATGTGTGTGTATATACACACAGACACACACACACACCACTAAAATAAGAATAAGCAAGCTCCTGAGTTTAAATTTAGAGGTCAGTTAAAAAAGAGGAGTTGATCTGTATAGCAACACTAACGACGAGTTGTTAAAGACAAACTTATTGTAGTTTCAGAGGGCAGCCATCTTGGGCTGCAGTAGAACAGCTAGATTCAAGTCCAGCAGCACCTTAAAGACCAACAAGATATTTGGGGTATGAACTTTAAAGAGTCAAAGCTCCCTTCATCAGATACAAGTAGGATTGGAGATCCCTGAGACCTTATTAGGGTTTCCAGATCTGTTGGACCTGTGGGCTGGGGATGGAGGGAGCATTCTGGTAGTGGGAAATGATGTATCTGGAAATAAATGTGACATGCCTGCGTCACCCGGAAGTAACATAAGCACACCGGTGACGATGGGGGCTATGCTCTGGTTTTTGGGCAAAGGTCTATGGTAAAATTGGTTTCAATTTTCAACCCCACCATGTCACTGATGTGCCTACGTCAATTCCAGGTGACATAGGCACATCACATTTACTTCCTGCTTCTTCCCTCCCTGCTTCCAGTAAGTTGTGTTTATTTCCAGCTTGGGGGGGGGTCTGGCATCCCTTCCCCACTACTTCCTGGTAGCCCTGAAGCAGGGGAGGAGCGCCAAACTGAGGGATCCCCCTCCCCCAACTGGGGACTGGCAACCCTAGCCCAGTCAGAATGTGGGAGGGATGTTGGAAAGAAGGGAGACAGGATGCAGAGGTACATTGGGAACTGTAATCAGCTTGGTTAGAGCAGGGGAGAAATGCTTAGGGACATTGCTGTAATGTATGGTATCGTATTGTTGTATTACAAGGCTTCATGTGATTTAAGTGCAATGGGAGTGAATTACACTGGGCTTTTGTGTTATGGTACTGAATACTGGTACCTTTGTCCACACGCTTTCCCAAGTCTGGCTCCTTGTGTGCCAGCCCACCCCATTCAGCCAGAGAAAGAGAGACTGGGCCCTCAGGAACAGCCTAGTGGGAATCTGCAGAGGAAGGGGGGAACTGGTGGCAATTGGAGTAATCTTTTGTATAAGTACTGGCACCTCTCTTTTTAAACAACAAAAAACAAACAATGGAGTTACATCCATAGCTGGTGAACAGTTAGCATTAAAAAAAAGTCACTGAGTGAAGAACAAGCAAATGATGAGGACAATTTATATTCGGTGTGCAAAGAAATGCACAACTGAGCAATGCGTGTCATTTAGAAGAGGTGCATAACTCAAACAGTTATACGGGCCACAATGGATCTTAAGTGGGCAGTGCCATGACAGTACCTGGCTCCCTTATGGCTCAGGTAACTATTTGAATTGCAGGAGTTTTTTCAACCCCGCTCCTGTGGGAATTTTCTCTGCTGCATGCTTCCCTGGGGGCTTGGGACTGAAACTCAAGCCTCTTCTGTGCCAGATAGGGATGGTTAGATCACAACCTGTAAGCTGCTCTCTGGGCTGAGAGAAGATGTTTTGATCCCCACCCACCCATTGGGAGATTTCTCTACTGCCTTTCAGGGGCTTGTGACAGGGGGAAAGTCTCCTTTACTTACTTAAATGGTATAAAAAGGACATAACAGAGCCCCCTCCCTTTTTCTCAGAAAAAAGGTGGGATGCAGAAGGGAAAAGGGGGTGGGGAGGGGAAAATATAAATCCATCAGGTTTGTCAAATAATATGAGTTGTTATATACAACAAGTAAAATGAGATATATTAACAAATATATTACATATTTCAAATATAGAAGCAGACATTAAAACATCAATATTACAGACTTCTGGGATAGATTCTCTTTTTAAAGAATAAATAAGAACTTTCCTAAAGTTAGCGATAATCTGTAAACAATAAAAGAAATTGCATCTTTAACAACTGAATAAACTTCTATGCTAAAATTGAATCGCTGTAAAATTCTTAATATTGTCTTAATTGTTTATCTAAATCTAAATTATATTCTTACTAATTATTTAATTACTAGTGGAATACAGAATCAAGTATTGGAACTATAATCAATACTTTCATCACCTTTAATAGGATACTCAGGTTATTTCAGAAGTTGAAGAAAAATTAATTAGTCCCATAGTATGAGTAATAAGCTTGCCATTTCTGTAGAAATTCTTTCAGTGGTCTTTTGTTTTTATAATTGGTTAGTTTTGCCAATGTTGCATACTCAGCTAGTTTTTCTTTTCAGATCTCTATTGTAGGACAGTCTTCTGTCTTCCATTTCATTGCAAATATTACTCTGGCTGCTGTCAACATATATCTAAGTAGGTCTTGTGAGGTTCTGTCTATGTGGTAAGATTCCCAGTAACATAATCTCTGTTTTCATTGGGCATTTGGTTTTTAGAATATTTTGAATTTCTTCATGTATAGTTACAGTATTTTGTTAACCATTTATAGACATTCAAACTCATGCATCTGGTATGTTTTCCCAGTAATAATATTTTGCCAAATAGTCCTTCAGCAGTTTGGATATGTATCTAGGAATGTATCTGGTCCCCTTTCAATACGACTGACTAGCAAAGAGAGTACTAAAATGCTTTTGTGGAACACTGGTTCTGACTCCTCCCCCAAAGAAGAGTCAGAATGCTGACTCTCTGTTGAGAACAAAGTTTGAGTCCAGTGGCACCTTTAAGATGAACAAAGTTTTATTCATTGTTGGCCTTAAAGGTACTACTGGACTTTGTTCTACTGCTCCAGACCAACACAACTACCCAAAGGAATCTGTCTCTGTTGAGAATCAGCCTTTGGGCCTCCAAAAATGATTCATAGGGCTGCCATCCTCCAGATGTGACCTGGAGATTTCTTGGACTTATAACTGATCTTCTGACTACAGAAATCAGTTCCGCTAGAGAAAATATACAGGTTTCTGTTTACTTTCAGTTCGTTCTCAACATTGTTGTAGCAGAAGTGCTTTGTAATTAAAGACAGACATTGTCTAAATTATATTCGCTTGTTTCATCAGTGCCCTTATGCCTCAGTGGTCCAGTTATTGGATTGGGGGAATCACATTTTTCTTTGTGTTTGAAAAGTCAGAAATCAGCAACACAAATGCAGCATGGAATAAAATGTTTCCAGATGATGTGGGTTTTAAATCTTCACTTGAACATGCCACTTGGGATGTTTTTTCCTCTTCTTTCTTTCCCAGCTCTTTCATGCTTCTTCTCCTCTTTCCCTTGTCCAGACCTGGAGTGCATCTTCTCTACAATACCTTCCAAGGCACTGTGGTTAGAGCTTGGGTTGAAACCTTACACATACAAGGCAGGAGACGCTGTTTCTGGCAGGTCACGTGGAAGACCTCAGCATCTTTTGGCAAGAGATGGAATCCAGTGGAAAAGTTTACCGAAGGTGTATAGTTAAAAGGGAGGGGGAATTGCCTTGCCCCTTGATTTTCTAGCAACTGGTCCAAAGGCAATAAAATCAGCTCAATTAAACTTGATCTGCACATCATCTTTGGAGGTCTTACTTCTGTGCATTTAATAGTGGGTGAAGGGCTAGTCTATGATACATTGATCAAGAGGAGCTATCCATTTTCACATGACATACAGATTTGTCTAGAAAAGTTAGATGTGCATGTGGTGTGTTGAGCTGGTAGCTTGTAATTACAGGAATCCACCTCAAGAATTCTGTGATGATTTTACACTATCTTTTTAACCTGTATTGTTCTGAACATTTAGGTTATGTTCATGAGAACAAATTTTTTGGTATTTTCTGCCACCGAGGTCTGATTCCAAAGCATCTGAGAGAACAAAGTCTTTCTAGCTGTCTGAGTCTATGGCAGTTCTTACTGCCTTTTACCACTTTCTTTATTGATCTTGGCAATGACTTATGAATGAATTGGAGTATCTGAGGATAGACAGTTTAACACTATCTATGAACTCAGCCAGTTTAAAATAGTTTCACTGATACTGACATGTCAAACATTGGGTGAGTTCAGACTCGCTTTGCCCCGCTATAGCCACGTTTCAGCAATGTTTTAAAAGCGGATTAAAGGGGGCATTCACACAGGCACGTCTGCCTGGCGTTCCCCACCCGTAGGCAACCCGTGCTGTTCCGCTTCACTCCCACATTTAATAGATATCTCATAAAAGTGGTAGCAAATCCCCGAAGAGTGCCTTTATGCCGTGTTTGTCCGCTTCCCCACGGTGTGAACGCTACGCGGAAAAGCCGGGAGCAAACCGCGTTGCGCATAAGGGAGCAGCGATCAGATTGGCTGTGCTCTGCTCTACTGCCCAATGCGGTGCCAGACTGCCAGTGCAGTGGGATCCTCCCCAAATTGGCGGGATGCCTATGTGTGTATGGGTGCATGAGTGCTCATGCACCCATACACACATAGGCATCCCGCTGATTTACCAGGGAAAAGCCATTTACAACCGCGCCTCCTCCCAGGCCATATGCCAGCAGTCTGAACGCTCCCGCGCGCCTCCTCCTCATATGCTCCTGCATCAGTCCGAGCTATGTGACCAGGAAACCTCGGAACAGTTTGTTCCGGGGCTTTTTTGCCACGACTGACTCCCGCTGCAAATTGCCAGTCTGTCCTCAGCCATTGTGAAGCTGAATAAATACATGGGGGGGGGGGATCTTAGCATTTTGAAGTCTTTTAAAAACATCCAGGCTAAAGATTTCTCCACAGAGAAAGCATAGCTGCAGGATTTGGTTGAAAAGTTCAGAATTCCATTGAAAAGGATTCAGTTGAAAAGTTCAAACAATACAGAGCATCCAGAGGTTGAGAAAATTCGGAGGTTGAGAAAATTTTGTTACAATGAAGTATCTCCATCTCACACTGATCCTGATGGGATACTGACCCAGCGGCTGGTTTTAGATAACTGTTATTCAAAGAGAAACCTGCTTTCAACTATCAACGACATTCACTGGCAGAAATTTCTGTTGCTCTTTCTAAATCTTACAGAGACTGATAATTATGCATAATGTACATTGAAGAAAAGGACAGCTTATTTAAAAATCAGTCATTTAATCTGATTAAAGCTTTGAAATGAAAAAGCGAATTCTGTAACAACAATAGTAGCTACATTATCATGTTTATTCAAAGGAGGGGGGAAATGTGGAAATGAGATTCCCTAAGATGTACCTATGGTTTTCTGCAGTATTAGTAGCTGACAGCAATAACTCATTACACACATTGTATATTTACATCTCTGGTGGATATTACAGATAAATCAGAAGCGCGTACCTTTGATTCACTAGCTTTGGCAATGTAATAAAAAAAATTAGGGGCAAAGGACTGTATGGGCCATTTTATAAACCATATATCAGCCACATATCTCAAAGTTCTGTAGTGAAGCCCAGAGCGTGATTTATTATATTAATTACAGTCTTGTGGATTCATGCTGCTAAGCCTGAAATTACAATCAGATTCTAAAGTTGATTTAAGAATATTCTTTGGCTAGGACTACAGCATAGCTTATTATGATTAATGTAATAAAATATTTATTGCATATTCCATTGCACTCCTTTTTCGTTTCCTTGCCTAGTGCCCTACTTAAAGGGTCTGGTTCCAGAGCTGAGATAGAGAGGAAGGTGGCAGCCACTGTGCCTGCCTCTGCTCACAGATAAAGCGAAAAAGTTGGGGAGGGTCTAATTGTAACATCCAGAGGAGCATCCAGGTGTGAGGCACTGGAACTACCCCATTTTGATCTGTTTACCATCTACCACCACCCTTTCCCCAGCTCAGTTTCAATAGCAGAAATGAGCAGGCCAGAAAGAAAAGTGCCAAGGGCAACAGTGGCAGAAAGGATTCCATTCTTGTGAATTGTATGATGATAAAATTAGACCCTCATTCCTACTTTATAGCCAGATCTCAGACGCTAAGCAGGGCTGACCCTGGCTAATATTTGGATGGGAGACCTCCAAGGAATATAGGGTTGCCAGGTCCTTCTGACATGCAGGGGTCCCCCGGTTTCTGGCTCTTACCCTTGGCACCAGCCAGCTAGCCAGCAGGGGAGAGTTACCACCCCAAACAAAACGTGTCTACATAACCCAGAAGTGATGTAGACATGTTGGTGATGTTCGGGGGCGTTGCACTGGCTTTTGAGCAAAACTCTATGGTAGAATTAGCTTCATACCATAGAGGTTTGCCCAAACTAGAGTGTCACCATCTCCATCACCGACATGCCTACATTACTTGGAGATGACATAGGCATGGTGTGCTTCTTCCCTCCCCTCTCCCAGAGTATCCCAGTAAGTCCCCCACCAACTTGTCATTCAAACCTGGCAAACCTAAAGGAATACCAGGGCTGTGACACAGAGGCAAGCAATGGCAAACCACCTTTGTATGTCTCTTGCCTTGAAAAACCCTGTACAATCACCATAAATCAGCTGTGACTTAATGATACACACACAAAAATACCTACTTTGTATACAAACAAGATAGATATGAGAACAAAGGAATATGGTTGACTTCTGGTTGCCAATAAGTCATCTGATTTAGATTTAGAATGTTTAACAGTGCTTTTCTCACTCTGTTTAGGATTGATCTGTTCTTCTATGTAGGAGAAAGCCAGTGTGGTGTAGTGGTTAAGAGTAGTGGACTCTAATCTGGAGAATTGGGTTTGATTCCCTACTTCTCCACATGAAGCCTGCTCGGTGACCTTGGGTCTGTCACAGTTCTCTCAGAACTCTCTCAGCCCCACCTGCCTCACAAATTACCTGTTGTGGGCAGAGAAAGGGAAAGGCAATTGTAAAATGCTTTGAAACTCTTTAGAATACAGAAAAGAGGGGTATAAAAACCAACTCTCCTTCTTCCTCCTCCTCCTCCTCCTCCTTCTCATTGGAGAATACCCAGAATCTTCTCCTATGATGTGTGGTCTCCTTACCCTACTAAGTGGTATGGCCACAACTGTCCCCTCTCCTCTGATGTCCCGTGCACATTACCCTTCTCCCTCATTTTCACATGCATCTGACTACTGACAGACTTGGTTAAAAAGGTAAGGGTTCCCTTGCTCGAAAGCCAGTCGAATTCGACTCTAGGGTTGCAGCGCTCATCTCCGTTTCAAAGCCAAAGAGCCAGCGCTGTCTGAAGACGTTTCCGTGGTCATGTGGCCGGGATGACAAAACACCAAGGCGTACAGAACGCTGTTACCTTCCCACTGAAGTGGTACCTGTTTACCTACTTGCAATTTCTTGCTTTTGAACTGCTAGGTTGGCAAGAGCTGGAACTAGAGATGGGAGCTCACTCCGTCATGCGGCACTCTCAGATCCCAAACTGCTGAACTACTGACCTTCCATAACCTGCAGTTCAGCGTTTTAACCACTTGAGCCACCGCAGCTCCACAACAGACTTGGTTAAGGGAGTGCTAATTCTGATGAAGGTTGCTTCTAAACTCAGAGCCTTTCACACAGCTCATTCCTGACCCCTAAGCTGTGGTTGGGCCCTTTATCTACATAGCTCAAAGAAATCTGTTTGTTTTTGCCAGAGGAGCTGGTGAGTTTATACGGTGGATCTTTTTATGCATAAAAGCTATTATGGCCTCATGGTAGACACAGCAATACTATTTTTACCAGGCAATGTAAACAAGCCACAGCACAAACACACATGATGGTGTGACTCTCTTTTGTTGTGACAAGCCCGTCTATTAAAATGTGATGAGCGTTTAGTGTGTTTCAAGCTGTGCCATTTAGGATGTCTAGACAGGGACATTTTTTAGAATGGTACTCTTGTCATTCAAGATGCTGATATTTTGAGAAGTTTTAAAATAATTGCTGGGTGGATGTGAAATATTCTGGAGTATGGGCATTCTGAACACATGGAATTCACTGCCACAGGAGGTGGCGGCGGCTATAAGCATGGACAGCTTCAAGAAGGAATTAGATAAGCATATGGAGTAGAGGTCCATCGGTGGTTATTAGCCACAGGGTATAGATAGGGACTCTGGGGCAAGTGATGCTCTGTATTCTTGGTGCTTGGTGCTTGGGGGAGGGCAACACTGGGAGGGCTTCTAGTATCCTGGCCCCACTGGTGGACCTCCTGATGGCACCTGGTATTTTTGGCCACTGTGTGACACAGAGTGTTGGACTGGATGGGCATTTGACCTGATCCAGCATTGGCTTCTTTTATGTTCTTATGATGCTTGAATATTCACTGGTGAATAATAGGGTGAATTTTGTATTGGCATCCACAAATAATATCAGCATTTTCTTCTTTTTAAAAAAATATTGTGAATGCTTCTTAAAAAAGCTATGACAGTAATAACCACACTGTAGCCCACCATGTGTTGTTATTGACTATTGTCAAGATTTTTCAACACACCTAAAATGATCTCAAGTCACTGTACTGTATAAATGTATCATCTGAATCAGCCAGGTGGGCGTGTTTTTTAGCCATGGGACAACTGGTGTAGCACCCCTGGGCCTGCACAGGGAGGGGGACTGCATCAGAGGGTCCCTGACTGTCCAGCTGCTGTAGCACCACCACTGCCAGACTCTCTGCTATCTATGGAGTTGTGTCAGGCAGCAGCAGCTGGGGGGACATCAGTTGTATGGTGGTATGGGGGGGCTCTGACCTCTGTATAGCTGATTGCTGCAGCCAGTGATCGGGGGCAGACTGGAAGGCAAAAACAGCCCTGGAAAAAGCCCCTGCCTTGGTCCCACACCCCATAAAAGGGGGGAAGGGGAAGAGAAGGCTCCCATGGAGTTGTGGGTTCCCACTAATGACAGTGGATGTTCATGTTCACGCCATCTGGGACTCCACCTACTTTTTCATGGCAGCTCCTTCCAGCCTCACATGGGGCGAGAGCTGGCCTTTGCTTGGGGCCAGGGTGGCTCTGGTAGAGGGGCTGACAGTGATTCCAGGTCCCCAGAATCATTAATAGCCATCTGAATCTAATTTTTGAAGGCTTAAAACTCAATCTGTGGTACAAAGATCATAGTACCAGAAAGTGCATTTCATTATGAGCAGTGCTATGTTTCAAGGATCATAGCACTAAGTTACTTCCTGCTGAACAATGTCTAGGGAAAGAGAATAGTTGAAGAGTGGAAAACCATCACTTAAACAAAGTAGAACTGCAGTTCAGTCGTAAGCAGAGTTACACCCTTTTCAGTCTATTGACTAGTGAACTTTGACTGGTATAACTCTGTTTAGGATGGCCCTGTTAACCACATAAGATTATCACTGGATTGCAGTAACAGTCCCAGAATATGCAGTGCAAAAGTGGAAAATCTTAAAAGTTTGAGGGTAGGCCTGAGAGCAGGGCTATTTTTGGGCAGGAACAGAGTTCTGGCTGGCTTCCGAGTTGGCCACACCTAAAGCCTCTCCCCCCTCAGGTTCCCCAGGCACCTCACAAGCCACAGGGCGCCTGGGGAAGCCAATCCAATCCAGGGAGAGAAGGCAGTTTAAACTGCCCCCCCCTCGGGTTCCCCAGGTGCCCTGCGGCGGCTGATCCAGAAACTGCCTTCCTTCCTTTGGGTTACACATGCACCCCGCAAGCCATGGGGCACCTGTGGAAGCCGATCCTGGGAGGGAGCTGCACTTTCAGGTGTGGCCTGATATGCTAATGAGTTTCTGCTGTTGGGTGTGGCCTATTATGCTAATGAGTTCCTGCTGGGCTTTTTCTACAAAAAAAGCCCTGCCTGAGAGTATGGTGTGGAGACACTGATCTAGAAAAGTGAATAGAAAAATATCTATGATGGTCAGGGGAGGCTGTATTGGTGGTGTGGTTGAAATCGGAGGGATCTGGCTAGAAGGCTGAGACCAGCCGTACATGCAAATTACACTTATTAGTGCCCTGAATCAGCACTGGGGAAAAAAATATGGGTGGTTTTCCCTTGCCTTTAAAAGTATGTAAAGAAACTAATTTGAGAGAACCTGCTTTGTACAAGTTTCAAACAGATCTGGAATCATAGCATTTCTTTGAGGGAGGAAGTGGTACTGTATAATAATAGAGCATCTGTTGTTTGCTCAAAATAGGACAATAAATCTACTAAAGTCATTTATTGTACAGTCCTGAGCAGAGTTACACCCTTCTGAATCCATTGAAGTCAATGGACTGAGAAGGGTGTAACTCTGCTTAGGGTAACACTGTTAAGTCACAGCCCTTCATAATAATTTGTTTGCGTGGGCTAAGCTTATTTTAGTAAACATTTAGTCCTTGTCACATTGATCAACTTTAAATATGACGCTTGTCAAAATTGTTGACATGCAAATTGCATGCCTGTCAACATTTTACAATGAACTTGAGGTTAACTTGCAGCTAAAGAAGGAAAGGGTATCTCCACAATGATTTTTGAGTCTTCTTGGTATTCTGTAGACTGTATTCTCCTTCTATCAGTCACTCTTGAGTGAGGGAAATCGTAGTTCTTGAAAGGTCTGAGTGGTTCCTCCAGTTTTATAACTCTGTCTTCATAGGCAGCACATGTGTTCCATACCAAATGAATAATTCCTCAGAGGTAGGCCAAGGAAGGTACCTTGCTCAGTACTATCAACTGCTTCTTTGCCTCCCTAATGGTCAGAATAGAGCCTATTGTATTTCGGAAAGGATACATCTCATCTCCTACCTCCCTCAGCATGAAGCTGTTCCAAGTTCATAGCAATTTTTATTCCCCTGTGCCAACAGAAAGTTCCTTGGCCCAAGTTCAGGGACAGTAGTTGCCTAGCGCATCTGGCTTTAAGGGGCACCAAATCAGATAGAAGTGAATTCACTGAAAAGTAAAAATAAGTTAAAATGTTATCTTTTTTTATATTATTCATTTCAAATGCCAAGTAAATGAAGTTCAAAGTACATTCTAAGCCTCTACATTTTCTGCATATTGAATATGGGATTGGGCATCAAATCCATCAGTTCGCCCAAGGTGCCAACCCCCCCTGGGTCAGCACTGCTCAAGCTATTCCAGCTGCCTTCCCACATTTTTCTAGCTTCCAGAGTGCACAGGCATGTTGATTTCTTCATTGTAAAGAATGGTGATAGTGAAGGGTCTCTCTACAGTACACAATTACTTTTTTGTGTGCACCAAACAGACATTCCTTGCATGTAATCCACACTTAAGGAAACACTTCTACTGCAGGAGAGTTCACTGGCTCAAAACCAACATACAATATTTTTGAGCTGGGTTTTGTATCAATTATTTTTGTGATTATTTACAATGTGGTTGTTTCAGAGTCCCAGGCTATAGTAGGATATCACCCATGATGCAGTTCACAGGCATTATCTATCTGACTACTTCATGTCTGGTAGCTGAGTATGTGAAATGCTTTCAAGACCCTGTAACTCCCCTTCAGCCTATACCCACATTGTTGCCAAACCTTTTGTGAATCTCCAATTTGACTTGTTGCTTTGGAGGCTGTGTACATATTCCCCCTCTCATACGCTGACGTGCACATCTATCCATGTTACCATATTTACCTGAAAGGAAGACTGTTTTTCCCTACATGTGCCACAGGTGATATAGTGGTTAGAGCACTGGATTAGGATCTGGGAGACCCAGGTTTAAACCCCCAATCTGCCATGACGTTTACTAGGTGGCCTCGAGCCAGTCACATACTCTCAGCCTAAAACTTCCCCACAGGACTGTTGTGCAGATAAAATGGAAGAGAGGAGAATGATGTAAGGCTTACTGTGGAGAAAGGTGGAGTAGAAACGAAGGAAATAAAGGAAATAAATAAAACCAAGGAAAAGGCAGGGGCATCATAAATTTGCATACAATCATGTACAGTAATAAAAAAATATTTTGAGTATAACCTTTCTTAGGGGTATCATCTTTTATTCCAGGTTGTCTTCCTTTTGTATACATACTTGAAGCAGCTGCATGGCACTTCTTGTGAGGGAGAAACACTGTACCATTGGTGTTGGATTTTGGTTTCCATAGGCCCATAGCCAGGATTATTTAAATAACGGGGACTTCAAAAAAGTCAGGGGGCACTTAAATTCGTGGCCTCCCCCCTTTTCCCTCACAACAGTTAAAGGGACCCTTTAAGCATTTTGAGGGAGACGCAGGGGATTTACGCTTCACGGCCTGGAGTGCAGGTGCAGGGGCCTCCCCCCACTTCTTACCAAAACTTGTGGGCCTTGGGAGGAAGTTGGGGGGCTGGGCCCCAGAAGGCCCCACTGTAGCTATGGGCCTGGGTTTGCATAGTAATAAGCACAGGTAAAACATGTTGGCTAAAATGAGCACACTTTTTGTGTGTTTGTGTGGAAAGCTACTTTGTCTGAATAGGACCAAATAAAAGCCACTGAGAGATGAAAATATGTTCAAATGAACAGGAGGCATGAGGTGTGCCCACGTATGTGTAACAGTCACAAGTCTTAGCAACATCACACCTTCATTTAAGTGGAGATTCCAGGAGGTGTATGTAACTTGTACGACTTGGTTTCTTATCTTTTGGATGCCCCATCTTTCAAGAGACTAAAAAAATTTAAGTTACTGAAATTAACTGTTCAAAATAGAAAAGAAATCTAAACTATGGAGAAGTTATTACAATGGCGGTCCATTATACCATGATGTTTCAGTTTTCGTCTTCTGCCATTGCTTTACACATACAAGAAAATACAGCACACATCGAAAGCACAGGATTGATTTTGTAGCCCTGTGATTGGTCTGAGGACATCTGATTAACCTAAATAGGAGTGGATTTGATCAGTGCCTGTATGGGAGATGATGAAAAATCCTATGACTGATTGTTTGATTGATAGATAGATAGATAGATAGATAGATAGATAGATAGATAGATAGATAGATACCTTTACGGTGGAACCTAATTTGTTTACGGAATGTAAAGCATACTTTATTCTAACAGATGAAAACGTCACTCAACAGACCATTAATCTTATGATAGCTTTGTGGCTTCTTCATATATCTCTTTAAAATGATGGATTGTATATTTTGATCACTTGTCACAAACTGCATTACACAGTAGTGACCTTAAAATCCTTTCTATAGTAACTACTAATATGTATTATACCAAAACAGACTGTTCATTTAGTAGGTTGAAAAGTGCGCTTTATTAAAAGATTTTTGGTGTATTAAATGTGGCTTTAGTTCTTTCTTTTTAAAAAATGGGAACCAGTACAGCCTCTGGTTTCACAAATGAAATGGTTCAGAATGGTTTTGCATTTTCAAATCGGGCCTCTGCATATAACACTGGGTTCAATATAAAGTTTCCTATTTTCTAGCTTGTTCTAAAATCTCTGAATTTCCCCCTTACAAATCTTCATGCACTAAAATATGTGCCAGTGACTTGAAGAACAGATATTGTTCCCCCCCATATCCTTAATAACATCATTTGTGAAACAGAACTTGGCTTTTCAGGCATGACAGGTATGTAATGAATAATACCTTTGTGATCTTTGTGAAAAAAAAATAATTTTTCTTTTGTTTTTAAGGATAATTTAATTTGAGAAAAGGCACATACCGCAAACTCATTTCCTCCCTTCTCTTCTTTTGCCTGTCCCAGATCAAGATGAGAGAGCAGCAGAACTGAGCAGAGAGCAGAATGAGAAAACGATCCGCAGCACCCAAACTGCTCTCCGTAACTTCAGAGAATTCCTTATCTCTAAATATCCCTCAGAAACCCGGGAGATCTACGTCATTCCTTGCAAAGAACTGGATGCGTACCTGGCTTCATTCTTTGTTGATGCCCGCCAGAAGGATGGTTCGGAATATGAGCCAAATAGCCTGGCCAACTACCAGTGTGGCCTGGAGCGATATCTCAAGGAACACAGATATGGATACAGTATTACCCGGGATAAGGAATTCAAGAGGTCGCAAGAAGCACTGAAGCAGAAGCAGATAGAGTTACGGTGCAAAGGTAAAGGAAACAAGCCACACAAATCCATGAAGCTTACTTTTGCCGATGAGCTTATCCTACGCAAAAGAGGCTTGCTGAGCCGTTATAATCCTGAGGGATTGCTGAATCTTGTCTGGCTTAACAATACCAAGGCTTTTGGCCATTGTACAGGTTTCCATGGGTCAACCCTCAAATGGGGGGACATTAGGCTTCGGGTGACAGAGACTGGATTGGAATATTTGGAATGGATGGGCCAAGACAGCAGCGATGGCAACAGCAAAACCAAGAGAGGAGGCACAGACTCCAGGGTGTATGCAACACAGCACGCGCCACAGACCTGTCCGGTGCAAGATTACAAAGAGTATGCACAAAGGCGGCCCCCCGCCATGCGGTATGAGGATGCCCCTTTTTACCTGTCCATTAAGCCAGTTGTTAATCTGGCTGCCCTTCACTGGTACAACTGTCAAGCTCTCGGTAAAAACAAGCTAGCCAAGATGGTTAAGACAATGTGTGAGAAGGGGAACATCCCTGGTAGGAAGACCAACTTTAGTGTATACCAGAGCTGCAGCACTCTCTCGGAAGCTCAGAGCAACCAGCTGGTGCTAATCTGCAACAATTTAAGCCAACAAGCTGCTCAGTCCATGGCCAGCCACTCCAGCTCTGGCAACTTCATTGTGTCAGCATCTTATGACTCTTCCTCAGACACCGCTTGACAGGACTTGAAGTTGAGAACAGTCTTTGGTTTTAAACTTTGGATCTGGACCTGGTAACACATATCAACTGTGACTGTACACTGCTCTCCCCAATCACTTTCCCCCGGTATCAAATCACTTTATTAAAATAATTTATACACACACACACACCTGAGTGAATAGAAGTAGTTTGGTATAACTTATATAGTATTTATAGTGTTTACATGAAAAAAAGAATGACGCCTACATGGGATGGTAATATAATGACAGGTTTTTAAAAGGGTGGGGGGACAGTTTTTGAGCAAATAAGAGACAGACGGTAATCTTTATGTAAAATCAACTGAGGGAAGATCTACACTACACATTTAAACCAGTGTAAATTTACCCTTGTGGTCATTACTTTCCCAATGGGTACTTGGTAGTGTAATCATCAGTAATGGTTAGAGTGTCAGGCTACAGTTTAGCAGTCCCATGTTCAAATCCCCACTCTGCCATGGAATGGGTGACCGTGGCCACTCTCAGCCTAATCTAGCTCACAGGGCTGTTGTTGTGAGGATGAAATGGAGGAAGGGAGCGTGATGCTGTAGGCTGCTTTGGGTCCCTTTGGGGAGAATAACAGAGTATTAATACACAAATAAATATAAATAATATGTAGGAGCTGAGATGCCCGTATTCTTCCATAGAACTACATTTTCCATAGTTCTTTTGTTGGGAGTCATAATGATTGAATAGACACAAACCTGGTTTAAATTTGAAATGTAGACCTATCCTGAGAAGATCCTCTGTAAAGACAAACATTAATTAATGGGAGTTGACTACTGAGACATTTTCTGTTCAAACTCTGCACCAATTAATGGATACTAGGGCTGCGATGCAGAGGCCAGCGATGGCAAACCACCTCTGAAACATCTTTTGCCTTAAAAAACAAGTCTAGCTCACCACCTAGTGGTGCATAATGCAAAAAGAGCTAGAACTTATGGCTGCCAGACAATCTTAGGATCTTCTGGCTATTCTACACACAATGCTATACGATAATAATAATGCCAATGAATGGAACAAGATGCTCAAGAATGCTGCTGTGTATTTCCTATTCATTGTTGATGCTTGATGGTGCCCAGATTACACAACTTGCGTCTAAAAATAAATTTTTAAGAGTGTAAGTGCCATCCTAAGCAGAGGTATATTCTTCTAAGTCCACTGAAGTTAATGGGTGTGAAGAGGAATGTAACTCTGCTTACAACTGCACTGTTAAATATGTTGTCGAAGGCTTTCACGGCTGGAGTTCATTAGTTGCTGTAGATTTTCCGGGTTGTGTGGCTGTGGTCTTGGCATTGTAGGGCCTGACGTTTCGCCAGTAGCTGTGACTGGCATCCTCAGAGGTATAACACAGAAAGATGGAGTACTCTCTGTGTCAAGGTGAGCAGAAAAATGGTAGGCAAGTAATTTATATCTACCCTGGAAGGTGGGTAGGGCTGAGTCATTATCTTGCAGTAGTTCTCCAGGCTATGAACATGCTAATGGAGGAGCTTTCCTGAGGAGGTTCTTTTGTCTATGGATTGTTTCCTGAGGAGATTTCCTGTTTCTTGAGGAGGTTCTTTCGTGTGTGGAATGGCTCTTGAAACTCTAATCTTATCTGTAGTGCTGTTGTCAGCTGTAGAGCATTTTGTGTTTTTCAGGATAGGAAACCATGCCCTATTTATTTTTAAACTCTCTTCTTTCCTGTTGAAATTGTGTTTATGTTTATGAATTTCAATGGCTTCCCTGTGTAATCTGACATAGTAATTGGAAGTGTTATCATGTCAGATTACACAGGGAAGCCATTGAAATTCATAAACATAAACACAATTTCAACAGGAAAGAAGAGAGTTTAAAAATAAATAGGGCATGGTTTCCTGTCCTGAAAAACACAAAATGCTCTACAGCTGACAATAGCACTACAGATAAGATTAGAGTTTCAAGAGCCATTCCACACACGAAAGAACCTCCTCAAGAAACAGGAATCCTCCTGAGGGAACAATCCATAGACAAAAGAACCTCCTCAGGAAAGCTCCTCCATTAGCATGTTCATAGCCTGGAGAACTCCTACAAGATAATGACTCAGCCCTACCCCACCTTCCAGGGTAGATATAAATTACCTGCCTACCATTTTTCTGCTCACCTTGACACAGAGAGTACTCCATCTTTCTGTGTTATACCTCTGAGGATCCCAGTCACAGGTACTGGCGAAACGTCAGGTCTGACAACGCCAAGACCACGGCCACACAACCCGGAAAATCTACAGCAACTCATTGCACTGTTAGTTTCCTATGATGTCTCATGTCCTTTGAAAGGGTGTTATTAAAATGACATGAATCTTATAGTGGCTGGAGGCTCCCCATACTTTTATGCCGGGAAATATATTCTTGTTCAGCAGAATGAAAGGAGCGGGGGAGATGAAAACAGTGGGAAATGGGGGAGAAGAAAATAGGACACTGTTTGCTATAGCTTTTTTCTCTGGTAAGAGTTTTGCTCCCAATATTTCAGTCATGCCACCCAGGGGGGAAAGTAGTTTTGATTTTTTTTAAAGTAAAAATTTACAGTGGTATCTTAAAAATATGTATAATACTTGTATAATACATGTATTATAGTAATATGCAAAATATATGTAAGGGCGAAAAAGTAGACTGTTATACAAATAATCTTAACCTTTCCGAACTGAGCACCACCCTTCTAGCACTTTGTGTCCATAGTCACTTTTTTTCTTGAAAATGCTGTCAAAGATTCAACTAAATTGCAGCTGCACCAATCCAACACAGACTTCAGTCAGCATAAAGCCAGCCACTGAACTCTGCATTGGATTGTTGGTCAGCATTTATGTTTCCTTGATAAAGTGGTCATAATGGTAAAAAGAAATGTCAGCGTGACATACACATAAAGATTTTCACAACGTATACAACACATCTTCTTTCTCCCTATCTCTGTAACTTTATTCTTTCAAAAGCAGAGGTCCGTAGAAAGCAAATGAAACAGTTCCGAAGTCCACCATAAGCATAATTTGTTGCTTCCAGTTTGTCACATAAACACATGAACACTCATGAAGCTGCCTTATCCTGAATCAGTCCCTTGGTCCGTCAGAGTCAGTATTGTCTACACAGACGGGCATCACCTCCTACCTGAGTCTTTCAGTTGGAGATGCTGGGGTTTGAACTTTGGACTTTCTGCATGCCAAGCAAATGCTCTGCCACTGAGCCATGGCCCCTCCCTCCTTGCAGTGGGCATCAACCAATGAAATGTCATCATTGTTTGGGGCTCAAGTTTTTTTTAACTTCTGAGCCAGAAAATTAAGGGCCCCTTTCTCTTTTCATTGCCCTGTCCTAGGGCTGTTAGTCTTCCCACTGTGGTGGGAGACCTCCTGCTGGCACTCCTTGTTGCCTGTTGCCACTTAGAGTGGAGGGGAGAGAGTTTATTTCAAAATGCTGGCATCATGAGCAGTGTGATGTCACTTTGTGTGATGTCACACAGTGTGATAAAAGTTTTACCATAGTTTCGGCAATTCCTAGAGCAACCTGACATCACTTTTGTTTTTTCCCCCTAGAAGTGATGTCATGGTGCACATGACTCTGCTGCCCTCATGTTCCCGCCCCCACACTCAGCCTGGCAACCCCACCTTGTCCCCAACTTCCATTTATTACAATTGTATCTGCTCAGCTCTATTTTGCTGAGATCCTACTCAATAACCTACTCAGGGCCAAACTAAAAGTAACTGGCAAGATCCATGAGCAGGCTCTCTCATGTTCCTTTAAAAAGACTACTAGCAACCGCCAGCTGACTTGGACACTGCCTGGGGTGCAGGGCAGCTACTCATTTTCTCTGTGCATGTCCCTAAAGCACATCACACCCTGCCTTTCCTGGTTGCTATTTGCCTTGCAGAGACAAACTTTCAAGTTGTAAGAGCTGTTGCATGCAATGCTCCAGCTATGCCTGAGACTATGAACTGTGGAGTTGTTACTGCTACTTGGTCTTAGTTCTTCTGTGGAGCCTGACGACTTGTGAGAGGGTCAGTTGGTGCAGTAAAATACACTTCCGGTACCCAGACACAAGTGTCTTAAAAATAGTGTTGTTCCTCCTGTTCCCTCAAGATTACAGAAGTTGGCCACCTCCGCTCAACAAAATACTCTATTGAATTAAAGTTAACGTTTGAACAGCATTTTTGAAACCTTTTGGGAAGGGGTTATTTTGCTTTTAAAATCATTGTCTTGCCAAAAGAGAGATAATTTCTATGCATTGTATAATTCTGTGATGGTCCTGTTGAATATGCATGTTTTATATCATATGTGATACTTGTAGGATTGTTAACCTTTGCTGCTATAACCATTTATTGTAGCTAAATGGGGAAAATGGTACTGTTTATGTTGATGCTGTGCAACTTAACAGTTTTATGTGTGGCATTTCTACTTGTGTCTTTTTAAACATTTTATTATTTGGAGCCTCTACTTAGTGCCTTCTGTTGAAGGAAATAAAACATTGTGGCTGACAGGCTGTGCCAAATGTATAACTACACTGTTCTACATTTCTAGTCAGAGATTGGGCCAGTAGGCTCTTTGACGTAAGCTCTTGGGCACCATCTTTCATTGTTATCATTGATCATTTAAATGTCACCATTGGAATGCCATGAAAAGAACCCTATTATGTAGGTCACTATATTTCCCCTTACCAATGGGGAAATTGAGTCTGAAGGATGTTACTTCCCAGGATTTCCCAGCATATCTATACCTTATTTTTAAAATGGTTTAACAGCCTCTTCCCAGAGAACCCTGGAAAATTCTACTTCTGTGTATGGGAACTGTATGATCTGTAAAGATCTCCAGCAAAGAATTCCCAGCACTTTGCCATACTACGTTTCTCAGGATTCTTTGTGAAAACCATGACTGTAAGTGGTACTTCCAATTAGTAGATTGTTCACTGTTCAGTATATTGTTGTAGAACAGATGTGCCATCATCAGTGAATCCGTAGCTGAGAGATCTTATGGAAAATGTCTACCCTGCCCGTCCCATGGGAATAAAGGGGGTTGGCATAAGAATGTAGTTGTACTCTTCAGTTTAAGAAATATAATTCCCAGAAATAGTCAAATATTTTCATAGGCTTTTCACAACAGTGCTGTAGTGTTATTTCACTATCAGCCTCATTCTTGTTGCCCACTGGGCTTCAGTACCAAAAGCTCATCGGTAAATCTGTAGCACAGCCGTTTGGTGCCCCTACCCTTTTTACTGTGGAAAAGCTGCTTGGAGTAGTGAAACATCATTTTCTGTAGCAATGCCTTCAGACTTAAGAAAAATAGAGAATAATGTTTTAAATATTTTTTCTTGTAATGGATCTGTTATGATTTAAAAAAAAACAACTATTTGGAACCCCAGGAAGAACATAGCTGGCTTCAGAAACGGAGCATTTCAGAGGAATAATTAGAAATGGACTGCAGAAGATTAGTTGTAGTCACATCTGGAGGGCAGATATGGTGGACCTTTCTGTAGTTAAGCCACGCATATAGAGATTTTTTTTAACTGAGTATGTGCCAAACTCCATTTTTATTACATACATGGCTTCGTTTTTTTGTTCTCCTTCCATTCAGAGAGAGCTCTGGGTTGGCTAACTTGGCTGCTAAACCTGGACCAGTTGGGCAAATACTGCTGGTTGCAACTCTCATTCTCTTGGAGCTTGGCTACATGCTATACTTACTATATGACAGAGGTTTAACTTTGTTGGAAATTCTTCAGGTTCTGTCTCCATCAGGCAGAGAATGTTGGAGAGGACAGCACTCAAATGTGGAGGAAAGGAGAAGCCACTAGCAGGTCCCTTGCTGCTTTTTTTCTCCCTTGTAGCTCATGGTTCCTGCCTGTAACCCTCCCAGCACTTAGGGCTGTAGTTCTCAAACCCAGAGTGGGTTGTGACCCTATCGCAGGTGGGTTGGAAGGAGGAACAGGGTGGGCTGGAAAGAGGCAAATCTGGGTTGTCTCCACGTAATGTCCAACATGGCCATGAAATAGGGCTCATTTCTCACTAATGTGATATATTTATAAATACTAAAAATGAAAAATAAAATATAAACTGGTTTTCAGCATTCACTGATGTGAGATTCCTGCATTTTGTGTTGGGGAGGGGGAAAGTAAAATGGCGTTACATTGCAAGTGGGTCCCAGATAGTGAAGCAAGTTGCAAAGTTGAGTCTTACTTCAAAAAGCAAAAACAATGGACTGGCAAATGGCTTTGCCTTCCTGGTACACATGGCTGTGAGCGCAATCACCTTCAGCTTTGTCTGCCTGATGGTGGGGGGAGACTTTACAATTTTCAACAGAATATTTTCTCATCATGAAGATAACTCTAGCGTCACTCTGCCTATACCTAGCTCTGTCAACCCAAACTGACTGGCAACAGACTTGATTCTTCAGCATCTCAGTCAAATGACTTCCCAGCTCTCCCATATGATAACAAAATCTAATCTGACACTGCTCAATTTCTGGCCTATCAAACTGTGTGCTTCATAAGGAGTCCTCTGTGTTAAAGTCAATGGCAATTTGCTTATACAAAGCTGCTGTTGTAATTTAGAGGCTGGTCCACGCAGACTATGCTCTCAGGTTCAAAGGATGCCCAGAAAGACACAAATCATTTTTTTTATTATAGTGACATTTATTAAAAGATTAACAGGTGTCACAACTACATAATAAAGGCAAAGCAAAGGCTTAGAACGTTCCATCAACTGCTGATAACTGCTCCACAGCAAATGGCCCCTGAGTCTCTGACAGAGCTGCTGGGGTTTGGTCTGCTTGTTCCTGGCCACTAGTGTCACTCCAGGGCAGTGTGAAAATCATTTCCCATCAGGAAATTCCCCTGGAAGTTAAATAGCCAGTCCACCCCTGTTAACAACTGTTGGGCAGCATTCATAGTTTCAAAGTATGTATCAATGTAGCCCTCAAACATGAGACTCCTGCTCTTTTGCATGAGAAGGAGCCCCATCGAAGGAACCCTTTCAAATTAGTGGATGCACTGGCATGTCAAGAATGTAGACAGTAAGAACATAAGAGAAGCCAATGTTGAATCAGTCCAATGGCCCATCTAGTCCAACACTCTGTCACACAGCAGCCAAAATATACCAGGTGCCATCAGGAGGTCCAGCAGTGGGGCCAGGACACTAGAAGCCCTCCCACTAGAAGCCCACAGTGTGGGCCTCAGCAAATACTAAGTATGTCAGCAGTTTCATGAAGACTTTCCCATGTGTCCACACGGCGGGGGAACCTGAGGCTTAAACGAAAAAGCAGATGGCCCAAAGCTGGGACCTTGGCCTACTAAACTACCCAGGACTTTGATACAGACAAGGACGAGAGATGTCAAACAGTCTTTCCAACTGGTTGGCGATATGAAATCTCAGTACTGTCCCTGTCAGGTATAAACAGCAGAACCCTGGCCTGGTCTGTTTTTGCCTGCTCAATAGGACAGGGCTGTGAAAAGCAGTGTTGGCTCCCCACCCCTGATCCAGATTCTCTCTACTGCCCCCTCCCATCAGTCAACCCAGACTTAATATGACAAGACCTGATTTGCTTAGATCAACGGTCCTCCAAGATGACCTCCTTGCCCTGGAATGTTATCCCTCATCAGCCCCCTCCCCCCTGCAACTCTGCAACAGAATTACCATGGTGATGTTGGCCAGAGAGTTAGACTTACAAGATCTGGGGTTTAATTACTGTTTACCTCACTGATCTCATATTATGGCACCCTCATACCTGATCAAGAAGGCCCATAGCTGGTTCCATCACGTACTGACAAAGGCTTTCCATTCCCATTCTCAACATGCTAATTTTGGTTGGTAGGAATGGAATTTCCAAGGAAATAGGTTTGGGATCAGGGTAATCAGAGAATCATTCTGAAATTAAGCCATGGGGACAGTCAACAATGTCTCCGATAGGTCAGGCCCGTAGCTACAGTGGGGCCTCATGTGCCCTGGCCCCCTGACTTCTTCCCAAAGTCCAATGACTTTGGGGGAGGCCATGCCCGCCTGCACTCGGCTTGGAATGCAGGCGCATAGCCCCCGCTTCTCCCTCAAAGCATTTAAAGGGAGCCTTTAAATGCTTTGGGGGACAAGCAGAGGCCATATGTGAATTTCAGTGCCCCTGACTTTTTAAAAGGCCCCCCCAAACTAAAAAATCCTGGTTATGGGCCTGCGATAAGTGCACGTTTTGAACCTGCATCTCCCAAATCGTAATCTGGAACTTTAATCATTATACCACATTGGCCCTGGTTACATATGTCAAAGGGCCATCCAATTAACCATCAGCTTTTCTCCAGTTCTTAAGGGGCTTGTGTTTTTGGTGACCCTTCAAGAACAGGAAATCCTATAATTAGGGAGCAGCCTCTTGAGAGCACACTCTATGTTCTAACATTGTGCACAGATCATTGTATGCTAGTATTGGGCTGTGCAGCTTCGTAAACAATGGTCATGCCACTGCCCAATTTGCTTTTTAAAATTAAAGTCCACAGCTGCTATATCACTCACTCAACAAATACATTTCCTTTCCCTACTCGTATGGAAATTTCATTGTCTTAACATTTGCAAATGATTTCATTTCAAGTCACAAAAGTCGCTCAAGGTTATTGTGGCATGCTGCCTATTCAAATGTGTTTAAGTGAACAATACTCACCTAGACCAAGCAAAATCCTCACCTTAGGTTTGGAAATTAATGAGTGGTTTTGCTTCATAACTTGCCAATAACAAATGGAACTTGGCCCCTTTCCCTGGAAAGGCATATGAGACTTCTGTACAGAAAAAGCAGTGGGTTTTGTTCTCTCTCTCTCTCTCTCTCTCTCTCTCTCTCTCTCCCCGCTCTGTTTCTATTATTATGGTGTGTGTTAGTAGAATAATTACAGGTAGCAACATTCAGGAGAGCTGGATTATAGCACAGTGGGTGGAATACTTTGAAAACAGAGATAATAACCCTGCAAAGTCTACACAGCTTTTCTCATATAGAGCTAACTCAAAAATTTCATTTTTAATCAAGGCAGTTTCTGCATTTGACCTGATTTCAAGGTCGCTGAGAAACAGAATAGGCCCCATGTAAAAGTTCCCTCAGGGCCCTCCCTCACATTCACCAGCAAACGCACATGTTGTTTGCGGAAAGCCTACAGACTGCTAGTGTCCTAGTCCCCCAGGGTGGCCCTGGAATTGTGCTTCCCTAGTCCCTTTCTCTTGGCAGCCCTGCATGATCTAACATCATATACAAGAGGAAATTCTATTACACTCCTTGATAAGTTACATTTGTGTTGCTGAGGGGAAAAATTGTTTTATTTCTCAGTAATGTGATCCAGAACTGTAGAGGTATGGATCTAGGGTTATCAGCTTTGTGTTGGGAAATTCCCAGAGATTCTGGGATATGGCCTTGGGAGGGTGGAGCTTGAAAGGGGAAGGAGCTCAGAGGAGATTTGATGTCCAGTGGTTTGGGAAGATTGGGGCCAGGGGAACAGAAGCCACTTTGAAAGCCATATCTGAAAAAAAGGTAATGTAGATATGCATCGAATAAATAAATAAATAAAAGTCAGATATTCAACTAATTTATAAAGTTGCAGGGAGGGAAATAGAGCTGAGGAGGGAGAACAAAATAGCTCCCCCCCCTTTTTACCCTAGAAATTAGCCTCAAAGACCCCCCCATCCTGTCCTGATCTTTTTATTTTTTCTCTTCTGTTAACTTACTACACTCTTCCTTATCCTGTATAACAACAGGGCCTGTTGCACTGTATTATAAAGATTAAGCTATTTGACTGCTCTATTGACCATGCCATTCTAAGTAGAGTTATACTCCGTTGACTTCAGTGCATTTGGAATGGTGTAACTCTGTTTAAGATTACACTGTGAGTCTACCAGTATGTTCCCTTTCTACGGTGGCGGTCACAAGTGTGAGATAATGCGGGGGGGGGGGGAGTGAGGCTATTCCCTCCGGAGGAATTTGACCCGCAGTTGCACGACCACAGAGTCCTTTGAAGCGGCGTGACCAGATGCAACCGCAGATGAGTCAGAGGGGGGTTGCCGTTTGTTCCCGATGTGCTTAAACAGGGAATTGATGAATCGCATCTCAGCACTGAGGCTCCCTATGGACTGTGCAATGATGCGCATACTGAGAAGGGGGGGGGACAACAGTATGGAGCTGGGGTGGCCTGATCAGACCATCCTGACGCCATGAGAGTGCACTGGAGCGATCAGACAGGAAAGTCTGTCCATGGCCTGTAGCAACCCATTTGCTACCGAACTTTCCCTGGTGTCTTTTTACTCCACTTCTACGGTGGAGCAAAATGGGTTGCCGACAGGTGCAGGGCACTTCCCAGATGTTTGTGTCTGATCTCACCCTTTATATCCGCCCGGCATTCATGCCTATGGTGCAGCTAATTGTGCGTGTGATCGTGCCCTGTAACTTCTTACCAGTTGTCGGTCTTCAGTGTCTGTCATCTTTCGCTTGCCAGTCCCTTGCCTTGCCACAGTACCCAGCAGTGACTGCTATACCAGTTCTGACCTTCTGCTTGTAGTTCCCTGAAACTTACTGCCATAATCCACTTTTGCTAAGGCCTAGAAACAGCTTCTGACATCCTCTCTAAACCTTAAGCCACCAGCCTAGTCCTCAGCATTGCTGTTTCTTTTCACGCTTTCCTTGGGGCCTAACTACAGGCTACATTTCCTCATGTCTTGCCTGCTCTGCATGATCACACATGTGCTGTGAGTTCCATTCTTGGAACTTAATTTCCAGGTACATGGGGGCCTTATTAGGAATGGGATTGTGATGCATAAGATGCATCTCCTCCCCTTCCACCAATTTACCAAACTGTTGGGGGCTAGGGTTACCAACCTCAGTGTGGGGCCTGGAGTCCTCTCAGAATTACTCCAGACCCTGGAGGAAATGGCAGCTTTGGAGATATAGCACAGGAGAACAGAAGTCATAGGCTTCACAAGGTTGATGGATTTACATTCTGTACCGCTAAATGTGGTGCCTTCCATGTAGCTCAAGATGGGTAGCCGTGTTAGTCTGTCTGTAGCAGTAGAAAAGAGCAAGAGTCACAAAAGCTCATGCCCTGCCACATATTTTGTTAGTCTTTGGTTCCGGTCACACGGAGAAATAGCAACGTGGATGGAACGGATTAAGGGCGGATCAAACCGGCGTGATCAGATGCCAACATCTGGCAAGCGTCGCGCACCCACCCTTAACCTGTCCCATTCGGCCGAAAACGTGGATCAAAAAGGTACTAGGCAAACTGCAGTACCTAGCTGATGATCCAGAGCAAGGGCATGCGTGAGATCGCCAACGCGCCCAACTCCTGTTGCAAGCGAGGTTCTGCCAAACTGCACATGCCCACAAATGCGTAGTTGCCTCACCTCACCCGTCATCCCCTTGCTTCCCCCTCAGCATGTGATCGCGCCGGGGAGCAACTGCGTGGCGGCTTGGGGGATCTGTGTGATCCTACTCCTGCACTTCTTTTTGCTGTGTCTCTGAAAAGCTGCACTTCCGCCGTGGCTTTTCACGGTAGTGTGACTGGGGCCTTTAAGGTGCTGCTGGACTCTTGATCTTTTCTACTGCTACAGACAGGCTAACGTGGATACCCATCTTGAGAAGTCGTAGACTCACTAGAAGGTGGATGCTTTAGAACTTCCATTTCTCCTATGATACAGGAGAAAATTATAGTTTCTGATCTCTCTCTCTCTCCCTCATGAAAATGTATACAAACACAGAGTAGGGCAGAAACTGCCATAAAGGCCCTTTCCAAGACAGAGAACTGGCTAATGATAGTTCTGTCTCAAAAATACATGCCAAATACATCATGTTTACAAATTAATAAGTGAAGCTTCTTTGGCTTTTAATTTGTTTAATGTTCCTTCAAAACAGTACTATGGAGTCCTTGATAAGTTTCCAAAGGACTTGTAATTTTCAAAGTTCAAATCACAGAGTGTACCATTTATTATTGTTGTTGTTGGTATTCTTTTCGGACTGGAAATCCCTTAGTTAGCAAATGTTTTTTCCACATGAATGGGAAGATCAAAACATTATATTAAGTTTCCTTTAAGGTCTGCATCTTGAAAGGCCATATTTTCTTTAAATGGCACTTGCACAGAGGCAAGCAGTGTTCCCTGACTAAGATTCTCTACAGTTTTCTAAATGGCAAGTAAATCCTAATTTTGCAAAGCCAGACTAACAGAGACAGAGCTGTGACTGACATCTATCTGACAGCTATCTACTCTGTCCTTTGTTGGGGGAGTTGCCAACTCCCATGTCAGGAAATCCCAGGAGATTTGGAGGTAGTTCCTGGGAAAGGGAGAGTTTGGGGAGGGAACTCAATGGGGATATGATGTGATAGAGTCTACCCTCTGAAGCTGCTGTTTCCTCCAAGGGAACTGATCTCAGTAATCTGGAGGTCAGTTGTAACTCTGGGAGAATTTCAGCCCCCACCTGGAGGCTGGTAAACCCTACCTGTTGGCAATGTGTGGACAGCAACACTGAGCAACATTTGTAGGGTTTTTGCTATGATTAACGTGGATTGTTTGCGCGAAGCACTTTATGCACTTTAAAAGCACTGCATAAATTCTTGGCATATAATTTTCTCTGGAGGAACTGATCTTGGTTGCCTGGAAATCAATTGTAATAGCAAGAGATCTCCAGGTGCCACTCTGCTGTTTGGACACATCTACTGGGAGCCACCAACAGTGTGGTGGTTAGCATATCACACTAGGGTTTGGAATACCCAGGCTTCATGCTCTGCCAAGAAAATTGCTGCGTGACCTTGGGACAGTCCCATTTTCTCAATCTAACCTACTTCATAGGGTTGTTGTAAGGATAAAATGGATAAGGGGAGAATGATGTATACCACCCTGAGTTCCTTGGAGGAAGGAGAGGATTTTTAAAAATCTTCTAAATAATAAATATTTTATCCTGCAGTAGTGAAGTGCCTAGTCCCATGCAGATGATGGAAACCGCACAACAGGGCCAGCTACAAAGGGGAGGCAGGTTTCTGCATACCAGGGGGAATCCTTTTCCCTACTACTCTCATAACAACAGGAAAAATATAAAAAGCAGGCAGAATGCAGACTGCACACATTCAGGGATGGGCACAAACCAGGAAAATGCAGTTCAATTTGTGGTTCATAGTGTACTACGTTCCTGAATGATGAACTGCCACAAACTTTTAGGGACTAAATGAACTGGTTCAGTTCATGAGGTTTGTGACTTGGTAGAATGGCCTCCTCGGCATGCTAGAGACACCAAACTCACAGGGGATCTCCACCTGACTCTCCTCTACCTGCCATCCAAGTTGGGTGAGAATTGGTTTTATGGAATCCAAGTTATGGCCTTCCAAAGAAGGTGCCCCCAGGAAAGTGCATTCTGGGGAAATGACCACCTATTATATCCCCAGAAGGCACTTTCCTGGGGTCACCTTCTTTGGGGGGGGTGTAACTCAGACCCCATAAATCCAATCATCACCAAACTTGGAGGGCAGGAGAAGGAGAATCAGCCTGGGATCCCCTGTGGGTTTGGTGTCTATAGCTTGCACAGGACCCATTTTATACATTCCTGAACCCCCTGAACCTGCGCCTGTCAAAGAAGCAACCTGGTTGCTGTGAAGTTTTGTAAACATTTAGATTGAATTGAGACAGTCTGTCTGGAAATGTATCCCTTCAAGAACCACCAGGAACAGCTGGAAAGTTCATGGAAAGTTCATGCCAGTTGATCTGCCATGAACTTCACTTTGTGAACCCCAAACTGGCTAAAATTTGTCATGAACTTTAGTTCATGAGCCAGTTTGTGTCCATCCCAGCACATGTGTAGTTCCTTCCAGCTGCTGTGGAATCCTAGTGGCATGAAAGATGCAGAAGAGTCCAAAAGCAATTCCTCATGGTTCTTCATGTCTGTTCAACTGAAGAGAAGCAAGCACCTATTTGCTTCCCTTTAGCTTTAAGCCAAGCAGTGGAGCATACCCAGATTTCCCTGTTTTGAGTTACATGGGCTACAATTTTGCTCCAGGGGGGAATTTTATTCTCAGTTTCAGTAGGACCAGGATTACACCTTTCGTTTCTGAACACACACTGTGCAGTCTCACCACAATGCTACTAAATAGTAATATTAATGAACGATGCCAATTTTATTCTTATATCTTTTTTTAGCCTATTCGACAAAGCTCAACAAATTCCCCATCTTTAATTTTGATGATGACTTGAAATATCTTTGTATCAGTGCTGTGAGCCCAAACACAACTAAAGCAACACTGTATGCACTGAACGTGTGGCGTTACTGGTGCATGACAAAAGGCCTGAAGGATTACATGGACATTACAAAGGTGAGTCTCTAACAATAGCCTTCTCCACTGGAGAAGGTGCGTCTCTAGCAGTAGCCTTCTCCACTGCTTTACTATCTGAAGCAGAGTTTGCAAAGCTTTGTGGAGCTGTGAGATTAAAATTAAAGAGAATTTAACAACCCATAGGAGCTCCTACAATATAACCGCCCCAACCTTTTCAGGAGAAACTGAACACTTACGAGATTTGCCTTTTTAGTTGTTATGATTATGGCATTTACCTCACAGACCAGGAGAGTGTGCTATATGTAATCCTATCAATAGTTGTCATCATCATCTTGTGTGAACACCTGTTCACCGGTAGGGGTTGTGTAGCATCCTTCTTCCTATCTAGGCCTCACCTGAGGAATCAGCCTATGGAGACCTCTGTATTAGGCTAGCTGTATTCAGATTCTTGTTATTCTGCATTGATCCTCCATACTACCCAGCCCCCTCATCACAACATTTCTGGCTGAGGGTCTGTCTACTTGCAGCTTAATAAAGTCTGATGAGCAGATGTGAAATAAGATAGCTGAAATTAATGTAGTGATGAGAGGGCGAAGAGAAAAGGGATCATTGTAACTTTCTCAGCTGTAGGCATCAAAGGCAATATTATTCATGCCTTCCTCCTGTTTTTGCAAGCACCTCATTATAACCAGCTTAAAGCTTTCCTTTTAATTATGAGTTTTATAGGGCCTGTAAGTAGATCTGAGTGGAATGGCAAGATAGGAAATTTCCACTACTCATATGCAACAGGGAAATGGGCTGCTTGGGTAGCTGATTAAGTAGCTAGACAAGTTCAAAGAGACCCAGTTTGGTGTAGTGGTTAGGAGCGCAGACTCTAATCTGGGAGAACTGGGTTTGATTCCCCTCTCCTCCACATGCACCTGCTGGTGTAACCTTGGGTCAGTTACAAGTTCTTTCAGAGCTGTTCTCTCACGAGCAGTTCTCAAAAGAGCTCTATCAGGCCCACCTACCTTATAGGGTGTCTGTTGTCGGGAGGAGAAGGGAAAGGAGATTGTAAGCCACTCTGAGACTCCTTCAGGTAGTGAAGGGCAGGGTATAAATCCAATCTCTTCCATTCTTCTTCAAATCATAGACCAAAACAAGTTGGTTCACTGCAGAAAAATCCTTGCAGACCAAATAGCTCAAGGTGACCTGTGCCAGAGGACCAGGCTATGTACTGCAGGGGGAGAGAAGAAGGCAATTATCATTATTAATTTATGTTTTTTATAATCCACCTTGCTCACTGAGACTCAAGGTGGGTTTTTTGTTGTTGTTCAGGCACACAGTCAAGTCCGACCCTTTGCCACCCCACGGACCACATCATACCAGGCCCTCCTTGTCTTCCATCGTGCTCTAGAGTTTGCTTAATTTCAAGTTTGTTGCATCAATAACACTGTCTAACCATCTCATCCTTTGCCGTCCCCTTCTTATTTGACCTTCAATCTTTCTTAGTATCACGGTCTTCTCCAGTCAGTGCTCCCTTCTCATTTGGTGGCCAAAGTTTTTGAGCTTCAGCTTCAGTATCTGGCCTTCCAGGGAACAGTCAGGGTTGATTTCTTTTAGGATTGACTGATTTGATCTCCTTGCAGTCCAAGGGACTCTCAAGAGTCTTCTCCAGTACCATAACTCAAAAGAATCTGTTCTTTGGTGCTCAGCCTTCCTTATATTTCAACGCTCGCAGCCATACAGTACTACTGGGAATACCATTGCTTTGACCATACAGACTTTTGTTGGCAGGGTGATGTCTCTACTTTTTAATATGCTGTCTAGGTTTGCCATCACTTTCCTCCCAAGGAGCAGACGTCTTTTAATTTCATGGCTGTGGTCACCATCTGCAGTGATCTTCGATCCCAGGAACGTGAAGTCTGTCACTGCTTCCATGACTTTGCCTTCTATTTGCCAAGGAGTGATGGGGCCGGATGCCATGATCTTCATTTTTTTGATGTTGCATTTCAAGCCAACTTTTGCGCTTTCCTCTTTTATCCTTAGCAAGAGGCTCTTTAGGTCCTCTTCACTTTCTGCCATTAACGTGGTATTGTCTGTATATCTGAGGTTGTTAATGTTTTTTCCAGCAATCTTAATTCCAGCTTCTGAATCATCCAGGCCGGCATTTCACATTATGAACTCTGCATATAAATTAAATAAGCAAGAGGACAAAATACATCCTTGTCGTACTCTTTTTCCTATGCTAAACCAATCAGTTGTTCCATATCCTGTTCTAACTGTCGCTTCTTGACCCTTATACAGGTTTCTCAAGAGACATGTGAGGTGGTCTGATACTCCCATCTCTTTAAGGACTTGCCTTAGTTTGTTGTGATCCACACAATCAAAGGCTTTAGTGTAGTCAATGAAGCAGAAGTAGATGTTTTTCTGGTATTCTCTTGCTTTCTCCATAATCCAGCAAATGTTGGCAGTTTGATTTCTTGTTCCTCTACCTCTTAGAAACCCGGCTTGTACTTCTGGCAGTTCTCTATCCACATACTGCCGAAGCCTAGCTTGTAGGATCTTTAGCATGACCTTGCTAGCGTGTGAAATGAGTGCAATTGTGTGATAGTTTGAACATTCCTTGGCATTGCCCTTCTTTGGGATTGGAATGTAAACTGATCTTTTCCAATCCTGTGGCAAATTGAGTGCAGCACTTTAACTGCATCTTCTTTTAAGACTCTGAATAGCTCAGCTGGGATACCATCATCTCCACTAGCTTTGTTCTTAGTAATGCTTTCTAAGGCCCATTTAACTTCACATTCCAGGATGTCTTGCTCAAGGTCAGTGATTACACCATCGTGGTTACACAGTGTAAATCAGTGCAGTCAATAGGATGGGACATCCAATAAGCAATGTAATAGGATTAAGACTGTGGAAATCTAAAACCAAGCAAAATGTTAAAACAAGGCTAAAACAAAGCGAAAGTATTAACACAACACATTAAACAGTGCAGAAATTACACAGTAGGATAATATGTACAGCAACAGGTAGTACATACTGTACATAGCGGCATAGTCCACAGTCCCTTTCCCTTTCCCTTTGTTAATGCTTCTTCCTGAATTAGTGCGTTATAATATAGCCCGATTACCTTTGTAATAATGCCCTCCTAAATAATTCAGTTTTCCAGAAGGCTGGGAACCTGCCTGACCTCATCAGATAGACCATTTCACAAGGTGGGGGCCACAACAGAGAGTACACATATATTCCCCACTGCAGCACTCACTTCCTCTGCTGCTAGCACTTCCATATGTACAAAGCCAATGGTTTCTGTGGAGCCCTTACACATGAAGAAGTGCTAAACAGCAGAGGAAGTGAGCATGGCAGCAGAGAACAGACTCTATAATGGCCAGAGAGAAGGGAATGATGTCATAGGATCCAAGCCACTATCTTCATCTCAGGGCTTGATCTCCAGGAGACGACACCATGTGGGTTTTTAATGCAAATGTTTTCATTTCTTTGGACCTAGATTTCAGCTGCAAAGCTGAATGAACTCCTTGAGGATTTCTACGTCACGGTAAAGAAGACCGATGGCTCCGATTTTCTGGCCACCTCTCTGCATGCCATCCGTCGAGGGTTAGATCGGATTCTGAAGAATGCGGGGATGGGCTTTTCTATCACAAGTGGAACCTTCAGTTCCTCCACCAAGAAGCTCAAGGAAAAGCTGAGGGTGCTCAATAAGGCCGGAATGTCAGGGTCTCGTTCTCGCAACATCGTCTATTTTTCCCTTTTGGATGAAGAAGAGATGTGGAGGACTGGATGTTTGGGTGATGGAAGTCCAGTAGTATTATTGTCCACCGTGGTAAAGCATAACAGCCAATATTTTAATATGAGAACCTTACAGGAGCATGCTGATTTAATGTATGGTGACATTGAACTGTTGAAGGACTCGCAGAATCGACCCTTTTTTGCCAGAACAGACAATGTGAAATGAGAGAAAAGGATGGGTTCCAGCAGAGTGTGCTATGGCCAAATATATCATGAGCACTCCAAAGGACATAAGCTGTGCCCTTACTGCCTCCTCTACAAGTACATGTACATCCACCGGCCTCCTTCACAAATGGAAGCCAAGTCCCCTTTTTATCTGACTGCTCAGAAGGAGACGACTGGTATGAGCAGTGTATGGTATGAAGAACAGAGAATGGGGTTGCGCTCTCTAAGGGGGATTGTCCCAAAACTGGCTAAAAAGGTCAAACTGGAACACTGTGAGAACTTTACTTTTGTCTCATTCACTCAGGTCTCCCAAAAGTTCAGCCCTCTTAACTCATATTAGTAAGCATATTGTCCTTCTGTTTGAGACCCTTCAAGTCAGTTGTACTATAAACACTGAGAGTCAGGAGCATCTTTCAACCTACCCAACAGCCTAAATATCCTATGAGTCTAATAGACAATTAGCAATAATAAGTTGTGCTGAGATTTAGTTTGGTATAAAGTGGCCGCTATTTGATACAGATGGAGACCTGCCCCTGTATTATGCTAATATATTAAGACGACACATCATAAAAATGCTTCAAGAGTAAGAAGATGAGTTCAGCACAGTACCTTTTAGTGTAGGCCTCTATAAATGGCATTATGTATGTTGAAGTCAATGCACATAGATGAGGAGCAGGCACAAGTGTGTTGGCTCCCCAACTACTACCTGTGTATGGTCACTGGCTTATGAGCATTATGTCTATGTGCCTAGCAAGTGTACATGCATAGGCTCCCTACCCATGATCAGGAATGTTTGGAAAAGGCAGTGTTGTTGGTAAAAGGCATGGAGCTTACATACACATGTAACTTACATGCACAGACTTCCTACATGCACAGGCTTGGATCTTACATGTACATACTTCCTGTAGGCACACACATAGATACCATATTCCCAGTGGTGTAACAAGGGGGGCAGGGGGCAGTCCACCCCAGGAGCAGCTTAAGTAAGGCTTTGAAGGGGCCCCTTGAAGCAAGCATCATCATGCTGCCTCCAGCTGAATGTTTTTTTCTTTTAAAAATGCAGTTCTGGCTGCAGCCACTAGGGGCACAGGGAAGTCTGGGCATAGGAAAAAGCTTTAGGATTGGCTAAGCTTCCCTTTTCTCCAAGACTCAAGCAAATTTCCTTAACAGATCGTAGTGATAGCTGCTACAGTAATTGCCAGTGTACTGGTCATTTCCCCAATAGCCTAGCCTTTCTCTCTCCCTTTCCTTGCACCCATCTCAGCCAGATCTTGCAAAACAGTAGTTAGGGTGTTGCAGCCAGATAAAACCTTTCCCTCTCTTAGGCTGAGTTCAGATTGGCAGTATGAAGCGCGAGGTAGTCATGGCAAAAAGACCCAGAACAACCTGTTGTGGGTATTCCCCGGTCACACTGCACCGACTGATGCAGGAGCATACCGGGGAGGAGGCACAAGGGAGCATTTGCACTGTTGGCCCACCCCTGGCAGAGGCGCAGCTGTAAGTGGCTTTTTTTTGTAATCAGCTTGTTCATGGCTTTCAGCGTTCACACTTCTGGGAAGCGGGATCAACGTGCTCTCCGGGGTTTGCTACCATTTTCACCTGGTACTTTTTAAACTCGGGAGGGAAGCGTTACAAGCCGGGTTGAGTATGGCTGGGGAACGCCTGACAGCTGTGCCTGTGTGAACCAGCCCCTTTAATCCGTTTGTGAAACATTTCTGAAATGTGCCTATATCGGGCCAAACTGCCAGTCTGAACTCAGCCTTAATTTCTGTCCCTCTTTTTCACACATTTCTCATTCATTCTGTCTCCCTTCACTTAATTTTTCTGTGTCCCTCCCCTTTATTTTCACTTCAAGACCACTTATTTTCACTTCACTCAAGACCTTTTCATCCCTATCCTGCTTGGTGACAGAATGGCTGCAGTCACACACACTAAATAATCCACTTTCAATGCACTTTCCAAATGGATTTTGCCAGTTTACACAGTAAAAATCCAGTTGGAAAGTGCACTGAAAGTTGAATGAAAGTGGATTATTTAGTGTGTGTGACCACAGCCATAGTATTTAAGAGTAGTATAGTAGTAAACCTTTGTTAATATTATGCCAGGTACTCTGTATATTGCACTGGTCCTGCTGGGGTGCAAAATCCCCCCCTCCTTTCAGTTTCTACTGCAGATATTCTCTGGTTTGACTTTAGTCCTTTGGAATCAATGGAAGATGGGGGCACCTTCTTTGGGGGTATGTTTCTTAACATCCTGTCTGGTGAAGCTTGCAATCATTATTTTGTGATGCTTTGGCTAGCGTTAGTTAGCAAAAATGAGTACAAAGGCAAAACACATTGTGGGGGGGATGGGACCCTGAAGCAATAGGGACAAACGAGTGACAGAAATGACAATGTGGAAGAGCCCATTATTAGGTTACAGTGTTTTTAGCACATGAAGCAAGAAATTCAGTCCTTTCTACTTAAGTGATCAACATAGGTTGGCTTTAGGTCTATGAAAGGCCCTACAGTTTTCTTCAGTTTTAATACTGAAGCAAAGTGAATTTTGTCTCTGGAAGCTGTTGCAACTTTCTTCTGAGGCACTTCCAGTTTCTCTTCAGATTATATAAATCTTTCACCAGGACAGTAATGTACTAAGGAATGACCCAAGATCTTATTTTCTATTTTCTCCAAACAAAAGGAAATGCTGTCATGAATTGTCTCGTCCTAAAACAAGAGAGTTATTATAATCAAAGTCAAATATCTCTTCAAGCAGAAACGCCTTTGCTTCCTTTTGTAGTATGTGCATACAATTATTTCTGCCCATCATGTATAAACATAGCCACCCATTTGCTATAATATCACAAAGTACAGATATTTTCCCAACATACACTGGAGCTATAGAATCCGTTGGGGTAATTCTTTGTATTAACAAGATGAGTCAGAGTTTGTTAGTTGTTTTTCCCTTTCCTATTACAATAATTATGGCAAACCTTCTTTTTTAAAATTTGAAAAGGTATACTATTTAAATTTGATTGTTCAGTTATTGCCTGTACATAATGACAGGTAAAGGTTCCCTTGCAAGTGAAATCAACTAAACTAGAGCCTTCTGTAGACGATTGATTGTCTGGGGCTCAAGATCTGTGTAACAGGAGCACACTGTACATGGGATCCTCCCAATATGCACGGTCACCATTGCGTACAGATGGGGCAGCAGGTATATTTTCCTTGCACATAATGCTTCATTATGTGTAAATGGAGCCCCATATTTTTGAGGGGATGTGTTTACATTGACTGAAGCATGAAAAATATCCAAATTGTCCCATTCACTCAAAGTGGCAAATGTGTATCAAGAGGATTGTGCGTGGCACACGTTCCTGTTACACACAGTTGAGAGCGCCAAGAATGTTTGAAAAGGTCTCAGAAGTTACCAGAATGTGGTCTAATCAGTTTCATCACTCCTTTGACTTGTATGGGATTGGTGCAGTGGGTATCAAACTCTTGACTTTTTAAGATTTGCTTTTCTGCCAAAGCTCCCCTTTTAATCAGTCATGGAAACCTTATTGGGCGATTCTGCATCTAGCATTCGCTCCACATTTTCTCAACTGGGAGGGAAAAGTGTAGCTCAAAACCACATTCAAATGCCTCAGGGCAATGCTGTACTGACTGCAAAGTCACCCCTGAATGGCCAAAAACCTATGCAGAAGCTACCATAAAATTAAATGATCAAAGAAAGCAAAAGTGCATGGAGTGTGGAGAGTCCCATAAAATCCGATGATCAAAGGCAGTGAAAGCAGCATGCAATGCAGAGGGGAATTCCTGTTCCAACATGGGTTTCATAAAACAACAGGGGGGAAAGCCAACACAGAATCAGCTATGGATTCCAGTGCGCCCTAGAACACTTCCACACCCTGTTCAGCTAACTGCTTTGCCATACACAAATGATTGTCCGTGCACAAATCGTGCACAAACTGTGTTTCATGTGAATAAATGAGTACTTTCTAAGCACCTCATAGTATACTATGGGATGGAATCCAGAGCGCTGTGAAACTAGTTCCCTGAGCCCAAGGGAGATCCAGGCTTGTTTTTCTTAACCATTGGCCAGACTTCCGGCCCTACTTGGCCAGTTGCTTTGAGCCGCTGGTGATTGCAAAAGCAGTTCAAGATATGAAGTAAGGAGCCAGGGTCAGTTGTTCAAAGGGAAAAACTCCCAAACTCCACAGTGTGAAGTGTAACCCCCTTGCATGCCGTGAAGTATTTATTTGGATCTCAATTGCAGTGTTGTAGCTAAGTTCTGGAAAGGAGTATTACTCTTAATCATTGCATCATGGGTTTTGAATATATTCATATATTTTGCTGACTGTGTAAAAGAGAAGCTCATATTCCCAAATTGTTTTCTCAGTCTTCTCAGACTCAGTTTCATTGTACATATGACACCAGCATGCTGTTCATATTGCGTTCTGCTGAACTGTCAAAAACACATTGTAGTGGACCACTGGAACTGCCATCGAAACGACCCTTACACTATTTAACTGGAGTGAACACCATGGTTAGTTTTGTTATTAAATTTATATAAAACCACAGTAATACAGATGCCCCAATCCAGCTAGGGCTATACACACTAGAAAGCAGGCCAGCATATGTCTTGCATTCCTGGGTGGGGAATTACATGAGCAAATGAGTGCTGCGCACCCAAGCCCTAACCTGATCCCACAAATGATGCTATGCGCATGTAACCCTAAAATTAAATCTGAGCAGGTTTCAGGAGAACTGAACTAATTTTCGTGGTTCTTCCTTTCCCTCCAAACATCATGTATGCTCTATTGGATGAGAACTAACATCAGTTTTATATAGGGCTGGCAACTCTGACTTGGGTGGTGGTGGTGAGAAGGATGGAGTTTGGGGAGGGGCGGGAGCTCAGCAGGAATGTGATGCCACAGAGTTCCTACTCCAGGCTTCCATTTCCTCCAGACTGATTTATGTAGTCTGGATATCAACAACAACTGGGTTGGTAGTCCTACGTATTTTCACATCATATGGTTGTAATATTTGTATAACAAAGTGCAAATGTGTTTGACAAATATTCCACCACAATGAATTTACAGTGTAATTCCCAGGAGAGGTATAACCTTCTAAGACTGTTGACTTCAACTTGGCTTTGTTTAGGATCATACTGTTTGAGAATTCAAGACATAGGACCGTAAATGCTGCTTCGAAATTCATATGCTCATTCCAGAATTGGATAAATTAAAGCCCGTGATACCTACAAAAACCAAAACCTCCTCATTCTTACTACCTATATTTGGAGATAATCAACTTTACTCTCAATTGAATCTCTGGTTTCCCCACCTCCATTCCTCACTACTGACTCTTTTATGACTTTTCTGTGTTTGTAATTACTATGTGCACTGACGAACGATGGTGGTAATGCCAGATTTTTTTTAAAAGAAGATAATCGATCCATTCTTGGAATATATTCATCCTAAGTAAGTAAACATCTGACACAGGCAACACACAGATTCTCAAATGCACATGGCTGTTTCTGCTTGGCAACCAAGTTACAGATGTTTCTTTTAGTTGTGTGGAAACTCCTGGAAATACAGCCGCTCCATCAAACAGAGAAACTGGCTTCAACCCTGAATAATCGCTGGTCCAAATTGTTTTGTGTGGTCTAGTTCCTTTTATCCAAACAGCAAGGCATCACAAATTGCCCTTGGAACTAAGGCCAATTGTCAAAAATGTGGTGAAAATTCTAAATCTAGTGGCCAGAATGGATCATATAGGCCTTTTGTAATCAATAGAATGAAATATGCATGCCTAATTCTGATTGCGGTCCCCGTGTTCTTCAAGAGTTGTGATAGAACATGATCTAGTTTGTAAAGACACATTAAAATCTGTGTATTTCTTTCATTCATGGCCTGGAAGGCTTTCTTAAAGGAGGAGGCTGTATTGTCTGCTCATTCATCCTGATATTAAATATCCTAATTCCTGGTCTCTGAATTTCTGCTGTGTAAAATGTGAAGACTGTGTATTACTGAAGCAGGTAAGGAAACATATGGACTTGATTCCCTTTTCAATGCAATATCCTTTGTTTTTCAGGTTGTTTATAACCTTTCTTACTTTTGACCCCCTAGCATACGTTTCAAAGGATGTCAGCATAATATTTATTTATTTAAACAGTCACCCAAATTTAAATGTGAGGTTTAAACCAGTCTTTATGTGTAGGAAAACATAGGGAGTAGAAATAGTTCAGTTTCTGTTGTAAGATTAAAAGTTGTTCCTTGACCCTATCCTTATGAGATGGCCCTCAAAATATATATTTGCCCATCTTCCCCAGCTTTTAAAATCAACTGCTTAATTGACTAAAAGGTCTTTATTTGAAAGCATGAATAATTAGGAGTTCAATGAAGGTCTTTTCCTGTATTATTGAAATCAGATGTTCAAACACATTTGCAAGATCGCATTTTCTTTTGTCAAATTCTAGAGAATGTGCGCTATGAAATAAAATCAGCTTTTGGTGTCTTTGAAATCTGACTAAAGATTTTGCTGCTCTTCCTCCCTCCCTCCCTTCAAAAAAAAAAAAAAAAAGGAAAGGAAAATGGAGAATGATAAATATTTCACAATCAGAGGTGTTTCATGGGGGGATTCTGCCCTTCATTCACATCACTCCCTTTTTAGATATAGTAAATGCTATTGCTACTTCCGAATCCAAGGCAAACCATTCAACATCACAGTAATCCAAGTCTATGCCCTAACCACTGCTGCAGAAGAGGCTGAAGTGGACCAGTTCTATGAAGACCTACAACAGCTCATAGAACTAATACCAAATAATGATGTCCTCATCATCATAGGGGACTGGAATGCTAAAGTAGGAAATCAAAAGGTAACCGGAATAACAGACAAGTTTGGCCTTGGAGAACAAAATGAAGCAGGGCAAAGGCTAACAGAGTTTTGTCAAGAGAACACGCTGGTCATAGCGAACACCCTTTTCCAACAACCTAAGAGGCGTCTCTACACACGGACATCACCAGATGGGCAACACCGAAATCAGATTGACTACATAATTTGCAGTCAAAGATGGAGAAGCTCTATCCAGTCAGTAAAAACAAGACCTGGAGCTGACTGTGGCTCAGATCATGAGCTACTCATTGCAAAATTCAAACTTAAATTGAAGAAAGTTGGGAAAACCACAAGGCCATTCAGATTTGACCTAGATCGCATCCCCGATGAATATACAGTGGAGGTGAAGAATAGGTTTAAGGGACTAGATTTGATAGACAGAGTGCCTGAAGAACTATGGACAGAGGTCCATGACATTGTAAAGGAGGCAGCAATCACCGCCATCCCAAAGAAAAAGAAATGCAAAAAAGCAAAGTGGCTGTCTGATGAGGCTTTACACATAGCAGAGGAAAGAAGGAAAGCTAAAGGCAATGGTGAAAAGGAAAGATTTGCCCAACTGAATGCAGATTTCCAGAGAACAGCAAGGAGAGATAAGGAGGCTTTCCTGAATGAACAATGCAAAGTAATAGAGGAAAACAAAAGATTGGGAAGGACTAGAGATCTGTTCAAGAAAATTGGAGAAATCAAGGGAACGTTCCATGCAAAGCTGGCCATGATAAAGGACAAAAGCGGTAGGGACCTAACAGAAGCAGAAGAGATTAGGAAAAGATGGCAAGAATACACAGAAGAACTATACAAGAAGGACCTCGATGTCCTTGACAACCACGATGGTATAATCACTGACCTCGAGCCAGACATCCTGGAAAGTGAAGTTAAATGGGCCTTAGAAAGCATTACTAACAACAAAGCTAGTGGAGGTGATGGTATCCCAGCTGAGTTATTCAAAGTCTTAAAAGAAGATGCTGTTAAAGTGCTGCACTCAATTTGCCAACAAATTTGGAAAGCACAACAGTGGCCACAGGATTGGAAAAGGTCAGTTTACATTCCAATCCCAAAGAAGGGCAATGTCAAGGAATGTTCAAACTATCGCACAATTGCACTCATTTCACATGCTAGCAAGGTCATGCTCAAAATCCTACAAGCTAGGCTCCAACAGTACGTGGATAGAGAATTGCCAGAAGTACAAGCTGGGTTTCGAAGAGGTAGAGGAACTAGAGATCAAATTGCCAACATTCGCTGGATTATGGAGAAAGCAAGAGAGTACCAGAAAAACATCTACTTCTGCTTCATTGACTATGCTAAAGCCTTTGATTGTGTGGATCACAATAAATTATGGCAGGTTCTTAAAGAGATGGGAGTACCGGACCACCTCACATGTCTCCTGAGAAACCTGTATAAGGGTCAAGAAGCGACAGTTAGAACCGGATATGGAACAACTGATTGGTTTAGCATAGGAAAAGGAGTATGACAAGGATGTATATTGTCACCTTGCTTATTTAATTTATATGCGGAGTACATCATGCGAAATGCTGGCCTGGATGAATCACAAGCTGGAGTTAAGATTGCTGGGGAAAAGATTAATAACCTCAGATATGCAGACGATACCACTCTGATGGCAGAAAGTGAAGAGGGCTTAAAGAGCCTCTTGCTCAGGGTGAAAGAGGAGAGCGCAAAAGTGGGCTTGAAGCTCAACATCAAAAAAACGAAGATCATGGCATCTGGCCCCATCACTCCTTGGCAAATAGAAGGGGAAGTCGTAGAAGTAGTGACAGACTTCACGTTCCTAGGATCCCAGATGACTGCAGATGGTGACTGCAGCCATGAAATTAAAAGACGCCTGCTCCTTGGGAGGAAAGCGATGGCAAACCTAAACAGCATGATAAAAAGCAGAAACATCACCTTGCCAACAAAAGTCTGCATGGTCAAAGCAATGGTATTCCCCATAGTAATGTATGGCTGCAAGAGTTGGACTATAAAGAAGGCCGAGCGCCGAAGAATAGATTCTTTTGAACTATGGTGCTGGAGAAGACTCTTGGGAGTCCCTTGGACTGCAAGGAGATCAAATCAGTCAATCCTAAAAGAAATCAACCCTGACTGTTCCCTGGAAGGCCAGATCCTGAAGCTGAAGCTCAAATACTTTGGCCACCAAATGAGAAGGGAGCATTCACTGGAGAAGACCCTGATGCTGGGAAAGATTGAAGGTCAAAGAAGAAGGGGATGGCAAAGGATGAGATGGTTAGACAGTGTCATTGATGCAACGAACATGAAATTGAGCAAACTTCAGCGGACAGCGGAAGACAGGAGGGCCTGGCGTAATCTGGTCCATGGGGTTGCGAAGAGTCGGACTCGACTGTGCGACTGAACAACAACAACATTGCTACTTATTTATCAGGATTTCAGAAGAGAAATCACATTTTTATTACAGGAGATACCACATTTTTATTCCACCCTTCCTCCATGATATCCCAGGGTGGCACACATAGTTCTCCTGTCCTCCATTTTACCCTCACAATAACCCCTGTGAGGCTGGATAGGCCAGGAATAAATAGTTACAAACCCAAAGTGACACAATTAGCTTTGTGACTGAATGGGGATTTGAACTTGGGTCTTATTAACACTTATTAAGTCTGTGTGTCTTAGCACTGAGATGGTACAGTGCTTTATTGCAACTGTAGTCACTTTGGGTTTGTAAAGCCTCATCTGGAGAGCACTGGGGCCCAGGTGTCAGGAAAAGTAGCAAAGATATTTGAAAGGGGTGGGTGGGTTGTAACATCAACTGAGGAAGTATTGTGTAGCCAGCATTGCACGGTATAGACTTATCCAGGCCAGAAAACGGTCTTTGTTTCTTAGGTACAGATTAAGAATATTTAATGTTTCCCGAAAGACTTTCACAATAGTTATTACCTCAATCCAGAATTAAAAATTAGGAAGCAGCCCTTAGATAGGAACTGCCCCACATCCCTACTTCCTCCTCTCCTTCTGTAACACTTAGTTCAAAACATAGAATATGAAGTCATTATATTCTCTCTTTCTGCATGCAGCAATCAATGACGTGGAGCAGGGAAATTCTGAATATGAGGATGTCATGTCACAACTTCGTTGAGGTTATCAAATGTTTGAGAGAACAGAGAAAGAGAATGTGGGCTGCTCCTTTTGCATGTTAAGATGTATGAGCCATGACTTGTGATCCTGGCCTTTGGCACATTTTTGAAATATTCCCATAAACTGTTTTAACTATACATATTAAAACAGAAAATGTAATCTGATAGATGTATATATTATACAGCCACGTTTGTGAAGAAGGTGGGATTGGCCACAGTTCCTCTTCAGGATCTGCTCAGTGGCAACCGCTTGCCACCATGTTATGTGAGAAGCGCCTCATGCAAGCACAGGTGAGGTGTATTTTTTTTACGTCAGTGGGATTGCACTCCGTCCAAGATCACCTTACAACCAACCTTTTTTTGGCCACTGTGCCACAAGCCACATGTGTATTAGGCCAGGACCAGGGAGACCCAGATGTGGTGTTTTGACAACTCTGTTCGAGTTTTTTAAATTGCTTGAGGCCACTGCAGGACTTAATGCGGGTGGGAACAGGAAGGAAATTGCCATCACTGCAGCTCCCTCCACACACAGAAAGACCTGTACTTATTAAACCATGTTCCTGTTTGAAACTGTGCTGCCTCCTTATTCTGATGCCTAACATTAAGGACACAACACTAGTGTTAAGTATGCAACTCAACACGAAGGATGTCAGCAACAAGTGATATCAGCTTTATTTAATGACAAAACTCCAACTCAGGAACACACCAGGAACACACAAGTGGAGCACAGCTCCCTTTTTAAACTGTCCCAGGCTGTCAAAGCCACACCCATAACAAGATAAGAACCAATAACAATGCAGGGATAAAGGCCAATCAGGACCGTTCCTTCTTTGATACATTTTCACATAGTGATTGGATATTTACAGAGGTTTCTCAGAAACCAGCCAATGGTAATGCGACAGATTAAGAGCCACATTCAGACTGAAGCTTAACATGGCAAGTAATAGGATGGATTCACACTTTAATACATGACAACTAGGTTCAGCTTCTCACATGCCATGAAAACTTCACTGGGCGAACCTTGTGCCAGTCATTCTCTTTCAACCTAACCTACCTCACAGGTGGTTGTGAGGAAAAAAATGAAGAAGGGAAGAGAGCCATGGATGCTGCACTAAACTCTTTGGATGAAAGACAGGATAAAATGTGGTAAATAAACACATATGTGAGAGTGCTGCTATAATGTGTGCTATAGTATATATTTAGCCTCTCCTGTGGCCTCAGAAAGGTTTTTCACGTTGTTTACCGAACCACAGAGGCAGTACCGCAGGAAAGGAAAACAGAGACCAAAGCCTATGCGATAGCCTCCTGTTCCTGCCCAAGCATGCCACAGTGTCTTGCAACTCGTAACACCCTGCCAGAGAGAGCCAGTGTGGTTTTATGTTTAAAGTGTTGGACTAGGTCTGAACTTGGAAGATTCCAGTTCAGATCCGCACTCTGCTATGGAAGCTTGCTGGGTGACTAGACTAGTTGCTTTCTCTAAGATTGCCAACGCTGGGTTGGGAAATTCCTGGAGGGTTTTGTTTTTTTTTGGGGGGTAGACCCTGGGGACTGTGGGGTTTGGGGAAGAGAGGGGCCTCAGCATAGTACAATGCCATAGAGTCCACCTTCCAAAGCAGCCATTTTCTCCAGGGGATCTGATCTCTATTGCCTGGAGATCAGCTGCAATACTGGGAGATCTCCAGGCTCCATGTGTAGGCTGGCAACCTTATACCAGACTAATGACGGCGAGAACCCTGCGTGCTGCCCTGAGCTCTGTAGTGGAAGTCGGATGAAAATGTGAGTGACAGACACCCATGTCAGAGGTTGGTTTATCACATGTATATCAAACTGTGTGATACACTGGAGCTGGCTGAATCACAGCCTCACAGAAAGTGCGGGTGCATCCAAGGACAATATTCAGTTTTGTTGTGTAATGTGAGTTACTATATTAGAAAAGGTAGGTGCTGAGGATGTTAAGCCACTAAAGAGTCTGTCTGTTTATCTATCATGCTGTTTCTTACAAGACCAAAAATGGAACCAGGAGAAGAATTGTTTCTATAATAGCTGGCCTGGTTTTTTTAAGCCCCCCTCCGATACCTAGGCCCATTATGCACGCACATCTTACTGCAGATTTTTGAAGCCGTAAACCTTTAAGCTTGACTTTGGATTCTGTCCCTGCCTTACAAACCATTCTTCTTCCTCCAGTATATTTATTCTGCAGCTACAATTAAAAAGCCACACTTTTCTAAATCGGGGTGGGACGTCCCAAAGTTTTTTTTAAAAAAATTATGCAGTTGCCCTATCGCAGCTGTGCAGTAGCATCCAACAAGTGCCTCCCCTTTAAATCCTCGTGGTTCAGGTTGTGCACATACATTTTAGCGTTAGTTCATTGACTGAAAGGGAACAGAAAGGAACAGGCAAAGGGGGAACACCCAATGTTGAAATCGACAATGCTGTTTTTTTGAAACTGACAAGGAGCTGCGAAGCCACCTTTTCCATATTGCAGAGCACTAGAGGATTCTGTGCTGTGTTATCAGCCACTGTGAAAAATGGGGAAAAGTTTGGGCACCCATCCCATCCCATGAGTGCCTGCCTTTGCTATCCTCCCTTATAGGCAAATGGTTGCTGTTTCCTCCTGTCACTGAAAGTAAAGCACTGGGGCCAGGGTGCAGTGGGGCAAGACCTACTCGCTATCTCTGACACCAGGCTTGTCTTCTGCTTTGTGAAGACAGCTTATTAGTTTGTGAAGGGAGGAAGAAAGTAATGCTTTTCTGAAGTTCCCAGTCTGCAAACCAGTAGGCAGGTTAGGGTGGGGAGAATAAGAGGGCAGAGGTACTGCAGAACAAGGGCTCTCTCCTCACCCGGTCTGGGAGGGAGGGAACATTCCTTCCTCAGGCTTCAGAAGAACACATATGTCGACGCCAAGATTAAAAAAAACAGTCCTAATACTGCTCTGCTAGAAATAGCGATATTAGTGACTGAAGCAAGTTTGGCTCCCACAGATCCCCCCCCCCCAGTTGATCCCAAGCATCATGGAGTTTCTTTTCACATGGCGTGCCTGACTCAGTCAGCCCCCAGGGTGATCCGGTGTTCCCTGCAGTTTTGCCTCCTCTCCTTGGTGGCTCTGTGGCAGCAAAGGGGGAGAAATATAACAGCACAAGTAGTTATAGTCATGGAGCTTTTCCTGTCCTTGGTTTCGTCTTCTGTTTGACGTTATCGAGTGTGTCACTACCATGCACTGCAGCGCTGTGATCTGTAGATTAAAATTAACATCCCTCTTGGGACAGCATTGTCCAAGGTGGATTCTTGACTGGGGAGATCAAGGTGATGAGCAGGCATTTCAAAGCTATCTTAAGGGTTGCCCATCCCACTGCCCTTCAGTCACGTCTGCACCAATGGATTTCCTGTAGATAAGGTAGTATAGGAAATCTGTTGCTTGCGGCTTGTCAGGGCAGTTATCGATTTTTAGCAAATGACAAATCCAAACACCAAAGGCCGAAAGCTGTAAGAAGAGTAACCTGGAGGGAGAAAGGAGACTGCCAAGAAGAGTGATGATTTCAGATCTCTACAACTAATTCGGTCTAACACCTGATGGAAGACTAGGTGTACATTCGGACAGCAGATTCCTAAAATGAATTATCCCTGTCTCAGTGCTAAACATTTTTATTTATTTATACCCCATTTTTTTCCTCACTAGTGACCCACAGTGGCTTTTATGTTTTCCCCTCCTCCATTTTATCCTCAGCCTGGTGAGGTAGGTTAGGCTGTGAGAGAGAGTGACTGGCCTGAGGTCGCCATGGCAGAGTGGGAATTTGAACCTGGGTCTACCCAATCCGAGCCCAACACTCTAATCATCACACCACACTGGCTGTGTGTCGTTCTTTGTGAATGCAGATGGCAGATATTATCCTGGATGTGCAAATACAGCAGCTGTTCTTTGGCCAATATTTGCTTTTTGGTATCAGCATTTGAGTTTTTAGTAGCAGTCAACATATGACAAATTTCAGATCTGAAGATGTAGCTTGCCAGTATTCGATGCTGTCTGGCAGATGGCAGGCACTAGCAGTCAGCGTCTCCCAGTCGCATTTAGTATATCGTGTGCTAATCCCATTCTGTCCATCCGTCTCTAACCCATTAAGAAACACCCCAGTGAAGAGCTGCCCAAGCTGCTTGATTCCAGTTCCAAACTCAAAATGTTGGATTTCAGTTAGAATTTCATTAGAATCAGTTCAAAAGTTGAAATGTTGCCATGTTTTGAATCTTTCTTTTGCTCAGCTCTACTTGCCACACAATGTTTTATACTCTAGTACAGAACTGCAAAATATAAGTACAAAGCTATGTACAAAATATAGGCATACTGCCCTTGTGTCAAATGCTCGGAGTTCATGCATGGATATATGCTCAGTCTGAAATACGTACATATGGAGGATGTTGCACATGTCATTTCCCAAGTACTTCAGGTGAACTAGTAGTGGTGAATAAACATTTAATGTTTATCAGGTGCCAGCAGCTAGACACTGCACAAGAAACTGCTAAGCAGATATGATTCCTGTTCACGGATTTATAATCTCAGGTAGATAGATGCAAAACCAGAGGAAAGTAAAGAAAGCTGCCTTAACAATCAGTATTTATATTCTAAAAGGTGAATGCTTAGGAGCATTTTCACCATGAATAACTGGCAGCCTCAAACACCCGCAACATAGCTTGATGCACCATCAGAGGGCCCCCCCCTCAAATTCAGAACCACAGAAACAGGAGAATAATTAAAGTTCTGTCAGAAATATGGCTATTTGAACTAGAATGTAAATGCCCCTGTTTCTGCTTCTGGTGGGGGGAGCCCCTACCTTCAGTCCCTAATCCCTGCCACTGCTCTGCAGGCCCATAGCTAGGATTTTGTGGCTTGTGGGAAATTTTTTTTCTGGTGGGGCAGCCATTATTTGCTATTATTTTTTCTGTCTGTGTGAAATAGGTAGGGGGTCTATTCTGTCATCCTCCCATCTCGGATCTGAATGGAAGACGGGGCAAGGGGAATGACACAACACGCCCAACACCCCCCCTTCAAGGAAGAAAGAGTTCAAACAGAGGAAGGAACACAGGGGAGGAAGAATGAAGGAATGCCTCACCCTGCACTTGTTTTCCATCCCACTGTGCACCTGTAAAGAAATGTTTAAAAATGACTAAAAAGGTTTTTCTGGAGAAAATCTTGTGGGGCTGTCCCTTTAAGAAAGGGGCGGAGCCATGGATAGTCCCACTGTAGCTGGCTCCCTAGGCCAGCAGGGTAAAAATGAAGAGGGGGGTGGGGAATCACCTTTGGCATGATGGCATGCAATGTTCCCTCTAAGCTGTGGAGTCTTGTGAGCAAAAATTCTACTTTGTGAGCGACTGGCATTAAAGCTGTGAATGAGCAATTTGGCTACTGCATAAATTAGTTTGCTCTGCTAGAGCTAAGACAAAAATGTGTGAGTTGGAGGCTAAAAAACTGTGAGCTAGCTCACACTAACTCAGCTTAGAGGGAATTCTGATGGCGTGATGTCAGGAAAACCTGGAAGTGTCATAAATACCATTCTACCGATGGCACCTCCCCATGTCTCCACCTCCAGTCTCCTGCTGGATGCCAGCCACTGGCTGATAACTCTAGCCCCTTGTAAGATTTGTTGCCCTGATGTAAACATATAGACAGGGGCTGCTTCCACATGAAGGCACAAAGAGGTGCCCCACTGTGAAACCAGCAGCAAGCCAGTATGGGAGTGGGTGGGGACAGTGCCTGCATGCCCCATCCCACTGCTGACACATGCAGCCCGCCTCCCCCTTTCCCTTCACCATATCAACAAAGAAGGGCTGCAAAAACTATCTCCTGCTAGGCTCCCTGCATCCTGGCACACACCCACTCCCATTTCATAGCTATGAACAGAAAATGCCCATTAAAGGGCTGACACGGGAAGAGGAGGCCTGGAGGTTAGCTCCACTTTTCTGAAGGTGAAGCTTAGTTCTCTTCCCTTCCCTGAATGGATTGCCAGCACAACTTCTACACAGAAGCTCTGCCTGCAGCCATCTGGCATTTCCTTTTTAAATGGGATCATTGGAGGCTTTCCTTTGATCCAGTTTAAGGGCTATTATGCACTGGTCTTTCCCCCTTGCTTTCACCATGCGTCACTGTCAGGTGGGTTTTTTTGGTCATTCTCCATTTCCCCACTGACACCATGTATGTCCTTCAGGTTATTTTTTCCGTTCTGCACTGTCCCCGTCCCCCCCTTCAAATGCTCACTTCACTTTCTGCTCACAGTTTCCCTGGGGTTTCTCCAAGTTGTTTTGTGGCAGACTTTCCCCCTTCCTTCACTTCAAAGCTGAAGGTAACATTCAAAAGCAGGGAGATTCCTTCCGATTTCCCTCTTCCTTTTTCTGCCCCTTGGAGGCCGCTCCCCACTCACATCGAGTTCGTTCTCCCACTCTGCACCTCCTGCCAGATGTGTTACATTTAATTTATTTTTTAAAGCTGCATGAGTCTAACATTGTGAGTTTAATGCTAAACCCAGACAGCTGGTAGAAAAAAGGCAGGGAAGTGAGGCGGGTCCCTAGAGCTGCCGCCCAGCTTCTCCCCAGAGCAGGTCTCGTGAGTGTGCTGAGCCCTGCATGATGGATCTTGGAGACCACTCCACTGTTCTCATCAATGTTCCTGCCGCCAAAGCACAGACCAGCCAACCAACCACCAAGCTTGCATCCCTGTGGGTTGCCCACGCCTGGAGAAGCCCAGTGGTGGTGACCCAGAAGGGGTGGGGGAGGGAAAGCTGAGCATTGGGTCAACTCATGTTTTTCGCATTGGCTGGTAACAAAACAGAGAATTCACTAGAGCTCGGCAATAAGAAAAAGGGAGCTTTGCAGCTATTCTAGTCAGTTTCATTCCCGGAACTGAACAAGGTGGGTTTAAATGGGAGGTGCTCACTGGAGGCTACTGTGCAGCTGCAGTAGGACAACTGTGTAAATTAAAAAAAACCCAACCCTTTGGACGCCGCCACCCCCACACACACATCACAAGTGACTTCCCACCCCAGTTAAGCAAAAACTGCAGGTTTGGGTTGTAGCTGCAGAGCACATACACAAAATACAGAATACACCAGAGAAAAAAAGAATGGTGTGTACGGCAGGAACACAGATCCAAAGTCTGGCTTAAAGGCTTGACTGCTCAGATTCTCTGCAGGAAGCTGCGTATGCAGAAAGGGCCTAAGGAAGGAAGCCCTGAGAGCCCCACAAGTCGTTCTCAGGAGGAGGAAAGTCCTCATGTGGAAGCAGCAGCCCTGGGAACTTCGTTCCTGAATGCTCTTCACCCCCCTCCCCAACTCAGTGCAGCATACTGACCTGAGAAGGATCTAGTTTGTATTTCTGAGGAATTGTTACCAGTACCTGAATTGCTACCAGACTTTATAGTCCTTAAGAGGAGGAATTAATACTAGTTGTGTTTTTGAAAATAAAAAAATGAAAATGGGAACCTCAGCATTTCTGTAACTCTGTTCAATGTCACTCACATGCTTTTATGTACCTCTCTTTGAAGTATAATAGTATTCATGTCTTTTGATAATTAATTGCCTGCATCCTATCACTCCACATTGCACACTTTGTGCTGGTGCATAAAAATAATGACGCAGCACATGCATGCAAATTAGCTAAAAAGAAAGTTTACTAAAATATTAGGAAGGGTACATGATAGGATAAAAACAAGACAACAGTTCATCTATCTAGCTACATCTTGTTAGTTACTGTTAGCACCAAGATGAATACTTGCATCTGATCTTAGAACAAAGGCAGAAGGAAGAAATCCCCAAATGCCTATGTGACGAAACTTAGGTTACATATCCCAGCTACGAACTGACCAATGACCAGGCTAAAGGTCAGCTCATTATGCATAGAGCCTTCCCCTTCTAACATGGGAACTTCTACTCAAGGTCCCACAAGTCCCACCTAACTACTGTTTAGCATAGAGAAACAAACAGGTTAATTCTTTCATGACATCAGGTACAGAACTTGAAAACACTCCAACACTTTGAAGACATCCTCCGTCCTAAAGAGCCTTCTTCCAACTTACATGGCTCTTCCACTGGAGGAAGAACCTCTTAAGTTACAGGAAGGATTCTTAGACTGGAGGAAGGCGTTCAGTGCTGCTGAGTAGAATGGTAGGATATAGGCCACCAGGCCTTCAATTAGGAGCCACCACCATTATCAACAAAAACTGGAATTTATAGAGCCCTGGCCCTTGGTTTGCTACTGACAGCCTGTGCCTGCTGATTATATCTGGGAAAGATCAGCGAGCTGAACATCTAGATAATCTATTGAATAAACTCATATGGTAATACCATCACTAGGAAACAACACTGCTAGCACTTTATGATACGGCACTGTTTTATAATGAACTGTTTTTAGATGTTTTATGGTAATTTGTCATTTATGTATTCACTTTTATGTAAAGCCTGTCTTGGCGGGGAGGGCGGGGTAAAAATTGGACAAATAAATAAATAAATAAATTGAGTAGAGGTCCATCAGTGGCTATTAGCCACAAGCTATAGATAGGAACTCTCAGGCTGGGACAAGTGATACTCTGTCTTCTTGGTGCTTGGGGGGGGGGCAACTGTGGGAGGGCTTCTAGTGTCCTGGCCGCACTGATGGACCTCCTGATGGCACCTGGTATTTTTGGCCACTGTGTGACAGAGTGTTGGACTGGATGAGCATTGGCTTTTCTTATGTACTTGTGTTTGATTCACTGATTATTCAGAATCTGTCATGGACTGCCCCATCTTAGCATGGGAAGATGAGTCCTCATCAAAGGATGACAACAACCCGTCCCCAAGTCCTGCTTTGACAGACCCTTCCCATGAGGCGAGGGTGTCAGGGTCTTCCTGAAGGGACCCTGAACCAGCACAGCCCTCAGGCTTGGGGGTCCCAGCATGGACCTGCCTACAGTCAGACCCACCACAGTTTCCTGAATCACCCCAGGAGCAGAGGAGGTGAAGGGCTAGGGCTGAGGCATGGACCAGGCCCAGGGAGTGCGCACCTAGCAGCCTCCCCTCCACTAAGGAAATGTTGGTGAAGACTGCTAAGTCATCATAGGGTCTGGGCCCCAGTATTCCTCATGAGTAGAGGAGCTGAGCAGCTTGCAAGGGAGAACCAGTGGCCCCTGCAAGGAAGCTCTCTATATAAGGCTGTAGAGAAGAAAAGTTCAATTTATACTCCACCTTTCACTTGGAGACTCAGAGCGGCTTACAATCTCCTTCCCTTCCTCTCCCCACAACAGATCCCCTGTGAAGTAGGTGGGGCTGAGAGAGCCCTGAGACAACTTCTCTTGAGAAAACAGCTCTAAGTGAGCTGTGACTGACTCAAGGTCACCCCGCTAGCTGCATGTGGAGGAGTGGGAATCAAACCTGGCTCTCCAGATTAGAGTCCACCACTCTTAACCACTATACCAAACTGGTTGCGTAGGGTTGCCAGCTCCAGGTTGGAAAATATCTGGTTTTGGGGGTGGAGCCTGAGGAGGGTGGGGTTTGGGGATGGACTTCAGTGGGGTATAATGTCATATAGTCCACCTTCCAAAGTGGCCATTTTCTCCAGGTGAACTGATCTCTGTCACCTGGAGGTCAATGGTAATAGTGGGTAATCTCCAGTCACTACCTGGAGGCTGGCAACCCTAGGCTGCAGCCAGTGTGGGATCAACTTGTCTGCAGTCTTGTTGACTACCTCACCCGTTGCCTGACCCTTGGACTGTCCTTGACTCTGCTTTTGAAATATGTCACTGGACACTGGGCTGAGACCTGGGACTGCCTTTGGACCTTGCATTTGGATTGTGTTATTGGACCTTGGACTGCAACTTTCGGATTGGGACCTAAGAACCCCTGCTTGTCAGACCCTGTGATTACTGGGACTTGCCTCCCACAGAACTGAAGTGACTGTTCCTGATCTTAGTGACTGTAGGGACCTCCATGTGCAAATACTAGGGCTCACACCTGGCTTCCCAAATCTAGCTTATTTTCAGGTATTAAACTAATTAATGACACCGACATAACTTATTCTCCTCAAACGCTCCTCTTTCATGCCACTTTATGTGCCCCTGCTTTGTAAATATAAAAGGCATATGCGAACTATGCTGATTCTAGTAAAAACAAGTAGACTGTGAAACTGAAGTCAGCCTACTGTTGATTTAAGAGGTAATAATTTGAACACGGTCCGTGAAATGCACACTTCTTTCTACACCCTCCCTTTTGTATCTTGGCACTTTTATCATCACTGGATCCTGAGCCAGCCTCTCTGCTTCTTTCCCCAGTAGAACCAGGGCAGGCTGGTCCTCCTAGCCTTCTCCAGCAGCTGGCACCCAGTAGGAGACTGGGGGGGGAGCAGAAACATTGGAGGTTACCATTGCACTGACAGCATGACATCATTTCCTGGGCAAACAGAGAAGTGGCATCATGTCACTGTAGGATGTCACAGCAAAAAGCATGTAATTGCCATGGAGACTCCCCCATATCGTCCATGGAAACTCATTGGAGCGCTGTAGGGATCTTATTTGGATTGGGACCATGGTACGGGGACAGAGGGGATCTTATCTTCTCCCCTGCACTATTTCCCTGACCCGGAAATGCCCAGGAAGTGTTATTTGGCCCACCAGCGGGCTGCATGGGCACAGAACATTTGCACTTGCAGCCCTCGCCTTGGGGTGTGTGTGTGTCACTATCCTTGTTGATAGAAAAGCAACTCCGGTTGTACATTAATACCACATTTCCTGTCGAGTAAAAATATGGTAAATATTATAATCTGATTTGTAAAGGAGTTTGAGCCCATGTTCTCTGGTTGTGTGTATTCAATATTATTTACTTTTAAAGTACCTAGATTTGTTTTCAAGGGTCAGAGGGAACCTGAAATATTCTGTATTATGGCTGGATCCAAATAAATACATAACAAGAGCCACATGGCCAGAAGAGCTTTGAACTTACATGTCTCAAACACAGACCCCACACCTGCAACACGAAAATGCTGTTTCGAAACTCCCCAAAGCATTTGTGATATAAACATTGTTGGGATGGGGGGGAAGGTGGAGAGGCTGCCATTTGGAATGAATAAAAGTTGAAAATTCCACGGCAGATGTCCAAGTCAAAGTGCTGAAGGAACTTTTTCAGCTGTTGAAAACAAAATGTTGAAAACAAAATGTCAGGTTAGATTCTATGTAAGTAAGCAAGCAATGTGCATGGGGACAAAATAGTCTGGGATTGTGGTACACCACTCAGTGGAAAGTGACATGTCTGTGTGCAGTCAGGACAAAAAAAGTCAATTCCATATTAGGGATTATTAGGAAAGGGATTGAAAATACTGGCTAGATTGCTCTGGTTTTCTGTAAATCCTTGATACAGCTGCATTTAAATTGCTGTGGTCCCATTGCCCCATTACACAACCCATGATAACTCTTTGCATCCCTAGGCATAATTGTGGAGGACTATCAATAACTACTGGCCACTGTAGTAAAATGGAACATCCATATTCAGAAGCAGTATACCTCTGAATACAAGGTGCTAGGGACAAACAATCAAAGAAAATTGTTCAGTACCTTTTGTAAGTGCCCAGCATTATCTGGTTTTTTTCTGCTGCAGGAAACAGAATACAAAAACTAGTCATCTGGCTCTGTTTATGTTCTTAAAAATTGTTTTAGGTCATACAGAATGGAAAATATGACTTCCGAATCTATTTTTCTTGTACTCTTGAATTTTAATTGACAGCTATATATTGGTAACCTTTTCTCATGGCATAGAAAACTAATTTCTAGATCTGAAATCATGATATTCTCATGAGTGGTTGGAGAATGAACCCTGCCTGCTTTGATCCTTGCAGAGGGGGAGAGGATGTTTAAAAATATGGGCGGAGGAAAGGAAAATTCCATTATTTTTGAGAGAAATGAGAAAATGGTGTGTTTTGTAGGCACCTGTGACAAGCTGACTTTTTTTTTGCTAAATTGCCACAGCTTGAAACTAGTTCCGGAGTAATAATTTAATTGGGGGGGGGTGACATAGTCATTTATTGCTTGTGTCACAAATTGGCCACATGCACTGATATATGTAAAAATCATGAGAGGCAGGGCAGGAAGGGTTGCATCAGTGCTTAGTTCTTGTGGCCCTTTCTTACACACCCAGGGAAATGCTGATCCCACTTTGCAATCAGGAAGCAATTTTTTCCAAGGCCAGTTTGGACAGGGATCCTGGAGGCTGTTTGTCATCGTCTGGGCTCAGTTGTAGTTCTCGGCCCCACCTGGAGGTTGGCAACCTTTACAGAGAATGAAGAGGGAAAATAGGAAAATGAAAATAATGAGTAAGTTACAGTCATACAACCACTCACACCATCACAGATAAACAGAGCATCTCAGAGCAATAAACAACTTTGGATTTAATAAAAAAAAATCTGCCACTGATCAAATGAAGAGAACAATTAGACTGGCAGGCAGACAAATAAACCAAAGAGACATATATTCCCAGGAAGGATCTGAAAAACACCATGGGAAGAAGAAGGCAAAACAGACAAAATGTTTGCTGTAAATCAGCAGATCTAGGACGCTTTCTTACATCATGAGATTCACGGAGTGACAGATCAGTTGACACTGATGCTTCTGGACAGCCATCTTCCACCACTGGGGAAAGAGGAAGCCCTTGTCTTCAGTCCTCGTAAGGACACACACACACACACATGAATCCAAACACATTTGAAAAATGGATAAACGCAGATTTGAGACACCCTGTAGATCTAGTACAGAAAGGCAAAATCCAGGGAAAGAATTATTTTGACCAAAAAATAGGCCTACAAAGCCCATGGTTTCAATATCTACAACTTTAAAACCTAACAGAATATTTAGCTGATTTAGGAATGTTCCAAAGAGACATGACGGATTTGGAAGAGATTATACTGGCTTACCCAAACTCACCCAAAGGACTTCTCTCCAAAATTAACAAAATACTTCTGAAGGAAGATAACCTAAATAAATTAAAACATCAAAAACATTGGGAAGAAGAGCTACAATTACCCATTCAAGATACCCACTGGAACACTATTTGGGCCTCACCAACAAATACTTCCACTATATATATGTATACAGTTTTTTAAACTAACATCATGATGGTACCTTACTCCACATCAATTACATAAAATCAACCCAACCAATAATCCAACTTGCTGGAAAAATTGCGGCCTAGTCGGTACTTACCTCCATTGCTGGTGGAACTGTCCAGTGATTCTACAATTCTGGAAAGAAGTGATTACACATATTAACTTGATTACTACTCAATCACTTTCCTGTAAACGAGAGATCATGCTTTTGAACTTATGGGATGACTCAATAAAAGAAAACGCCAAAGAACTCACCTCAATACTATTAGCAACTGCTAGACTAACAATAGCAGAGGCTTGGAAATCTCCTTCGCCACCAACATTGTCAGCCTGGCATGATAAATTGTGGGATCAATTTGTAATGGCCAAGGTATTCTATTCAAAGATCACAAACAATATTTATACCAACTTACTCCAAATTTATTCATATTGAGCATCAGTATTAAATTTCATGTCAACACAGGATTTGCTTCCTTCAGATCCAATCTACCACAAATGGTTATATCTGTAAAACACTTTTAATTCAGATCAATTGCTGAGAATTTCACCCAATGACCAAAACCTCTCTAACATCAGATATACTATCTTAAGGTATTTTTAAGGGCCCTCTTTTTAAATTTTATTGTTGGTTATAAAAAAACCACTAAGTTAAATGGTTGATATGTTAAGACAGTTGACTTAATCAACTATAACTGTATGAATGAAATGTTGTTCCAATGTACTTAATAAAATAAAAAGTTAAAATAATAATAGAAAGGACACATCCACACTGTCTGCTTAAACTGATTTAATAGTATTTCCCTATCTTCAATGAACCCTTGGAATGGGTTTGAAGATTGCTGACCAAGATGCCTCAGCAGCCTAGCCAGATTATAGTTCCCAGGATTCTCTGAGGGAAGTCCTGCTCATAAAACTGGCTTAAAATGGTGTTTTAGTGTTGATGACCCTTCCCTATTTTCTATCTTTTTGTGGAGCATCAACTTTTGTGCCCGTTTGCTGAAGTGATGTGAGGTAGGATGAATTACCTGATCAGGCCTGACCTATCGTATGAAACAGGACTTCAGTTTTAGAATGAGAATGCTTAAATGCTTACAGTAAAAAAGGCCAAAGCAACAGAGAATCAAGGAAGCTGTGGAGGTTTTATAGCCACAGATAATGCTACAACTTGCAGTGAAAGCTCCAGTTCAGAGATATTTGTGCAAACTGGGCTTCATAAGTTGTCTGCAGATATGCCTCATTTTCCTCTAGAGCAGGGGTCTACAGCCTTTTTGAGCCTGAGGCACCACTGGAATTCTGACTTAGAATGGTGGGTGCAATCACAAAATGGCTGCCACAGGAAATAGAACTAACCACAAAATGGCTGCTGCACGAGACAGACCAAACAGACAGAGAAAGTGTAGGGGAGAAGGGGGGCAATTAAAAAAACTAAGCTGGGAGTGAGATGGAATAAAAGCAACATTATGGTGTCAGCTGCCACTGAAACAATGTTATTTTCATCTGCCCAGCCAATCAGATACCCTGGAGGACAAGTGCCACACCTGGCTCCACCCACTTTCTAAAAACACTTGGGGGAGAGCCAGCAATAGTGTTGGCAAGGACCATCATGCCTACAGGTGCCAGACTAGGGATGCCTGTTTTAGCAACTTGTAGCAAAACCTCAAATGTTTAAATAAATTAATAACTCTCTAAGGCGCTGTGAGACTACTTTTTGTTTTTTTAGTAGGCTGGGATTCATGATACGTATAGCTGATATTTGTGTGTTTATGTATTGTCACTAAAAACTAACAACAATAAATTTTATGCCTGGAAGTAATGCAAATTCCAAATGAACTCTCTCCCTTGCATAAAGGCCTTGTTACGTCATAGCCCCAACTCCTCAGTCCTTTCTGCCCATGTGAGAAGTGTTTACGAAATACAGTGCCTGAGGGTACGTTTCCGAGAGTTCGTTCTGTGATATGCAGGCCAAACTTACCTAGAAGTTGATGAATTCATCTGGGTTTTGTAGTTTGGATGGCTTATTTGTCTTCCAGTGCACGATAGATCCAACACAGATTTTTACACCTGGCTCCATCAAACGGTATGGAAAGTGCTTGAACAATTTATAGGAAGAGCCCTTCCAACAGCTGTCCATCAACCAATGTGAGTGGTTCCAGGCATGCCTCCCCCCTTCACATTGTATGATAATTGCATGTTATATTTGGCTCACCTTTTTCTGACAGTTAATGATAGTGAAATATTACTACTGATTTACGTGCATAAGACTTCCTATCTTCCTGTAGCTTTGATTTCCTGAGGGTGTTCTCCACCCCACCCCCTCTTTTCAGTTCTTTTACCTCATCAGAATACAAAAAGATCAGAGACATAATTACATTTCTGCATGTAAACAGCAAATATTGTAGGCTTCAGAAATACCAATGTTAGCTGGTAAATAATGAATTACGCCCTAGCTAGGAGAGATCTGACAATGATTCACAAATATACTGGCTTCATTTCTAATAAAAGCCTTTTCCAGTTTTCAAAGGATGACATATTTATGGTGAGACTCTAGGATGCAGTTTGTAATTCACTGTTAATAATTATTTACAGTGTATTTTTTTTAAATCTGAACCCAGCATAGCTGTCAAATAGGAAGATTTCACAATTTATGGTGGGCTGTGAGCATTAGGCAAACCCAGAAATATATATGCCTGGCTGGAATGAATTTGACAGTAAATAGATCACAGAAAGGAAAATAGTGTCAGTGAGCGGGGAAAGAAAGAGGCCTAATTTTAAAAATGATTTAAAGATCAAACAAAGAAACAGAATGCAATCCACTGGGTCACTGAAGTTGGTGTCCTGCATGCAGAAGAAACTATGCTCACAGCCTAGTAATTTTTGCATATAAACAATTTAATTCTGAAACACCTTCACTTTGTAAGCAAAATACCTGCATTCCATATAGAATCTTGTCAAGGCAGTTCCCTGCCACTACCTGGGACTAAAAATTTCCACTATAACGATAAGATACAATTAAGAACAATGATGATGTTATCCGTTCAGATTAAGGAGTCATCAGCGGCAGACTAGCTGTTATGGCAACTGAGAAAAGTCCTGGTGGACTGATGGTCTAATGGGGCAACCTCTTCTGAAACCCCACCCAGGGCCAGCTAGCCGGCTCAGGGTCAAGGAGACCAGCCCAGCTGACTCACATAACTACTGCTGCATGGTTCATGTGGACCAGTCCTGCCACGGGACCAGCTAGGATGGATGAGTCATGCAGTTGGGTGGCAGCTGCCACTTTACCCGCCAACCCAGTGATGATGCTGTGGCTAGTGCAGACATGGGACTGACTTGATCTGGGCGGACCTCCCTATGTCAGGAGCATGGGGGGATCTGGTCTCCCAGCATACCTCTGGGAGTAACTCTGTGTAAGGAAAAGAATTTGTGCCTTTGCTTCCACACATAGAGGATTTTGTTTTGCTGTCAAGTCACAGCCAATTTATGGTGACCCCTCATGGGGTTTTCAAGGCAAGAGACATTCAGAGGTGGCTTACCATTGCCCACCTCTGCATCATGACCCTGGACTTCCTTGGTTGTCTCTCATTCAAGTACTAACTAGGGCTGACCTGCTTAACTTCCAGGAACTGACAAGATCAGACTAGCCCGGGCTATCCAGGTTGGGACACCTAAAGGCTAGACCCATTTCATTGCTTGTTGATGTGCGTAGAACTGAAGGATTGGTCAGAAACAGGGGTGCTCAAAAGTTAATCCCATGGACTGAAACACAGAGAAGGATGGGACGCCCTGTGATGCTTCCCAGCTGGATTACCAGAGGCTTGTAGTGTCTTTGTAATATGTCTGCCAGTATACGGTTGGATGCTACAGAATTGTTCTACTAACCGTAGCACCTTCCTCCAGTGCACAGTGCCTTCCTCGATGCACGAGTTCCTTCCACTAGTGGAATCTTCTGACCACATAAAGCTGCCTATAGTGCATCAGACCCTCAGGCCATTAAGGTCAGTACTGTCTATTCAGATTGGCAGTGGCTCTCTGTCTTAAAGCAGAGGTCTTTTACATCACCTACTACCTGATCTTTTAAACTGGAGGTGCCAGAAACTGAATCTGGGACCTTCCACATGCCAAACAGATGCCCTACTACTGAATCATGGCCCTCCCTCTTGCATCAAGGGAAGGCACCCTAAGCTGGAGGATGGTGCTGTTGTTAGTAGAACAAATCCGTAGGATCCAACTCAAATACGAGTTGAATAGACAGAAATTGTCTTCCCTAAAGCATAAAGCTGCAAAAGCAAGAGTTTGTAGTCTAAGAGTGTACCTTGCCACTTGGCTCCATAACTACTTTCTGGCTTGGGGATCTGCAGCCCTTTACAATTAAAGAACCAAAGTACATCGAAATTAGAGCAAAGGTCAACAAAGAACCAATATACGAAAGCCTATTTGCATAACTAACACTAGACAGCTTAACTGTTACTGATAACTGACATGCTGACTGATCATCCATAAAATTGCTGCAGCCCAAACACTGGTCGTTGTGAATCCTTTATTAGAAAGAGGTCCCACAATAATAATAACCACACACAGGAACACACTGCATTGTTTTTAACTCACTGGCATAAATCTGTGCAAGGAACTCACTTGGGATTACTGGCAACTGCTCATCTCTATGACTTCCCTCTCTAGCCCAGTTTGCCAGCAGTTGTGGCTTCAAGTACTTTCCATAGTGGGTTTTAGAGGAGAGCTAGCCCAATGGATCATTAGTGCTAGGTTAGGCAAGAGCTAGTAATGACGAGTAAATGTAACACCATAGTACGATACACTTCCAAGGTCTACAACTCTGTCACCCACAGATTATGAAGCTGTTGGATTGACTGGCCCATGTCATAAAATATTTCCCCAGCTGAGAGGGCAGTAATATTTCCAGAAGGGCATTTCTTCTAACCTTATCTATACTATGCCTTGCAATGACTACAACATGTTTCATTTACTGCTGAATTACATCTTAAGTCACCAATGTTGCAAAACCAGAAAGTAGGAGAGATAACGGAAAATGCAAAGGGAAATGAAAAAGGGAGAAATGAAAGAGAAACAAAAGAATATAAGGACCCATCTGTGTAATATTTTCCCCTATATACAGCTTGTTTCCAGACACTAGTCAAATTGACCTAAAAAACCTGGAATCAGGACACTTTAGGGCTGCAGGTTCTCCTGAAGCTGCCTGTCATTTGAGATCTGTGTCTTCAGAGACCTTTATATCCACACCGCCTCCTCCTTCAGATGTTTGACAAGCACTAGAGAAGGGGACTCTTTTGGTGGTGGCATCTAGAACGCAGCACTCCTGTCTCCTAAAAAGTTTTGTTGCTGTCTATGCTAACACGTTTTTGACACCCTGCTTACCTGTGCTTCTAAATCATGTATAAATGTCTCTACTTTACTAGTTGACATTTGCAGTGCTATGTTTGTCTGTTTTACTGCATTTTCCCACACAAAGTCATTAAAAGTTACCATTGTTGTTAGCCATCTTAAGTGTCTTCATGAGGCCTGTAACTGGCTCAAATAAAATATGTAAACATTGCTGCTGCAGTACTTCTGGATTTGTTCTTGAGTTTTGATAAGTCTGAAACACTGAAATTTTGTCACTGTGTTTCTGGTTTACATCACCCTTGCCCACGGCCTGAATTCATTCAAAGGAGGGAGATTTGGGAAAGGCTAAACATTTCAGTTACTTCCCCTGTTGTCAGGGTCACCTTGAACTGGAGATGTGCACGCCATACTCTAGTAGTAGTGAGAACATAGGAGTAGCCACACTGGACTAGAACAGCATCCTGCCACATGGTAGCCAACACGATGCCTCCAGACGGCCTACAAGCAGAGCACAGAGACCAAAGCTTCCACCTGTTATTGCCTCTCAGTACTGTTATGCAGAGGGTTTCTACCTGAATGAGAAGGCTGCATTTAGTCATACTTCAGAGATGTTACTATCTCTCATCCATGTCGCCTGTGTAAACAATGTTGTTCCAGGCTTAAGAACTTGACCATGTATATGCTGCTGTCTCAAAATTGACAGTCTTTGCTTGTGCATGCTACCATCAATCAGCACATGCTTTACCAGCTGCTTATTTCCACACACAGCTACTTCTGGCCAGGGGGACACTCTGGCAGGAAACATACAAGAGGCAACTAGAAAGTGCTGTGCTAGCACACTTTGCACCTGTGCCTACTGCCTCCTCCCAGGCTGCTTTGCTGCCATGAAATGGCAGAGATTCCACTGGAACGCCAAAAACGTAGGAAAGGGTGTAGATATTATCCTGTGATCTCATAAAATCCAGCCTCTGTCCTGGTAGAAGTTCAGGGTAAAAGGGCATGGGCCATATAAGGATCAGAAGTGTACATAACCTTTCTGGAGTATGGCTCCTGACAACCAATTCAGTAAATTCAGGCACCAAGCCAGTAAATGAAGTTTCCCTTAGCACTGCATCAGCATACTCTGGAACAGGACCTTTCAACTTTAATGGAATGTTCTGAATTATGATTTACGATGAGTAAAAAACAAAACAGGAATGAAACCTAAACTAATGCCCCAATCTAGCAAAGGGGATTCATGCATGGAAGTAGGCTTATAGCTGTGTAGCCGCTATAAAGTTCAGATTGTGCAAAAAATTATCTTCAGGAATTTGTTGGCCCTGCTGCCAGGCTGTATGAGATTAGTTCACTAATCTGATCTGCTCAGAAACATCATGACAACCCATATTCTCCACTATGCCAAGGGATGAAATTGCTTAGCACCCCCCCCCCCAAGACTCCCTCTTGTGGCAAAATGTTTCAGAGAAGAGCAGGACTAGCCTATTACAGCAAATTTAAAACTGGATAATTTGTGTTGGGAGTTCTCTTTAAAATCATTCAAGATTCAGAGAACAGAACCCTAAAGAATGTTCAGAGAAACATTCAAGAATCTGAGGAAAAAACCCAGAAGAATATTCAGGAAGTGTTTCAAGAGATATTGGCTGGTCTATCAGAAATTTAAAACTGCAACAACACACACAAGAAATTATAAAAATCAAAGAAAAGCAAAAAGATAATGACATACATTTAAAAAGGCAAGATTATTGGATCAAGCATGCAGAACAAAGAGTCGAAATCCTGGAAACTCAATGCAGATCTAACAATTTGCATTTTAGAGGAATTCCAGAGGACACTGGGAGACCAAATTTGGAAAAAAGCTTTCGTGATTTACTTCTGAATTATCTGAAGATTGAAGAAGACTTCCCTGACATTGACCAGAATTTTAGACTGAAATCAAGATTTGCATTCAAGAATAAGCTACCTTTATACTGGTTCAACAAGGAAAGATGAGAAACAATACTAAAGAACCAAAGGGAACCCCCATTCATGATAGTGGGAAAAGAAGTGCAGATCTTTCAGGGTTTACTAACAGGTGTGTTAAAGGAAAGACTTTGATTTTTTGAGACAGAATTTACAAAATGAATAAATAAAATATTATTGGAAAATACCATTTGTCATAGAGGTATACTTACTAAAAGGAAGAAAAGTAACTGTAACAGAGCAACAAGCCAAGCAACTCGCCAAAGAACTGCTAGCAGAGGATTTACATAGAGGAACAGAAGGAGAATCTCCAAGTAACTTAAAGCAATTTGCTAGCAGCTCAAAGCAAAGTTCACAGACCAAAGAAGAAACAAGCACAGAAAAGGACAAGTGGGACATGGCAACAACATCAGGACAAAAATGGATAAATTAAAAATAGTATCAATAAATATAATGGACTGAATTCCCCTTCGAAATGCATGAAAATCTTCCATCAATTGAAAAAACAAACCACCAATATATTATGCTTACAAGAAACAGGAACAATTCGGGGAGGAGGGAACAGCATGGCATGGCGGACGTGTTTCAGGTGAGCTCCTGAAGCCTCTGGCTTCATCAATCAACCACAGTGGTCTTTGGGCACTCCGAAACCTCACTCACCCCTCAGGGAAGAGGGGGGGAGAGCAAGAGGCTTGATTCAGCGGCAAGCAAAAGAGACTTTAAGCATTATAAATCTGAGCAAAGGGTGGGCGTTTGAAGACCTGAAACCCGACTTTGAAAAGTCGACACCCCAACGATTTCCACGTACACAATTTTTGGGTGACAGAAGTTAGAGTTGCCAATGTGTTCCCAATTTTTAATTTGCCATAATAGGAGATATGTGGATCTATTTTGCTTTTATTTTTTCTCTTCGTTGTCAGATATAATGGAGGATTGCAAAATGCGCAGAGTGAGTTTGTGCTTTAACTTTATGGTGCTTGTAATCTGAACTTGACTATTACTAAAATACCACTCACCCAGAAGTACTACTCATCCAGAAATAAATATTAACTAACATTAAAGTATCCCAGAAAGCAGGAGAGATAGCTGTTTAAAGAGACTGGACTGCCTCTCCTTCATTCTCTTCACACAGTCTTGTTGGTACTTTCCTTATAAGGAGAGAAGAGTTGTTGTTTGGGCGATAGTCTTTGTGTAATATTGCTGTGGTTTTGTGTAAGAACTGAGGTCAGCATTTGTTTATGCTAAAAAGTACACTGTGTTCCAAAACAAATTTGAGAAAAAAGTAAGCTTCAAGAAGGGCAAGGGAAAAGGCTGAGACTGTTCCTTTTTTCACTTTGATGTTTTCTCCTACTATTAGTAATAGGGTAATTTTGTTTGGGAGGTTTTTTTTCCTCTGTCTGCAGGCCAAACTTTTGAAGATACAGAAAAATTAAGAACAAAATGTCATCTCACAAACCTTCCAAAATACCAGGAAATTCACCTGGGACCTCCAAAACAGTGGGTGCTGTTGCTTCAACCATAGGAAAGGCAAGCCCTTATACAAGAAACCATCAAAGGCTCCATCTCCCAAGGTACAGATCCAATTAAAGAAGCTATGAAAGAAATGACACAACTATTGGCCATCCAGATGCAGGGCTTACAGGAGCAAATATCAGATAATACACAAAAATTAATAGAACTAAACAACTGAAAGGGTAGATGCCAGAACGAAAGAAATGGAAAATGAACTTCAAGCAACGGACTTCAAACAAACACAGCTGGAACAAGACTTGATCAGACTCCAGGTGAATAAAGCATCTTTTATTTTAAGATTTCAAAACATTCCAGAGGAATGAGGTGAAGACATCAGGAAGAAAATGGCTATATTTTTGGCAGAATTTATGAAAGTAGAAGATCCAGAAAAAATTCTGAAAGAACTGGATGTAGTCTATAGAATGAACTCTACATTTGCCAGAAATAATCAATTGCCCAGAGAAGTACATGTGAGATTCCATAAAAGAATCTATAGAGATGCGATTCTGAAGACTGTAAACAAAAAGCCACTAACGTTGAAGAGTTATAAAGTGAAGAGAATACTCTGATTTAACGGCAGTTTTGAGGAACAATGGAATTCAATATAGCTGGCTCTTACCAGAAGATCTAATTTTTTCATACAAAGGCAAAAGACAAAGAATCACATCTATATTCAAGGCTGAAGATTTTCTGAAAAAGAACGGAGAGGATCTACAAACTGAAGAAATGTACTCTGAAAGAGGAGAAGGAGAAGCAGAAGACGACCCTACTTTCGGAGCCACGGGAATGTCAACAGTTCTCAAAGACTTGAAGAAATCTAAATATCTTAAGACCTCACCACCAGTCACAAGGAAGCAATTAAGAGAAAACATGGAAGCGCAAACACAAGCAAAAAACCAAGATGGATAAAAGTACACTGAGATTTCAATAAACAACAATGGTTTGAACTCCTTGAAAAGGAAAAGGACTTTTCAACGATTAAAAAAAGGTAATTTTGATATATTTTTTTACAAGAGCTACATATTAGAGAAGCTGATCAAAAATATCTGCAAATCCAGAAGTTAGCCTCAGATAAAAAGAAGAAAAGGGGTGTGGTAACATATGTGAAAGAACATCTCCAACCAGAATTGGTCCATGCCTCGCAAGATGGACATATTTTAATGGTTCAAATTCAAAGGCAAACAAAAACAACCTTCCTGGTGAACATCTATGCACCAAATCACCACCAAGAAAAATTCTACAAAACATTACAAGAACTGATGCAAAACAAGAGTACCAAGAAACTTGTATAATTGGAGATTTCAACACAGTTTGATGGAAGCCAAGATAGAAAGATGCTGAAGAAAAGAAGATGGAAGAGAAAACATGAACTGCCACCTACGTTCTATCAATTAATAGAAGAGAACAAATGTATAGATGCGTGGAAGGTAAAGAATCCATATAAGAAAGACTCTACTTTCTACTCGGCAAGACATAAATCCTGGTCAAGGATTGATATGTGTTGGATATCAGCTACAATGACAAATGAAATACTGGAAGCTGAAAACTTACCACAGACTTATACAGACCACAATCCTATCACTTTAGAGCTACAAGACACGGCCAGAAGAAGCAGATGGAAGCTAAACACTACAATCTTAAGAAATGAAAAATTTATAAAAGACTCTAAGAATTCCAAGCATTTTTTGAAAGAAACACACAATCAGATCTCTATAAACACAGTTTGGGATGCTTTTAAAGACTTTGCGAGAGGATGGATGATAAGAGAAACTACATATAGAAGAAAACTGAGATCTGAGAAATATCTTCAACTACAGAAGCAAATGAAACAACAAGAAGAGAAACTGAAACAGAATGCACAAAGTGATGCAGGGAAAATCAACCTCAAGCAATTACAACATCAAATGAGCTGTCTTCTAACACAAGAAATAGTGAAGAAAATAACTTACGCTAAGCAAAACTACTTTGAAAATGCAAATAAGCTGATGTGATGGTTAGCGTATAAACTACGTAAGCAACGTGAAGAAAGATTTATAAGTACACTAAGAAATGGAGATGAAGAAAAAAACAAACTAGAAGACTTAAAAATAATAGTGGAACAATTCTACTGAAATCTGTACAAAGGAACAGAAATATCCCAGGAACAAATTGGAGAATATATAATGAAACACAATATCAAAATCTTCAAGGAAGACCACAGAGTAATATTAAACCAACCAATTACTACAGCGGAAATAGTAGAAGCTTGGAAGAAACAAAAAAAGGCAAGTCACCCGGACCTGACGGACTCCCAGCAGAATTACACCATATTTTGGAAGACCAACTGATTTTCCCTTTCAAGGAAGTTTGCCAAAATATAACTGTTGAACAGAAACTCCCTGACTCATGGAACGAGGCGATAACTTTGCTCCTATATAAACAAGGCCAAGATGGCGAAGAGATTAGAAACTACAGACCTACCTCTCTATTAAATGTGGATTATAAAATATTTGCCTCCATTTTAGCAGCAAGAATGAAAAAAGTACTAGTGCAGACTATACACAAAGACCAAGCGGGTTTCCTTCCCAAAAGGCAACTCAGAAATAATGTCAGGATATATTTTCGACATTCTTGAATATTATGAAGTACATCCAGGAAAACAAATGGCCTTAATCTTTTTAGATGCGGAAAAGGCGTTTGACAATTTCAATTGGAAATTTTTGAAAACTGTTAAATATGCACAGGCCGGAGGAGAATTTTATAAAATGATCAAAGCAATTTATACAAAACAGGCTAAGATCTTAATTAACGGTGATTTAACACAAAAAATTGAAATTCAAAAAGGGACGAGACAAGGATGTCCACTTTTGCCACTGTTATTCATTTTTGGGCTGGAAATTTTAAATGATGTAATTAGAACAGACAAACTAATTAGAGGACTCAAAGTAAGAGGAGAGCAATTTAAACTTCTAGCCTTTGCGGATGATCTGGCCTTTATTTTGGAAGAGCCTTTAGAATCAATAGAAACTCTGCTGAAGAGACTACAGGATTATGGAGATGTTGCTGGACTTAAAATTAATAAAAATAAAACAAAGATCCTGCCAAAAAATATGACAGAGCTTCAATCAAGACAGCTCCAGGACATATCAGGTCTGGAAGCCCAAAAGGAAATTAAATACCTTGGAATAAACTTAATGAATAAATGTAGCTCTTTGATTGAAAACAATTACATGGAATTACTGAACACAATAAAACAGGATCTCAACAAGTGGAAGAATCTCTAAATATCTTTTATGGATAGAACAGCTACTATCGAAATGAACATTCTGCCAAGATTGATGTTTTTATTCCAAAGGATACCAGTTCTACAAAACCTAATTTTTTTTAAAAGGTGGATAAAATGTTGAAACAATTCATTTGGCATGGGAAGAGACCAAGAATAAAGCTTAAAGCTTTACAAGACTCAAAAGAAAGAGCGGGTTTAGGCCTCCACACTGCATTCTGTACTATAGAGCAGCAACATTAGTATGGATCAAAGACTGGATTACACTAGAAAACCAAAGACTGCTTAAACTAGAAGGATATGATTTACAACTGGGCTGGCATGCTTTTCTATGGTATGGGAAATCAGATGCCCATAAGTATTTTAAACACTGGATAAGGGCTTCTCTCTTAAAAGTCTGGGAACCAATTAAAAAACAATTCTATGTTAAAATATCGAAATTAGTTGCCCCCTTAGAAGCTTTTACAAACCCAAAGATGCTAGGGGAAGAACCAGTGAAAAGATATGGAGATTTATTGGACCCTAATTTTAATCTTAAACTCTCACCAGAATTGAATTGGTGGCAAAGAGTGCAGATTGAATCAAGTTACACTAAAGATAAAGTGGTGAGCTTTTATGAGGAATGGTTGGAAACAGATAAACTAATGCTTTCTGTTGAACAGAATTTTATAAAGAAAATGTATGTGTTGTTGTTAGATTATAAAATGGATAACGAAACGGTTAAAAATGTTATGATACAGTGGGTGGAAAATGGGGGCCATGCTATTCAGTTAGACCAATGGTCCAAACTTTGGGGAAAAAATATTAAGATCACAAAATCTATTGCTTATAAAGAAAATATCTATGTTTTACAGATGGTATATAACACCTCAAAAATTAGCCAAATTTGACCCAAAATACTCAGATAAATGTTGGAAATGTGAAAGCAAAACAGGATCATTTTATCATATGTGGTGGCTATGTGATAGAGCTAAGCAGGGCTCTTTTTGTAGAAAAAGCCTGGCAGGAACTCATTAGCATAATAGGCCACACCCAACAGCAGAAACTCATTAGCATATCAGACCACACCCCCATAACCTTCCCTTGGCTTGCCCAGGCACCCCCGTGGCTGCAGGGAGCCCGGAGAAGCCAGCCCTTGGACAGGCCAGGGAAGGCACGGGGAGGTATTTAAATGCCTCCCCAATCCTTCTAGGCCTTCTGTCTGTAGCCATGCCCGCAGAGGTTTTGGCTGTAGTGGGTGTGGCCAACTCTGAAGCCAGACGGAACTCCATTCCTCTGCGTTCCTGCCCAAAAATAGCCCTGGAGCTAAGAAATATTGGAAATGGATACATGAAACTTTACAGAGCATACTGAAATGTACAGTACCGTTTACCCCAGAGGTGTTATTGTTGAACATTTTACCAGAGAACTTTAGAAGAGAGGCTATTTACCTCACAATGTATATAACTACATCAGCTAGAACACTGTTTGCAAAATACTGGAAGAACCAAGATACTCCAAATAAAGAATTTGTTAATAAAATACTAGAAGCAGCAGAGATGGACAAACTCACTTTAATTTTGAAGAACTGCACCGAAGAGACATTCGAAAACACATGGTCAAGATTCTACAGATGGTATGAGAACTGTATATTCACTATGTCAGGTTAAGGTATATAAGCAAGATCAAGAAAAGGCATAGATTAAGATGAAACTATTCTATGTTTTAAATATTGCAGAGAAGTAATGATTATTTCAAGGTTGTATTCTAAGTTGTTAGATGCTCGGCAACAAAATGTTTCTATAAGCAAACTACCCCCAGTTTTATGTTTTTCTATATGTTTTTGTTAATGTTTTGTTTGTGTTATAGAAAACAAAATTTCAGGAACAATTAGGAAAAGCATATCTTGCTTCAGCACAAAATAAAAAATGTGGAGTAACTATTTACATAATCCACAATTAGAAGAATTAAGAGATCCAGAAGAAGTCTGTTTTGGAAAGAAAGAATAAGAGAATATTTAGAATTCTTCCATTTTTACTCCAGCTAGAAACAGAAGGTGAACAAGTGAAAAACTGTATGATTAAGTGGATGCAAAACTTTAAAGAACAGATATCTATGCAACAATGGGAATGACTATGGGGAAAAGATATCAACTTTACAGACAGCTAGACATTAAGAGAAAATTGGTACAAAATGTCTTTAAAATGGTATATAACTCCAAAGGACATTGAGAAGGCAGATAAAAGCTACAAAGAAAAATGCTGGAAATGTCAACACATAGATAGAAACTTCTTTCATATGTGATGGACATAAAAAAAGCAAAAAGATTCTGGAAAGAAATACACTGAAAAATGCAGAACGTATTAAAATTTAAACTCCCAATGGAAGCTAAGAGCATGCTATTAGGTGTTCTGCCTAACAAATTACCAAAAAATTTAGAGGAAATATTTAAATACATGGTGACAGAACTAATTTATGCAGTGAAATGGAGATTAGATGCCTGTCCACATTTAGAAGAATGGGAAAATAAACTTGCTGAATATGCAATAATGGAAAAATTCATAATCTACTTGAGAAACAGGTCTACTATGAAATTTGAGGAGAGATGGAGTATGTATTATGTGTACTATGCCATCAGAAGACAAACTTAGAGTGAGAAGCAGTATAAAATATTATATACAGGTAGAAGAGGTGGAAATATGTAATATTACATAGTAATGACAAAACTAATGATGTAGTCAAAACAGATTAACTGTGAAGTCTGAAATTTAAACTTAAAATGTTGAATACAATCATATTCCAATAGAAGTTAGAACTATAGTATATTACAGGTAATACCTTAAAATTATAACAAAAGGGATGTAAGGGAAAATATTTTCTGTCTCATACATTTTGTATTACACAATTGTCCTTGACAAACACAATTATATTGTATAACCCTTTTTTTCTTTCCCTTTTCTGTACTTTCACTGTCTTCTTGAATAGATTCCAAAAAGATAAAATGTATACACTCACCTAACAATCTCACATACCCAATTCCACATTTAGGGGTCATTTTACAACTATGCTATCAAACATCATCATGTTCTAGGGGATGGGCTACAGCTCAAAGGGAAAGAGAAAGGCAAAGCAGGCAGCCACACAAGTAAACAGGGAATACAAGCCAAAAAGAATATCACTGGTATATCAATTCTAGCTTCCTGTCGCTATGACTAAAAAAATATTGAAGACTATGATTTGTTCAGCATCTTGGTCACTCTCAGACTGCTTCTGTATAGGGACTTTGCAATTTCCCCATCACTGAATACTCTACATTTTGCATTCAGGAAAATTTAATTCCCCTCACCCCCTAGTTTTTCTTTTAAGTTTTATAAAATAATAAGGCTGCCCTTTAAGTGACTCTTATCATTTATGAACCTCTATTTAAATCCAGTAAAGTACCTTTACTATCTGTACAGGCCTCTTGAGTATAGTACTCATTTAGACCCATCTACTCCTACTTACAGGGGCTGCGGTGGCTCAAGTGGTTAAGACACTGAACTGCAGACTGGAAGGTTGGTAGTTCAGAAGTTCGATACCTGAGTGCTGCATAACGGAGTGAGCTCCCGTCTCTGGACCCAGCTCCTGCCAACCTAGCAGTTTGAAAGCAAGAAATTGCAAGTAGATAAATAGGTACTACTTTGGTGGGAAGGTAACAGTGTTCCGTGCACCTCAGCATCTAGTCATGCCGGCCACAAGACCATGGAAACGTCTTCAGACAGCGCTGGCTCTTTGGCTTGGAAATGGAGATGAGCACCGCATCCCTAGAGTCGGATTCGACTGGATTTCGAGCAAGGGAAACCTTTACCTTTATTACTCCTACCTACACCTACATAGAACCACTGATGTCTTGGCCTTGCTCTACCAGTGTTTTGCCACCCAGAGGGCATCCACACGTGCTTCTCACCCATCCCCAGTGGAAAAGCAATGTCTGAAACATTCTGAAAGTCAAGCTGGTTGTCATCATTCATGAAACTTAAAACACACAGTCACCACCTGATTTAGATAGGAGTGTGAGCCACGACTGAACAAGGGGCTTCTCCAAAGCTCACCTTAGCCATGAAGGGGGCAAAAAGAAAAAAAACCCCACGCCTCTCAAACTTGGAGTCCTATCTGGAATACGGGGATAACACTAACAAATCTTAAAATGATGTTATACAAACTGCTGAGACGGCATACATTTACTAGGAAGTCTCTTGTGCTGTGTCAATGTCAAGTGGTATTACATTGCTTGTTGAACATCTGCGGTACATTCAGGGGAAAGAATGAGCAAGAAGGAAGAACCAAGACAGGAAATTCAAGCATGTTATTAGCGCCATCCAATTTTCAGACTATAAGGTAGTTTAGAACTCAAAATCGTTTAATGTCTCTCCCCCTCCCTTTCAAATTAAGAGCCTGGCTCAAAAAGAGAAGAAAAGTCTGTCCAGTTTTGAGTCCTTGGTTATTTTCACAAATCACTACCGACGACCTGGGAAGGGGAACGGCAGCAACACTGGATACACCTTCAACGGCCTTCATTCTAAGGTCTCCAAATCAAGTTCTCACTCTAAATCAAGCCGTGGCAATACAGGAAGAATAAGATTTCCAAACGCTGAGTCCTGGGTGATGAAGTATCCTGAAGAATGTGCATGAGCATGCTGGAAAAGGGGGGAAAAAAATATATATATATATATACATTTCTGGAAAATGGCAAACACTGATTTTACTGCTTTGAATATGCCCACTTCCATTCCAGCTAAACTGTGCATTAAAAATGCAGAATCAGAGGCAGCTTTTGTGTAACGTCAAAGGTGGCACTCCTTACACTCAATCAGGCTACTGGAACCCCATTGGCCTCCTATGTTTTTTAAACAGCCTGACAGTTTACTTGATTGCAGGATCCATAATTCCATGCAGAAGGCAAACAGAACTGCCAGACACACAGATTGAAATCCTAATCTGTTTACAGGGTTGTTTTTTAGTTTACTGCTGCACCCTCTGCTGCTGGAACTCCCACATGACAGAATGCAGAGGAGAGAGCTTTGAGGTACACACTACACCTACACGAGAAGTCACATGGCACATGACAACCAGACACAGATGCTATTCTGGATTCTGTGCAGATGCACGCATCACCACACCATTGCTGAGATTGGCGAGCAATGTCATCCATGTGCATGTTCTAAGTTTTTGTAGGGTATTTACTTTTTTTTATAATATTAGACTTATATCACACCCTCCCCACATCGTAGGCTCAGGCCAGGTACCAACATATAGGTCTGCAATTAGTGCAGATTTACAATTAAAACATATTATAACAATCCATTAAAATCAATAAAATCACCAGCATTAAAACAACAATGTGCCTCAACAGATGATAATGTGGTCCCAATCTGGCTTCTAGCCTCTGCGGTCATTGGAGGGAAGGCCAGATCAAAGTGGAGGCCTGCTGCCTCAACTAAAAGCCTGGTGGAGAAGCTCTGTCTTGCCGGCCCTGTGGAACTGTAATAGGTCCTGCAGGGCCCTGACCCCATAAGGAAGTTTATTCCACCAGGCAGGGGCCAGGGCTGAAAAGGCTGTGGCCCTAGTTGAGGCTAGGGCCAGGGACTACCAGGAGGTGCTGGTTTGTAGAATGCAATGTTCTATGGGGCTCATTTGGGGAGAGCTGGTCTTGAAGTTATGCAGGCCCTGGGCCATATAAGGGCTTTAAATGTAAACACCAACACCTTGAAATGGATCCGGTATTTGATAGGCAGCTAGTGCAGGTCATGCAGCACTGGGTGAATATGTGCCCAGACAGGTACACCTGTCTTTGCTCCCAGCACATGAGGAAAGGTACTCCAAGGACCATTGTTTTTGACATATTAAAATAAGGCCCCAAGGAAACCTGCAACCACAGTTGATTTGGGTCTGCTTCATCCAGGACCACTTACCTGCAAGGCAGCCTTCTGCTGTGCTGCAATGTGCTGTTGCTCAGCATGATCACGAAAATCCTTATTAAGGGAGGATCTAGTGAGCGAGATGCTGCAAGCAACAGGGGGGAAAAAGAACCCATGTCATACGAATGCAACAAAATCCAGCACCACCACAGGACTATGGCCAGGGTGGGCACTGCAGAGCCAAGAACTTCTGCTCTGAATAAGAGACTTGAATTTTTGGGAAACCTGACATGCAAGATGGTGGGCAAGCACCAGATAGACAAGTTCTGCTCAGGGACACTCGCTCCAGTGATGGCAGGTTAAGTCAAACAGGAAAGATGCCCGAGCCCCAGTGTCAGTCAAAGGGAAATCAACTGGAAGGCATGCAGTAGGATGACACTTGGCCCCCCAAGCTCATTTGTGTCTCTTGCCAGTGCCACCCAGTGACTTGCCTAAGCGATACCTGAATAAAACAGCACTACTAACCAGGGGTCCATAGTCTTCATGATGGGGAGTTCATATGTTTGGTAGAGTGGCTGCAGAACTCTGTATGCATGAAAAGAGTTTCCCATTGAGATCCAGCCCAGACAAATTTTGTTTGTAGCCAACACGTTTATACAGTACATTTTAAAAAGCACCTGCACCACCATGAGCAATAAGATAAAAGCTCTAGACCAGGGGTCCCCAACCCTTTTGAGCCTCTGGACACCTTTGGAATCCTGGCACAGGGTCGCGGGCACAGCTATAGAATGGCTGCCACATGAGGCAGAGTCAACCAGGAAATGGCCCACCACCATAGGTGCAGCCAACCATCAAATGGCTGCCACAGGAGGCATAGCCACCCCACAGAGGAAACACAAGTGCAGGGAACGATGAGTGATTTTAAAAAAATACCTTGGGGAAGAGAAGTGAGATAAATATTACTAACACTGTAGTGGCAGCTGTTGAAGAAACAACATTATTTGAATCTGCACAGCCAATCAGATCTCTATTGGCCACTCAGAAGCCCTGCTGGGCAGCAGTCCCACCCATTTTCTGAAAACACCTGGTGGGCACCAGGAAAGGTGTTTGGCAGGTACCATGGCACCCACAGGCACCATGTTGTGGACCCCTGCTCTAGACTAACATTTGAGGAAAAAAGAGTCATAGAGTAATTCATTTTTGCATTTTAAGAGAGTGTTCCTTTGTAATCTCAGATTTTCATTAAATCACAGATTGTTAAGTCAAAACTATGCAAAGCATTTGAAACTAGAAAACGGGAAGATGGGTAAGGCAAAGTATTGAGGTCTGAGATCCTGCCGCTCTCGACATTCTTCAAGAAGTACCCAAAATTCATGGCTGCGCATTCTCTTTGGGAGCCAAGAACAAGCCATGTGTCATCTACACCAAGACTGGGATCAAGACCTCATGAACTCGTTAAAAATAAATACTCCTGTGAAACATGCAATGTACGTATTTGATGGTGATGATACAGAGGTGTGCGACAGAGTGTGAGTGCGAGAGAGAGAGAGAGAGAGAGAGAGAGAGAGAGAGAGAGAGAGAGAGAGAGAGAGAGAGAGAGAGAGAGAGAGAGAGAGAGAGAGAGAGATGTTTAATTCCCATGCTATTATCTCAACTTCTACCTGAATTAAAAAGGAACAGTGCAAGAAAGTTTGATGACTCTGCATCTTTCTTTAATGGAAAGCACTCTGGTGTTTTTGCTGCAAGAGATTCACCTGGCCACTGTTCTGAAAACTGCCCATATTTCCACTAGACTGACTACCACGGAGGGATCATTTTACAATCCCTACGGGATCTAGCTTGCCACTGCTGTTGTTCCATCAGGCTTCATCTACATGCTTAGTTTCAAGCCCTCTTGTTTTGGGCTGGAGGATGCACTTAGTGTTAAGATTTTGTCTTTTATTGTATTCCACCTACTGTTTTACTATGGAGTTCAGACTGTAGGCAATTTTAGGAGTGAATTTTTACTTGAAAAGTGGGGTAAAATAAAACACATTTTAAAAACAAACTGTATCCAAGCTCTCCTTTTCCCAAGTGAAAGGGAAAAAGGTGAAAGACTCAACAATCACAGTATGTGTGCTGGCTTTGCTCCCAGCACAATCAATGTGCAGCTCTTATAAAATGACATTGTTCCATTAGATATATTTCTCACCATAAGAAAAAGCAACATTTAATTTTTTGCTTTGATCAGAGAACACTGCTGAAATAAATACGCAATTCTCCAAATGTACAGTACCTGGCTCCAGGATGATTGGTGGAAGACTGGTTTTGCATCAGTAGCTTTCTCTTCTCCTTGTCTAGCTCAGCCAAGATTGCAACCCTGTTTTTATTCTGAAAGCCTGGCAAGAATGACAAAAATGTAAATATCGGTGACGGGCTTTATTTCTTCAAACCACCCCATAACCTCACTGGCTTAAAGCCTCTTCGTAGTACATTAGGATGAATATAAATGAGGAATATATTAATCTTCAAAGCTGATGAGCACCATCCTTGAAGTCTATTAACACACACCCCTCTCTTTTTTCTTTATTTATAACCTGCAGTAGCTTCCTAACAATATTATGAATGCGAGCTATTAGAAGAAGTCTTTAATCTTGAGCAAGGTTTGCTTTGGGAAGTTGATTTCAAAACTAGCAGGCTCTTGGCACACCACCACCAGTTTCTTCTCCTACAAACAAAGCTTTCTGCATTATAAATATTACATTCTACAGACAGGAAGAAACTGTGTTCAGAATAATTCTGACAAGATGCGGCCAAATCAGTTCCTTAGTTTATCCTAGCAAATTTCAGCTGAAAACTATAGTATCAGCATTAGAAACAAAAGCTCGTTTGCGTGCATGCTTTTTGCCACCTACAGGACTAGTTAGAATCCTGAGAACTATAGATTTAAAAATAAAACAGATTCCAGTCCCCACAGACAAATTTGAGACTGTAATGGGGGAAAATGTGGGTGTTAGACAGAAATACTGTGAGAAGTTTGTTTTTAAACTCTGATTGGGCATTGTCCTACAACTCTGCATGAATAACTGCGGAGCCTTCCATCAGAGAAACAGCTTCAAGGCCTGGTAGAAGGCCAGATTCTTAGCTGAGAAGTGTAGCAAGATACAACCCATTCTTTGTCTGATTGCATTTCAAGCTTTTTCAGGAGCTGCTTCCAGTTTGTCACATTTGAGGGTAACACATACTCATCACATACAACACCAGATAGGCTAATTATGATGCACTTTGCCATGAAAACTGCATTGACTTCGTGTAACTGCAACACACAACTGAACTGTAACTCCAACTCAGAATACACTTCTGCCTTGGCCCACCACATACATTACCCATACCTGCTCAACATCTAGGAAAACAAAGACTCCAACTGACATAACTCAGTGTATGCATTTAGCCTGTAATTGTTTCAGAGGTATTACGGGGGGAGGGGGGGGACAGCTTTCAGCACCGCCCCAGGATAATATGACAGCAGTGCAAGTGGGCGTTTGAATAACTACACGCTGACTGTGTAGGATAATGTTTTCAATTTAATGTTTCAAAACAAGCAACCTTTTCTAAGGATGCTTGTACATTCTTTTTTAAAATATTTTTTATTTTAAATAACAATAACCATTACAATAAAAGTTACAGTAATCAACAACAATGAAAAAACTTTGATAATATAAAATAGATAAATAGATATAAATCGTGCCTCACGAGTACAGCAGAATAAAAGTAAACAATATTAATGAATAATTAACAAATATGCTTCTTTAATTTGTGTAATATCCACCTTTTGGTCACTTATTCCTCGTAACGGATTGATAAACCTTTTTGTAAAGGGTAACCATTTCTGAACAATTTTTTTTTACGTTTTGACATAACAGAAGATTCAATATCTACTGTAATTTTATCAAAAATAAATTAATCCCATACTTTTTGTTTCCACATCTGGATGGTAGGAATTTCTTTTTCTTTCCATTTTGAAGCAAGAACATTTTTTGCAGCAGTGAACATAAGACGCTGCTAGTTCCTGGATACATCTGGGAACTCTACTGTTATCCCAAAGGTTCAATAAAATAATTTTTGGACATTTAGAATTTGATGTCCTATAATAGTATTTGTTTCCAATAAAATTTGATCCCAAAAATGCTGGATTATTGGGCATGACCACCATGCATGATAAAAGGTACCCTTATTTCTACATCCTTTCCAGCACTAGAATGGGAGAGCTAAACTGGAGAATTCCAAATCTGGAACCATTGATCCTCACTGGAATTTTTGCATGGCGCAGTATAAGAAATGAGGGTGTGGTTCTAATTTGGGCCTAAAACAAAGATTGGGTGATACAGGATGGCTTATAAGATCAAAGTTGACAAATTACTTACGCTAAAAAAAATTATTGGCAGTCCTAAGTGTGATTTAAATTCTGGTTTTGTAGGTATTGTTAATGATTGTGGTTTTATCTACACTGTAAGCCACCTTGAGTACTGCATGGTAGAAAGGCAGCTAAATCTCTTAAAATAAATAACAGAAACCAGATATACAATACTTTTGATAGCCAAATGTAGCTCTGTATTGTAAGCCATATATCTCAATGCACTGTTCAATAATAAGATCCTTGGTATACCCTCTGTGAGCCAATCACAATCAGAACTGGTACTCTAAAACCTTACTGGCATGTGCTTTTCACAGAGTCAGTGTATTATGGAGCTGCACAAAGAATTCATAGCAGATGAGCACAGCAAAGGATGCTTGAGACCACTAAGGCCATCTGGCTATCGGGTTATTTCTTTAGTTTATGAAACAACAGCCTGGGTAATATCTGTGTGGGGCTTGTCCTGCCCCTGGCCTACTGCTCACTCCTCTGTCTTACCACCACACCTCAGTGAGAAGAGGGGAGGGGCCTGCAGCACCAGGCCACTTCCAGCCCACGCATGTGACTACAAAGCACTGGGGACTGGAGAAAAGTGCTCAGAACCTGCCCTCACCCATGCCTGGTGCCTTTCCAAAAGTACCTGTCTGCAGGGCTGCCTCTTACTTCAGAGGCCAACCCACCAGAGGCCTGCTGGTTGCTTCGTTCCTCAGGACCCATCCCTGCTGCACTGCCCCCCCTCCCCCTCCCAAATGTACTGTGGCTTGGTTGGGTGACACCAGGCCAGCCTCACTCCTGACCCTGCCAAAGTGTAGAGCAGTCAGCAGGCTGCTTTAGTCCATCCTTGGCTTTCCCCAGCAGCTTGCTTTGTGCTGAGCAGTGGAACACGGCAGCCTTCAACAATTCCCTTAGTAGAAGAGATCAGCAGAATACTCAGCCTAAAGTGGGGTTTGCTTTGTGCTGAGAGGAGGGGAATGTGAGTGCGTGTGTTTCCTGAAAGGCCACTGAACTAGAAAGGCACATGTGCTAATGGTAGAAAGACCCCCCCCTCTGATGCTTGAACATCCACTTGTAATCCACAGGCCACTGTTCAGGACAGGTATCCAACAGGATATGGATTACCTAGGCAACATATAAACCAATTAGTGCATCATTTATGATAACTTAATTGGGCCTTCTGCAGTCACTATCAGCAAGCCAATTCCCGATCACTTTCTTGTAATAATTTACATTCTGATGTGTTCTCCCAACACGTTCTGCAACAATTAAGCTAAATTCATGTTGCTCATTAAATTCCCCCTGAATTATTAAAGTAGTATGAATATTTTACTTGCCTCTGATAACTATAACCACATATAAAGAACAATTTAATATGTACAGTGGTTTATGGATAGAGAGCCCTTGGGGAAATCGGCATATAGATTAACCTTCAAATGGGAGGCTTTGCATTAAGAGCAGCACTTTAAAATATAGCAGCTGTGTTTGAAGCCCTGCTTTCCTTCCCTTTCTGCAGAAAAATAAAACCCCGAAATTCTCTATAGTAGGGGTGTCTAACTCATTTGTTATGAGGGCTGGATCTGATATAAATGAGACCTTGTTAGGCTGGGCCATGTGTGTTATAAAATGTAATGCCAAGTAGCAGAGATATAAACTTTATAAAGGACAGAAACAAAGGGGTTTTTTTTACTTAAAATAAAAACATGCTTAAAACATTAGCACTCTTGCAATATTTTGTTTATTTAACTGTGTCTGATAACCAGGGGTCATTTCGTAGAAAAAGAGGTGCAGGCGCTCATTAGTATAACTTATTTGCATATGCCACACCCCCTGATATCACCGGAAGTGTGTCAGAAGGCAACACCCACCGCTCAGGCTCCACTGGACTGTTTTGGATTGTTAGCTATGGGAGTTGGGAAGCATGCAGATCTGCCCTCACAGAGGAGGGACAGCTTGTACCTGAATAAACCTTGGTCTTAAAGGTGCCACTGGACTCTTTTGGATGGTCAGCAAGTGCAGGAAAGTGCGTGACTGCTCATGGGTTGAAGAGGGTGGCACGGAGGACACGTGTGGTAGGGACACCCTGGTAGGGAGCCAGGGTGGTGGCAGGGCAGAGGTGCAGGAGGAGGCCGAGGAGGCGCAGTAGGCTGGGGCAGAGCTCCTTGCTGGCCTCGCAGGAGTAGCTGGGACCCGCATTGCAGAGCCGCACCAGGGCCAGCATGAGGATGGGCAGAGCGTGGGCAGGCTGAGTGCCACGGCCCAGACAGTGGCAGAGCAGCTCGAGGGCCAGCTCACGGCAGCGCTCCGCTGGGTCGGCCAGCAGGCCAGGAAAGGTGGGGGGGCTGCTGGGAGCAGGGGCTAGGGTTTGCTGCATGTGCCCACCCCCTGGGATCCTTACTGCAGGAGCTTTGCTCCTGTGCACTCCTGCAGGAAATGAGCCCTGCTGATAACTGACACCTCTTGCTCTGAATTATTGCATCAAAATGTCTGTGCTGTTGCAATCCTGAGTATGCTGTTCAGGTGTGTATCTGGAAGCTGCAAACCTACGAAGATGCAACAGTAGCAGAACTGGAAGAAGAAGCAGAAGACAGCCAGTTCCACTGTGGGCCTGATCTGGCCCCCGGGCCACATGTTTGACACCCCTGCCCTATAGTTTTAAGGTAGGCTAGTCTACAGAAGATAAAAGGAACATGTTGGAGAAAAGCAAGAATTGTTCTTTCTAGATACTTTCCAATGGCAAAAAAAAAAATAAAATCAACAAATCCAGTCAATGTTTTTATCATACGTACGGAGGAGGAGAACAAATCTCCAAATCTCTGACCAAGGGGTGGACAGGAGTAGACTTTTTGTGAGAGGTCAGCTACATAATTCAAGAGTACCATATAGTACAGCCCTTTCTAGTATGCAGGTAGGGAATTGCATGTTTGAATGCTCATTTGATCACTGTAATACAGTCCGCCTTGGGCTGCCCTTCGAAACTGTTCAGGAACTACAGCTGGAGCAACAAGGGAAGGATGCCCCTTGGTGACCCTATTGAGCTGGCATTGGCTCCTGACTAGTTTCTGGGGTCAATACAAAGTGCTGTTTTGATCTTTAAATGCCTAAATGACTTTGGCTCAGAGCATCTGAAGGATGTTCTCCACCCATGTCATCCAGCCCGAGACTGAGGTCTATGGCCCTTTCTTCTGGGATCCAGCTCTAACTCAAGTTTCACTGGCTTGTTGTACCCCTGCCTGAGCAACTCCTTCTCTAGGGCCCAAGAGCAGCCACATCTCTGAAGACCCTCCTTTCCAAAAAGTCTTCATATTAGATTGATGGCTACTGCTCTGCATGGAGGGATCTTTCTGGTGGGTCTGCTATAACATGCTGGCATGCTGTTTTCATTATGTTGATTTCAGTTTTATTAATCATGAATTATTTTTATATACTAGTATTGTAAACAGCTTTGGGGACCATGTTTGGTTAAAAGCTGGTTTTAAAATGTACTAAATAATAACAATGTTCACCTGCATTAAAAAAGAAAAGGAAAAAAAAAGCAAGCTGTGTGTGGAAAACTAGCCTGGCAAGAGAGAAAACAAGGTAAGACTCCCTCTCCCCAAGAGGGTTATTTCTTCCATACATATAGTTGTTTTTATGAGGTGGAGGACTCCAACATGCAATTTCTCCCACCTGTCATCTCAAGTGGTACTATCCTCAATCATATCTCAATAGAGGACTTTCTAGGCATGCTAGCTACAGGGAAAATGGGAAAAAAGATAATTAACTGGATAAGAAGACCCTTTGGTATTAATCTTCTGCTCAATCCCAAATCATTTTATTGGCATTGTTACAACTGGCAAGAAGCCAAGAGCAGGCATTAAATCTTTTGTTTATTAGCTCAAGGCAAAATTGTTAATTGGTAGATGTTGGAAGAAGAAAAAGCCATCATTAAACTTCAGGCTAATGAAAATTTGGGAAGGAGCAAACATAATGATATTATCATACGGATTTATACTTCAAGAGGATGAATAACAAATCTAAATGGATTAAAGCAGTAACAGTATATGGTAAACTTCTCTAGTATGGCGACATATTTAACAGAATGGAAAGAGGGCCAGTATATCAAAAGGTCCTTATGGGAGGTGCAGTAAGTATCTGCTGAGCATTATTTTGTCCCACAATACACAAGTGGGGTCAATTAAAACCAGCCCAGCTCCTTCATCAGCAGTATCCCACCCCAAATTCTGTTCCTTGGTCACACTACAGTGGGACAGAACTTGAAATGTTTGTCAGAGCATATAAATGCATTTTTGTCTAATTGCCAAATGTAATCTTAAAGATCAATTAAAACAAATCTTAAAAATCACACTGGACTTCCACTGTAATGGTTTCTTCAATGTAGGACTCTTTTTATCCAGATATTCAGTTTTGTTCCTTAGTTTTAAAGCACTCTGAAGGCCTTTTAACCTGGTTCATTGGGAGGGGGGACTGGTTTCTCCCTTTCACCTACCTTCCTGTTCTCCCCCTTGTAAAATATATGTTAATTGGATTTTGATGTGACTTTATTATATGGTGTAAGCTACTGACTGTGCCAACTGCAGTTTATTATTTTATGCAAAGCACTCCAGGAACCAACTGGTGGAGCCATATAAATAAAAATTATTAGAATTAAATGCCACAGTGTGATGGCTTGTGAAGAGCACAGCTGCTGAATGCATTTCCAAACACAGGGATGCTGGAAAGCACCCACAGACCACATTAATTCAGAATGTCATCTGCATAAAACACTACTGCCTGTGACTTTTTTTGAAGGCAGAAAAATCACTGGCCTTAACCTACCTCTAGTCACGTGTAACTAATAGCATATGCAGCCCAGATGGTGATGCAAATCAAAAAGCCAAAATGCAGACAGTTCAGACCGGGTGATGATTGCTAAGCGGCAGTGAAGGCAACACAAACTGCCTTGCTAGATCTGAACGTGCCTTTCCCATTTGCTGCCAATTCTTTTGAATTGAATCTGTTTGTTATCATTCAGGTTCGGAACCGCAATGTTAAGCACTGTTAAAACTTAAAACACGCTCAAACCTAGAATTTTCCTAGTACAGAAAAGCAGAATAAACTCCTTCTTAGGATGTTTCTCTTCTTTTTTTTGCCCATAAGAAGAAAAAAAAGCGAAGATTACACAGAATTTCACACAGTTCAGAAATCAAACCACAGGATGTAAGAAAGATTGCCATTTACCTTGTCCAGGAGGATTTGACGCCATCTTGGGTACTGTCAGCCTTAATTTTGTCAGCAACAACTGCCACTTGTTAAAGGAAGAGCTTTAAAGAAACCCACAACAACACAAGTTAACATAAAGCAATCCAATACACTGTGATGAGTTAATATATTTCTTTGATGCCTTCCAGAACATGAAGAAAGCTTACAAAATTGTTTTAGATCTGACAGGGGAAACACACACACAAAGACCAACTGAAATCTGGGGTTCCATATAGCAACCCTTGACAGTTCTTCAACCCAGCTGATCAGAAAAGTGGTTTCTGAGTTGAGCATGTTTGCAGAATCTAGTTTGCTTCTGTTTCCCTGATAAGAAATTTGAATTTTCCAGACTTTCTTGAAGACAGCTACTAATGAAATGGTACAAACAAGGTGTCCACCATATTTTTAACTAGCTCTGACCCAATTCTTCTGAAAAAAATCCAAAGCAGAGTTACACCCTTCTTAGCCCATGGACTTCAAAAGGTGTAACTCTGCTTTAAACTTTCACTGTGAGACATAGAGATTGAACAGAAGAGAAAGCTTTTCTTTGCATGGTTACCAGGTGCAAAAGGCTTCCTCTGTTAAATCTGTCTCAGGTGGCTGTTAAACAACCAGATACAGGAAGGCTGGAAAGAGTGGGCATGTATCTACATTACAGACTTTTAACTGGTTTATAACCCATTATCTTTCCACGGAGAACTCTAGCTAATTAAAGGGGCACATGGATTTCTATCACAATTCTCCTTCTTGTCAACAAACTACAATTCTTGGAAATAAATCACCATCATTAAACTCATAAAACTGACTTAAATGTATAATGCAGACATTCCCCAGCCTTTGCTATTGTTAACAATAGAGGTACAAGTTTAAAACACTTCAGTTAAGAGATCAGTCAACTAAACCAGCAACATGGCATTTCCTAAAGGTACATGATATAGCAACCTTACTGAAGCGAAGCAAACCTAGGGCTGGTCCTTCCTGGGATGGGCCAGACTGCTTGGGAACCTTCTGTACACCACCCAGAGCTCCATGATGGGAAAACCACTCTCTCTCTCAACTGCCATCACCTAGGCCAGAGACAGAAGGTGCAATATCCAGGCATCTTTTCCATCATGCCTGAACCAAGAGCTCACTAAAATGGAATTTCAGTTAGTATCTGTGCTAGGTTTTAACTACCACGTTTTGGAAAAAACCATATATATATATATACACACACACACAAACACATAATAAATCTGTTCGTACACTATTTTGATTCCAGCTACAAAAACGTAAATACTAAACCCCAAGTTTCCTTCCAACGTGAAAGAAAACAGCTTTTGCTTGTAAAGCTGCAGAGAGTCTCCTTTATAAAGCATCTCCAACATCTCAATATGTCACGGCTGTTGGAATTTAGGTAACATACATATTTATTTTAAACGGAAACAGAGGCAGGCAGAGACAGCGGGGAAAGGGGGAGAAAGCGGTTGCAGGACGAAGCGGGGAATCAACGGGAGGGACAGATTTCCTCACCCCAAGGAGATTCTCGCAGGTCCTCACTTAGAAACACCTGATACCAAAACAAACACGAAATGTACAAATAAAGCAACTGGCCACAAACAATGCTTTTTGGGAAGCCACTTTTGCTTCTTGTTTTCGTACATGTTCCCCATTTCCCAGCCTCTAACAGCCTACACAACCGCCCGCCCCCCAATCCATCCCTCCCTCATTTCTGGACAATATATATATACATTCCCTCACCACCCGTGAGCATTTTCTCCTTAGACTGGATTTCCAACAGCAACGCAACTCACCCGCTCGTGACGCTATTAGCGTGCGCCACACCGAGTAGCCCGCCTCCATTACTACTTCCAAGAGTTTACGGCGAAGGTGATCGACATCATCAGCTGCCGGCGTTCCTCCCACTTCACCTACTCCCGCCTACAAAGAGTCGCCAATGACACCCACATTTTGATGGGTAGTTCTTCTGGCCAATGGGTAGCCCCTAGAATGGAAGGCGGGAGAACTAAGTCAATAGAGTAGAGTCTGATAGGCTGGAAGTACCTTCCCTTCAACCGTCTTAATAATGTGGGTCGGGCATAGCTGACATCAAGGTACAATGCACCGTCGAGGTCCTTTCTTGATAGGTTACACTGCACACCAAATGTTGGCTTAGGGTGGTGAGTAGTAGAATCTGCAGGCGAGAGCGCGCCTTAGTGGCCGTGCGCTATTATTAATAGCACTGTTATACGACGCATCCTATATTAATATTATTGATTTCAGGTAGTGTTGGTATATATCATATAAATGATTCACATATTTGCAGTTATTTTATATAAAAGTGTTATTTATATTTTCATCAGTAATATTTTTATTGCTGTTAATAATAAATGCTCTGGTGTAGAGTTTAGAGTGTTAGACCGAGAGATCTGGATTCTAGTTCTCCACTCTGCCATGGAAACTTACTGGGCCAGTCACAGGCACTCAGCGGGGTTGGTGTGTGGATAAAATGAAGAAGGGAAGAATGATAGACAATACCCTGGGCTACTTGGATGGAAGGTCGGGATAAAAGTGTGCTAATTATGTGAAAATACCTTAAACCTGCACAGTGGTGCGTCCATCCCACCACTGGAGCTCTTTTTAGAAGTGTGGCTCTTGTGAGTGCTGATTTTATTCACTATTAATTTTCTAACAGGGCTTAAACCTGCACTGAATTAAACCTTGTTGTCTTTAAGAGCATGCTGGAAATATAGGAAGGTAAAACTCCTCTGTCTGTCATGGAGGCAAACTGATGGGGAAAAAACTTTCTGGAAGACCATAAAGCTGCACTGGTAGGTAGAAAAAAAAACAATGTGCAAGAGAGAGCAGTTTATTCAGTCTTTTAGATTCCAATGCATTTTAGGTGGGAGCTAGAGAAGTTTCTGCTTATCCTGAAATGTATTGGGATGCAAAAGGTTGAATAAACTATTTCCCCTTGGATCTTGGAAAAAAAGCTTTGCTATTTTAAAGTCAACTGGAGCAGATTCATTCAAAGAAAGAGTTACCAATCATATCCTAAATCCATGCCCTTCTGACTTGGGGTACCACTGCCTAGATTTTCACATGTTCTTCTCAAAAAGAGAGAGGGTGTTTGTTTGTTTACTAGCTCATGTTCCTACACAGTTCACCAGCTTGAGTTGTAGCCGTTAATCAGGGATCCTTATAACCATAACATGAAAAAGCATCACCTGATGATTTTTTGCAAAGCAACTTACTGTTAAAGGCATAGGTCAGACCAGGACTCTTTTTCTGGTCAACTGGTATTCTGATGTGCTCCTTTAACAGAAAGTTGCAAATGAAGTTCCCTGGTAGGAGGTAAAATTACAGAAAAAATGTACCTGCCTTAATTAAGCCAGGCTGCTTTTGAAAGCAGCCTTATAGGCTAGTAAATAAGTTGGCTATCTCCCTTCACTTATGTCAGATTTGATTGTGTACATTTGAAGGTTGGCCATCGATATTCCCTATTAAATGCAGTTGTCAGATTCAGGTGCTTAGGGCTCCTGTTTGCATTTGCGTAAGGCTGCAACTGTTAGTATGCTTACTTGGGAGTAGGTCCCACTTAATTTTTTCCTGAAATTAATTCTCTTAAATATTCATGTTGCTTAATTAGAACACAGGATTCTAATCCATGACTCCTGAGTTGCAGAAGTAGCCAGACTTCCAGGCCAGAAGCCTTAAAACTTCCTGGGCCTTTCCAGTTTGTAGGGAAGTCAAATGGAAAACATCTACGCACACATATAATTTCTCCCCACTTACTACTTTTTGATTTGTTTACTGATTTATCCACTTAGTTGACCCATGTGAGGCAGAGCTACATGTTATAAAAGTTGTGTGACTGTGCGTTATTTGGTACTTTTTACCTGGCATTGGAAAGGGAAAATTTTGACATATGGCTTTATGTTCCAAAAAAAAAAAAGACATTTGCACATAAACCCATATCTGTTAGTACTGGAGGACAGATACAAAGCTGCAGGCCTCCCTTGAAAAGCAAATGGTATCCAAGCCACGGACTACAGGTAGAAATATATATAAGATGACAGGTACAAACTACTTGATCAAAGCTTTGGGAGCCTTTGCTAGTATTCAGATTTGCAGGACTGGTGAACAAAGAAAACATACTCCCCCACAATTATTTCATGTATAACATTACAAAAACACTCAGATTGTGGTACAGACTTCACTGCTTTCTTCCAAAGAGATGATTATGTATCATTATAAAAGGATTTGAAAATGATGCACCAAAATCAGTACATTTCATGTACACTTGATGCAGAAATACTAAAAGCCCATGGATCCCCTGGCCTAACTTGTTCTTCTCCATATAACAGCTTCTTGATCTGCAGAAATTAGCCAGTGAAGCTTTTAATGAACCAGTGGAATGTAGCAATTTGAGTGTCAGGTCTGAGAGACACAGTTTCAAATCTTCACTCTGCCATGAAACGCACAGAGTGAACTCCGGTCAATCACTCTCAGCCTAACTTGCTTCATAGACTGGTGACAGTTGTGAAGATAAAATGAAGAAAGGGAGAGTCCCTATGGGGAGGGAAAACAGGGCATTGTAATGGTTATACATGTAACCATCCCTACCAGTGGGTGGTGCTGTTGCACATCTAAAGGTTTGGGTTGATTGTGTATTGGTTCTAGTTCTGTGGAAGTTGACTGTTTTGCTGTAATAATTGCTTTTAAGATCTGTCCCGGAGGCTATTCAGAAGCCTTTTATATATATATTGTTCCTTAACAGCTGTGTTACAGTTTAAAATTATAGAAAGGATCATTATTATTTGTTTTTTGCTGTCGAGTTGTAGCTGACTTAGGGCAACCCCATAGGGTTTTAAAGTCAAGAAATGTTTAGAGGTGGTTTGCCATTACCTTCTTCTGTGTAGCAACTTTGGCAGGCTCCACCCCCTTTCTTAAAGGCACAGCCCCACAAGAATTTCTCCCGTAAATGTTTTTTTTTCAATCATTTTAAAACATTGTCTAAAGGCATGAGTAGGATGCAGAGTGGGGTGCTGTAGTGGACTAATTCCTGCATTGAGCAAGGGGGTTGGAATAGGTGACCTTTAGGATCTCTTCTAGCTCTGACAAGAAACTGGTCTCCTTTAAGAGAGTTTTTCTTGACTATAGAAGCTATCACCCCCACCTGCCAGCTTGTTGTCAGAATTGCTGCTTAGGCTGGCAGAAGTGATTAACTTGCAGCAGCTGAGAACTGTCATCTAAAGTGGTTGACAGCTTGCAATTTAAAGATCAATCCTGGCAACAGCTTTCTTTTGGCTAAATGGTTAATAGGCTAAGGGTGACTGCTAGCATAGGAATACCTACGTAGAATAGACAGCTTGAGAAGACTCAAAGAGAGAAGAGTAGGTGAGTTATAATCCTCAGAATTCTGACTTTTCTTTCTGTACTGAGAACTTTGGCCCCACCAGAAAAAAATTTGCTCCACAAACCAGAAAATCCTGTCTACAGGCCTGAGCCCTGGACATCCTTGGTGATCTCCATGTACTATCAGGGCTTCCAAGCTCTGATGAAATTAGGCTAGCCTGGGTTGTCCAAATTAGGGCAATCATTATTATACCTGCTAATATTCATATACCTAGTTTCTGATAAGGGCACAACAACAAGGAATGATTAAAAAAAGATTGCAGTGCTAACTGGAAGACATATTGTAATACTGTTCTATTAAAGAACATATGTGCTGGTCCAAAAGGCTGAGTGCTAACATTAATACTGTGCTTCTTCTTAATGCAGTAAAGCTGTGAATTTTTTTTTTTTTTTGGGGGGGTGCTCTGAAGAAAATCTAACCTCAAGCTGTTCTTCCAGCTGCTCTCCCTTTACAAATCATATATAAGCACTGTTGATTCAAGAAAGAAAAAATAAATCAAAGATCTAGACTTAGAAAAGCTTGGAAAAGTAAGAGAGATCCTTTAACTAAGCAAATGTAACTCTGTGAGGCATAAATCTGAAGACACTAAGTCATCACCAGTAACAACAGAGCAACCATTTTATATCATTGCTAACCAATGGTGCCTATCCAGAATATGGAAATAAAGTACTCTGTAGATTCTTTTTCTTTCTCTCTCTCTCTCTCTCCTGTTACTGTTCATTCAACCTAGTGGTCTCAAACAGCTGGATTTTCACATTACTGTGCAAGACTGCTTGTAAGTGACCCATCTCCTTTTTACATGAGTGGTATTCTCCTGGCATGTTGTTACTGCTTCACCCACTACGTAATAATTTCAAATGTATGTTTTTCAAATATAATTTTATAGGCAATTGGTTTACAGGCATCTTTAGTTACGCTGATAAACTCTTGAAGAGACACTACATTCAAACTTAATTCATTCCTTGAGAAATGAGCTAGACAAAACAGTGCTTTGTGCAGTACTGTAACTGGCATCTCCTCCCAAGAACTGATGTGTCCCAAACTGATGTGTCTACAGAATCAATATCTACGTTCACATTGTGTTTTTAGAACCGGGTAAATTCATTTTTATTCTGGCAAGATTGCCGGTTGTCTTCACATTGTGCCAGGGGCAAATTGGAATTACTTTCTCACAGGATCTGACATCTACTGAATGATGTCTAGCAATTCCTTACGAATACGTTTGTAGCTAGCCAGAGATAAATGTTGGCTGTTGTTCCTTGGTACAGTAAACAATAGCTCAATATATGTAAAGTGTGTGTGTATGAACACATACGCGTGTACACACGAACGCATGCTTATTTACATCATTTATATGCGGCTTTTCTCCCCATTGGGACTCAAAGTGGCTCATATTGTTTTCCTTGCCTCCCTTTTATTCTTACAAAACTCTGTGAAGTAGGTTAGGCTGAGAGTGTGTGACTAGCTTGATGTCACCCAGCATAAACTTCTGGCCTAGACAATTCTTGCTTAGCTGCTTCTGAAGTAGATAAATATGTCAGGACTGAGTCACCAATAGGCTGTTGTTATGGATGTTTTCTTCTGAAATGTGTATTGCACTCTTCTTCAAAGTGCCATCCTAAGCAGAGTTTACACCCTTCGAAACCTATTGACTCTGCTTAGGTTTGCATTGGTAGTGTCTTTATTATGATAGCAGCCCTATGAGTTAGCCAGTCTTATTTCCACTCCTCAGATTGTTTAGTGATGCTAAAGGAGACTGACTTGCCAAAGGCCCCTGCAATCTGTTCATGACAGAACTAGAACTTGAAACTCTGCCCGAATGACATCTGACCGGGCCTGTGGGACACATCGTACCTTCATGATGCTGGCATGCTCATTTAAGTTCTTGTAAATCTGGACTCTCAGCCATGTATGACTCCCAGCTATTGATCTCAAAACTACTAGCCCCTTGGATCAGAGCAGGGGAAAAGGCAGCATTGGCAGAACATTGGCAGTTAAGGGCTAAGTCTAGGACAGAACGTAGTACTAGGTCAGCGCAGTGGCACTGATGCCAGAATGGAAACTGTTGTGTAATGGGAGGGAGCCAAGAGGCCAGGGACGGAACTAGAATGAAACTGGTGAGCTCGTCCAGAGCCTTGTGGAATCTTGAGCATATGGATTTTCAGATATAATTTTACTGGTAGGACAGAGCTAGTTTGGTGTAGTGGTTAAGTGCGTGGACTCTTATCTGGGAGAACCGGGTTTGATTCCCCACTCCTCCACTTGCACCTGCTGATGTGACCTTGGGTCAGTCACAAGCTCTGGCACAGCTGTTCTTGAAAAAGAGCAGTTTCTGTCAGAAGTTCTCTCAGCCCCACTTACTTCACAGGGTGTCTGTTGTGGGGAGGGGAAGGGAAAGGAGTTTGTAAACTGCTCTGAGATGCCTTTGGGCAGCGAAGGGTGGGGTATAAATCCAATCTCTTCTTCTTCTTAAAATGCTGGCACTTGAAGTTTGTCTTTGATGGAGGATTCTCATTGATAGAAGCAGGGCTCTTTTTGTAGCAGGAACTCCTTTGCATATTAGGCGACACACCCATGATGTAGCCAATCCTCCAAGAGCTTACAGTAGTCCCTGTAAGAAGAGCTCTGTAAGCTCGTGGAGGATTGGCTACATTAGGGGTGTGTGGCCTAATATGCAAAGGAGTTCCTGCTACAAAAAGAGCCCTGAATAGAAGAAAATTTTGATGGAATTAACAGCGTTATGTTAATCCCCCCAATTTTCCTTCAACATATTAGCCTATCTACACCACCCAGAATATATATCTCATGTAAATGTAAATATAAAGTTTACATGCATCAGAGCCTAGCCCAGGAGGGATGATTTGAAGCAAAGGAAAGCCAGGAAAGATTAGTGAGCAGAACGAGGGGAGAGGGGAGAGAGAGAGAGAGAGAGAGAGAGAGAGAGAGAGAGAGAGAGAGAGAGAGAGAGAGAGAGAGAGAGAGAGAGAGAGTACACTACTGTGCTGGATATACTTCATTCACAATGAGCAATAAATCACAATTAATGGATGGGGAAATTTCACTGTGTGCTGAAGGAAATTATGACTCCTGCATTTCGTCAGCAGATAGGAAGGGGACAGAGCTGCTGACACTGGCACTTAGAAAGATGCTGTGGGTTACTCATTTTGATTCGCTTCATTCATTCATTCATGTATGTATGGTGAAAGTGAGCATCCGTGTGTATGCATTTTTTAAAGAAATAATGTTGAGACTACTATGACCAGGGAATTGAATTGCTTCTTATGAAGGAAGGGAGCTGATTAGGAGTGATTTGTTGAGAAAAATCTCCCTATTCAGTGAAGAAGAGCTTCTGCATCCCAATAAGGATTCCTGTGGTTATATATTTACCCATCCCCTTACATTGCTTAATACGCTTTTTAAAAATAGCTGAGTATCCAGTATTGCTGTAGGCAACTCCACTTAGTGGAATAGGAAGCATGTTAGAGAGGGATATTGACAGCCATTTTTAAAGGGGTTTCTAGAGTGTTTCCTTTATTTTAAGGGGAAAAAGTGGTCACTTTTGTTCAGTGTCGAATTGAAGCGCTATGTCAGGAAGCTCTATGAACACATGAACTTGCTTTACACTGAGACTTTGTCCATCTAGCTGAGCTGGCTACATCTCTAGAAAACCTTGCCATCTGAGGTCATTTGAATCAGAGTCACCAAGGATGAAAATAGGTGCTTTCTGAATGCAAATCCTGCTCTAATATTGAACTGTAGCCTTCCCCATAGATCCTTGACAGCATAGAGGAGAAACTACAACCACGTAGTCACAAGTAGACAGATTTTCACACCTCAGTTACTGAGCCACAGTTTTGTGAGCAAAAGTTTTCAGAATTAAATACCCTGCATTCTCCCTTGGACACAGGGGGATTTGAATCTGCACTCGCACAGCTGCAAATGCAGCTGGCCTTACAAGTTGAATCAAAACATGTTGGCAGTGTCCTTGACAAATGGTAATGCTAATGGTGCAAATGGTTATGGAATAGAAAATTAGTTCTTTATAGAGAACCTTTAAAAAAAACCACTACAATACTTATTTGTATTTGGTGTAGTGGTTAAGTGCACAGACTCTAATCTGGGAGAACTGGGTTTGATTCCCCACTCTTCCACTTGCACCTGCTGAACCTTGGACAAGCCATCTGGCATAGTTGTTATTGAAAAAGAGCACTTTCTGTCAGAGCTCTCTCAGACCCACCTACCTCACAGGGTATCTGTTGTGGGGAGGGGAAGGAAAGGAGTTTGTAAGCCGCTCTGAGACTCCTTCGTGTAGTGAAGGGCAGGGTATAAATCCAATCTCTTCTCTTATTATTTGTACTGCTGAATTTCTCCAGCCCTGTTCACTGGTTATAGTGGATGCACATCTACCTGTTTGTAAGAACGGGCCAATATGTGTTCAGTTTATGAATGAAATTGGGAACCAGGGATTGAAACATGAGCTGAATGTAACATGAGAATTACTCAATTCATGTATAAAGAACAGAGACTCTATATAAAAGTGTACCTAGGTATATTATTGTGTAGAGGAAAGTCTTAATGTCTTGTTTTATATTGTGATGTTGTTTTAATTGTAAGCTGCCTCAAGCAGGACTCTAAAGAAATAGCCTGAATAAATACAGTGCCGTCCTAAGCAGAGTTATACCTTTTTAAAGTCCAGTGAAATCCAGTGGTTCGTTCATGATAAGCCAACAGTCATTTTCATTACTGCAATTGTCAGAAAAGGTGCAGAGTCACAAGCATGGCTGTGGATGCTTGCTTACCACAAATTCATAAAAACCACATTATCTCCATGGGAATGTTTCTTTATCATTAGTGGATAAATTCGATACCACATATCAGTCCTGAGCCATTTTTTACATACTAGTGGATGAGAAATCCCATCATCTGCATCAGTTCAGAAACCTGAAAATACATACAATACCAAGAATTTACATGCTGCTTTCTAGGTTACATATAGCAACAATATTAGCTGTTCTTTAAGAGTGGTTACATCATGGATCCCTGTTCTATTTTGCTCCTTCTTGGTGGATCACATTTCCTTGCTACGGCTGCCACTGGAAAGGTTTCCAAAAAATTCAAATTTGACACCTCTTCTTCCACTCCGGTTGTGGATGCTCACTGGGTGATCTTGGGGCCAAGTCGTGCTCTCTCACCCTAACCTGCCTCACAGGATTGTTGTGATGCTCAAACGAAGGTGGGGAGAACTATGTTGTGTAAGCCACTTCAGGTCCCCACTGGAGAGAAAAATGAGGTATAAACAAATAGGCCATTTATGCATGCAAACAATAACAGTACCAACAAGGAACTGACCTGCCCCAAGACAGTTGGGAGGGGAAGGAGGTTGGAACCTCAAAACAGTAGCTCCTTTCATTCATTCAGTATACCTGCATTCAATGTATAAACCGAGTCATTCTCTCACACCCATGCCTTCAGTACTCTAGATTTTCCAAGGCAGGGATTTCAAAATTGGAATAAACCTCCATCCAGACATTCACACAAACACCTTTGCACTACATGAATGCACCCACAAAACATGCCAAATGCCCTAGCAGTTCCACATACAGACTAACAACATTAGAAAGCTAAAAGAAAACAGGGGCTGCTGCCTGCCCGTGGTAGGTAAACAATGCTGCAGGAAAGAGAAAAGAGAGAGAGCTCTAGGAGGAGAGTACGTTCACGAAAATAGCGACGGCCCCTAGCAGATAGGGATGAATGAAAGAGACAGAGGAGATAGGAGAAAACAGAGACTGCCCCTGGCGAGGCAGGGATCAATGAGCGAGCAGGAGACGCGGCCGCCGCAGGTTTCTCCGCCTATGGCTGCCGGCGGTGAGCAAGAGAGGGCGGAGCCTGGGTGTTTAGTCTCTCCGGGTGAAATTGCGCTGGGTGCCGCCGCCGCTACGTTGTATCTTCCGTGTCTCTCCTGGGCGAGCGAGGGGGAGTTCCTGCCTCGGCAGGGACGGGAAGGCTGGCAGGTGGTGGCTCTTTGCCTTGAGAAGGCGCGGCCAGGCGGAGCCGCCGCCGCCGCAGCAGCTGCCGCCGCCGCCTTCCAAGCGCCAAGGCGGCGGCTGCGGCAGGAGCCCCGACCCCGCGGCCTTTGGGCTCCTTCTCGGAGGGACTCTCGCGGCGGCTGCCCTCCTTCTGCTTCGGCCGGGGCTCGGCGCTCCCCGCTGCTCCGCCTCCAACCATGTCTGCAGCTGGGGGCGGCGGGGCGGGGACTCCCAAGGCGCTGCCTTCCTCCGGCCCCAAGTCCCTGCGGGATATGCCGCACCCGCTGGCCGCCTCCAGCAGCGAGGAGGCGGGCGCCGAGCTCACGCCCAGCCCGGACTTCCAGCTGCCTCGCAGCATCGCGGACAAGGTAGCCTCCGCCGCGGCTCTGGGGGCGGGAGGGCCACGGAGGCGAGCTGGGCTGGTTGGCCTCCGAGTTGCTGGTTACTTGGGGTTTTTTTTTCCGTTAACACCCGCTGCCGCCCCCCTGGGGGGGGGTCTCTTCTGCGCTGGACCTGCCCGGACCTTAAGCTTATGCCAACTAGGAGGGCTTGCAAGGACGAGGCTATTGTTGCACTCCAAGGAGCGTGTCTGTTGTTGCACAATTGGTTTGACCCTCCTTCAGAGTGGAGAAAAGGGGCGATGATTATTACGGGCGAGTGCTTCCCCCCCCCTTGTCTCCTGATTGAGAAAACTTCGTTTCTTGGGGCAAGCCAAGCCCATCTGCTTCCTTTTGCTCTGTCCGAGTCTCATGTGCTCTGATAGTTCCCTGTGAAGATAGGAGCTAAGGGGCGTGTAATGGGGTATCCTGGGCTGGTTGTTAAGCAAAAGCTTGTTCAGGGTGTCTATGGAGACGGAGGGAGCATGTGCAGAGTTGTGTCAGCTGGCAGGTTTACTATGCCATCTTTAGGCTGGGTTGTGTTGCCAGTGTGTGTGGTGAAGCTGACTAGGGATCAGAGCCAATCCCTGGTTTAGCTTGGCTGTGAGGGCGTGAACATAAGGCATGAGCTAGCCAGTTGGTGTCAGTGATGGATACTAATTTATGAAATGAAAGGTACAGGGGTGTGGGTGTGTTGGCTGTAGGAATTATCTTTTTCTCTTTCCCTGACCTCTTGCTGTGGTCCCAGAGCTACACTTGCTTGTATCCTTGAACGTCTTTCTGCCCTAGGAAGCTTAAAGGCATGGAAATGACTAATGGCCATCATAATAATCCTCATTAGCAATTTGCAGTACTGTAACCAGCTATGCTTGTGTCTTGGGTTCTGTTAGCCAAATTGTAGTTTGCCGCTCCCTACTTCATGCTTTAAAAAATCAGATATGGGACACAGAGACATCACAGTTTAAGACTTGGTCAGCTTTTTGTGCCATTGCTCTAGTTATACCAGAGTGATGAACATTGTAATAGTCCAGAGCTAGACATGTAAACAAAGAAAGATACAGCCTGATCCCTACCTGTGATGCATCCCCATTTGCCCCCTAATTTTCCTGTCCTTCAAATGTATAGTAAGACCAAAGCCCAGTGGCATCTTGTGTGTTACTTCACAAGGCCTTCAAGTGTAAATCTGGGCTTCAGCAGATAACTCTCGTGGGTGCAGTCCTCCGTAGCATGAATACTGAGCCTGGCTGTTGCATCCGTTAGAACAGGGAAGTGGAGCTGTTTTCTGAGGGACTGTCTTTCCCCATATGTGCCCTGGAGAGCTTTGGCTTAGTGGACCAACATTTGCTGGTTGTCCCCAGCCCAAAGGATGTCCACTTAGCCTTGGCCAGGGCCTTTTCTGCCCTGACACTGACCTGCTGGAACATTCTCCTGCTGGAGATCAGGATCTTGTGGGACCTATCACAGGGCCTGTAATACGGAGCTGTTCTGCCAGGCCTTTGGGTGAGGTGGCAGGCGTCCAACTATTCCATCTACTGGTCACCCTTGCTGAAGCTTCCATCTTTGTATGGCCCGTCAGGTGAAGACCCACAGTCTGTTTTACAGCCTAGTGGCTCCAGTTTTTGAGACCATTGTACTGAATTGCAGTGCTATCTGTCCTTAACTTATAGTTTTTAACTTTTAACTATTTATTGTGAAATGTTTTAACTCCTATTGTGGATTTGTTGTTGTGATCCACTCTCAGCCCACTGGTGGGGACAGTGGAATGCAAGCTGAAATTAATTAATAATAATAAGTCTGTTCCTGTTTCCTTACACTTGAGCTACCTAGTTCCAGAGTATTGAATTATCTAGTGCCTTTGTTCTTCTGTTGCTGTAACCCAGGGGATTTCAGGCTTCCTAACCTACAGAACCCCTTTCCACACCCATGTGCCTGCCACAGTCAGAGTGTATTACCAGAGTTCCTTGAAGGTAGTTGGAATATCACTGCATTAGCAATTTTTTTTTAAAAAAGGTAAGAATGGAAAGTCTTGGGTCCCATTTGGCATGAATATATGGGATGGGATCCTTTGCAGGATCCATCCTTCTGTTGCTACTCTGGTCAGGCAGGAAGTTCCAGTTCGCGTGAGAAGAGTTGTCAATGTGACTCCTTCCAGTGTTAGTCGAAAGAAGCTGTGTTATCTTTTGGGTTGCCTGGAGCTTCCAGTGTTACTAGCACTACAGGCTTGCCATGTTCCAGCTCTCGTGTTCATAAGGTGACTTTGGAAAGCTCTTGTCTGCCTGCCCTCAGATACACGAGAGATGCTGTGGTTATTTGGGCATATTCTGAGGTACACTAAGCCCACAACTTCCAGGGCTGAATTAAAAAAGGTATTAAGCTGAGCTGTACCTGACAAAGTCATATCCAGAAGAACCTGGCAGAGATCCTAGTTGTTTGAGAACCGCCTAGTGGACTAGAGTGCAGACTGTTTGAGAAGGGTTATGCAGGCCATCTTCCAGTCACCATGTCTGGACCTAGACGCCAAGCCTGGCCTTGTTCAAGAGTTCTGGGGGCAACACGACACTGTTTGGAAACACTCTCTCACATTCGTGCTTCAGTGTTCTTTCTTTTGGATCCCTTACTTGCTGCGCAGAACTGAAGTAGGTGGTTTCTGGTCTCTTTGTGGTTTCAGTGAGTTGGGAGTCATGGGACTTCAGTACATGTGTTGCTTTAGAGGCTACCTTCCCCAGAACTCTTCTTCCTATCTCTTCAATCTGGCTCTTCTCAGCTGGTGTGTGGATTTAAATGTCGCATAAATACATAAGCCCTTGCAAATATTAACTTTCTACCAGGAGGAAAATGGTGAGGTAGAAGCCTTGAAGAAATTGCCAACACTGTGTCCTGCTGAGGTCATCAATGTCTGAAGAGCACATCCCATTCTGAAAGCAGTGTTTGAACAATACTCCTTGGCTCTCCAGTGACATGCTGTGCACCTGTATTTTGCACAGTGTGTTCTTTCATTCTTGCCATTCTAAGAAAAAGTTTGACAGGCTTGCAAGCCACTTCCTGCACCCCTTTCCTCTTCTTCTTTGGATCGCAACTTCCTGCCTCACAAACCCTGGCTACTGGCACCTTTAAGACCAATGAAGTTTTATTGAGGGTATAAACTTCCATGTGCAAGCACATTTCCTCAGATACCTATCTAGAACTCTCCCTTATGCTTTAGATCTTTTCTGCTTTTGAAGCAGGAACATGGGAAATCTGTTTGAATTGTGAGTACCTGAACTGAAGAAGCAACTTCTAGATCAGTGGGACTGGTGCACATAGCAAAACTGTAGCCTGCAAACAGTGCCATGTATGTGTTGGGATCTTTACAATTCAATTGCATCCCACAGTTAAGCTTTTTCCTCTCCAAATTAGTCTCTGATTCTGGTATTTCTAGGGTCTCAAGATGTGAGCTGTTGCTATGGGAGCTCGATAACTAAAAGCCACCTGTTTCTTTTCAGTTAACTGCTATTTCTGGTTCCTGTTGATGTATTTCCAGCTGGTTAATGATTGGTCACATGGAAACACATAAGGGTTGTGAACTATTGGTAGTTTTCTGACTAGTTTATTTTCCCCTTTGGGGATTTCTTAATAAGTAGGTTTTAAGGCCAAGAAAAATAAAATCTCAGACCTTGACTGAGGACCCATATAATTAATATTAAGCAGCCGTATAAAATGCTGGCCCGGTGGCCATTGCTCATAGAAAAGTTGTCTCTCATGGAGGCAGCTCACAATGGGAGGGATGGAAAAGGTGCATTGCACACACCCTTGGCATGGGTTGGCTAACATGGTACAACAATTAGGTCTTGCACAAAGCCCTCTGTGCTTCTTGGGATCAAGTTCAGGGTTGCCTTTCCTCCAGTCAGGTCCATGCCATACTGATCAAGGCACAATCACTTCTCATCTGGGAATTTCCTTGCAACCATAGCATGCGTTTTCACAGTTCAAATGAGAATTGTTAAAGGCGCGCATTAGTACAGTCTTTCCTGATTTGGTTGTTTCTTTTGCCCTTTTGTATTTCAAGGTCACCCTCAGAGTTCTGGTCAGGTGAGTGATGGAGCACCCTCAGACCACGAAAAGGAGTGTATGTGTTAAGTGTAGGTTCACTTAGCCCAGACCTGGATAGCTTGGGCAAGCCCGATCTCATCAGATCTCAGAAGCTAAGCAGGGTCGACTGTGGTTAGTACTTGGATGGGAAGACTTCCTTGGAATACCAAGTTGGGAGGACAGAGGCAGGCTTTCAACCATCTCTCTGAATATCCTCTAGGCCCCCAGTACAGGCTAGTCACCAGAGGTCAACCTGATTTTCAGGTGCAGACACGCACACACATTCACCAAAGAAAAGTATATGCTCAATTACATACTCCCAAGCCTTGGTTTGGTGTGGCATTTGTACAGAGCCATTATATGTAAATAACCATTCCATTCAATTCATCTGCCTTCTGCAACTGCATCCCCTCCCCTTATTCTTAAAATCAGACCAGCCAGACAGGCATTTTGATGAACAGTTGAAAGATTTTCTCATAACCTCCTTACAGATCACTGTTGATCCTGATAAGAGTAGATACAGAGCTGGGTTTGGCTTGTGGGATGGGGGGGAAATGATGCTTCCTCACTGTCAGGGTTAATTTGGAATGCTGCTTATCCTTTATCAGGCTGAATTATTTCTTATCCCTTCAGTGCTTAACAGTATCTTGCTCTGTATTGATATTGGCTGAAGAGTATTAAATTGATTAACTGTTGCTGAGCGTAGTCCAGAGACAGATCTATAGGCTTTAAATCCACAGGGACATCTTAAGTCTTTCAGTGTCTCCCCCCCCCGCCCCCCCAAAAAAATTGTGCTAGGTGAGATACAAGAAGAGGGGACCTTTTCATGTCATTTTTAATATTGACAACCTCTCCTTCAGCAGGTGCTACATTTCACATTTACAGGATTGGCTGACTTCCTCATCCATGGAAATCGTGTATCTGCTGGGATCACTTCATAATGTGGTATTAGTAGAGAAGGGCCCAGGCTAGCCTGATCTCATCAGATCTCGGAAGCTAAGCAGGTTAATACTTGAAAAGGAGCCAACCTCATTTGGTTGAAGACAGTGATAGCTCCATCTTTCTAGCACTCCCTACCCCTTGCCTCCCTGTGAGGCCAGTGGCACCATTAGTAAAAAAATGTAACATCATCTTTTGGTTATTGCTGTGTTTTATGGGTTTTAATTTGTTTCTAATGCTGTTTATATGATATTATGTTGTACATCTCTGGGGGTTTGTTGTTGTTGTTCAGTCACACAGTGGAGTACGACGCTTTGCGACCCTGCGGACAACATCACGCCAGGCCCTCCTGTCTTCCTCCGTCCTCTGGAGTTTGCTTAATTTCATGTTCATTTCATCGATAACACTGTCTAATCATCTCATCCTGTGCTGTCCCCTTCTTCTTTGACCTTCAATCTTTCCCAGCATCAGGGTCTTCTCCAGGGAGTGCTCCCTTCTCATTTGGTGGCCAAAGTATTTGAGCTTCAGCTTCAGTATCTAGCCATCTAAGGAACAGTCAGGGTTGATTTCTTTTAGGATTGACTGATTTGATCTCCTTGCAGTCCAGGGGACTCAAGAGTCTTCTCCAGCACCATAATTCGAAAGCATCTATTCTTCGGCGCTCGGCCTTCCTTATGGTCCAGCTCTCACAGCCATACAGTACTACTGAGAATACCATTGCTTTGACGATATGGACTTTTGTTGGCAGGGTGATGTCTCTACTTTTTAATATTCTGTCTAGGTTTGCCATTGCTTTCCTCTGAAGGAACAGGTGACTTTTAATTTCATGGCTGCAGTCATCATCTGCAGTGATCTTGGATCCCAGGAATGTGAAGTCTGTCACTGCTTCCACGACTTCCCCTTCTGTTTGCCAAGGAGTGATGAGGCTGGATGCCATGATCTTAGTTTTTTGAGGTTGAGTTTCAAGCCAACTTTTGTGCTCTCCTCTTTTATCCTCAGAAAGAGGCTCTTTAGGTCCTCTTCACTTTATGCCATCAGAGTGGTATCGTCTGCATATCTGAGGTTGTTGATGTTTTTCCTGGCAATCTTAATTCTGGTTTATGATTCATCCAGGCCGACATTTTGCATGATGTACTCTGCATATAAATTAAATAAGCAGGGTGACAAGATACATCCTTGTCGTACTTCTTTTCCTATGCTAAACGAATCAGTTGTTCCATATCCAGTTCTAACTGTCGCTTCTTGACCCTTATTCCCCCCTCCCGTATAACGGTCTCTGGGGGAGGGTGGTTTAAAATCAGATTTAATAAATAAACCAAGGAAGTTCAGGGTTGCTATGCAGAAGCAGGCAATGGTGAACTACCTCTGAACATTTCTTGCCTTAAACTCTACAGGGTGACCAGAAGTGAGCTGCGATTTGACAGCACCCTTTGCCACCAGTCGGGGAAGGAAGGCTTCTTCAGACTGGATTTCATTTGGCGTTCCACTTTTGCTGAAATGGCATGGTGGGGTGGGGAGCAAAGTTAGCTGGCTGATCAATGGAATTGTATTCTGCCTTTCCTCTACTCAAGGCGGCTAAGGAAATGGACAACAAATATAGTATCCAGTCAATACCATTACAAACAGACAAGAGTTATTCTTTCTAAACTTTCCAATAAAAATAGCAACCACCCAGCTTAAAGCACTCAAAAGATACATCCAGTGAAGGCGGTTTTGCCAAAGTTGGCTTCCTTACCGCTAGTGGTAAGTGGTTTTAGGTGCTGGGTGCAACTACTGAAAGTCTAAATCTTGCTCAAATTGGTGATGTGAAATCATGGTTAACAAGTGAAATGGGCATCTGGCAGGACTTGTTAGTATATATTAGCTTTTTTTGTGCTTAGGGCACATGGCTTTTCTTCTGGATGGAGGAGGTACCCTTCACAGCTGTGTGGTCTCTGTGGTACAGTTCACTCGTAGCAGCAAGCTGTGTTTTGCTTGCTGCACGGGTAAGCCTGAGTTCAAACTTGTGTATGCAAATATTCTTCCTCACGTATCCCCTAGTCTTGTGCACAGCACAATTAGCTAGGTCTGTATCTATGGCAAACCACAGTTTGCTGGTCTGGATATAGGGGCAAGCTGTAGTTTGCTAGTGGAAGCAACTGTTTCTATGACTGAGTCTGAAGCATCTTCATGTCTTGATTGCCTAATAGCAAACTGTGGTTTGCTCTTGAATTGAAGCCATGCCTCTTTTCCAGAATGACAGGCATCTTCCTGCCTCTAGTATGGCGGCTTCATTGTCCATGGGACTCTTCAGCCCTTCTTTTGGTACACTTGCGTGCCCATTATACAACTGAAGAACTGTTGGTATGTAGAAACTGTGGAAGATGAAAGTTGCATTGCCTTTTCATAACTGGTTTCATCGTGCACCTTAAGGGAACCTGTGTGTGTCACCCCACTGACTTCACTCAACAGAGAAGGACTTACTGTGTATCAAATCCTGCCAATAATTTCAGGGGGTAGCTGTGTCTGTATGCTGTAGAAGAAGTAGATTTGAGTCCAGTATGACTCTAATCTAGTTGTACTGGGATATGAACTTTCAAGAGTCAAAGGGAGCTTTAAGTCTTGAGAGCTTATACCTCCAAATCTGTTTGGTCTCTGAGGTTCTGCTGAACTTGAATCTAGCTCAAATTCCGTGGAGACATTCTTGAGGGCTGTTGCTACCCTTTCCCCTGTAAATTTAATCAGGACACAGTCCTTCCTTTCTCCCTAATTAAGCCTACATGGTATCTTCTGACAGAATTGCTGTTTACCTGTATTCTAAAAATGTCTGCATTTTCCCAAAATACGGATGGATCCAATCTGACATTTGCTTTACCTAGCATCCTGAGCTTGGTACACTTCATAAGCTAAACATTTTTCTTAATGAAGAGTCAAAATTGTTGTAGCTTTATTGAAACTGTGAAACAACTTGCAAGAAGACATTAATGGCACCACATCTGGTGTGTTAAATGCTCATCAGCTTCACGTATGCAGGTGAGGCATGTGGAACTTGCATCTAAATCCTCTGATTTAGGGTTTAGAATCCCCATTGAGTGCAATGGAGCTTGCTTTCTAATTGTTTTTGAGGGCAATTTTTTTTTTTACCCCTCTTACAACATTGGAACTTGGATCAACAATTTGGGATAGTGAAATCTTGAACAGTCTGCTTATGAAATTTGCTGTGGGCAGTAGCAAAAAAGCGTTGGACATATTCATGCAGAGCAGGTCTGTTAATGACTGTTGCCTGTCAGCTAGGTGTTCCTCATTGGGATTAGTGAGGAAGAACAGTTGTCTTACATGCTGTGGCTGTGGGTTTCCCTGTGGTTGCCCACAGGTGGAAACAGGAGAACCTGGATACTCTTACGGTGCAGTCCAATGCAGAGTTACTCTAGGCAATTGATTTTGGTGTTGAGCATGGAAGAGGGATTGAGGGGAACACTGCTGCCAACACTTTCAGCTGTTCATTTGTTTTCCCTTTTCTGTTTCCAGGCATAAAGCTGGGGAATGGCCAAGGGCACAGGTGAGCGGAAGGCAGGAATTGTAGGGCTGTGGCTTACTGTATTCAAGACCACCCCAAGATGCTTAAATTGTATTTCTTTTTTCTGTTGTAAGCTGCTTTGTGTCCCTTTGGGGAGAGAAGCAGGGAATAAATATTTAAGAATTACACTGTTGGCTTGAGCTAGTAGGGTTCCTCTTATGTTGTCTGTTGCTTTGCTGTTTGTTATGGGGTGAGAGAGTGAGAGAACTCTTAGGCATGCTGTTTATGTGCTGCGTAGTGCGTGGAAGGGATTTTCCAGGGTGGTAACAGAATCTCCAAAATGCCAGGAGTGTGCCAGTTGGTGAATTTTATCTGAGGCAGTCCTTTATAAACCTTTAAAATCTTCCTTGTTGTTGAAGTGAGCATCTCTTAGCTCAGTGAGGTAACCTTCCTTTAGTTTTCATTCTGTGTCACTGGTAGTAGATTAGGAGGGGCAGTTCTTAAGCATGTCTCAGAAGTAAGTCCCATGTTATTCAATGGGGCCTGTTCCTGGGAAGATGTCTTTAGGATTGCAGCTGGAGTTTCTAGTCTCGCCAATTTCTCTCCTGCTTCTTTACCAACAGCAATATGAAAACAGTTAAGCAGAAAGGTACAATTAAAATGCAATAAAAAATGAAAGTGTGCATAGGTGAAAGTGTCCTCAGGTAACCTGTGGTGCTGCTTTAAAACTTATACTGAGCAACAGTGCCTTCCACAGGGGCCTTGCTGCAGCTCTTCCTATATCTTGAATTTTACTGGGGAGCAATGCTCCCTCTAAGCTGTAGAGTCTTGTGAGCAAAAATTCTACTTTGTGAACTATTGGCATTAAAGTTGTGAGCGAGCGATTTGGCTACTGCATAAATTCATTTGCTCTGGAGCCATCCTTCCTGAGCTAAGACAAAAATGTATGAGCCGGCGGCTAAAAAACTGTGAGCTAGCTTATACTAACTCAGCTTAGAGGGAACACTGTTGGGGAGGGGGAGTGAAGGAGCATGGCTTCTTTAAGAGGGGCACACCCATACAGAATTTGTTCCCTGGAGAAGTTCAGCAAGCCTGATCTATGTTAATTATGACATAAGAACATAAGAGAAGCCACGTTGAATCAGGCCAGTGGCCTATCTAGTTTAGCCCTGTGTTTCACACAATGGCCAAAAACTAGATGTGTATTATAGCTTTTGTGTTCTGGAAGGTGCTCATGGGGCAAAGCCATGGTGTTTGGGTGCTACCCTGGGATACGAAGCCCCAGTTTATACCTCATTTCTTTACTCTGATTTGACATCTGAATGTCAAAATCAGTCTATGCAGTAGAAGCAGCCTTTGTAGCTGCTTAGGTACAGAGAAGGAAGCACCAACCAACAGATACTCACTACTTTTGCTGTGTCTAGCTAATGGTGCTTATGAAAAGTTCCTAATTTCACTTCATTTGTGTCCAGCTTTTCTCCCCATTGGAGACCCAAATGTCCTTACAGCATTCCTCCCTTCTCCATTTTATTTTTAATGAACAACCCTGCGCGGTAGCTTATGCTTAGCGTGTGATTGGCTCAAGGACACCCAGCAAGCTTCCATCACGGCACAACAGAGGTTTACACCCAGGTCTCCCTCTGCCAGTGGTGCCTCTCCCCAAGCAGGTTATGGGGAAAACTTAAAAGGTAGCAGAATAAAATATATGAATCACATGCTCCTTATTCAGTTTGCCTAACATGCACAAAAGAAATTGCTCAGCACAGGTCATTGTTACAGTCCAAGCAGTAGACCCCCCATCACAAGAGAGCTCTGCCTTTCAGACCATCCCCCTCTTATTATCCTGAGCACAAATGAGTGAGTGACCCAGGCGTAGTCTTGGAAAGGAACACAAAAAGGTTTTATTTTCTTTCTGAGAGAATGCAAGGCTAAGGGATGTGGTGAAATGGCAAAGGTAAAAGGAGATGATGAGAGCATGGAAGGATCTGCTTTGCTTCTGAGTTCAGTTTAAGGAATCCAATGAAGCAGCTACAGGAAAGAGGGAGGAATCTGATGCTCAGTCAGGATCCAAGCAGAGGCATGACTTGCCCTTGGCTTCTTTCTCTGCCCATTTGCTATAGCTGACCCAATAGCAAGCAGGCAGTGTACATAGTGAAGCTATGCCAGCAGTTTGGCAATGCAGGGGTGCTTGGGGGATAGCACATGGGGGTTCTGCCTGGAGGTGGGAAAGGAAATGGTGGGATTTGCAAATGGTGTTGGTCTGGTAAATTAACCAGGGCTTGTGTGACAAACTGTGGTTTAAACCATAGGTTGCAAGACCTAAATACCACCAGTCATACCATCCAATCTGTTTAGATGCATATGAAACAGATGTGAGGCAACCACTTTTCCTTTCTTTGTAGTGTTGTCAGCTGTTATGCCTGATTGTCTACTAGTGTCAGTATCACACCAAGTGGACCTATCATCTAGAACTGCCTTGCCATATTTGAATGGTGGTGAACAGCAAACCCCTGAGATGGTGGCTTCTTCTGAAACAAATGGTTCTTCGTGTATTCAGAGCCAATCTATGTATTGCACTTAGTCCATGAAAAATAGCTCTCCATCTACTAAAAACATGGAATGCTCCTTCCTGTCAGTAAAGAGGGATCAGGCCTTATCCTTCTGATTTGTTTCTGCCAGTTTGCCTGTCTTGTCTCTGCTGGGCTTCCCTAACACTTGGGAGACACAAGACTGTCCACCATAGGACAGATCACAGGAGAAAAGCAGAAGTAAAGTCAGTTAGTAACTCTTTTTCTCCTGTTCTTAAAACTCCAACCCCCCTGGGTTTTCTTGGCATATAGTCAACTGTTCATGTTTTTAGTGTAACAGATGGTGGAATGCAACTGACTAACTTGAGGTATTCTAACAGATTTGACAAATTGGTGGGTATGTGAGTTTTGTACTGTCATATTCCAAAAATGTTATGATGTAAGTGCTTGGTGTTGAGTGGAATTTCTAGATAAGAGAGGGACTTCACGTTCCAAAAGTACAGAGGAGAACTCGGAATTACACTATCTGATTGGTGCTGTCATTTATCAAGAATGAAATGAAGGTTTATAAAGGACAGTTTAAATGGTAAAGCTGCTAGTTATCATATCAGTGTTTTTGTGTTTCAAGTAATAAAAATTGAGTGTGGTTGATGACAGCGTGGACTTCAGAGTAGATTCACCCATTGAAAGCAAGATTGGCTGCCTTCCAGCAGTCAAGTAGGAGAGCCTTTGGAAGAGAAGAGGTACTGTTTGGTTTTCTTGTCAGATGGGTAATAGGTTACAAGTGACCTTAACAAAAACGTGCAAGGGGGTGGTCTTCACTGCAAAGTTAAAATGTAATAGTTGTCCCCTGAATGATAAGTAATGACACCCCCATCTCAGTCAGAAATAGTCTCTCTTTAAAAAAGAGAATGGAGAGAGAACTTGGTTTACTCTTTCCAGTGTCCTTTTATTGACAAAATACTGCATCTATTGATGATAAATAGTCTTGTTTTCTGTAAACAACATATCTTTTTTGCATAGATTGCATTTTTGTGTGCTTGAAAGGATAAGCACAAAGCGCCATCTTCTCCTGTCCCCCCCCCCCACATGGCCACTCAGGTATTTCTACCATTAGCTATTTGGGAAGAACTTGAATTCAACTGGTATCCTAGAGAGATCCTTTTAAGGAAGATTCCTAGGCTGTGTTAAGACCTGTATTACAGAGGATTTGCCCCAAGTGGGGGTAGTAAGTGTGCAAACCCAGAGAATGTGCTGAGTTAACATTGAGAACATTGCATCTCCAGCAGCTGGCTAATATGTGTTGTTTCCAGGCTAATTCTCAAAGCAGAATTCTTTAAATAACCTTCAGATTCTCCATCCAATAGTGGATCAGTGCATGGCCATTGGCTGCAGCCAGTAGTCCCTCAGTCATGCCAAAAGTATCTTGACTAGCTCTAACGGCTAGAGATACACATTATGTTAAATGCGTGGCAACTTCCAGAAATGGCAGCTGAGCTTCTCTAGCTTCTTGTCTCTCCTTCCATAGCATGGAGGACAACAAATTCATCCTTCTCCCAGTGTCCTTTCCCAGCCAGCAATAGTCGCTAAAACAGTCATGACAGTTGGAACTGATATGGGCATGGGAGTGGATAAGGAAAGAGATATAGTTGAAGGGGTGATCGTGGTTGTATTTTATAGTCAAAAGATGTAGTTCATCTGTATATTTGAATGTGCTTTTACTGTGAACTGCTTAGCTTAACAAGGAAAAGTGGTATAGAAATACAGTAAAATAATGTATTTCCCTACTCTGCATTTTTGGTTACTGCTAGTGAAATGTAAGGATGTGTTGGTGGTGACCAAGGTATTGATAATTCATGCCATAGTTATGTCCTGAAGCTGGAATCTGTCCTATCTCTCTCTATATTAAGCTTCAGACATAAGAAGGGATTGTAAGCTGAAACATTCCCATTGGTTGGTTTCTATGAAACTGTGCAAATAGCCAATCGTAACTGTACATAGCATTTTGGAGGGAACAGACTTCATTGGTCTTTATCCTTGTTTTCTTATTGGATGTTAACTTATTTATGGGTGTAGCTTTGACAGCCCGGATCATTTACAAAGGGAGCTGTGCTCCACTATTCTGTGTGTGTGTTGTTGCGTTTGCTGCTACAATAAAGCTGAAATCACTTTTGCTGATGTGAAAGTTGGACAGTGAAGAAAGCTGATGGGAAGAAAGTCGATAAATTTGAAATGTGGTGTTGGAGGAGAGGATAACTGATACCGTGGACTGTCAAAAAGACAAATAAGTGGGTTCTAGACGAAATCAAACCTGAACTCTCCCTTGAAGCTAAAATGACCAAACTGAGGCCATCATACTCTGGTCACATTATGAGAAGACAGGAGTCACTGGAAAAGAATAATGCTAGGAAAAGCTGAAGGCAGAAGGAAATGAGAAAACCCCAACATGAGATGGATTGACTCCATCAAGGAAGCCATGGCCCTTAGTTTGCAAGACCTAAGCAAGGCTGTTAGCCATAGCCTTTAATTCATAGGGTTGCCATAAGCTGGAAGTGGCTTGACAGCACTTAATACATACAGTGAGGGAGTGAGGTGAACACATGAGTCCATGAAATCAGGCATGTGCCTGTCTTTCAGTGGTGAGTCTTTAATATTATATTAAATCAAGTTAGTCTAGAGGTGCTAAGGCTTTTAGTGCCTGCACAAGTGTCTTTTAGAAAGTGAGTGGGGCCCTATGGGGCTTCTGATTGGCCGTTGGAGAACTGATTGGCTTGGCAGGTTTCTAAAAGTTGCGTCAGTAGCAGTTGCCTCCACAGCACAAGAATCTCCACTGTTTTACTGAAGGTAAGCTGTGTACGCAAGAAAATACCTCGAAATGGGGTGGTCATTTAGAGAGGCATCCTGTTAAACAGTTCTTGCCTAAAATGTTGAAGAGTTAATTATTATGTATAACCTCACATTGTGGCAGCCATTTTGTGGTTGTGCCCATTACCTTGTGACAGAATATCAAGAGCGTGCACAGGCTCAAAAAGGTTGGTGACTCCTGTGCTAAGGTATAAGATTGGTTCTCCCTCATAGAATATAACCAAGAATATGGTTCTCTGGGGTGGTCTCTGCACTGGTTCTAAGCAGAGACGGATAGTCTTGGCTAGCAGAGATGCAGTGAGATCGCTTTTCTCCTGCTCTTTCTGTGAAAGTTATCAGAATAGGCCACACAGGGCACTAAGAAAAGCCCCGAATGTTCAGTAACACCGAAAATCTGCCTTGAATCTCAAACCACAATGCAGATGAAAGGCCTTTTAACACACGCTAAGTGGCAACTGTGCTTATTACTGGAAGTACCACGTAGACTGCTTTCGGGTGGGGCCAGCCCTGGGTTGCCTCCTTTTGTTTTCACCCCCACTCCAAGTTGCAGATGCGCATATAATATGCTTGATTTGCAAAGATGTGCAATTTTTACTTCTTGAAATATGGTATCTTCATGCTGAACTTAAATTCTTGTTATGTATTGTTGATAGGGCAGGTTTCAGATTTCAATGTTAGGAATATTTTCCTTAAAATCCACAGAATAAAACACTCGATAGGTCTAACAGACTTGATTATTGGTCTACTGGCTTTGTAACAGTCAAGATTTCAATGCAGATTTTAACGCAGGCTTAAAATAACGGCCACATCTCTTTGTCCAGGTTGCGTCTTCCCAGGGCAGCTGAATGTAGAACAGTTCGTGGCAAAAATTTAATAGGGATGGACTCAAGAGTACAACAGCTGCCTATAAATACATTGAGGACAGACTTCTCTCCTCCGCAGAGTTTGTCTTGTGGTTTGACTTTCAGCAGGGTCCAATTTTATGTCCCAAGGGAAAGTCTAATAACTTGGTGAGGTTTCTCTTGTCAGCCTCAGTTGAACCTGGATAGCCTCACTTCACTAAGTGCTAGCTAGCTTTGGTTGCGTTCCTGTTTCATTTCAGGGCCTGCATATCTTGGACTGAAGGTTTGTCTTGTGGTATGTTTGTGTTAGAAAGCAGTGTCGACATGATTTAAAATGCAGTTGCTGTGTAACTGCTCTGGGCTGTTGGATGGTTGCTAAGGCAGTTGCTGCATAAATAAGAAATCTTTTAATACCCTGTGAACTTGAAGGTTCTCTTCCCTCCCCTGATCGCTGCGCTTACGGCTAGAATGGATTGGAAGCTGCCCTGTTCCATAAATGAATGGCTGCTGATGCAAGGCATTTTTAACTTGCTGTTTGCCTTCTGAATAGATCTATTGCTTCAGAGAAGGAGTTGCCTGTCTACATTCACTTCCTAACTTGCTGTAAAGGATAACAAAAGGATGCTTGACTAAGCAACCCTATTGAAACGCTTAAATTTGCAGCATTTAATAACAGTGCGGTATTTGATTTCCACTGGTCGCTGGGGGCTCTCTGCCTTGGAACTGGGATGGTTTGGGAGCAATTTCCTATCCAGTAGAACTGGTTTAACAGTTATTGGTGTACTTAAATTTTGTCCCAAGGTCGAGCAATCAAGTGCTTCTGAGCAGAGTATGAGATCTGCCTAGACTATTCTGTGAGCCCTTGTGGACTAGAGCTAGTGCAAAGTCTGCAGGGTACAGACAAGCTGATTAGGGTACTGAGGAAACCTGCAACTCTCCCATGGGGACTAGAAGCTTGGCCAGTTGGCTACTGGTTTGCTGCCTATGTTTCAGTGAGTTGTAGCTGGCCTACTTCCTCCATGGAATCTCTAAGCATCTTTGAGGTCAAGCTGAATGAAAGACTGAAAGGTAACAGACTGACCCATCTGTCCTTGGAGTTTTAGGTGTTCTTTCAACAAATTAGGCAATAAATCTAGGCTGCTTATAGGATTTAGTGCTTCTCCATTAAAAAAAATGTACTATGTAAACTGGTATATCTAGTCTAGGTTAGAATCCTTGTTCCTGGTACCCCTGCATATTAATTGTTTCCTGGCACTGTTGCCTGCTGTTTTGAAACTTGGATGTTTTCGTGTCAAGAATTTTTGCACTGCTCTCTTGCCTAGAGCTTCCAAATCTTGCTGTGTTGCTCTTATTTGGTGTTTGGCTTCTTTATATCACATGGCGTAGCTAGATAGATAAATACAAATGGGAACCTGCAAGGACTTATGGAGGCATCTCATTTTCCCATCCCCCACTATTTCCTCTTCCTTTTTCTGAAAGCTCCTATAGACTCCTGTTTTCCTGCTTCCTTCTCTCCTTAGGGTTGCCAGCTCCAGGTTGGGAAATTCCTGGAGATTAAGGAGTGGAGCCTTGGGAGGAGACACTTGAGGAAGGCAGCAACCTCAGTAGGGTATAATGCCATAGAGTCCGCCTTCCAGTGCAGCTATTTTCTCCAGGGGAACTGAGCTGTCATCTGGAGATCACTCGTAATTCCGGGTTATCCTCAGCCATACATTCCACCCTCTGAAGCAGGGCCCTGCCTGTGCCTTTTGCTTACTGAAACTGAAGCCTGGAATGCTGTGGTTGCCTAGCAGTAGCCAATGAAGAAATCCAGTTTTTAAAGCTACATGCACTCTTTTTATCATTTTTGGGGTTTTCAAATCCACCCCTGGTATGTGTGTGTGTGTGTGTGTGTGTGTGTGTGTATAGATAGGTAGATAGATTTCACATTTTTCTACAAACCTTTTAGGTTTGTAGAAAGATCTGTCTTGCCTGTTCAGAGCTCCAGTCACTGGGTTTAAGTATCTAAAGATTTGGCCAACTTGGCTATCACTATATAGATTCCTCCCCCTCCGCTGAGATCTCTATCACAGGCCCTGCTTTGTCTGCTGACATCCCAGTTTTGGAAAGTCTTACTCTAGTTGCTTGCCTGACACCAGATCTGATGAGTTTCTAGTGTCAAAAATCATCCCCTGCTAGGGATAATTTTTTCATTAGTTTTGTTGTCAGCTATCTTCTGCCAGTTAAATCGTTGCTTTAGCTCTTAGGTCAGCCTCTCCTCTCTCTCACTTTGCCTTGACCTCCCATCAATTGCAACGATACTGACCTACCTTGCAAGGCTGTTGAAAGGATTAAGCTTAATGTCTTTTTAAAAAAATACATTTGGAAGTGCTGCATAATCTAATGTTAAGTGTAATTACCAGACCAGGGATATGGATTCAGGAGATTGGATGCTTTTCTACCATCTAATCAACTTGGGTGATTGTGCTTTTAAAGTTCAGTAACTGATGTTTCCTGCTGTGCTGTTTTCTTTTCCCCAGGATCTCAGCTTGCCCAATGGTACTCCTGTAGATACTTCTAGCCCAGCTTCCTCCTCCTCCCTTCTTAACAGATTGCAGCTGGATGATGACTTGGACGGCGAAATGAGAGACCTCTTTGTCACTGTTGATGATCCAAAGAAACACGTCTGTACAATGGAGACTTACATCACATACAGGGTCACAACCAAGGTACTCATTTGCAGCCTACCTTCTGTGCCTCCTTGCTTTAAACTGAGAGCTTTCTTGTTTTAGCTACCTTGTGAACTCCAAACTAGGAATAGAGGTTTTCCATTCTTAAGATAATTTCATGCCAGTATTAAAAGTTTCCAGTTTTGTCAATACTAGGGGATTTTTATAAGGAGACACTATGAAATTTCTCCTTTTCTCTGATTTATGTGGGTCCAGTTTTTATACAGTTTGATCATGGTATAAGATGTGTTAAACACCTCTACACTTGAGACAGATCCAGAGAAATCTGTCTTGACAACCAACAATGTAGGGGCTGCTAAATTATTTTTGTACAGACAAACATGAACTTTGACACTTGTAAACTGTTTACCATGCACCTAGCTTGCATGTGGCTGTGTCACCTGGATTTCAGTGTATACTCTTGATAGCAGACAACTAAATGTGTGCATGGAATCCATGGTAATGATAGTATTTTGAGGTGGTGTGAGATGCCCTAGGAGTTCTGTTTATAGTGGTATCTCTGACAGCGTATTCATTCATGCAGAATATCAGTTGAGAATCCAGTTGTCTAGTGATATGTGTGTGAATTGATTCATGGGTTCGTTGGGTGGCATAGTGTCTGTTTATGCCACTGCCTATTCCCAGTGCCCCCTGGCTTTCTCCCCACACAGTCTGCCCATCCATGAGGCAAGCAATTTATGAATGCTGAAAGCTGTTTTGCAGACACACTGTCATGTAGAGATATTTTTCCTTGGCCCCTATCTTCAGTGTTCAGATGCCCAGTTAATATTATAAACTGAGTAATTTCTCTTCTTGTCAGCTTCCTAACTACTGCTGCTGAAGCAGTTTTGCCTTGCAGAATATAAATTCTATAAAAGTAGTATTGTGTTCTTTTGGCAGCATTGCTAAAGATAAATGGCTTTGTATTGCATGAATTGCTAATAAATGTAGTCTAGGTGCATGGCTGAAAGATGTGTTCAAACAGAAAGTACTTTGTTCTTTTTCCTTCCACCTTCTATGTATTATGAAATCCACATTCTGGTGGAGGAGGGATTGCTTTCTAGGTGTATACAAATACCTTCCCCCACAGACACACAAAAATACCTTTTAGTAGCAATGATATGGGTTCGTGTACTTCTGCTTGAAGTTTGCACTACTTCTGTGTGGGAATGTTGTGTGTAGTTTGTAGATAGATTGCTTAAGGCAGGGTTCTTATCTCTTCTGAACACAGGTCATATCTACTCATATAGGTGTAACTGTCATGTGTCCTTACAAAGAATCTGTTGTGGAATTAGGGTTGGATTGAGCCTCAGTCCTCTGCTAAACCTGTGCTTTAATTTCAATAGCAATTGGCCTCTATAGCCAAATCTGTGGTTCTATTTCCCAGGAGGCTTCAGGACTCTGTTAAGTGCTGTGGCCTTCTGGTACCGATAACCCTGTAGATGACTTCAGCCTTGCATGACTTTTGCTTTTTGGAATGTTTATACATTATCAAATGTAAATAGAGTATCTGAACATAGCTTCCTGGGACTCTCTTAGTCAGCTGTGACTTTTTGAGTCAACCTAACCCAGCTTTCCTTGACTTTCCTGACCACAGAGATAGAAATGGCTGACTTTGTTGTATACGTCAGATGTATGTCAAATGCTCATCACAGGCCTGTTACATTTAGCCCTATGGTTGGAAAAGGGTACTTAATGTCTGAATTTAGTTTTGTTCCTTGTTGTTCTGGCCAACCACCCTTCCATTATGGGTCTTGACAGAGCAACCAGGGATACTCTTTATAGAATTTCAACTATTTATGTATTGGGGTTGTGTTGAAATATTCTGTGTTAAATATTGAAATGCTACAAAAGTGCTTTCTGACTTAAGAGTGTGTAATGGAATAATTGAGTTTCGGTTTAGAACAGCGCTCTCTCTCTCTCTCTCTCTCTCTCTCTCTGTGCAGTTGGGAAGCCAGTTTCCCCCAAATGAACACAATGGAGGTGGGAGTGCATGAAAAGGTTCCTGCACCCCTCATTTCTCCAACAGAATCCTGGGAAATGTGGCTTAATAAGTTCAGTTAAGTCACCAGCTTTCCCTCATAGTTTCCAGGATTCTGTGGATTCCTGTCAAACTGGTTCTACACCTTTTGATATGCCTACAGTGTTCTGAATTTTGTGTTCATGTAAGGCTCACCCTTGGATGTTCGCATGTTTCAGGCTTAAAGCAGATCTTGATCCAGGAAACTCCACTGTCCTTGGCACCAGCACATTTCTGAGAACTTTGTTTTGCAGTTATTCAGTCTTTTTTTTTTTTTGGCTCTGCTTCCTTTTGCTGATGTGTCTAGCACACTTAGGAGGTCAAGGGATTGAACAGACGCTTCATCCTTTTGAGAAGGTGGCACACGAAGTGTCCCTCAGGCTGTGCTGCTATCCATTATTTGCTGATGAAGTGAGATTCCTGACCTCCTTTGTGTTAAAATGGTTTTGGAAGTACCTTCTGTTGTACAATACCTGTGAAGCCATGGATGACTAGATGCGGGCCTTTCCCACACCTGTTGACCACTGTTTCTTTGTTAAAGTGGGGCATTCAAGCAAGGCTTCCCCTTCTGACTCAGATGATTTCATACAGAGCAGGGTATAGAGGAGCGTGATAGCCATTGTGCTGGCGGCGGCAGGGCTGGAGTAGGACAATAGAGACCTGGTGTTAAGGAGCTCAAATCTGAACCCCATGGGTCCCCAGCAATGTTCCATCTAAGCTCCACAGTGTTGTGAGCAGAAATGCTACCTCGTGAGCAATAAAAGCTAGTAGTATTAAAGTTGTGAGTGAGTCTATATTTGGCTATCATGTATATTAATTTTTTAGAAGATTGCTTCCATAACCTTGTAAAAATCTCAAGACTAAATTCTTTTAAATTTTATTTAAACTATATTTTAAGAATAATTTAAACATTATAAGAGAAAACAGAATCAGGTCAAATTTTACCCACCCCTTTCCACTGTATTGGTAGACCTGGCCTCCAGAGAACACGTCTACCTGCCTCAGCCCACTGTATTGGTAGACCTGGCCTTGGACCATTGCTCTGTGCTGAGCCTTAGAAAACATACCAAAACTGGGGTGGGGCGGAACTCTTGCAATGTATTATTTTTTTTTTTTAGTGAAATATGACAACCAGCGTTACAGGTCAAGTATAACAGAGGAGAAACAACCACTGTCAGATCCCTGCCTAATCTAACAAACAAAAGTTGCTTAAATGTTATCAACCAGCCCAAACTACTTATCTATTCAAATATTTATATCCCACTTTTCTCTGTAACTCAAGACAGCTTACAAATCATACTGAAAACTATAAGAGGGGTATACAAAAAATGTTTTTCCCCCCAGCTCTGTTGTAGCTTATGGGGACCATTATAGTCAGTGGCCCCATAGGATATAATGAAGAATTGGTATGGAGGTGTCTGGGGCTTGGAGCGGGGCTGAGGTAGAGGCACCAATTTTGCAACATAGCTGCTGGCAACATAGCAACATAGCTGCTGGCAACATAGCAACCCTAACCCTCTCCTCAAAAACCTCCCAAAATTTCAGAAAAATTGGACCACGGGGTCCAATTCTATGGGCCCCAGAAGGAGGTACCCCCATCCTCCAATGTCTCTAGTGGAGGGGGTAATGCTTTGTGAGCAGAGAGCAGAAATTCCTGAGGAGCCTGTTAAAATGTTGTGTTCCAGCAGCCCCTAGCACAGCTTAGAGGGAACTATGAGGGCTATTGCACACAAGTAAGCAGACTGTTGATTGTTTTAATAAGGATTTATAAAGTTTAAGCCTTTCATTAGATGACACAAACCTTGAGTTCCGAAATCAAAGGCCAAAGCTCATGTATTTTCTACATTGCTAGCAATTTCAATTTCAAGCAGATTATAGTTCAGGCCTTTAGACCATCAGGATCTCAGCTAGTCTCGTTTCTTCTGAGCCTTACCTAAATTATAGTTTTTGGCCCAACAACATCAGGTGAGGATGGCATCCGATCAGAACACATTCTCTGGAGAAGCGTCTAGAAGATTACCTCATTACCCGGGCGTTCCTTCCCCCCCATCCTACAGGCAGCAGGTTCTCATGAGAAGCTAATCATGCCACCTTCATCTCCAGCCTTGAAGATGATAAGAAGTGTATAGCCTGAGGAACCAATTAGTAACACCTACAGAATAAACTAGGCCTGTTATTTTTCACAATAACACTTGAAGGGATGCCAGCAGAGCTTTGCCTCACACCTGGGTTCAAATACCCATTTAGCTTTTGAAGTTTGATGGTTGTCCTTGGGCCATTCACCCCCACTCTTAAAAGATTGCTTTGAGGATACAATGGGGACCACATACGCACTACCCTTCTTTCAAGGACCTTGGAGCAGGAAAGAAATTAAATATAGCAATACATAACTCCCCATCTTGCTTTAACAGTTGCTGTAGGATTGTGGCTACTGTAATGGTAGTTCAGTGTGGGAAGAAGCTTTTTTTCAGTGCCCCCAAGCCTCTACAAGCTCCATGTCAGACAGCAGAAGTCAGCTTAGCAAAATTCTTTTTTTTTTCCATATCAACAAACAGAAACAAACAAAAACAGACACAACATATACACGTAAAATGGGGGTTACATATACTTACCTATATCATTTAGCCGTCATCTCCTGCAATGTTTGCTACAATTACCACCAAATAGTTTTGCATAAGTATTTTGCATATTAATATGAAAATGAAATCTGTGTTATCTCCTAAAATGTTCATATGTCTATATTGTTTATTCGTAATAGTCTTCCAACCATTTATGAGATTTTGACCATGTATTATGGAATCTTCCTTCTTCTTGTCCTCTCAGAATTAAAGTCAATTTGTCCATCTCAGCCATTTCAAGAGTTTTGTATATCAGTTCTTCTTTAGAAGGTAGCTTAGCAAAATTCTTAAAATAGGATTAGAGTAGGGAAAAAAGTTGCAATGCACCAGTCGTCACAGCAAAGTCCATGATCCAGTACTGGCATTTCTAAAACTGCTTCCACATGGCAAGGATTCTTCAGGTTGTTTTTATTGCAGCTGCAAATGTGCTTAGTAATATGGCTTCCACACATGGGTGTCTTCTGTGCATTCCCCCCGCCCCCTTCCACACAGGAGCTGCAGTGAATCCCCTTTGGCTCTGTTATAGCTGCTGTGGAGACTCTGGGACTTTTTGTTCTTCATACAACAGTTCTATTTAAACTTGAAATAGTTTAGTAAGAATAGCTCTTTATGGTGTAGTGTTGACATACAATCATCTTGCAGCTTCCCTTCCCTTCTCCTTTCCAGGTAACTAGCACAAAAATTGCCTGTACCTTTCCTCTTATATCTCTACCACAAAAGGGGTGCAGAGTACTCCACATCCCAAATGAAAACTGTGAGTTCAGAGAATTTAAAACTTGAAATGGAAATAGGTAAAACATCAATATATCACTGTGGCAAAACAGCAATTACCTTTAAAAAAAACATTGGTGAAAATGGCAGCCTCCAGAGGGTAGTAGCTGGGATAATGGTGCTGAAATGGGTGGGACCTTTTCAGCAGGAAAGTCGTCACCATTCCTTCCACACAACTTACTTAGGCCTGTGTTTTTTCAAAAAAAAAAAAAAGAGAAAAGCAAGTTTGGGAAAGAGATCAGTGCATTTTGGAGGCTTCCCGCCCTTTTTTTACGGTTTAGAAGCCAAGACAGAAAGAAACCTCTGCACAGAAACAGCTGAAAAGGTATTGGTTGAGCAGTGTCTCCCTTAAGCCTGTCCAAAATGATAGCCCAGTCTTTGAAGATATAAATATATCTCTCTAGGCATAACTTTTATTTTATGTTCTTTACCCTTTTTCTTCCTCAAGGAAAGCATTCCATTCAAACAACTGAAGCAGAATTTTTAATTGAATGCTTTTTCAGTTACAATATTGAGACAGTTCTCAGGTTGTATATCTTATGTTTCCAGAAAATACATTGATTCCCTCCCCCCTTTCATTTCTGCTGTTGCTTGGATGCCTCAGCTTGTGGTACTGCTGTAAGCAAGCAAACAAGACAATCCCTGCAATGTATTTCAGAAACTGATACGTCTCCTCTCACCCTGAATAATTTCCCCCTTTCTTTCCTCTTTCTCTTCATTTTTAGACCACACGAGCAGAATTTGATTTGCCAGAGTATTCCATGCGCCGAAGATATCAGGATTTTGATTGGCTGAGGAATAAACTTGAGGAATCTCAGCCAACTCATCTCATTCCCGTAGGTAGTAAGTTATGGTCTCCAATTATCACAACACTTACTCTTCTGCTTTAAAAAGTGCTTGCCTAGAGAATTCCATAGCCTTGATGTCTTAGCTATTTGATGGTGCTAGTCTGATCCTACTGGAATCAAGGTAGTACTACTACCTCCAACAACCCTGTCACTATAGAAATCTCACTCAACAATCTTAAGGGGGTAGTGAAGTCCTAAGAAGCTGTGGGTTGTAGTAAGCCTGAATTCATGTCCGTTTGAATGAATGGCCAGCTCCTTTAATGGCCAGTTTCTGGATATGCCTGTGTTTGGCAACTGTGACTTACCAATCCAGCTACTCAAGATAAGATGACAGACTTAGGTTTGATTAGATGTAAATGTCACAGTGCTCTGGTGGTGTACCAGCCAGGTGGGACTGTAAACAGCACAATAATATGAGAGGCACTGTTCCAAATAGAGAAGAGCACCTACCTGAGCTGTTATAAAATTCAGACGTGTTCATTGAAATGTCAGCTGCCAGTGCCTTCTGAATTTGATGGCATTTTCACTCAGCATTTTCACAATTTGGTTTCATATAACAATGTATAAATAAGTCTGTCAGTGGGAGGATACACTTTGTGCATCTAATGAAGTGGGCTCCAGTGACTCAAAGGCCTGGTAAAGACAACTGTTTCCATGCCTTTCTTGATTAGACCATGACATGGAGCTGGTTTATAATATATGGGAAAGAGTCCACAAAAAGGAGCATCCCTATGGGTAGAGAGAAGGGAAGCACATGTTCAGACTGCTGTGGTGCAGCCCTTTACCCAGTCATTTGTGTATGGGCAAAGGCAGTATTGCCCTACGTCTTTGTAATACCAAATACCAAATCTCAGAAAACCCACAATCATGCTTGAAATGCGTCTGAATTTGGCACAGCTTCAAAATTCCATCAATGGAAAAAGAAGTCTTCTAGAGATTAACAAAAACTCTTTAATGTCCTTCAAACACTTGGAGAATTTTCATAAGCTACTCTTTTGAGGCAAAGATTCTTGTCAGATTTTCAAATCGACTGGGGTTTTCTGTGCTAAGCCCTGTAACTTCCCAATACAAAGACAACTACTAAATATGATGGCCAAATAAGTGTGTGTGTTAAATTGTGGTGTTGGGAAAGGAGGTCACAGATTAAGTTCTTTTCTTTCATTGAAGTAGTGAAGGGAAACTTCAGTTGTGACTTCTTCTCCAAACTTGATGGTTGTTGTATAATAGCCAAATATATATTAAGATATCATTTGGGGGCCAGAAAGAACCCACAAAAAGAAGTGTTTACCAGATAATGGAGTAAAACTTACCTTGAGGTTATTTTCCCTTCCCCACTATTTAGAAATCTTCAAAAGAAACCCCACACTTAACAAAAAGGGGACCTGCAAGGACTTGTGTGTTAAGAGGGAGGGGCAGAATCCAATTCCTCTAGTTGGCCATCCTCCCTCTGCATCATCCTGGTAGTCTTCTTCTCCCTTCTCCATAGTTTAAATTGGCTCTGGTTGTCTGCTTTGTCCACAGTTCTTACAGTTTTTGTCCCCTCTTTTTCTTGCATCCCTCCCTATTTGCCTCTTTTCATTGTCAGGTGCCACTCTTGATTGCTAAAGCAACCTAAACTGCCACCCAGCATTTTTTTTCCATGCATGAGCAGATGCTGCTATTTTACCCCCCCCAGCTAAAATGTCTCCTGGCTTTGAACAGGTTCAGCCTTCTGTTCTTTGGAATGTTCATTCTGGAAGTTCTGATTTGCAGGCTGGAATCAATGGTTGTATTTGCTGATTGTTGGGTGCCTGATCAAAAACTGATCATACAGCATATGCTTTTTCATTCATACCTGAAAGTTACAGGTTCAAAGTATTTCAGGTAGCAGGCCTGAGAAGGGACCCTGAGCTGTGACATTCTAGAACTGCTGTCAGTTAAAGTACATGGCGTTGGGTCAGATCTTTGTAATCTTGGCTCCTTTGGGGGTAGATGTTTCTTTCCTCCTTTTCAGCCCCTTCTCTGTTTGAGATGGAAATTAAACAAGTCTTTCTGCGTGAGTGAAGTTATGCATGTGAATTTGGTTTCGCATGCAAAAGCATAGATGTGGTAGAAATCATTCTTTAAGTTGTAGTTTGGCTCCAAATGAGGAGTAAAGGCCATGGTGTGAATGATGTGTTTTTGTTTGCTCACTCCATTTAAATAGTTATTGCATATATTGGTATTCTTGTGCCTCCATTTTGAAAACTTTCTGCCTAAAGAGACTCTTCGCTCTCACCTTCGGATCTGATGCAAGAGTTGCTGTTGATCTGTGCTCCAGATATGACACACACACTGAAACATCTTGTGACTCTCTTCCTTCAGCCTCTTCCAGAGAAGTTTGTGGTTAAAGGAGTTGTTGACCGCTTTTCAGAAGAATTTGTTGAAACGAGGAGGAAGGCCTTAGATAAATTTTTGAAAAGGATTGCTGATCATCCGGTGCTTTCTTTCAATGAACACTTTCACGTGTTTCTGACTGCCAAAGTAAGTGAGCTACATTGACACAAGTGTTTCAGATGACCTATTTAGGCATAGGTGGTCTCACATTTTTAGGAAGAAAAGTGATCAGAATGAGCAAGTATAGTGGTTAGAGTGTTGGGACTGGGATCTGGGAGACCCAAGTTGGAATCCCCACTCTACCACGGAAGCTTGCTGAGTGACCTCTGGGCTCAGCCTAGCATACCTCAGAGTTTTTATGAGGATATAACAGAGGAGGGGCAAAAATGTAACCGGGGTTATGTCCTCATTGAGGAGCGAAGTGGGGCTGTAAATGAAGTAAATAAAATAAATGGTGAGAGAATCCTTCAAGAGATGGCCTGTATTGTTCAAAAGCATCTGTATTACTAGAGAACAGAATTAGTTATTATTTTCCAGTGTTCAATAAGTAATGGTTACCAGTCTTCATATTTTCCCTTATAACTCCACTTGTAGAGGCCAGAGGCTAGTAGATCATGGCAACAGATCATTATATTATATTTATTACCACTGTACTATTTAAGCTGTTTATGAATGTTTTTACTTTGCACTGTTTACCACCCTGAGTCTTGTGTATTGTACACAGGAGAGGGCAGTTTATAAATTCAAATGGTAAATAAATAATTGCTGTGCTGTAGCAATCTGTCAATTTTTTTTTAAAAAAAAGCCTTTTGATTGTGCAAGGGGAAATGGCAGCTGAGGTAGGCTGAAGCAAGGAAAGTGCAGGGAAAACTATTGTGAAGATACTCCGTTGCCTAGGTAAATGCCTCTGCTTTCACGGTAGCAATGAAAGCTTCAAGGAGTATTGTTGCCAGGGGCCTTACATGGTAACATCTTTGGGTAGTGTAGCTATAGAGCTATTGCCTCTCAAGTACAATTTTACTATAGAATGCATTGAATGGCAAATTATTCTGAAGTTAACCAGTAAATTATGGGAATCAACTTTAATTGGCTTTATATATTTTCTTGTTTTGGAAAATAAAAGTTATATACAAAAACATTTAATTGGCTTTACGAAGAGAAAAGCTGTAGTTATGTGATATAAGAAACTCTGTGCCTTGTTCAAACAGCAGGAAGATGTTTTAAACTTGAAATAATGCTAAAAACTTTATCTCCTCTTCAGTTTGAAATAATAGTGAGGCAACCGCCAAATACCTACATTCAGTTTGACTATTTATGAACTTTAGGCAGTTGCTTTAGAATTATTGTTAAATATTTTCTTCAGTTAAATCCAGGGCTTTTTTTTTCCGGGGGAATGCACTGGAATGGATTTCTAGAACCCCTGCAACAAAATTCTTTTTAAAATGTTTTAAAAGTTCATGAGTTTTCAGTATACACATTGAAAACTTCATTTCCCTCTTGAGCATTCCAGCACCTCTTCTTTAAAAAAGCCCTGGTTAAATTTAACTTGTAACTAGTGGGAAACCTTGTCATCATTATCAGGATCTTAATGCTTACAAAAAGCAAGGGATGGCTTTGCTTTCCAAGATGGGAGAATCAGTCAAATACGTCACAGGAAGCTATAAACTAAGAAGTCGACCGTTGGAGTTTGCAGCCATTGGAGACTATTTAGATACCTTTTCTATGAAGCTTGGAACCATTGATAGAATAGCTCAGCGGATCATTAAGGAAGAAGTGGGTGAGTAGCACTTCCGATTCTACCTTGTAACCATGACCGATCTATATTCAGCCCTGCTGGTTTTATAGCTTTGTGTTAAATTGTCTGCTGGAATACTGCTGCTTGTGGAAGGTTCCCTTGCTGTTTACTAGCTTTGAATTCTTCCCCTATCTTGTCAGTTTTTGGGAGATCTCCAAGGAATGCCAGGGTCATGACATGGAGGCAGGCAATGGCAAACCACCCCTGAACATCTCTTTCCTTGAAAGCCCTACGGGTTTGCCATAAGAAAGCTATGACTTGGTGGCACTTTCCACCACCAGCATTCCCTATCGCTTTGAGAGGGTTTGCTTTGATTCTCAGGTGAAGAAGAACATAGTGTGGAACTTATCCGCTGTATCAAGGACTAACTTTTTCTGAGGATTTAGGTGGGAAGCCATGTTGGTCTGAAGCAATAGAAGAAAGTTTGAGTCCACTGGCACTTTTAAGATCAACAAAGTTTAATTCTGGGTATAAGGTTTCGTGTGCAGGCACACATGTATCTGATGAAGTGTGCCTGCACACAAATGCTTATACACAGAATTAAACTTTGTTGATCTTAAAAGTGCCACTGGACTCAAACTTTGAACTTTGTCTGTGTTCCTTAGACACTTTGGGGGAAAGAGCTGGGTGTATATATACACAGCCTCCTACAAGTATTCTATTCTTGCAAAGCAAAGAATCTTTGAACACAATTTAAGTTTTATTGTGGTATATATCCACAAAGTGGGTGTTAGGTCACAAAAGCTTCTGACGGGTCTGCATGGGGAGTTGTTCTATTGTGTTGCGGGCTGGCAAAAAATGTTCCGTGCTCCTCCTCCTTAAAACTTTTGTATAATTAAGGAGGACTGATTAATAAAGGGGTTGTACAATATCTTTTGTGATATATTAAGAGACGATACTTAGATGTTTTGATATATGATTCTATGTATTAATGTTTATATGATTATTAATATAATGGTGAAAAAATTGTAAAAACACAAAACCAAAAAATATATAAAAATTATTTGAGATACTTTGTAATTGTCTGTAGCATGGTATTTGCTGATTTTTGGTAGAACCTGGGACATGCAGCATATGGGGCTAGCCATTGAGTTAACAGCTGCTTCTCAATGTAGATTACAAACTTTATCCCTTGTGGCAAGCATTCTACAACTCTAATTTTCCCATAAGTTCTGTGGTCTCTTTTCTTGGTCCCGAGTGCTTCTTTTCTTGGGTGAGATCTTGTCAAACATAACTGTCTTGCTGGAGAGTTAGGCTTCAACACTTGTGGTGCCCCCCTCAGAATCCAGAAACTGGAACTTGATCGTGGCTCCTTTCATGTATGGCTCTCTTGCAGAATATCTGGTGGAACTTCGAGAATATGGGCCGGTTTACTCAACTTGGAGTGGGTTAGAAAGAGAACTGTCTGAACCTCTGGAGGGGGTGTCTGCCTGCATCGGGAACTGCTGTACAGCTCTTGAGGAACTGAGTGAAGATATGACTGAGGATTTCCTACCCGTTCTCAGAGAGTACATTCTGTATGCTGAGTCCATGAAGGTAAGGTGGATTTTTATGTGTGAAAAGCAATTACGTATGCGTTCAAACAGTGTTCATTTTAAAGTTCTGTTAGTGTTCTTTGATTTCAAGTGGTTTAGGGATTGGATTAATCCCTGTTTAAAATAGCTTTTGTTTCATCTAGCATTTAAATCTGAGGCATATGTAACCATTGTGACTTCCCTGAGAATTCCTGTGCAGCTTGCCTGTTCTCCTGAAGTTGCCTGTCAGCACAAATGGTTTAAAAGAACCATTTGTGCATCTCCACCCCCCCTCCCCTGCAAGAGAATTCATGATTCAGATTCATGGGGTCAGTGGAGAGATGATACCATATTGCCGCTAACTTTGGTTAGCAAATTAGGAGCCATCCTTGGGAACATGTGCTTCTTGGAGCAGCTTCATATCCTTTTTAATGTGGTTGACCCTGACTTTCATTGTGGTTAAGGGTGATAGGGATCTCTGTAGCCTAGGGTCTGGAATTGCAATTGAATGATGTGCCATGGGTCCTTACGTAAAGATGAATCAGCCAACTTTCCTGCAACCATGTGTGTAAAATGTTGGAGAGCTTTGGTTTATTTATGTATTTTAAATCTCCTTTCCAGTTCAGTTCAAAGCTCCTGACAGTAAACACCTGCAGATAAATGAGAGCTGAGCATACAACAGCAGGTTCCAGCTCATGCGCCAGTCAAGAGCAGTTGCCATAAGTCCTTTAAGTCAAGCCAGCATATCCTGTTACGCAGAGCTTCTACCTGAAATGTTGAAAAGACTCTATTAGAGTTACGTATCACCTCACTCCTTGACATTTTGTGGCTCTTTCATCAGAATTCCAAAGGTGTTTGCAGGCTTAGAAAGTTAGGCTTTATGTTCTAGAATTTATGGCTACATAGATTGGCTTGGAAGTATGTGGGAATTCAAGAGTGTTCAACATGTAAAGCATTTTAGAATCCTAATCTTCTGAACATGTTTTTGAGTAGGTTTGTCATAGGATCCCAAACAGCAAGGCTGTACTCTTTGTATCAGTACTCTGAGGCTGACTGGTACCTGTAGCTGTCTGCCATATTTAATACACATAACATGTTACTTTTAGGCATAAAGTTAGCTGTGGAGACAAGGTTTCTTTGTAAGCTTTTGTGTAGGCTCTTGCCTTTAATCTGTTTAATGTTCTTTTAACTACTTTTTAACTTTAGCTGGGCTTCACTGTTGAGGATTCTGGCTGTCTGAGGGTCTCGTGCTTCTCTCTCTTTAATTTGCCCAGAAGAGAGTTCCAGGGGGTAGCTTTGTTGGTTGGCAAGAGAACAGCTAGATTCAAGTCTAGTAGCACCTTAGAGGCCAACAATATTTCCAGAGTATGATCTTTAGAGTCAAAGCTCCGTATCTGATGGAAGAAGTTCTGACTCTCAAAAGCTCCTACCCTGAAGATCTTGTTGCTCTCAAAAGGTACTACTGGACTTGAATCTAGCTGTTCTAATTGACCCGTTTTATATAAGTTGTGGAAAGACAAGAACGCCTCTTATACATCATTTCCATTTGGACTGGCATGGAAAAAAAAGAAGTGTTGAGATTACACGGAATATATTGCTTACAATTAGTTCAAGCCCCAGCAGAGCATTTAGATATTAGGCAAATGGAGTTAGGTAAAGGTAAAGGTTCCCTTGCTCGAAAGCCTGTCGAATCCGACTCTAGGGTTGCGGTGCTCATCTCCGTTTCAAAGCCGAAGAGCCAGCGCTGTCCGAAGACATTTCCATGGTCATGTGGCCGGCATGACTAAACACCAAGGCGCACAGAACGCTGTTACCTTCCCACCGAAGTGGTACCTATTTATCTACTTGCAATTTCTTGCTTTCGAACTGCTAGGTTGGCAGGAAGTTAGCTTTAAATATTTTTAGCAAATGGAGTTAGCTTTAAATATTTATATACATTTTTCGTTCTGGCACAGCCTAAAGTATGTTGAAGGGTTTTCATGTGGGCACAATATACGCACGCAGCCATCTTCTGCCTCTTGAGTGAATTGTGTGTGTGGCTTTTTATAAGGTTCTTAATCTTGGCAGTATTCAGTCTTCTTTGAAACTGTGTACACAAGACTTGGTATGAAACACATAATGGCCCAGGACAGACTGGCAATTTGCCCCGGTAGCCAGTCGCGGCAAAAAAACCTCGGATTAAACAATACCGGGTTTTCCCGTCCACACAGCGGGGGGCGCTGCCGGAAGATACAGGACGGAGGCGCGCGGGAGCGTTCAGACTGCCGCACTGGAGGCGTGCTATATTCGCCGTTTCCCCATTAATTTGGCTGTGGGTGTATGTGCGCATGAGCGCATGAGCGCTCATGCGCTCAAGTGCATTTTGCCTTTTTTTTTTTGCCCTGCAACGCCGGCACTGCATTGGGCAGTGGAGCGGAGCGCAGCCAATCACACCGCTGCTGCCTCATGCCCAACGTGGGTTGCTCCCGACTTTTCGGCTGCGCGTTCAGACTCCCCGGAAGCGGAGAAACGCGCGACGAACGCAGGCTTTCAAGATTTGCGCCGGCTTTTATCAGGTGTTTTTTTAATCCGGCAGTGAAGCGCAACAGCACCGGTAGGCTATGGGTGGGGGACGCCAGGCAGATGTGCCTGTGTGAACATTCCATTTACTCCGGTATTGAATCGTTGTCAGCCCGGGTCCCATCCCGCGGCAAATTACCAGTCTGTCCTCGGCCAATATATAATCTTGGTTTCAGTTGCAATTTGTTATACTTCATAGAAAGGCTTGGGTTTATGTCTGTGGGTCACAGGCCTTCTGACTATGGTTGTTGCTACCCACCCTTTGAGCTCAAAACCATATTTCAAGTAGCAGAGTTAATATAGTAGAGTTTAAAATTAATTTCCTTCTCCTTTCCTTTACTATGAAGAATAGCCAAAAAGTTTTCGGTCAGAGTCCAGCAGAAACAAAGAACCTGTAAATCACCCAACTTACCCTTTGTGCCTATTGATTCCTTAGCTTACACAACCAAAGACAGAAATGTATTGCACTGGGTGGGATTACACAAAGAGGCAGCATTGTCAAAAGAGCTTTCCTGCATGCTGACTTTGTATCTGTAAGAGATGATGTTGAACTAATGTGTTGAGCCACAGTGGAGAAGCCATCAGCATCTTGCCTGCCTCTCTTAAAGCTGGGACAACTTAGTCTCTTGCCTCCCCCTTCTGGTAGAAATTTTTTTGGCTTGTTCCAGAAGTGGGGTGTGTTCTTTCTAGTGTAACATGTCTGTTAATGATTGGTCTCTGTTAATACGCTTCAGCATTCTGTGGGCCATTTTATTAGCAAAGGTCAGCTTGTTTGTGAACTCATGATACGCTTGTACTCAAGTAGAAATACCTGTAAAACTTGAAGCATGGGCCCTTAAATTCTGATAGTTACAGGCGAAATGCCACATAGCTACTGTGGTGTGTGGGTGTCTTTTAGGCCAAATGATCAAGTTCTGTGTTTTAAGCAGACAACAAAATACAATGCTTGGAGCCAGCTGAAATCCCTCAATATTAAATTGCATCTCTTTCAGCAGTCATCTTGAAATCAACTTTGTGGAGTGTTGTGGCAGAATTTGCAGATATCCCACTCCAGTGCTTGGCAGAATATGGTCTAGCTATTCTTGCACCATACACGCCTTACGTTGAGTTAAAGTATTTCTATGGTGGTCCATGCTTTGCTTCCTATTATTTTGAGTCTGAATTAGAGTTTTGGGGAAGGGCGTCTGTTTTAGCAATGTCAAATAGAATGAAACATGCCAGTATTCTGCTTGACTTAGGTGATACTGGATGCTATAATTTGGAAGTTCTGTTGAGGTTAACACCAATGTGTTGCTTGAAATGGAGTCTTGATCTTCAGCCTCGTTAATTTTTCAAAGGATAGTAAAATCTAGTGAATCTGTTGTACTGTAGATATGTGCTATGATGTCTTCAGGCTAGCTGGATCATGCTCCTTTAGGAATCCTTTAAGAATCTTCTTAAAGGATAGGTCTTTAAAATGGTGTCTTCATATTAACTAATTAATTAATTTAGTTCTGAACATGGCCCCATCTGTAGATACTCTGATCTGGAGAGTGGGACCATAAACAGAGAAGAAAGATCTTTTTACAACCCTGAGAAAAGCTTTTTTTGCCAAAAAGGGATTTCCCCCATATATTCTCCCCCTCCCATGATGGAAGCAGTGTGCCTGCAGTACTCCATGTTCATTACTAGATGACCACAACCCTATTGCCAGCCTTCAAGACTTGGTTTCTGTCAGTAAAAGGAGAGAGGGGATAGGGCCCTTTCCAGTTTCTTTGGCTTTTTAATTTTTTTTTGCGCATGTGTGCCCGTGCCTGGAAGACATGGTGACCTCTGGCAACTCCTATTTGGGCATGGAGGACATTCAGAGAAGTGGCTTGATAGCCTGCCTCTGGCCTCCTGGCCCTGGTATTCTCTGGAGGTCTCCCATCCAAATACTTGCCAGGGTCGGCCTTGCTTAGCTTCTGAGATCTGACAAGATCGGGCTGTCCAGGTCAGGGCCACCTGGGAACTTGCTACCACACAGCTTCCATGACTCATCCATGCCCAGTTGCTTCCCACTGTTCAACAGCAGCCCCCCATAAAAGCCAGTGTGGTGTATGAATTAGAGTTTCAGACGACAGTCTGGAAGACCCAGGTTAGAATCCCCATTTTGCCCATGGTAGATAGGGATCATGTAGACACAAGAGAGGCATTTGTATAAACCTTGGGGAAATGCAGGTTTGCAGAAGTATCCTATAAGGCAGATTTAATTTAAAAAAACCTGAAGAACATTTGTGTGCACTTGAGCAGACAACTGTTCTCTGAGGCGGGGGTGCTTAGCTCAGCTGCTAACATGGTAAAACTGGAGACAGGCAGGGGCGGAGACATGGGACTTGCCTCCCATCTGCTGAGCTGGCAGTGTTTCCCCCACTGAGGTATTGAAACTGGAAGCATGTAGGTAAGGTGGCAGCCCTCCCTGCCACTGATGTGGCAACGCTCCCCCATGAGATGATGACAGGTGGGGGAGGAGGTATGGTAATCCCCTAGCCATACCTGCTGAGATGGCAACGCTCCTCCCCTGGGTAAAGAGAAGAAGAGTGGCAGAGAAGGTATGAGGGAGCAAAGGGGAAAACAAAAAGGCGGGGGGGGGATGGAATGCTCCTTCCCGTCAAGTTCCTTGTAGGTCCCCCACTTGTAAAGTATAATTCACCAAAACTGATTTTCATAGACAAATAGAAGAAGCTGTTAGCTTGAGTGTCACACTTGATGAAGAATGTCCTCTGCACATGCCACATAGTTTTGTCCAGCTCCAAATAGGTACTGCTTTTGGTGCAGTAGATTGGGCTACGTCTACACCTGATCAATTCTCACTAGAGCCTCCCTTCCTCTATCTCGGAACTGCCAGACAGCTGAGCAAAGAGCAGTCTGCAACCAGTTAAAATGACTTTGTTCTTCTTATAAAATATGTTAAGTGCGTTTCTCTCTCAAGATTCAATTTGACTCAATGTGGTAGTCTGCTTTCTAAAGTAAGATATCATAGTATTTTCTGTGGTGCTTGCGTATGGGCATCTTATGGAGTCACGAAACAGTTACTCAGGGGCCAGAGCTGAGACTTCCTGGATGGTGAAAAGTCCTGTGAAGGGTCATGGTTAGGGTTTCAGCTGTGTTCAGTGTCTTGACATATTTATATCAGGGTATAATTGTTAGGTTTGTGCCCTGTTCCCCTTTGTGGGGCAACCCTGTGAATTACTGTCCTGACGTGATAGTGACTGTGCTCCAAGGCTGCCAGTCTGATTAGCTTGATAGCTGAGTGATGGTCTTGAAATGTTCAGACCACTGACCCATACTCTATTAGGCCTTTGCGTCTCATCTGAAATGTAAAGGGGATCATGTCTTTCGCTTAGCAGTAGATTGGCAGTGAGTGGCAAGGGCCCACTCTGCAGGCTCGAACTGTCGCAGCTGTCCCTCAGGAAAATGGAAGAACATTCCTCCTGTTCAAGCCTTCTAGAATGCCTGCTCTGTCTAGCCTTCATAGCTTGGATTAAAGGGTACTGCCTATACACTTCTGCTTAAATACTGGGTAATAGACAGTGATCCATTGTGTGTTGTCACAGGGGTTTCATTATTCATTTGTTTATTTAATTCAGTTTCTGACTCGCCCTCCCTTGCTACTGCAGGCCTCAGGGCGGGTAGCAACATATTTATGAAACAATGAGAAATAAATTAAAAACAATTTAAACACCAGTCAACAACAGACAGATGACATAACAATGTAGTATCAATTAGGAGAATTTAACCACACTGAAAACTAGAGGGAAGGTCCACAGAAAGAAGCAGGACGGGGCCCATCAGGTGGAATTTTTCTTCTCAGTCATGAACCTCCGCCATAGGCCTGGTGGAACAGCTTTGTTTCGCAGGCCCTTCAGAACTGTAAAAGATCCATTGGGCTGGGGGTGAAAAGGCTCTGGCTCTGGTTGAGGCTAATTGAATGTTTCTTGGTCCAGGGAACATAATAGAGGCAGTCCCAAAGGTATGTTGGTCCCAGACCATGCAGGGCTTTAAAGGTTAAAACCAACACCTTGAACTATATCTGGAATTCAATCTGGATCCAGTGCAGCTGGCGGAGTACCTGGTGAGAACTCCCACCACTGCATTCTGGACCAGCTGTAGTTTCTGGGTCAGTCTCAAGGGTAGCCCTGTGTAGAGTGAGTTACAGTAGTCAAGTCTGGAGGTGACTGTTGCAGGAATTAATAGATGGCTCCTTCAGAGATCATGTCAAGTTGACCTTGGTGCTCCATAGGTTCTGAGATCCACATGTTGAGCTATTCTGTGCTAATTTCACATACAGCAGTACTTGAAATTGACTGCCTGGAAGAGAGAGCAGGGAAAGATGGTTGTTCCCTTCAATCTATCTTGATGGTATTTCACAAAGTCCAATAAAGTCCTGTCCTCTCCCACATGAACTTTTCTAGTTATTAAGAGTCACTGGGATCTCTGCTTTGTTTTCTTTCAACAATGGTACATTGTGTATTGAATTCCCTCCGTGTAGGCGTTTGCCTGGTGCTAACCCGTCTGAGCTTCAGGTGCTAAATGAAGACTGCCTTATTTTTCAGGCATTTGATTGGAATTACGGTATGAGCAAGAATTAAGACAGCTGTTAATGCTTCTGCTGTTGGCATTTATTGATTGTTGTATGCAGTTTGCAGTTTGTTTTGTTTTTTTAATTACTACTTGAACACAAGAACTCATTGCATAGTACAAGAAGAAATATTTCTCTTTTCTCTCCTGGCCTTGTTCTCCCCCAACCTGTGGCATCGATTTCAACTTGGTTTCAAAAGCTTGGCTGCTTAAGAAGTGGTGAAAACTCAAAACTGAATGACAAAACCATTGTTGTAGTTAATTTGTAACTTAGGTAGTAAAAGACCTAGAATAGATGTGACTCTTGCCTGCCTTTTAATTACAGCTTGCTTATTCTCTTTCCATTTTAGAATGTCCTGAAGAAAAGAGATCAGGTTCAAGCAGAATATGAAGCCAAACTGGAAGCAGTGGCCCTAAAAAGGGAAGACCGGCCCAAGGTAGTTGTTTTGTCATAGTTGTTCTTTTTGGGAAACAAAACCTAATGTCTTTTGTTTCTTATGGAAGTTCTGCACTGTTAGGAAAAGTCCATCCTTGGGTGATAAAATAGTGTCAACGAGCTGTGTTCAAAAATTAATTTCTCGTATTACAAAATGGAGGGGCATCCGATAATGGGTTCAGGACTATGCTGAGCAGATGTGTAACTCATCTTTATGTACTGTGCTATCACAATGTGTGGGATCTCTGAGCTTGGGTGGCTTTAAAAAAAGGATTTAGATCACTTCAGTCACTAGGTTGGATCCAAACATGCTTTTTCCAGAAGCATTTGGTTTTTCTGTGTTGAAAACAGAATTCTGGATCAGACGGACCTTCTGGTCTGATTTAACAAAGCAATGATTACATTCTTAGTGCATCAGGAGTTTTAAAGTTTTCCTTCCCTTTGTCAGTGGACAGTAGTTTGGAAGTCGAGACTCATTTGCAAGGAAGCATCTGTAGAACCATGCTATCTGTCTCTCAAAAACCGTGAATACGGTTTGAAGCCAGCCCACTGGGGCTTCCTCCCAAGTATGTATCTTTTGAATTTCGGCCTGAATCTGCTCAGCACATCTGCTCAGAATTGGGTACTATACTCATTTGCTCATAGTGCTGAAAATCTGTTCACAAACAGAGCTTTCCTTTAGCCATACTCTCTTAACCTGTCTCCCTAGCACTTCTCACCCTGCTAGACAGCATATAGCCCTTCTTAATTGTATCCACTATGGTCTTGCTTTAGAGCCTTCTCTCCAATTAGTTCCTTTTTGTCTTAGTTCCCAGACTCCCTGCCTCTCCTTTTTAGAATTCAAATTAACCCCTTCTTTTAGGTTCCCTTTTCTTGGCCTGTTGCCTGTTCAACACCTGGGATACCCATCCTTTTTGCTTGTCCCTGTCCAGGTTCATGGTCATTCCCTTCTTGAAATCTTAAGGCACGCGGGCGTTGTTCCCTTTAATTAGTGCTTTGCTGAGGATGGTTCACGCAGGTTGAAGTCACTGAGGGATTAACACACATTAATGGATGCTTTGTGTATTTGTGTATTGGAGGCACCATCAGAGATCAAACATTTGTGGTAGTACCGCTGAAAGTTAGCAGTCTTTTTAATGGAGTTAGTTCAGACATTCAGCTGTGAGGAAGTGGTGACTTCGTGTGTGAACTGGTCGTCTTTGGAGAAAACTGGCTTGACTTTTTTGCCACAGTAGTGCCTAACAGATTCTCTCTTTCTTCAGGTGCCCACAGATGTTGAAAAGTGCCAGGACCGAGTGGAGTGCTTCAATGCGGACTTGAAGGCTGATATGGAAAGATGGCAAAACAACAAGCGTCAAGACTTCAGGCAGCTGCTGATGGGAATGGCAGATAAAAACATCCAATATTATGAGAAGGTAATACCATAAGTTGGTGCTGAACAAATAGTTGAGAATAGTTCACTGAGTAACTTAAGCTCCTGTATCAGTAATTCAATTTTGCTTGACTATGATAACATCCAGATGCCCTATACTAAATCAGAGGCTGGTGGAGATTTTTCAAATCATGTACTACCTGATCCTTTTAACGGGAGATGCTGGTGATTGAACCTGGGACCTTCTGCATGCAGACCTACCACCGAGCCATGGTCCCCATCCCCAAAGTGAAGCAGAACATTTCAGGATTGCTACATAAGTATTTAGCATAGCCCAGTTCCATTTTTCCACACTGTTTCTGCTTATGTGAAGTCCAAATGCTGTTCAGTTGGCCTGGTAGGCAAAGCATGTGGCTACTGTTGGGAAGCTGGTTTATTTGGGCAGGAAGAGTAGACCTTATGGCAGGCTACCCAGAAATATTGATGGAACAGTCTGAAAAAGAGTTTACTGAGACAGGCCTCCACAGTAGAAGAAGAATTCCGCATGGAATGCCATGATGGAGGCAGTGTTGAGCAAGCTGGGTCATTGATTGGACTCTGCACAGCTGCCTCAGAAAGAAAGACGGATCTTTATCTTAATCCATGGTAGAGTATGAGTTTTTGTGAGTCACTCCTTACTTCTTCTTCAGAAGAGAGTAGTGACTCATGAAAGCTCATACCTTACCACAAATTTTGAAAGTCTCTAAGGTGCCATGGGACTCTTACTCTTTTCTACTGCTGTGGACAGACTAACATAGCTACCCACCTAGATCTTTATGTCACAGGCTTACTCTTTTCCCAGAGAGAGCCAGTTTCACAAACTGATGCTGCTGTTCTTGGTAACATTATCTTAATGAATGAAATGGTTTCAAGAATTGAGCATCCGGAGAACACTGTCTCATTAGATTTGTGTGAAGTACAGAGTTTCACACAGTCCAGCATCTTGTTTTAAAGTATAAGCAGTTCCTTCCTTATGCTCTGCTGGCATACCGTCATGATTCCCACTGGCCTGCATGAAACTCTGCACACGTGAGTCTTGCATCATTCGGCAGTTGGTCATTTGAGGGCTGCTTCTCCGTTTGAGACCCTTATGTGTAGTGCGTGTGTACGAATATCCATATGTATGAGAAGCTTACACCTTGCTAATAACCGTAGCCAGTGATGTGGCTGCAGTAGTGCACATGAAAATGTTGGGGGGACGGGACACTTCGCCTTCTCCATATCTGATAAAAAGGCACCTGATGAAGCCCTTTGGCCTTTTCAGGAAGGCTGTTAATAAACAAGAGCCCTGCTCCATGTGTGAATGCGCTGTTTCACTTGGGCAAAGGTCTGTAGAGCAGATATTGGGCCTCAACCTGTGTGGCAGGTGCAGTCCTGAAAGTGCAGGGGCATTGCCCAAGATATCCCAGCTGTGCCTGTTAACGCAAGACATTTTAGGCCCACAGAGCTCAGCTTGCGTATCTGAGATGAGAGAGGGTACTAACAGTTGCCTAATGGGAACACAGGTATTTCTTTGTTGGCTGCGGGAGCACGCTAACCCTCAAATTGTGTTCTTGAGTACCAGCTGGGGCAGAGAAAGGCTGAAGTGTTGATTGTTCGATTAATTTGGTCTCTTTTTTTGTTCCGATAGTGCCTTACGGCGTGGGAATCTATAATACCACTGTTGCAAGAGAAGCCTGAGACCAAATAAGCAGCAACCATTTTTCCCTACACACACACAGACATGCAACATGGACCTCTGACCAAGTGCATGGTACCACTGGAGATACACCTATGCACGACTTTGTGTGATTTTCCTCTTCCCCTTTCCCCACTTCCAGATGAAACACTGCCTGTGCCGAAACTTGGGACAGACCAACTTCTGAGTGCTTGCAACTCCACATTTTTGCCACCTTTTTATTAAACCATCTGAGTTGGCCAATGAGGCGATCCCTTGGCTAATGGGCAGATGAAAACACAGGGATTTATTCTTCTCTTGGACCGCTTTATATTGAATGAAGCTGCTCAGTGGAATACTTACATAATAATAAAAAACTCTTAAATGCAAGGTGCCAACATGACATCTTTATTGCCCTCCCTTTTTCTTGCTTTCCAAGTTAAGTGGTGGTTGATCATGCAAAAAAAAAAGTGTTTTCCCCTTAAATCTTTTTTAAAAGACTTCTTTCATGGAAGGGGAATATGGATGGTGAAGATAACTACTGGATTTTGTAACAGTTCTGAATTAACGTGTGTTTTTTTTTTGATCAGCTAGGCAAGACCAGGGGAAAGAGTTATCTTGGTAGAATGTACTAGAAACTTGACAGAATGTTCATGAGGTAACCTTTGTAATCTGTCCTGTGGGCGTGGCATGTAGTCCATTTCCCACAACTTTACTAGCCATTTTGGGGGAGGAAAGGAGGGGAAAATGTCAGGGTATTGCCCAAAGAATACAGAAGAGCCAGTTTGGTGTAGTGATAGAGAGCCAGTTTGGTGTAGTGGTTAAGTGCGTGGACTCTTATCTGGGAGAACCGGGTTTGATTCCCCACTCCTCCACTTGCACCTGCTGATGTGACCTTGGGTCAGTCACAAGCTCTGGTACAGCTGTTCCTGAAAGAGCAGTTTGTGTTAGAGTTCTCTCAGCCCCACCTACCTCACAGGGTGTCTGTTGTGGGGAGGGGAAGGGAAAGGAGTTTGTAAGCCGCTTTGAGACGCCTTTGGGCAGTGAAGGGCGGGGTATAAATCCAAACTCTTCTCTTCTTCTTCTTCTTCAGAAGGTTTTTAAAAATTCTGTTTGATTTTTTTCTCTTTACAATTGCTGGCACTTTTGTCTTAGGATAGATCTGCTCTTGTGAGGGCCAGAGTCTTTTTAAAAATAACACAATTTCACCTCAAACTTACTTGTGAAAATTGACAGCGGTGAGGAGAGTTTAGTGTGTGTGTGTGGGAAATAAATCCAGTTTACATGTACACTGACATGTTTCTTGACCAGTCATAGAAAAGCCCCTCATGTGACATGTTAGGTGTGAGGACAGAAGGGATAAAATGCTTAAACCGACCATTTTATTGGCTTAACATTGCAAGCAATGTTTCATGGTCTTCAACTCCATATATTTAGTTTAAGGAAAAGACTTGCCAGGGAAGACACTTGATCCAGCACATCTGCTTTGCTTATCTTTTCTAACCATCATGAAGCCAAGGAGTTCCTGCAGAAATTGCCTTTTATGTAGATGTGTATGTGTGGGACTTGAGAGTAATATTGTACTGAGCAGTTATAACTGTACCACTGTATAAATACAGTCTTCTGTTTTTCCTCCATCACCACCACTGCTTTTGAGTGCTCACTTTCTGTTCATTGCTCTAAAGTGTATTTAAACTGTTAAAATACCAGATATAAACATGCCAGGTCCTCCCCTGCCTTTCGTTTCATTTTATACAATACCATATACGTACCACAGGATTCCCTCCCCCATTCTAATTCTTTTCAGTAACTCTTTGTACTGCCCTCCCAAATGTTTAACACACAAGCTTGAAAAGAAGTGTGGTAAGTCTTTTGATATTTTTGAGTGTGTCCTAAACCACTTACCTCTTTGAGATCTTAAATTTGGATTCACTCTTTCAGCAGCTCAAGTTGTTCATAGGTTTGTGAAGGCCCATCTTTACCACTAAATGGGTGGGTGGGCAGGGATGTAAATAATGGCAATCATACAAGTTTTAGCTGGTTTCAATCTGCATGTGAGTACAAACAAAGAGAAAGATGTACTTATAAAAAACACTCATGCCTGTTTGTGCAAGGAGAGATGGCTAAAGGCCAAGCTAAAGGATGCCCAGAAGATACATCATCAGCATCCCAATGGGTTTTTAAAAAACTAAACAGCTCTGTTTGCTCAAAACCACTCTCCCCTCTTTCAGATTCCCACCCATCTATGAGGTAAAATACAGGATATCCAGAACAGATTGGAGCAAGCATTTGAACAGACAAATGGCAGAAAGGGAAAAGGTTAAGTAGGTCCCCCTCATGTCTCTGCTCAAACTAGTGGCCTCCAGGAGGCTATTTTCCCTTTGATAAGGAAGTCCTCACTTTCTCTATGTAATATTTTGGTTGTTCACAAGATGGCGCCCATCACCAACAGTTTTGGTGACTGAACAGAAAACTCATGGGGTGGGTCCTAATTATTTGGTAACATCTTTTTAGTCTCAGAATTTGGAGCTTCTCTAAGGGGTAGGGGTTTTTTTCAGCGCTCATGTGCTAAAAGTGTAAGCTTAGACTTCAGTTTATGAAATAGAAAATCCTGTTTGTATTGAATATGGTGCTTAGGTGGCAACAATCATTCTCATTAAGTTTAGGGTATAAATCTGCTACAGGAATTTTAAACTTAATGATTTCTAAGATTCCAGTGTTAAGAACACTTGAGATGTGAGAAGCAAGTCCCATTGAACTTGGAGGGTTTCCTCAAACTAACTTCCTCAATCATTAGGCAAGGTTTAACCTTTCCAATGTCACTGAAGTCCAGTTTGTTTATTATTGCTGACCAGTTTTTAGGAGACAGGGGAGTATGTGGTTTTTCTCCTTCTGACCGGATCTACGTTCATTTCTACTTTCTCCCCATTTTCCTCATAGAATGAATACTTTGGAGGAACAACCCACTGTAGTCATCTCCTCAGCCCCCAACTATCTTGTATTTCCTTTCTTTTGAGACGTTTCAAAATTTCAACAATGTATATTGTGTTTTTGAGACCTAATATAGTAGCTATGAATTGGGAATGTACAGTTCATATTTTACCTCAACCATGAATTTGTTAGGTAGCCTCAAGCAAAACCACTTGCCTGTCATTTGTACATGACAGATTTGGGGAGTGTGTGGAATGGATGAAAATATTGATCTGCTTTATAGGGTGGTTTGTAAGGTCTGCTGAGGTGTAATGGCTTTAATTCAGATGAGCATTTCCATGGACAGAAGGACTTCTGTCTTCAGAGTATGACTTTTTCAGCTTACCCCTCCTACTGCAGCCCCTAATGCCTGAAACATTTTTCCTGGGGGTCCCCAGGAGGGGGAAGGTGTGAAAGTCATGCTATCTAGGTAGAAATCCTTCTCCCCATTGAAACAGTCAGGAGCATCCAGGCCTTAAGTATATATGAAGCTTGCTAGAGTATTTCAAGTGCTGTGGAAATGCTAACTCTTTGAGACTTGGATGGGGGGGGGCACAAAAAGTTAAACTTAGTGGTTGCATGGCTACACATGTGTTTGGATTGTTAAAAAATGAGCTTTAACTTTTTCACATGTGTAATTTTCTTGTAATCCCCAAACAAGTTCTGTATCTTTTTGCAGCACTGCAGCATCACGTACACCATCTGTTCTGTGTGAAGCCTTTGTGGACTGGAGACACTTTTCTAGACATTTTTAGTAAATAAGATACTTTTTACTAGTGACAAATAATTTAGAAGGGTTTCTCCAGTCTCAAAGCTTAACCACATTGTATTTCTCATTTGATGACTGATGACCAAGCAGAAAGTTCTGATGCGGCAGCTGATGGTTATAGGATCCAGAAATAACCTTGTACTTGTGCGACAATTCACTTGTAGGATCAAAAATATCTAGTCACACAACAGTTGCAATGTATGGTGGTGCTCTGGCAGGAAGCAAAGTATAGGCTGGTGCTGAGCAGGAAATTTGACATCTTGCCAGCTATCAAGATGCCCCAAGAGCCTCCTTTTTACATTCCCAAAATAAGTGTGTTAAGCCTGATTCAGGTGGAATATGCTTCATACAGAATAAACGAATAGATGGATTGTGCTATAGGCACAACAATGCCCCCTCCCTTTTACAGTTTCAGTAGCTGTAGGACTTCCCGCTCCACTTCTCCTGTTGTTGTAATTTCTGTTAAATGGATAGGCATATTGCAGATCCTGTGTTATGGTAAAGTAAGTACTTGTTAATGAAGGCCTTATGTAATAAACTGAATGTCAATTGATTTTCCCCGTGCATCCCAATAAAATTGAATATTAAAATAATGGTATGCTTCCAAATGTTAATGAGATTGTGCTTTGCTAGAGTGTTTTGTCAGGGATTCCCTAATCTGTGTAGGCAATGTTCAGTTCCGGAAGCATGCCTTTAAGTCTCTGGCCTTCAAATCCTTGCTTCGCTGTTTCATTGTTTGTCAGCAATGTAAGACCTTCTGCAAGCATCAGAGCATACCTGGCAGGCTCCTGCCCCTTTATCCTGCAGTTGTAAGGGAAGGTGTTTCTTAGCTGTAGAAAGATGTGGTAGCTTTCTTGAAAAGGCAGCTTTATAGGCCAAATTATGTCCTGCAAATTATGTCTTTTGGTCCAAAATCTGAACCACGCTTCACTTGCACAAAATGATGGCTGACACGTAAGGCCTGCACAGTGATGTGTACCGGAGGATATCTGCATGCAGTTGTGTCAGACTGATGGTTGGCCCATTCTGCTTGGCTCTTGCCCACCAACCCCCAGCCAATCTAATCATTGCTATACCAGGGAGGACTTATGCTAGCTGTAAGTTTGGACTACAGATGCTGGGGTCTTGATCAGGTACGTGGGCAGGAATAAGCTTTTAGCTGAAGGGCAGTTGGGACTGCCTTTTAGATTGTGAAGCTGCTATGTGTTTAATAGGCTTAACAATGTTTGCTCTGACCTCTGCTAGCAGGTGTGCTTTTGTTCCAAGAAGTTAGGCTGGTAAGATTGCTGTCTAATTACATTTTCATTGCTTTTTTTTTGTTAAAAAGGTCAATGCCTATGGCTCTGTCACTGGTTCCTACATTTTGACCAAGCTTTTCTTACTTTGAACAAATGAAGGTCTTTTTAAAATGTCAGTAGTTTCTAGACTTGGTAGGGTTATAAAACTATTGTTGCTTTTACCACATTTTTAAAAATAAAATATAAAGTGGGGGATTTTACAGTTATGAAGATGAAAATGTTTAGAGGGTTTCCCCCCCCTGGCACTTTATAATATCAGTGTTAAAGTGATCATGACATTGATGTAGATTTCCATTCCCTTACCTCTCCCAGGGTATCTGGCAGTTTTAGCCAAATGGTATGCCTTGGATAAACCATTTTGATCTAATGGCTGTACCTAAGATGGTGGCATTTAAATCTGCCACTGAATTTATGGTTGACATCCAAAAATAAGTAAAGGATGTATGTTGGGTCACTGCAATGCAGACAGTGTTACAAATTTGGCTTTGCATCCTGCAGGCACAAAAGGCCTGTTGATGTTAATCTGGTTGCAAAAGTTGAAGTCCCATGAGCATATTTCACATTTGAGACTGACAGAGCAATCCTAAATGAAATTACACTGTTCAAAGCCCATTGACTTCAGTAGACTCAGAAGGGTATAACTCTGCTCAGGACTGTACTGTTGGACTACTTATTTTTCCAGTAGGGTTTGTTAGGCTAATGCTAGTGTTCTACCCCCATGCTTTATGAATGTATGAACGATGATTTGTCATTAAACTCACACATGGCTGACTCCATCCAGATGTTTTTCCTGCTTTTGCTTTAGGAGCATCCAACATGTTTCTTGCCTTCTAATCATCCACATTTCAGGTTTCCCCCATCTTTGGCACAAGCCTCATTTACGATGATCTCTTCAGGAAGGAGACAGTTCAAGAGCATCAGTGCATCACTGGGATGGAAAAATGTGCATTTTCAAAGGTCTCACCCATGTTGTTAATTTTCTCCTTCTTTTGCTCCCTTGCAGCCACTGTTTTCCTTGCAGCGCCATGGAAGGGCTTTTTTGGTTGTTGTTTTTTAAAGGAAATTGGTAGTTGCCAGTGCACTATAGCAACTAGCCACTGAAAATAAGAGCCCTCCAGTGCTGCGGCAAAGAATACTGCTGGGAAAGCAGTGGCTGACTAGAGGAAAGAGCATAGAAAACTCTTGTCTGGATGATCCTTTGCTAGGGCAGATGACTTGCATTTGCAGCAGCAGTGAATGCAACTTAGAAGAGGGTGGTTTTAAGCTTTCCCTGGGAACACAACTTTCCAAATGGTTTTTGGAATAGGCACAGCAGTGTAATTGAAAGGCTGGCTGAAGGAGGGAAGCTAAAAGTGCTGGTTTTAGTTCTGTCTGTAGAGGGGAAGGGAAGACACGGGGCTGGTTGGCAGACTTTTCTGTCTCTCTAGCAATTGAGAAATGGGAGCTTAGCTGTACAAGGTAAGGGAGTGTGTCCCCCCATCAGGGTTGCATCAAGCTAAGCACTTCCAGCTTTCCTTAGACTCTTGAGGAGGGCCCCCCAGCCCTGTTGATTCCATGGACACTACAGGAATTTTGGAAAAGGTGGTGGGTGACACCACAAAATGGCTGCTATGGGAAAGCCATAACCAACTACAAAATGTGTCTGTTGCCACCGCTGTGGCACCCAATATTGAAAGGTTCCAAGCCAAGTGTTGTCCTAGGATGGAGAGGGCAGCCCTTTCCAGATGGGTGCTCCTTACAAACACAAAAAGGATGCCTCTTGGGCTTTTCTGAGATACCTTTTGCCCCAAGAAGGTAGATCAAGATGGGATACCCATCCATGTTAGTCTGTAGCAACAGAAAAGAGCAAGAATCCAGTAGCACCTTAAAGGCTAACAAAATTTGTGGCAGGGTGTGAGCTTTGGGAGTCACCACTCACTGCTTCAGATATTTCACAAAAGCTCATCCCCTGCCATAGATTTTGTTAATCTTTCAGGTGCTACTGGACTCTTGCTCTTTGCTTTTGTTCCAGTCTGGAGCCTCCAGTGAGGTGAAGGAAAGGTTTTAGCTCTGAGAAAAAGCAGCTCTGGACAAGAGAGGAGTGGGTGCCAGGAAGCACCTCTGGGGGCACAACATTGGCGAGTCACTGTCCTGGAGTTTGGCTGCTTCTAAAGAGGTAAACAGAACAGTTACACTCCTCCCCCAGCCACTCAACTCTGAAGGGAGATCATCGTAGAAAGAACAGTTCAATAAATGCATGGTGGATTTCATCTTGCATTTCATCTTGGATGCTGCTTCAGGTTTCCTTTCAATGTGTTTTTTACTTGAGAGAGCCTTCAATGGTAGTGGGTAGCCTGAGAGAATTCTTTGGCTAGCAGTTAGATATTTCTCTACAAAGGTGAGCAGATTCAACCTTTATTTATATGTTAAAGACATCTGTATGTACACTGGTGCTCACAGTGGCAGTGTGATGGGGAAACTGGCTGCCTTGCATGTACCCACCATATGTCCACAAGTTTCTGGAACTGTACATTTTCCTTTGATTCTTTATCAAAATTGTGTGGCAGACACCAGTGTACAAAATCTTGCTTTGTAGTTTGAATAGGCCCTTGGCCATTCAAGGAGGTTTCGACAGATGCGGTTGGGAGAGATGGCCCATTTCTGCTGTGAAATCTATTCTGCCTTTCATTGACTTTAGGACCGTCTACATAAGAAACTGGCTTAATGTGTCTCAGAGAAACCATAGAGTTTTTGCTGCACATATTTAAACAGAACAGCAAGGCTAATGCAGTTGTGAAATCTATTTACAGAACTTTATTTTTTGTCTTTTATCCCCTCAGTTTAAATTCAAACTGAAAGCAACGGTATTAGAATACTAAAAAATAATATCCTTACCCACTTGCCATAAACAAAGATTAAAGGATTAAAACAATGGCTGTAGATGGGACATCCTAACAATCTAGAAGGTACTATATTTAAAGTAAAAATGAATTTGTCACCAAAATTAAAGCTGTGAATTCCCAGGTAGTGGATACCATGCACGCTGGTCCTCTTCCCGCATTTAGGGGTGTGTAGTTACACATACCCCTTAGAAGTTGAATTTTTAAACCGGTTTAAGCTCTTGGGATGTCAGGCTGCAAATAACCAGGAAGTTCTGTACATGTCCCCTTGAAAAGAATGAATGCAGTGGGGCTTGTGCAGGGGAATTTTGCAGTGGATTGTGCCCCAAGTGTCTGGCCAGGTGCTAGCAATGGCACACTCACCTTTTTCATATATATATATATGTTTATATATAAAAGTATTGTGTTAATTATGTAATTGAAACTTTTTGAATGGGGGAACTAATTTGTAATGCTTGATTAAACTATGTGTGTACATTTTTGAATACTGTGTCTTTTCTCATTTACTAAAGGAAATGGACCAATAAATGTATTAAATTTCTTTACCAATTGCTGTGTTGCTTTACTGTATCATTTTAGCATACATGATGCCTTCAATATGGGCACGTGCCCTTTGTACAGGTCTTGGAGAACACTTTCAGAAAGCTCATTGAACAGGTAGTGTTAGTCTGCTGAGTGGCAGAAAAGGGCAGTTTCTCTGTGTGGTCTCTCAAGGACTTTGACAGCCTATTGAGTTAAGGAGAGAGAGTTCAGTGGTTGCTTCATTCCTCTTCTTGTAGATGGTCGGATGTTACACTCAGATGTCAAGCAAGCTGCATTTGCTACATAGTGTGTGCAATTGCCCTGACTAAAACCACTCCACACACATGCTGCTACTTTCCTTGCACATTAAAAGATGGAGGTTTAACCACCAGGATTCTTATACCCTGTTGACTTTCCCATACTGCTACTTGGCACTATTGGCAGCTATAGTAAAAGCAGCTTTGGATACTGTTGTATTCATGGGTATAAATGTTTTGTGCCAGGGTTTTTTTGTGGTGGTACTACCATTCACTGGTACTGGATGTGGGCACCTTTTGGGAGGGCATCCAAGTCCTGAGGGGGGAATTGGTGCGATCTTGTAAACACTGACATTTTCTTTTTACAAAACAGCAGCAACAAAAACCACTGCTGTGTGCCACTGAAGGAGAACTCCCACAGAGGACATGGTGCAATCCAAACATACTGTCAAACCTTGAAGTACATGTTTGCTCCTTTGCAACTGAAAGCCACCTGATCATTTTAAATAGGTATGGATTCCATAGAATATATTCAGGTCTCAGTGCAGCTTCTGTTTATACTATCACTTGTACCAGGCAGGCTTGAGAATATTCTCGCCCACTCACTGGTGATCATATCCCCTCCTGGTTGAAGCTTCCACTTACCAAATATTTTAAACATGGGTGTAGATCAGACCGTTTCATCTTCAGACATGTTGCTTTTATTGGCGTTTCCCAGTTCACCTTGTAACTAGAACTCAGTCACATGAAGCTGTAGTCCCAATTGAATGTTTCAGCAGATGATTCAAAATGTAAGTACTGTAACGAGGCCTCTGGTGAAAACTACCTCAGATGTACAAAAAAAGGGGAGAAGACACTTCCTGTGACAATACCTTTCCTTTGCACCACAATCTGCTTTTCGGGGCATAAAAAGGTAAGTAGGAGAATGGGCTGAGGTCTGGATGAAAAAGAGTATCAGCCCGAAGTAGTGCTGCACTGAGAGAATGACACCAGCATCCCTCTCTCCACCATCTCACACATTAACATACCATGACTGGTTCCTGCAGATAAACATTGTTGTTAATGTGACCAACCAGAAGGCCTAAAGTAGTTTTCTAAAGCAGCAGGCCCCCTGGGCCACTCAGTCTTGGAACAGGTTCCAGCTCTTAATGTCCATCTTTGAGCACAAACAAGTGTGCATTCCTTTCAATCAGTTAAAATCTCCAGTGAACCGGATGAGGCACGTTGCTTGTAGGCCACGATACTGCCGGGGGGGGGGGAGAGAAGCAACATAGCATGAATAAACTTGAAACCATTCAAGCAGCTTTATTTCAGAGGCACATATTCCTTGTTTAGGATTGACCAATGTATAATTCTTGGCAGGCAAATTTGTATCAACAGAGCTAGCAAAATAAGGAACTGATGGCTCAGGAACCCACAGTAAATAATGGCTGCCTCTGGGCCTCCTTTGCTCCCATAACACAGATCCCCCAGCTGCTCTGTAATTTCTATTTAGATCAACATCTTAAGAAGGTACCAGAGGCAGGCTTGTAAACAGTCACTTGCCTGGTTGTATCAACCACCATGTCTCCAGCTAGGCACAGGAGTCAGATGAGGAAGTAACAAATGTGGCGAGTTAGTACAATTTATGAAGGTACAGGCCAAACTCTCCAGAGCCAACAAACTCTCTCCAAGGGCTGTCCCAATTAAGACCAAAGGACAGTGTGAATGCAAGCAGTTTGAACCATAAGACTGAATAGCTGTTGCCGTTTTATGAAACCTACACAGATTTCAGTGGAGGCATCCAAAGCCTTTGCAGTGTCAAGTGCTTCTGATATACTCCCTACCCTGGGTATCTGTGGCATTTTGTTAAGTGTCCTATGGCGTGAAGGTGGCCTCACCCAGCTGTCTGGGACATTCACAGTACCTTAGAGGGATAACTTCCTCTCTTGTGAGTGTCTGGAGGTAAGTAGTAGTAGTTGGTAGATAAGTATACCTGTGCACAGATACCACTGAGAGCAGCAGTTTTGAGCCACTGTGGCCCTACAGGTATATAAACACTTGTAGCAGTGCATGTAGAAATAGAGAGACAGAATCAGTGCTTAGACCCCAGCTTGCCATGTGATTGTGAAAACAAGGCCACAATGGCCTTGCCCACAAACTGCGTGTGTGTGTGTGTGTTCTTTCTGTCCCAGTGTTCGGGAACATGTCCTAATCCAGCAATCACGGGGACGGAACCTAAGCAGTACATCTTATATGTGTGTGTGTGTGTGCTATGCCCACCATTTGGACAAATGTGCACAATATGGGATGGGAGTGGCTTGTTGGGTTATTGGCGGGGGACTGGCCCGACATTCCTGCGTGGGTAGGTTCTGTCTATACGTATGTCACGTGTAGGGCGTTTCCCCTTCCCCTTGCTTACCTGATAGGGATGAGGCTCAAGCACGTTATGCCACAGGACAAGAGGAAGCAGAAGCCACTGAACCAGTCCAGCGTGCCCTGATAGATTTTGTTAAAGACTGTTGACGTCACAACCCCTGTGACCACCAGCGCCAGCTGTAGTAGAACAAACACTTTTCCTGGAGACAAGAGTGGAAGGAAAATATAGGATAAAAAACCTTAGAACCATTTCAACAATTAACCTCTTATTGCCTTAATCTCAGATTTGTTTATATGGCTAAGGTGGTATGAAGGGATGGAAAGCTAGTTACAAGCGAGCAGAAGAGCCTCTAAATAACTAGGCATCCTCTTCCCTCAGCTCTCTTTTGAGCAGTGGAAAGTGATCCTATGTGTATTTGAAGTTTTATTGCATCAGGTATGTATTGCTGAGTGGCGCCCTGGATTATTAGGGCATATCTAAAACTCCCAAGCATCTTGTGCAATTAGCACTGAAGCAATCCCTTATATAGTTTTTGGTATTTATCATTCTGTAAACAGGATCTTGGTGGAGACACTGAGAGCCATATGTTTCATAACTATAATTAGCACAATTAATTAAACAGTCCTGGAAAGCCCTATACTGCCATTTTGTTGCATTTCACTTGATGAGATTGGCAAAGAAGTATCACAGCCTATGAACTAAAAAAAAACCAAACCCCATTGAGTTTAGAATTATATCACCCTCATTGTAAGAACAACAGAATCACCTGCAACCTTTAAGACCCACACACAGACTGGATAATTGTGAAATCAGGCTACCGTATAGAGTTTCCATCCCATACATGTGGTTATCTGAGTGGGGGAGGGGTGATATTTATGTGCCTTCAGTAAAAGGATGGTTTCTGCTATGGTTGACTGCTATAGATTGAATTATTACCAACTGTTTTAATTCTGTCATGCTTCTGTGGTATCTGTTTGGGGGGAGAAGTTGAAAAGTGGGGTTGAAATGCTTATTCAGTGAATAATAATGATGTAAAAGCTTTTGCCAGAGAGTGGTGAATGTATGAACCAGGCCTAGGAGGTCTATTCTTTTGAAACATCTTTACCTGAGGGACCGCCTTTCCCCATATGTTCCCCTAAGGGCACTATGGTCAGAGGGGCAACATCGATTGGTCATTCCAGCCCCCAAAACAGTCAAATATGCTGCGACCAGGGCCAGGGCTTTTTCGGTGGCGGCCCCTACCTGGTGGAATGAGCTCCCGGAAGAGATCAGGGCCCTGCGGGACCTTATGCAGTTCTACAGGGCCTGCAAGACGGAGCTCTTCCGCCAGGCTTTTGAGTAGGGGCTGCAACCACTACTGCATCACCATCATATAGCCATTGTATAGCCCTGGCATGGGATTACAGCTTTGATAGGACTCTGGAGCAGTGCCCGACATATTTATTAGAGTGCTGAGAGGTATGGGTATTTAATGTAAATTTTGTTTTGTGGACCGCTGTTTTAAATTGTTTTAGCTCAATGGATTATTTATGGTTTTACTATTTATTCTTGGCTTCTGCCTCTTTGTTTTAATTGTTATTGTATGGCATTTGCCTCTTGTTCGCCGCCCTGAGCCCACGTTGGAAGGGCGGGATATAAATCCAATGAATAAATAAATAAATAAATAAATAAATAAAAATAAATAAAGATAAGTCAGGGATGAAGAAAGACCAAAATTAACCAAATGTTCTCCTGCTTTGTTTGTTCGGCCTCCGTTTTAGGCACTCAAAGGATAGAAAATAGTCCCTCAGAATGGACTCATTCTGAATTAATTCAGTTACCCTCTCTCTCTCTCTCTCTCTCTCTCTCTCTCTCTCTCTCTCTCTCTCTCTCTCTCCATTTAAACAAACCCTTGAAAACAGCCACTTACTTACCATAAGAGGAACCTTCTACGTGTTTGGATAACACAGATCTGATTGTCGGCAATGGAATGAGGGAAAACAGCATAACCGCACGAGCTGCAACAGAAGAGAACAGATTCGATTGACTAACCTTCCAATGTGTGTGACTGGAATCTGAAAGCATCAGCTATACCCTGGAGGCCCCCGACATCAAATCTTGACACTGCTGGGAACTAAGGGAAACTCTGGCAAGTGACTCTCAGAGAAGGGCAGACTGGGAATTTCAACAGCGCTACAAGAGCCACTCAGTTCAGACCCAGCCAGCAGTGCCAGAAATGCCCAGTGATGGTCACACAGGTAAATTGGCACCAATCATTCTTGAGGCTTAGCTCTGCTCGCTCTGGGCAACCAGCAGCCCTTTAAGGGTAAACACAGTGCCCAATCTGCTCCTGCTGTGTGCCTCGCCTTCATACCTGTAACATCCAAGGTGGCATTAATTACTAAATCCTTCTTTGTAGATATTGCACCTGCCACTCCAAAATGTTTCACATGGTTTTATGATAGGGGCAGTGGGTTCCACACAGCAGATGCCATTATATAAAGAGGTTACGGTGGTGGTACGGTGGTACGGTGGTGGTTCATAATGCTAAAAGAGCTAGAGCTTCAGCCTGCCAGACAATCTTAGGATCTCCTGGCTATACTACACACAATGCCATACAATTATTATTATTATTATTATCCCCTTCTGGCAACCTTTGTTGTTTGCCATTGCTTGGAGCAGGAGGGGAGGAGTTTTTTTAAAAAAACCCTCACTGGTGTTGCACACAATGTGAAGTCACTTTCTGGGAAAATCTAGGAATGATATCACTCAGCTCTAGGAGCTGCTGGAATCTCTGTAGAGTTTTCGGCAATTCCTAGAGCAACATGACTTCGCTCCTGGTTTTTCTGAGATGTGGAGTCATGGCACACACGACACTGGCACCCCCCCCCCCATGTCCCCACCCCTCAGAGCAGCCTGGCAACACTAGCTTGCAGTTTTCCTTTTCTGTCTGGACATCTTGTCAGCAAGTGAAAACCTGTCCCGTATTGTTCTTTGGTTGCCAGTTCCTTTCCGCGTATAAACTGCCTTGATCCATTTTACATATGTGACTTGGGGCAGAGTCTCAAGCCGCTTCACCTTGTGTGTTGGGGTCCCAAAGAGAAAAGAGCCAGTGTGTGATTGGGAGGCACAAAACTCCTGTTGCGCGTCTTGATGCAAAGTCCTTGTCTTGTTCCCCAGCAGACACAAAGGCTTGGTCATGTGTAAATGGAGCCTCAGAACTTGACCCTGCTTGCCTTTTGCCTTGCCTTACTTTTCTCACCACTGGCCCCTGCACCATGGACTACTTTCTTGTACTCCTGACCTGTGACCTGATCTTGAACTTGCTTTGGCTCTTCCGCTTTAGAGGGCTTGCTCAGATTTTCTGACCATTGGCCAGAACTCAGCTGTGCTTCTGGCCTCCACCGCACCCAGCATTTAGACTAGTTCTAAACTTTCCTTGGTGCAGGTTACTTTGGTGTGGCTTCACACCCACCCAAGTAAGGTTTTAAATGTAGAGACTTTGTACAAGGACAACTGTGAGTGACTGTGAGCCGCCCTGAGCCCGTTTGCGGGGAGGGCAGGATATAAATCTAATTATTATTATTATTATTAACAACAACCTGTCCAGGTTACTCCCCAGGGAACCCAAGGGTATCCATTAGGGCTGCCAGGTCCCCCCCCGGCTGCCGGCAGTATATGTGTGTGTGTATGGGGGGGGGCGTAGGGATGACAGCTCCAGGTTGGGGAACTCCTGGAGATTTGGAGGTGGAGCCTAGGGAGGACAGGGACCTCAGTGGGGTACAGTGCAATAGAATCCACCAATGCTCCCTCTAAGCTATGGAGTCCTGTGGCTCCAAAAATTCTACTTTGTGAGCTACTGGCATTAAAGTTGTCAGCAGGTGATTTGGCGACTGCATAAATTAGTGTGTTCTGGAGCCATCCTTCCTGAGCTAAGACAAAAATGTGTGAGCCGGAGGCTAAAAAACTGTGAGCTAGCTCACACTAACTCAGCTTAGAGGGAACACTGGAATCCACCCTCCAAAGCAGCCATTATCTCCAGGGAACCAATATATGTAGTCTGGAGATGAGCTGTAATTCCAGGGCATCCCCAGGTCCCACCTGGAGGCTGGCATCCCTAGTATCCATAAAAGACTAGGCCATAGTCCCTCTCACAGAGTCTCTGCATTTCATACATTAGCAGAGAAAGAAGCAGCAGCAGCCCTATTATTGTTATTGTTATTTTAGAATTTATATCTCACACCCTCTCCCCTGAACAGGACCCAGGGCAGCTAACAGTATATAAAATACACCCAATAAAAACAATACAAAGATACAATAAATAAACTTTAAAAAATATAGAACGATTAAAATCTATCCCCGTTAAAATCTATCCGCTATCAAGAAGGGTAGGATGCGTGGACACAGCTGAAGCATACCAGCTGCCTGTTGGATCACATTCATCCAAAGGCCACCTGAAAAAGGGCAGCCTTGCATGCCCTGCAGAACCTAGGGAGATCCTGCAAAGCACGCACCTCTTCAGGCAGCTGGTGCCACAGGATGGGGGCCACTACTGAGAAGGCCTCGCCCATATTGACACAAGGTGGACAGTTCCTGGAGCAGGGACCTTCATTAAATGTTGAGATGAAGATTGGAGAAGACAGGGAGGATAATGCCAGGAGATGCGGTCCCAAAAGTATGAGGGTCCCAGGCCATTTCAGGCTTTAAAGGTAAGCACTAAGACTTTGAATTGGAAACTAATTGGGAGCCAGTGCAGCTGCCATAGGGTAGGTGTTACATGCACTGACCAGGACACTCCTGTCAGCAATCTGGCAGCTGTGTCCTGGACCACTTGCAGTTTCCGAAGCATCTTCAAAGGAAGCCCTGTGTGAAGTTTTAAAGTTTTGTTAATGGCCAAAGCCAGCAATAACGTTTGAAACACAACAAAATTAATAAATAGTAAGAACCCCTGTAAATAAAAGAAGCTTAAAACAGCAATAAAATTCATTTTAAAATTCTTAAAAAACAAGCAGTTAACAATAGGGTGATTGACATTAAACTTCCCGCGCTATTATAGATTTTCTAATTCTTAAAGCTAGCCATCCATATCTGGCCACTAGCAGTGCTGCCTCTGAGTGCCTGTCAGCAAGGAGATTTTTCATAATACGAACTCTTTGCCTACTAGGGAGAGGTAAGGACTTGGGGAGCGGAAGTGATTTATGGAGGTTATTATAAGCCTTACAGTTGAAAATGATATGTTCTAAATTTCCAGTGCTTTCGTTACAGCAGGGGCATATGCGTTCCTCAAGTGAGATTTTCTTATACTTTCCCTCTGTAATTGCTAGAAGAAGAGAGTCCCAGCGCATAAGAGTAAACGTTCTCCTATATTCATGGTTTGACAGTTGGTGAAGATATACCGTAGAACCTATTCTGTTAATAGGGTCCAGAAGTCTATTCCATTTCTCTATTCTGCCAGTATTGTTCTGCCTATCAATATGCATAATCCTCTGTTTTATCAAGTCTCTAGCTAACCCTAACCCTGTGTAGAATGCATTACAGTAATCCAGTCTTCAGATGACCTTTGCCTGAATCACTATCCCAAGACAGATAGGGAGCCAGTTGGCGGGCCTGGTGTAGATGTAAAATGCAGTCTTTGTCACTGAGGATACACATTTGTCCATGGAAAGCAAAGAATCGAGCCATATCCTCAAACTCCTGACAGAGTCGACTGTAGAGAGTTGACTGGCCACCCCAGCAGCCCAGGTGCCCCCAGCCACATAATCTCTGTCTTAGATGGATTTAGCTTCAACCAACTCTCACTTAGCCATTCTACCACTGCATCAAGGCAGGAGGCCAGGACAGGAATAAGGTAGCACTAGGTGTCATCTGAATAGCAATGGCTCCCCACTCCAGACCTCCTGACAATCTGTGCCAAAGGGTGCATATAGATATTAAATAACTAGGGCTTGTGGGTTAAAGCAACACAGTATATCTGGTTCACATTCCGATTCCTGCCTTTATATGACAACTTGTGCTTCCCTGCTTAGTTCACTGTGGGCTGAATCTCACGTGCGTGCTCAGAGCCAGAGTGTCAGACTAGGATCCGGGAGACTGGAGTTCAAATCCCCATGTTTTTGTTACTCCTTTTGTGTCTCCTAATTGTAATGGCACCCTGACCTGGATGGCCAAGGCTAGCCCAATCTCATCAGATCTCTGGAGCTAAGCAAGGTTGGCCATGGTCAATATTTGGATGGGAAACCACTGGAATACCAGGGTTGTGATGTAGAGGCAGGCATTGGCAAACCACCTCTGAATGTCTCTGGCCTTGAGTACCCTATGGGGTGAACTAAGTTGGTTGCATCTTGGTGGCCAAAACAAAATTTTGATGGCCTTTGGCCCCACACAATAAACGTTACCTAACAGCCCTACAGGAAAGCCCCCTGTTCTGCCATGCAAGCCTGCTGGGCCAGTCAGTCACAGACAGTTACAGGGTTGTGGTGAGGATAAAATGAAGGAGAGGAGAACAATGGAAACCACTCTGGGTCCCCTGTGATGAGAAAGGCAAAGTATAAATGAAGCAAATAATATAAATAATAATTCCTTGATGGATCCCCATTGAAAAATACATCTTTAGTGTCATCTCTGAATGGACGGCTGCTCTGTGCACGGTAGTTCCTCTGCGATGGTTGTTTCCAGGGCTTCTTTTGTAGAAAAAGCCCAGCAGGATTAGCATATTAGGTCACACCCCTGACAATGCAGCTCATTAGCATATTAGGTCACACCCCCATGCCTGCCCTTGGGGAGCCTGGATAAGCTGGCCTTTGGAGGGAAGGGGAGGCAGTCTAAACTGCCTTCCCTTGACTTGCCCAGGCGCCCCGCAGCTGCAGGAAGCCTGGGCAAGCTGGCCCTTGGACAGGGCGGGGAAGGCATGGGGAGGCATTTAAATGCCTCCCCGAACCTTGCAGGGCCCCCATGTCCTGCCCACCTCAGAGTCGCGGAGGGGGGTCATTCTCCGGACCTTCCCTCTGTAGCCATGCACACAGAGGTTTTGGCTGTAGTGAGTGTGGCCAACTCTGAAGCCAGCCAGAACTCTGTTCCTGTGCGTTCCTGCCCCAAAATAGCCCTGGTTGTTTCACACGTCCAAACTAACCCTTAAGGCAACAGGCTTCAGGTGATGCATGTGTGGAGTATCCAGCGTTTAACAGAAGAGTCTGCTTGATCGCAGTGTTGTTTGTTTTTAAAATAAGCGGCCTTTCTCCTGGTATCCCATTTATGAAACAGAAATGTTCTTGGTAATGTTATTTGCCACCTGCAGTTTTGCAAATCTGCCTATCGCTGGTAAACCACCTCTAAGAGACCTTTCTGTACAGGGAACAACAGCCCACGGATTGCAGTCAAACAGATGAGCCAAAAAAAATGGGGGGGGGGATCAATTTAAGCTAGCACACATATGAAAAGGAAGTTCCTTTAGGCATTAAGCAACACTTTTGAAAAGGTTTATTAATAGTCTTTTCCTGGTGTGGTACAGAATGACTGCGTAGGCACATAGTTTGGTGTCGCTGGAAGGAAACAGGTTTGGTTCAGCCGCACCTACGTTTCCGCCTCTGAAATCTTCAGTGACTGATAGCATGGGGGAAGGTTTTGTGCCACCACTGTGTGCTGGGTGGCTGTCTCATCAAGGCATATGGTCGCCAACCTCCAGGTTTGGCCTGGAGTTCTCCCAGAATAACTGCTGACCTCCAGACTGCAAAGATCAGTTCCCTGGGAGGAACTGGCAGCTTCAGAGGCTGGACTCCATTGAATTGCATTCCCACTGAGCTCCCTCTCCTCCTCGAGCTCTGTCCCCAAATCTCCTGGAGCTTCCTAAGCCACAGTTGACCCACCCTGCCAGGTGGGTCATGCCATATCCCACGGCAGTTTCTACATGTGCCCATAGATTTATGCACAGGCACAGAAGAAGCAAAATAATGGGTTGCAGAATTTAACTTCTTTCTCAGGGGCAGGGGTAGGGCAGGTTTCTAGCCCTTATGGTGGTGCGAATGTGCCTGAAAAAGGTTTGGGCCATGCTTGGTGAAATCTCTGGCAGCATTGGTAGCTGTTGTGGATAGGCCTGGAATAGCTCTTTCCATCTCCACATGGTGAGCCTAAATAAGCAATATAGCACTGATAGATGATTATATGAGTTGTAGGGTTGCCAGCCTCCAGGTATTGTCTGGAGATCTCCCAGAATGACAACTGGTCTCCAGGTGACAGAGATCAGTTCCCCTGGAGAAAATGGCTGCTTTGGAAGTTGGTCTCTACGGCATTATACCCTCCTGTAGCCCCTCCCCTCCCCAAACCACACCCTCCCCAAGCTCCACCCTCCAAATCTCCAGGAATCTCCTGACCCATATCTGGCAACCCTAAAACTGGCATAATTCATACTTGACTCACTGTGCAATGATAAACAGAGTTACTCCCTTCTCAGCCCATTAACTTTTGCTGTCAAGTTGCAGCTGATTTATGGTGACTCCAATGGGGTTTTCAAGGCAAGAGTTGTTCAGAGGTGGTTTGTCAGTGCCTGCCTCTGCACAGCAACCCTCAACTTCCTCGAATCATAGCATGACAGAGTTGGAAAGGACCTCCAGGGTCAGCTAGCCCAACCCTCCACACTCTCAGTGACCCCTGCTCCATGCCCAGAAGATGGCCAACCCCCTCCCAAAAACCCCTTCCAGGATCTCTGGTCAAACTGGCCTGGAGAAAAATTGCATGTAAGCAAGGGCCATGAGAACTAAGCACTGATGCAACCATCCTTGCCCTCCCTTCTTATGGTCTGCCTAAGTTCACAGAATCAGCACTGTTGTCAGATGACCATCTAGCCTCTGTTTGAACACCTCCAAAGAAGGAGAGCCCACCACCTCCTGAGGAAGCCTGTTCCGCTGAGGAACCAGCCATTGGGAAGTTCTTCGTAATACTTAGCCAAAAACTCTTTTGATGTAATTTCAACCTGTTGGTTCTAGTCTGACCTTCTGGGGCAACAGAAAATAACTCTGCACCATCCTCTATATGACAGCCCTATATGACTTGAGGATGGTTATCATATCACCTCTCAGTTGTCTCCTCTCCAGGCTAAACATACCCAGCTCCTTTAGTCTTTCCTCACAGGACTTGGTCTCAGACCCCTCACCATCTTTGTTGCCCTCCTCTGGAGGCATTCCAGCTCATCTATATCCTTCTTAAATTGTGATGACCAAACTGAACACAGTACTGTAGGTGAGGTTTAATCAGAGCAGAGTAAAGTGATACCACTTCACATGTGATCTGGACTCCACACTTCTGCTGATACAGCCCAACACAGCATTTGCCTTTTTAGCTACCGCATCACACTGCTGGACTTGTGTTCAGTGTATGGTCTATTAAGACCCCTAGATCCTTTTTGCTCATAACACTGCCAAGACGAGTCTCCCCCATCCTATAATTATGCATTCGATTTTTCCTTCCTAAATGCAGAACTTTACATTTATCCCTGTTAAAATTCATGTTATTTTTTTTAGCTCAGTCCATTGCTGGTCTCCCATCCAAATACTGACCAGGGCTGACCCTGCTTAGCTTCTGAGGCATGACAATATTGGCCTATCCTGGACTATCCAGGTCAGGGCAGAACCTTTGCTTGTTTTATGTTATCTTGATGAGAGCATGCACATCCCTGCTTTTGGAGGGTATATGATACCAAGCGCTCCAAATGTTCGGGAACCCACCATAAGATGTTCTCCATTTTCCAATGGAAGATCAAGACAGAAAGGCAGTAAATAAACACTTGTGGAGTGAGAAGTGGTCCAGAGCTCTGACTTACCAATGTAAAACAGGTATGTCCATTGCACAAAGGCCATGATGAAGATGCCCGCCGCGAAGGACAGGATCCCTATCATGATCATCGTGGTGTCTCTTAAAAACCTGGAGAACACAATGACACCCAGGAAGCTGGTGATAAAGATCACGTAGCCAGCTGCATAGGAATATCCAATATATTCTGGTCCCCAGCTGAGGGGCTCTTTAAGCAAAAAGAGTGGCAGCACATCTATGGCTCCTGCCACGGCTAAGTCGTACATGATGGCCCCCACAAAGAGCATGGCAATGATGAGCTTGGAAGGGATGGCAGTGGGTCGATGCTCAGTTCTTTGTAAGACCAAATCTCCTTCGTCACCAGCCATCTTGCCATCGGGATGCTCCGTGCTCATGCAGGCGGCTGGGCAAGAGCCAGCAGGCTTGGGGACTTTAAGAACAAACAGACTATAGAAAAGACAAAAAGCATATAAGACGATGCTGGAAGAAACCAGCACCGTGCCCTGCTGGTAACCGAGGTGGAAAGTGATAAAGAGATGTCCAGATGCTATGCTCCCCAGGAAGCCAGCTATCCCATAGATGAGCTCGATAACAATGAGGTGCAGTGATCTCCTACTCTCCGATGACCTCAGAGACGCCACAGCCATGACGCTGGCCCAGTAAGTGGTGAACCCTCCACTCAGACCGTGTAAGACAGCTGCCCCGTACATCACCTCAATCGGCCACGGCAGCAGGATCAATAGGAGCAGGAAGGTCCGGGAGAGCAAATAGCCCAGGAGGGGTATGCAGATGGAGTATTTCCTGTTCTTCACATCACCCAGCCTGGCCAGGCCGTAAGCCGACAGCAGCGGGGTCAGGCCTTGGAGGAGGTTGTAGATGATGTAGAAGTTCGAGATGGCTTTCTGCTGAGCGCCTTCGCTGGCATTCACCGAAGAAGCGTTCGTGTGGTTGTAGTAATTCTTCACAACCAGCAGCAGGCCGGTGTCATAGAAAGAGCTGGCCAGCTGAGCTGCAGCGACCACGGGCTCTATCCAGGTCCTCATCTCCATCGTCTTTGTTGAGCCTCTTGTTAAGGACAGGAGGAAAGGCGGGAGTCAGGCCAGGGTTTTTGTTTCAGGCATAAAAATCTAGACGGGCTGCCTTCAGCGCAGAAGGAGAGAGGTGTTCTCTGCTGTGTGGATCTCTGCTCCTTTTGAACAGGTGAAGTGCCATTTCCTGGATCTCTCTGTCTCCTTCTCAATCTCGGATTGCTTTTCTGTGCCTGAAGGCACGCCTACATGTTGTGACTCTTCCTGGTTTGCTTTTAAGAAGTCACATGGCCCTGCCTGGTGGGGATTTCTCAACTTCAGTTTTAGGAATTGAAAGTAGTTTGGTCAGTTTTTCTCCAAACAGATGGGCACCAAAGCAAGAGGGTTCTCCAGGGAAGCATGCCCTGGGTTGTGTGGGTAAGATAAGGCTGCATGGGACAAGAATGAATGGGAGCAGAGAAGAGCTATCCAGAGAGTGCTTGTGCAGTTTTGAGGCTGCCACTCATGCCTGCATGTAAGGACAAGAGGTCAAAGAAAAGGAGGAAATGCCGGCTCCAGGAGACCAGGGCAGGCAAGTTTTGTGTCTGTGTGAGGGAAAGAAGGGGGAGGGACAGAGTGATGAATACAGTGAGCCATTTCTGGAGTAACAGCCCAGAGACAGCTGTTAATCAAACAAACAGAAAAGCTTGTTGCAGAGGTTCCCGCAGCAACTAGCGGTCCTCATGGCTTTGCAACAGAAATGACAGCTAGGCAGTGAACCAAGCACTGGGTGTGTGTCTGTGTAAACTGCCGTCAAGTTGCAGCCAACTTATGGCAACCCCACATGGGGTTTTCAAGGCACGAGATGTTCGGAGGTGGTTTGCCATGGCCGGCCTCTGTGCAGTAACTCTGGACTTTCTTTGTGCACGCTCATCCAAGTATGGCCCAGGGCCAGCCCTGCCGAGCTTCTGAGATGTGACCAGATCGGCCTAGCTGGGGCCATCCAGGGGCAGGGCCAACCAAGCACTAGCTCGGCCAAAATAACAGCTGAGCCTGCCGACAAATCAAAATGTTAACTCCGCCCCACCCTCCCATAGTGTTTCAAGCCTGTAGTCTTTTAAATTTTTAGAAGTACGCTCTGTACACTTATCTGCTTAGTTGTCCATTCATCGCCTTATTCATAATAAGGAAGGAAAGTATCTTTAAAACCGTAAACTTACTCCAGGGCTTAGGGAAGGAACTCAGTTTCAAAGTGGTACCAAATGTTTGCACTGAGTGCTGGAAGATGCTTCTTAAGTAATCCCCCTAACTGCACTAAAAATATTATTTCCAGCCCTGTTGACAAGCTAGTGAATGTACATACAATCTATGTTTGTTTGTTTTTTAAAAATACATCGAGTAATTCTCATGTTGCACACAACACATTTAAACCCCACATTTATCCAGGTCCTGTTCCCTGGTTTCATTTGTACATTTACAAATAGATGCGCTCACATATGTACAGGATGTATGTGCAGGGTCGCCAGCTCTGGTTTGTGAAATACATGGCAATTTGGGGGGTGGAGCCTGAGGACGGCAGGGTCTGGGGAGGGGAGGGACTTCAATGGCGTATGATGCCATAGAGAGTCCACCTCCCAAAGCCACCATTTTCTACAGGTGAACTGATCTTCGTTGCCTGGAGATCAGCTGTAATCCCAGGAGATCTCGAGCCACCACCTGGAAATTGGCAACCCTATATGAATGGGGCTTCTTCATTCACAATGCAGTGTACCCATAAGCCAAATCTGTAAAATCTTGTCAGTTAGTCAACTTTTATCACTGTCTAGATTCCAGCAATCTCTCATGCAAATGTGTGGCAGATGGCTGGACTTGCCAAGCAATGAGAGCATAGTTTAAACTACAAAGCAACACTTTGCTGTCTGTATTGACCTAGGGATAAGGGGAGGGGCTGGCTGGAACTGTATTTGTGAGAGCGTGACTCATCTAGAAAGCTCTATGCATTGCAAAACCTGTGTCCTTGCTGAATTCCTCTGTGCAGTTGTGTAAGGGAATTCTAGACCTACCCCTTTCAAATATGTTTTCCAGCCCCCAGGTTGTGAACTGAATCTGTTTACTGTGGTGGGAAAGCAGGAATTGTGGCAGGAATACACATGGTCCGAAATTCCACCAATTCCATTTTCCATTTTCCCCCTTTAACTTGGGATAAGAATTTGCATTTAGAGTTGCCAACTGTCAGAAGTCCTAACTTAGTCAGCAAACACCAGACCTTATGATGCAAGCAAGGTTAGCGTTTATTAAGCTGCAATAGATAGATCACTGGTACAGGTATCTTGTTCAGAATGACTTGGTTACAGAAAGCAAGCGGTTATACAGGGAAGGGGGTGAATGGGGACCCCCTTCTCCGACTATACAAATAACATGCACCTGGGAAATCGAAACTTACTAAGCTAATGAATTTCCCATCGCCCCATTGCTACCCACAGCTGCTACATCTATGCCAGCGATAGGGAAGCAGGCAGCCTGACTTGCCAAGGTCAGAACGTCTAGGCTGCCAGAGATAATAGCAATAAAAGCCACATTCCATTCTCACACCCGAGGTGTAAATCAGCTACTCCCCGGATTCCAACCTCCCGCCTGTCACGCCACCAAGGCGCCAATAGCCCACCACCCTCCCTTGTACTCATAGCCCACCGCCCTCCCTTCCATCCATCATGGCAGGGCTACCTGACATGCAGCCCCCTCGAAAATAGTCCTACCCCTTTGGTTTATGGGGGTACAACTTGTGAAACGCCTTGACAAGCCGGGGGGCCAGAACATTTTCCGCCCGAACCCACTCCCTCTGCTCCGGCCCAAAGTCAATCCATTCAACCAAGTAAAACAAGCGATTGCGAGAGATTTTAGAGTCCAGAATCTGCGATACTTCGTAGTGAGGTTCCCCTCCCACCAGCAGCGGAGGAGGGGTCGGCCGTTGCGGTCTCCAGCTGTTCTCCTCAGGCGCCTTGCGTAGAAGCCTCACATGAAAAACAGGATGAACAGACTTTAGAGATTTAGGCAAGGCAAGTTCAACAGTCACATCGTTAATAACTCTTAAGATCTCAAACGGTCCAATATATTTCCAACCAAGTTTGCGACTCGGCTGGATGCGACGCAAATGTTGGGTGGATAAGTAAGCAAACTCCCCGCACTTCGGAATCCAAGCCAAGTTACGTTTCTTATCCGCCTGGAGTTTGTACGCGGCCTTAGCCTCTTCCAGAGTCTTAGCCAAGGAGCCCCACGCCTCCTGCAGTTGTTTGCACCAGTCCCCAGCGTCTCCCGCCGGGAGGTCGGGAGAAGTCAAAAAGGGCAAAGGCGGGGCATCATATCCATGTACCGCTTTAAACGGGGACATCCCCTGTCGACGAGTGCTGAGTATTATTATAACAGAACTCAGCCAACGGTAGGAGAGAATGCCAATTGTCCTGCTGAAAGTTAGAAAAACACCGCAGGTATTGTTCCAGAGTCTGATTCACACGTTCAGTCTGCCCATCCGATTCAGGATGGTAGGCGCTGCTCACCCCCTCTCTACTCCAAGCAATGACATAAGTTCGCTCCAGAACTTTGAAACAAACTGAACCCCTCTGTCCGAGATCACCTTAGCAGGTAAGGTGTGGAGCCTCACAACGTGTTGCAAGAAAGCAGAGGCTAATTTCCTAGCCGAGGGAATGGAGGCAAACGGAACGAAATGCGCCTGTTTAGTAAATAAGTCCACTATCACCCAGATGACTGTTTTCCCCCACTAGGGGGTAGATCTGTAATAAAGTCCATAGAAATCACCTCCCACGGCCGAGCCGGGGTGGGGAGAGGGTGTAGGGCACCTGGGGGTTTTCCGGGCCGAGGTTTACTCATCAAGCACGTTTGGCAGGCTGACGTGAATAGAGACATATCTTTTCGTAGGCCCGGCCACCAAAATTGTCTCTGCAGGAGCTGGAGGGATTTCACAAACCCCGTGTGACCAGCCAGCTTAGACCCATGCGCCCATCCCATTACCTCCCCCTAAGAGACCGTGGGACAAAGAGCTTGTCATTTTTAGTCCAGCAGCCATGTTCATTTTTGGCTATTCCGTCCTCCCCCTCTACTTCCTCCCTATCCGCTTGCGAGAGCTCTGTAGCAAATCTCGCCACCCATTCATTAGGGGAGGATTCGTCGGTGGGGGGAATGACTGGCTTGTTTCCGAGTAGTCACCGCTCCTCCCAACTGGGCAGGAGTAAAAATCGAGTCACGAATCTCCTCCCTTTTGCTATCGTGTTGAGGGAGGCGTGACAGGGCATCGGCCAGTGAGTTAGATGTCCCCGGGAAATGGTGCAGTGTGAAATTAAACTTGGAGAAGAAGTCAGCCCAGCGGAGCTGCTTGGCGTTCAGGGAACGGGGGAGCGGAGCAGCTCGAGGTTTTTGTGATCAGTCCAGACCTCGAACGGGACCCGCGCTCCCTCCAACCAGTGGCGCCAGGTCGACAACGCTAAGCGGATCGATCCCGCTTCTTTTTCCCACACATTCCAATTCCGTTCAGTATCGTTAAATTTTTTCGACACATAAGCAAGGGGGTGCAACTTGCCGTCCTCCCCTCCTGCAGGATCGCCCCTCCCATTGCAACGTCAGAGGCGTCAACTTGAACAATAAATTTTTTAAGTTCATTCGGGTGGGCCAACACGGGTTCCGACGTAAAAAGGGCTTTCAATTTGTCGAACGCCCGCTGGCACTCTGGGGACCATTTCAATTTGGCCCCGGGCCGAGTGTATTCGGGTGGTTTCCCTTTGGTTCTCAGTAAGTCAGTTAAGGGAAGGGCCACCTGGGCAAAGTTCGAGAGGAACGATCTATAAAAGTTCGCGAATCCGAGGAACCCTTGGAGTTGCCTTCTGGTTTTTGGAGGCTCCCACCCCACAACATCCTTAACCTTGTCAGGGTCCATCTCAATCCCTCTCTGAGAAATACGGTAGCCTAGAAAAGGGATTTCTGTTTTGTGAAATTCACATTTGGACAGTTTGGCAAACAGTTTATGCTTGTGCAACGTTTGTAGTACCTCCCGCACCAGTTTCACATGCGATTTAAGGTCAGGGGAGTACAAAAGAATGTCATCAAGGTAAACAAGGACCCCCTTAAACAAGTACTTATGCAACACTTCGTTAATCAAGTTCATGAAGACTCCAGGAGCCCCTGGAGTCCGAATGGCATGACCAAGTACTCAAACTGGCCGAGGGGGTGTTGAACGCCGTTTTAAATTCATCCCCCTCCCGTATGCGGACTCTGAAATAGGCATCCCGGAGGTCTAGTTTAGAGAAAATTTTCCCCCAGCCACGGCCGCCAGCAAGTCCTTTATAAGGGGCATGGGGTAAGCGTTTGTATTTGACACTGCATTCAAGCCGCGGTAGTCAGTACAGAGCCGCAACCCCCCATCCTTCTTTTTCCGGAAAAGCACGGGAGCCGCAAACGGGGAGGATGCTGGCCGTATAAAGCCCCTACTAAGGTTCTTGTCGATGAATTTTCTCAGTTCCACCTTTTCCGAAGGGCTCATAGAATACAACTTCCCCTTCGGTAATTTCTGGTTGGGTAAAATTTCAATAGCACAGTCAGAGTTTCTGTGGGGGGTAATTCATCAGCCTCCTCTTCTCCAAACACGGGAGCGAGGTCGTGATATTCAGGGGGAATGCCTTCCAGTTCTGCGGTTGCCACCCCCGCCGTTACGAGGAGTTGCCCCCCATCATGGGTCCCCACTCCTTTCTCCATGTATGGGACTGGCACTTCTTGGAGATGAAGTTGACCTTTCCCTCCCCCACAGTACATGAGGATCGTGGTCGAAGAACCATGGGCTCCCTAGGACCAAGGGAAATCTGGCTGAAGGGGTGACCACGAAAGGTCTCTCTTCCCAGTGTTGCCCAAGTCCCACCCGCAAAGGAACAGTCTCATATTTGCAAGGCTCTTTCATTGTGGACCCGTCCATTTGTGTAAAAATCAAGGGGTCAGTTAATTTAACAACTTTCGCCCCAAGTCCCGTTAGCAGTGTGGGGTTAATGAGGTCTCTCCCACACCCAGAGTCAATGAGAGCACGTACTCTCACATGGGTCAATAGACCCGGGTCCATTAGAGTCACCGTGAGAAAGAAAAGAGAGGGGGTTTGCTCACCGGGAGTTGCGCCTGGGGAGGTGGGACCTGCTGTTCAGTGCTGTTTACAGCAGGTCCGTGTCGTTTCCCTGCGGCACGGTCTCGCCATCTGATGAGTCGGAAGCTTCACTAAGCGGCTTGGCTTGCAGAGCCTTCGCCCCTTCGGTTTCGCCACCTGTTTTGGCGTGGACGTGTCAAATTTCTTCTTGGTTCCCTTCGGGGCTCCGGGTGCTGCAGTTGAAGACGGGCAGTTCGCGGCGAAATGGCCCCTTCTCCGCATTTGAGGCAAAGACCTTGCTTCATTCGGAGCTCCCTTGTGCCATCCCTCTGTTTCGGGTTGGGTGCCGGGGTTTTTCCTCTCACGGTCGGCGCAGGGCCCCTGTTAGCCATCGCTGCAGCGTCGTCCAGTTTGATGGTCTTCAGGCGGTTCTCCATCGTGATGGCTGCCTGAACCCATCCGGTGAGGGTGTTCGGATCTTGATTTCTGGTGACTTCTCGGCGGATTTCTGCGTTGAGTCCCCACTTGTAGAAATCCACTAGGTTACCTTCCCCTCGGAGTTTGGCGGCACATCTGCGGAACTCCGAGGTGTAGTCTCTCACCGATCGCGCTCCCTGTTTGAGGCTTCGGATCGTTGCCTTCGCTGCTTTGGTGGAGTGCACATCCTCAAATTGCTCCTTCATGGCCCACATGAAAGAGTCGATCTCCCTCAGCTCGCGCCCGTCGACTTGATGAAGCCCCACATACCAGTCAGCAGCCGCTCCCTTCAGGTGGGCTGCTATGACATCGACCATCCTCTCTTCCCTCTGGAACAGATGGCCCCAGGTCTCGATAAACTTTTCGGCTCGCACCAGGAAGAATGGGAATTTCTCGGGGTCTCCATCGAAGTCAGCGTCCAGAAGTTCTGTGGGCTTTGGCGGCAAGAACCCCCAAGGACGAGGGGGTGGTTGCCCCGGCGGCCCTTGCGGTCCTGGCCCCGCTGGTTGATCCACCGGCCCGGCTGGCACGTTCCCCTGGCCCTGGTCCGGCACCGGCCGTTGATCAGGAGGGACCTGGGCTGGTGGTTCCTCACGCCTTTGCCGCTCTCGTTCTTCCCGGATACCCTCTGCGATCATCTGTGGGATGCGTGCGAGGGATTCGTCTAGGAAGCGCATCATGCGGTCTTGGCTGGGTTCTTCGGTCCATCTCCTCCTCACCACGGCTCCTTCCAGGGTCTCGGAATCGCGGCCAGTCTCCTCCAAGGCTTCCGCCGTGATTAGTTTCCGGACCGACCTTTCAGGGTGGCTCACCCCCATGGAGGCTCTCGGGGTTCCGAACCACGCTTCGTGGGTTTCAGCCAGGGGTTTCACCCAGTCACGTCTGCGTCCAACTCGGGTGGTCACTCCCCCATAGGCTGCCCCATAAGGATCTCCGTAAGGCCCTCCAAAGTCGTACTCCAGACCCCAGTGTCTCGGCACTTGTGTGTCTGGGGTCTCTCGGGGTGCGTCTTTCCCGGGAGGTCTCTTCTCCTTCTCATCTTCTTCAATTGGGATAGTGTCTTCTTCTCCGCCACTCATTTTGGAGTTGCGGGTTTAGGACCAGTCCCAAAAGTAATTGATGATTCTGAACAAACTGTCAGAAGTCCTAACTTAGTCAGCAAACACCAGACCTTATGATGCAAGCAAGGTTAGCGTTTATTAAGCTGCAATAGATAGATCACTGGTACAGGTATCTTGTTCAGAATGACTTGGTTACAGAAAGCAAGCGGTTATACAGGGAAGGGGGTGAATGGGGACCCCCCTTCTCCGACTATACAAACAACATGCACCTGGGAAATCGAAACTTACTAAGCTAATGAATTTCCCATCGCCCCATTGCTACCCACAGCTGCTACATCTATGCCAGCGATAGGGAAGCAGGCAGCCTGACTTGCCAAGGTCAGAACGTCTAGGCTGCCAGAGATAATAGCAATAAAAACCACATTCCATTCTCACACCCGAGGTGTAAATCAGCTACTCCCCGGATTCCAACCTCCCGCCTGTCACGCCACCAAGGCGCCAATAGCCCACCACCCTCCCTTGTACTCATAGCCCACCGCCCTCCCGTCCATCCATCATGGCAGGGCTACCTGACACCACCTCTGTATTGAGAAATTCCTGGAGATTTGGAGACAGAACCTCAGGAAGGTGGCGTTCAGGGAGGGGAGGGACCTCATCAGGGTATAGTGCCATGTCATTTAATAAAATAATTTTTTTAAAAATCAGGGTATAGTGCCATAGAATCCAGCCCCCAAAGAAGCCATTTGTAGTCCCCTGGAATTTATGTAACTTGTGATGAGTACTTTGGCCTTATGAAGAAGAAGAGATTGGATTTATATCCTGCCCTTCACTACCTGAAGGAGTCTCAGAGCAGTTTACAATCTCCTTTCCCTTCCCTTCCTCACAGCAGACACCCTGTGAGGGAGGTGGGGCTGAGAGAGCTCTTTCGAGAACTGCTCATGAGAGAACAGCTCTTGAACAGCTTGTAACTGACCCAAGGTCACACCAGGAGCTGCATGTGAAGGAGTGGGGAATCAGTCCTAGTTCTCCCAGTTTTGAGTCCGCACTCCTGACCACTAGACCAAACTGGCTCTAAGTTGGGATGTGAACCCCAGTCCTTGTTCAATGCTTTAATCACCACACTAGATTTATTCAGAAATAGACAAGTGGGGATTCTGGGGAACCTACACAGAATGGAGAGGGACATCTCATTTCCTCCTCAGCCTTTCATCTTATCCTTCCCTGAAAGCCCCCTCAGGGTCTCCCCTTTTTCCACTTCCTTCTCTCCTTTCCACACACCAGCCAAACCTATCTTTATTTGCTCCCCAACTTTAGCTTTCCCTCCTTCCCTCCCCATCTTTAGCTTTCCCTCCTTCCCTCCCCCTGGCAGCTGCTACCTGGGAAAACTATGGGCGAGTTAGGTGGTGCTGGGCCAGGCACAGTTTGGTGGTGGTGGTGGCCAAGTTGTTCACTGTGGGAACCACAAGAACTTGTAGGGGGGCACTGAATTTTCCCCTGTATCCCCCCCACACTATTTTCTCTTTCCTTACTCCTGTCAACCCCATATCCTCTCCTTTCCCTGCTTCCCTGTCTCCTATCCACTCACCAACCAGCCTCCCTTTCATCTGTCCCCATCTTTGAGCTATATTTATTATTTATTTACTTCATTCATATACTGTCTTTCTCCACAGTGGGGACCCAGAGTGGTTTAAATCATTCTCCTTCCTCCATTTTATCCTCACAAAACCCCCTGTGAGGCAGTCTAGGCTGACAACGTCTAACTAGCCCAAGGTCGTCCAGTGAGCCTCAATGCAAGAGAGGTGATGGGGGTCTCTCCACAGTTTTAGCCAACTTGAGAATTAGATATATTGATGATTTATTCAGAAATAAATGTGTGTCAAATACAACTTTACTTTTCTGTCCCTTCTGACTGTCTTTGTTGCCTTGTCTGATGAATTTTTGTCAGCATTAGCTTATTTCTCTTTGCCTTGCTTCTCCGAGAAACTGCCCTCTCCTAGTCCCATGTATTTATTGCCATTTTAATTTCACCCTTCTGTACCAAAGGGGGAAAATACTTCAAACTGCATCATGAATGAAGTTGTCTCTAGTGGTGTGATCTACTTTTTCCAATTGGGTTATTGCATAACTAACTAATAGCTGGTTTTGCAAATAAAAGGCTAAGGAGGCCTGGCTCTATAGCTATACATAATTGTCCCTGAGTCCCATTTGGGGGAAAGGGAGCGGGATATAAATCTGATAAATAAAATAGATAATGATGATGATGATGATAATAATAATAAAATTATGAGCTGTGAAGACATACTAAAAGGATGAGTAGAAGGCACACAGACGAAGGAATGATTGGGAGGTAGTGTCTGGAAAGTAATTTATTTCCTTTATATCTTGCCTTTCTCCTTGATGGGGTCCCAAAGCAGTTTACAACATTGGTCTTCTCTATTCTGCTTTATCCTCAAAACAACTCTTTGAGGTAGGTTAGGCTGAGAATGTGTGACTGGCCCAAGGTCACCCAGCGAGCTTCCGTGGCTGCAAACCCCGGTCTCCCAGATTCCAGTCTAAAACGCTAACCCCTACACCATGCTGGCTCTGCAAATGATAGTCTCCAATATATCACAGTGGGAAAAGCAGCAGGGAGGACAGATTGGTAGGACAATTGCTGCTGTTGATCTAAGGCATCCTGTTAAACAGACCTACAGCCCAAAATGCTGAAGAGGTACTATTAGGGTTATATATAACCTCACTCTCTTTTTGTGATTGGCGCCACCTCCTGTGGCAGCGAGTTTGTGACTGGCTCCACTACCTGTGGCACTGCGGCAGCCAGAGCTCTTTTTGTAGCAGGAACTCCTTTGCATATTAGCCGACACACCCCTGATGTAGCCAATCCTCCAAGAGCTTATAGTAGCCCCTGTAAGAAGAGCTCTGTAAATTCTTGGAGGATTGGCTACATTAGGGGTGTGCTGCCCAATATGCAAAGGAGTTCCTGCTACAAAAAGAGCCCTGGTGGCAGCCATTTTGTTATCATGCTTACTGCCCTGTGTCAGAATTCCAAAGGTGCCCACAGGTTTAGAAAGTTTTGGGACCCCTGGCCTATGGGCTGTTGGCCCTTAGCTCTTAATCCATAGTTCATGGCCTGTGACCTTGGACAAGATGGATCCAGGACCAGAAATATTTATTGTTATTTACTTTGTATTCCCCTTTTCTTGCATTTTTAAGTACTGTAACCTGCTTTGAGTCTCTTCACGTGAAACAGAGGGAGGATGTTCAAAGGAAAAAAGAACGGATGTTCCTGTGTATTACACAACCATTCTCATAAAGCCAGTGTGTGCAGTGGCTAGGAATAGGATCTGAGAGACCCACATTCAGATCCCAGTCCTGGTCATGGAGAGATGGGGTTGCCAAATCTGGCTTGGGAAATCCCTGGAGATCAGCTGTAGTTCTTTGAGAACTCCAGGCCCCAACTTGAGGTTGGTAACTACTGATACTTGATTTGGGGCCAGTGATTCTCTCGCAGACTCACAGGCATATGGAACATTTTGCCAAGAACTGGGTGACCTGCAAGGCCCTTTCCATGTGGGTAATCTGCCCTGAGTTCAATGCTGCTAGGAAGCAGGTTCCCTTCCTCTCCCCATAGCAGGCACCCTGTGAAGTAGGCGGGGCTGAGAGTTCCGAGAGTACTGTGACCAGCCCAAGGTCACCCAGCAGGCCTCATGTGGAGGAGTGGAGATGGAGAATCAAACCCAGCTCTCCGGATTAAAGTCTGCTGTTCTTAACCACTACACCATGCTGGCTCTCACTGGTAATGTTATAATGATATTCAATTGCTGATTTTTTTTAAATGAAAAGGCCTCAGCAGTGTGAGTGGGGTGGCTGCTGCCTGGTTGGGGAGGGAGGGAAGCTGGAGGGATGAGAATTGCTTACATGACAAATTCATCTAATGGGGACAGAGGTTAAACAGGCTTAAGATATTTAAAAATTGCAACCAATATATTACTCCCTGGACTGACCACCTACAGACCGTTTCTGAACAGCAGAAACTAAAGATTTTACTATCAGGCAAGATTTTAAAAATGCACATGTGATCTAGCCATATTTATCTATATGCAGTTACAAATGATCTATAAAATCATTTGTACACACAACCTGGAAAATCTACAGCAACTAATGATCTATAAAATGTTTTGACGAATGGCTTGTAGGCTGTTAAATTACAGGGAAAGGAAAAATCCAAGGACCCTAGTGGGGAAAATATTTTCAAAGGAGCACCATTAAAAAATTAAATGACAAAAAGAACCTGAGCTGAATATCGATCTGATCCTTGAACACAAAAGCTGATCTCAAGCAAAGGTTTAAATAAGAGGTCAAATGTAAAGGCTCTGGCAGTGTTTTTTTTGGGGAGAATTCAAATGCAAAGCTGACAAAGTGACAGTCATTCAACTCTCACGTCACCTTATTTATGACTTCCTATTTAAAACAGGGAGGCTTAACATTCTCTAATCAATCAAGACCATATTCAATTCACATATCAGTATTTGCGAATTAGGCTTATGCGCTTTAAATACATTATGCCAATGGTCTACGCTTGCAAAGCTTTTCTTATTTTGCAACATTTATGCTGCAGTTTTTAATCTTTTGATCATTTTGGTTTGACTGGTCATGGTAATGAGGAAGGAATTATGCAGTGCATCAAAGCCAATACAAATGAGCATATGTCCACCCTCACAATCATAAAGCCTAGAAACCTGGAGCATTTTTCTTAATGAAAGATGAGTTTCTCAGGAAGTTAAATCTTGAACCCAGTGCCACATGCTGTGCTTTCCTGCACTCTTTTGCAGCTGTAGCATATGCCATCCTTGTTATTTGATCCCAAGAATTGTTAGCATTTCAGGCAATATTTCACATACCTTTATTATGAGAGAAAGGAATTATGTTCTACTACCTGATGTTCTGTAAAATAAGTTGAGAGAGTGTAGCAGGCATACCATTCCTAGGTGCTTGCAATGGCCTTTCTTCAGGCATTGTCGCCTGCCTGCAAAACTGGACATCCCACAAAACAGTAGATGCTAGAAAGTACATGCGATCTAGATCAACTGGCTGCACTGCAGAATCTTTTATGTGGTGTCTCCCAGAGAAGAGCTTTGGCAGTGCAGGCCCAGTAGGACATTTCAGCGTGATTTGCACTACTCACTCACTTTTAGGATCAGAGCCCATTCTCTCTCTGAGACAAAAGGATCTCCCACCAATGTCCAAGTAGATTTTGCTCATTTATCACAGCCTGGCCCAGGACAATCTTTCAAATGATACAATGATCAGTAGGGCTATGGGGGCACCCCCTACACGCCACTGGACGACTAACTGGACTTTCCAACAGCCTGGCTTCTAGCGTTTCTCTGTTCTCTTTATGCTTCCTGGGAAGACGGGTTCTTTAGTTAAATCTGTAGCTCTTCTGAGACCTGAGTTCAATGTGATCTTGGTGTGGGACTTAGCAATCACACAGTGTCTCATTTAAAATGGAACATCACCTCTGCAAAGCAATAATGGGTGTGTGGTATGGCAGAGATCCATAGCCCAATCGAGTTCTTTTGCTTCATCATTAACCCATTTAAATGTGACCTGAATTTCAGTTGATCCTCTGAACAATTTTTCCCAACCTCCCCAAAGTAAAGCCTGTCCTTCTGAATCCATGGTGATCCAATAAGCGTTTGTGGCCTAGAACATTTACTTTTGGGGGAAAAAAGAGATAGGACAAAAATGACATTATATACAAAGGCAGTAAGAGTTAGAAATGATCTCCCCCTCCCCCATACCGTCCTGTTCAGCTGGAAATACAAGTTGCCCTAGATTTCAGTTTTTTCCCCACTTGCCAATTATAAACCATGAAACACAAAACTGTGTTGCTGTGATGGAAACATCCACAAGTCCTGTTGTTGTTTTTTGCCATGCTGTCTTCCACGAAAAGCTGGTCTCAGGGTTGGATGAGTTAGCATTCCTAAAGCAATCGGGATGTGGGAAGAAGGTGGGTGTGGTGGCCACGGCCTCCGTGCATTTACAGGCTTGCCAGCTGAAGAACTGGCGACCTGCAGGAAGGTCCTTCTCTGCCCACCCCTGGCGCCTTGCTTTGCCTAGTAACGCTCCAGGCTCCTCCTTTCAGGGAAGGACAGCCACCCCCACTTGTTATCAATGCTCCCTCTAAGCTGTGAAGTCTTGTGAGAAAAAATTCTACTTTGTGAGCTCCTGGCATTAAAGTTGTGAGTGATTTGGCTACTGCATAAATTAAGTTCGCTCTGGAGCCATCCTTCCTGAGCTAAGACAAAAATGTGTGAGCCAGAGCCTAAAAAACTGTGAGCTAGCTCACACTCACTCAACTTTGAGGGAACACTGCTTGTTATATTGTATTTTCACCACCTCTTCCACAGTCCCTGTACTCATGTACTGCTAAGGTTGCCAGGTCTCAGTTGGGAAATACCCAGAGACTTTGGGGGTGGATCTTGGAGAGGGCGGGGCTTGGGGAGGGGCCTCAGCATGGTACAATGCCATAGAGTCCACCCTTCAAAGCAGCCATTTTCTCCAGGGGAGCTGATCTCTTGTCAGCTGAGGATCAGTTGTAAAAGTGGGAGATCTCCAGGCCCCACCAGGAGGCTGGCAACCCTATCTACCGCCAAAGTCCTGAATGGCCAGAAGTAATCGCCCTTTTTTTGCAAAACGTATCAGTGAAAACAGAACACATGAAAAGACTGGGAAGTGTTGTAACGCCAGCCAGCTCTGGTCCTAATGCATGCTTATTCACTTGATGGTGCATTAAGATCTTTCACAAGTGCCTCACCCTATGATTGGAAAGTCTGACTGGCCTGCAATCCACGTGATTGGGAATTTGTACTTACCTGGAAGAGAACATGCACAAATCAGGGAGCTTGCTATGATTCCTTGACCTACTCAGGAAAGTGAGCAAGAAGACTGAACAAATAACGTTCTTGCTCTTCTTGAGTCTTGCTTTCTACTTTCTTTTCCTGTCACTGAATTTTTTTGTATTTGTTGTTATAACAATTTTTTAAAACTAGAACAAAGCCCTTGCTTCCACTGGAAAAAAATATGAGGAAAATGATTATGTCTAATAGATTAATTATGAAGATTCCATTCTCCTGTGAACAAGTCCGAGTTGAGTTGTTTGGTTCAGGATAAAAATGTTTAACCATCTCAGAACCATGCTATGTACCCTGTTCCTATTAATAAGCAGTAAGCTCAGAGCAGTGGCTCATGCAGACGTGCAAGGTGGAGTGATCACTGGAGGATGGGCAACACTGTTGTAACCTGGGACCGCCAACTTCCCAGAATTACAACTAATCTCCAGACTACAGAGATCAGTTCCCCTAGAGGAAATGGCAGCTTTGGAGTGTGGACTCTCTGGCTTTATACCTGCTGAGATCCCTCCCCAAATTCCACCCTTCCCAGAATCCTTCCCCAAATCTCCATGAAGTTCCCAACCTAGACCTGACAATCATGTAATGTAACCATCTACTGGGAGCAACTGAATGGTTAAAACAGGGGTGTCGAACTCATTTGTTATGAGGGCTGGATCTGACATAAATGAGACCTTGTTGGGCCGGGCCATGTGTGTGTCATAAAACGTAATGCCAGGTAGCAGAGATATAAATGTTATAAAAGACACAAACACTTTTTTTACTTAAAATAAAAGCATGCTTAAAACATTAGCACTCTTGCAATATTTTGTTTAACAGTGTCTGATAACTGACAGGTGTGTATCTGTAAGCTGTAAACCTATGATGACGCAGCAGCAGCAGAACTGGAAGAAGAAGCAGAAGACAGCCAGTTCCACTGCGGGCCTGACGGAAGCCCTCCGGGGGCCTGATCTGCCACCCGGGCCTCATGTTTGACACCCCTGGGTTAAAATATTCCTGATGGGGCAGGATTAGTCATGCCTAGAAGAGGCTAGCAAGGAGGATTCACTCAGTCGCTGCTTCTTTGGTGGCTGGGAGTTTGGGTCCACAGAAACCTTGGATTACTTAATTACCAGTCACAGCATTCTAGCAGGTATCTTGCAGCACCGTTACTTTTGTACCCCTGCCAGTGTGAGACAAACTATAGAAATGGTTGATCAGAAACCTAAGTGCTGAATTACTTCAATGGCACACCAGGTGGTAGCATTACTGCATATAAATCCGCTTGACACCCTTGGATACAGTCATTGCACAGAGAGGGCAGGGGGTGCGTCTGCTGTAGCACAAAGTCTTTTGGAGCATCCTGAAGACTAGGAGATTTATTGCAGAAAAAGCTTTTGTGGACTAGATCCCACTTCATTCAAGATTCTATTCAATGGCCAAGCTCAGGGACAGCTGAATTCTGTGTCTTTGGGGGCTCAAACTGTTTGTCCATACAAATCTGACCTCTTCATGTTTCTTATGGCTCCACAAGAAAAATAAGGGTTCTAGTATATGTACCCCACCATGGCTTTTTACACAAAATCCAAAGAGATGCAACAATAAAGGGTAGTTTTCTTTATACTTCATTTTTCTCTAACTTAAAGAGACTCCAAGTGGCTTACAGTCACCTTCCCTTCCTCTCCCCACAACAGGCACCCTTGTGAGGTAGATGGGGCCGAGAGATTTCTGAGAGAACTGTGACTAACCCAAGGTCACCCAGCAGGCTTCATGTAGAGGCGTGAGGAATCAAACCCAGTTCTCCAGATTAGAGTCCACCACAACACTCTTGACCACTATACAATGCTAGCTAAAGTGGGGACTCTCTCCCTTTTACTTATTCAAATATACTTTTCTTCCAAATAAAACACCTTAATTGAAATTTGGCAAGGCCTCAAGGATAAAATTGCTATGTGAGTCTGATCAGCCCCCCCGACTCCCACCAGGACCCCCACTCATCCCTTTTTTCTAGCTCACCCATATCCCCACCTGCCTGTTCTTCCTCCCATTCCCCCGGCCACTTGTGAGCCCTTGTGTCCTTTCCCCAAGGTTGCTGGGTGATGTGTGCAGCTGGGAACACCACCACTATGCCTGCTAGGACGGTTTTGTAATTTGTACCATAATATATATGCTTGTCAATAATTATTGAATAGTTTGCATAATAACATCACGGTTGTTTTTTTGTTTATTTACAACCCATCATGTGAGCTCACATTTGCGTAAGAACATTCTTTCCCTAGTGATCTGGAACAGGGGCCAGCCTTTGGCCATCCTAAGGCATCCACATGCCCTGTTTTTAGATAAGAAACACAAGACAAGTTTAACTTTTAATGAGAAAATAATTATATACTTGTATTGTATGTCTCACAGTCACTATAAAACAGAAGCATGGTACAACATTGAAGTGGTTAACACATACAGTAAGCCATGGATTTTATGACTGCATTTGGTTGGTAATTTATAGAGACAGAGGAAATTACTGTCGCGGTTCTCTCCATGGATTCTTTGGGATGGGGAGCAAAATGACACCAAAATGGCAGTGTTAAAACAAGAAACAGTTTCACAATTCCGCTCTGCAATTAAAAACAAACAAACACCCCAACCCGAGAAGAACCAAAACCCCTGGATACAGTCACAAATCATAATGCTTAACTATGACAATGCACAATTTAATTAAATCAGTATTGTCTGCAAGAAATATCCTTAACTCTTTGTATGTGTGGAGAGAAAAAGCTAATTCTGTGATAATGTGCAATCACTGGCATATATTTATTTATAAACATCTAAGCCATGATAATGGTCAGATGGAGGTCAACTGCTAAACTATCAAAGCACTAAGCCAAGTATTGCTGAAGATGGTAGTCAAGATCCCATAATTCCTGAAAGAGAAACTGTCCATTAACAGCCATTCACACATCTATTTTAAGAGGAAAAAAGCACAATGAATTAAGCCTCTCATTGCACCTAGAAAAGTCATCCCAAGATGCCAGAGACTGATCGCATTTTTGCTACTGGTGGTGGGGGAAGCATTGGTAACAAAGAATGAGATGATTAGACAAACAAAAGGTGGTTTTGGTGTCTTTTTATTTTCATTTTTAGAAACAGCGAATGCCTTCTTTGTGTCCAGCTGATTACAACCTAGTCACAGGGGAAAAAACATCCAATTCTACGCATATCTCTAGTTGTCGATTTTGTTTCCCCCATTATAAAACCACCATTTCCCAGTAAGAGTTAACATGTAGTATAAAAAGGAACTGCCTTCCTCATACTTAAGATCTTTCAGAGAATATTGTCCGTGCACAGCACACAATCCAGCTGCTTCATCATAATCCTGAGAATTTTCACTTTGCTTTGAAGAAAACTACCCCCAGAGGGCAAAAATCTTGATTGTACAGGCAATTTCGGCTAAAGGCTCAGAAGACATAGTGTGGATGGGCCTACATGAGCTAGTGACAGAAGTTCTTCACTGTGAACAGTTCAACAGCTTTCCCTGTTGTCCTCACCCACCTTTCTCTTTAGATATGTTTTTTTCTTCCTCTCATGAAGTAGTAGTTATTCGTTCCTGTGCGGTATGTCAGCTCCTGAAAAAGCTCAGTATACAATCCAATCCAAAAAAATTAAGTACTTCTCAATCACATTGATTTCATAGGCAAGATTTAACACGTCCTTCTATTGAAATCAATAGGTCAACAATTAATAGGTCAAAACTTTTTGGCTGGATTGTAACTCTTTGTTCTTACAAAAAAATTTCAACCAGAAGAGTGTGCAAACCACAAATATAAAGCTCTTATATGTAAAATAGATTCTAGTCATAATAAGTTTGGATTTTTTTCCTAATTACAAAGTCTGCAAAGGTGTAGTAGATCCACTGTGCCTAGGCTACAATCCTGGGAGAACATCAACAAGAAAGCCCCACATGCAAATGGGACTTTCCTGTTGCCAGCACCCTTTGAATGCACAGTTCTGTCTACTCACCTATCAACAGAAGCTCCATATACATGTTATCCACGCAGATGGCCTCCTTATGTCCAAACATTTCTATTGTACTCTGTGTACAACAGAGAGAATCCTCTCCAAGGCTGCTGCATTCATATTGAATGTTGGTATTTACTATGAGGAAAATAAGATCTTTTTCCAGGTTGCAAGTCCCTTATTTGTCTAATTAAAATACCAGAACACAGGATTCCCGCTTATAATATGTAACACGGAAAAAGAAATTTTGGGAGGGTCCGTAGTTTTTGCTTCCCTTAAAAAAAAAGCAGTCAAAAGTAATGTTTTAGGTATTTTTTAAAAATATATGCATCAGTTTTGCAGTTGAAGGGTGACAGATTCTGGTCGAAAAGTTATGGCTGTCGATCATTAAATATTCTAGTGCATTGCCCAGACAGATAAACGACTAAACCAGTAGGTAGACTCTACTACCATGCCAAAATACAAAGCTGAAGAATAAATATCACTTTCCCTACTAAATATCAGATTACAGAACTGCTTGATACTTTTGAAAGGTTAACTCATGCAAATACCATTTCAGTTCAGCTCTGTTATTACGAATACTGCATCAGTTTAGTGCCTTTTTATATTCCTTTTCTTTAAAAAAAGAGGAAAAAAAGAAGAAATGTTTATACCCTTAGAGCTGGTGAACAGCTTTGGACAAAATAATCTATACAACCATAGCCTTCCATCATTCTACTAGAAATGCAGCTTCACATGCACACAAGCAAATACACACCGATAATTCTTTGTCATGGAATCCCAGCCTATACTCTATCTAAAGGGTCTACAGGTTTTCTTCTAGTTCTCAAAACACTGGTTGAACAGCAAAAATAATCCTTTGGCTTGTCTCTTCCCCCTCTTAGTCCACTGTCTTTCAACTTTTTTGTTTTCTGTTAAAACATCCCCCTCACACTCTAATACCAAGACCTTTTATGTAGCATAAATATAGCTTAAAGATATAACTATTTTTCTTTCATACCTTTCTCTGCAACATAATCTGACTTGAAGGTCAATACTTTGCCTCAGTAAAAAATATTTAAACTTTTCTCATTCTCCCCCTTATCTTTCTGACTCAGCTTTACCGCTCTTTATAGATTCAATTGCGCGTCTCTTCCCACATTATCGCAGCCCCCACTGTCCATTAAATACAGATAGATGATAATGCAAATATGTGCTGAGAAACAAGAGACCAATCTGATATAACCACAAGCACACAGGTTGCTAAAACGATGACGTTCTGCTTTGGCATTTCTCTCCGTCTCTCTCTTTTAGACTATCGAGGGATTGGTCTTTTAGGAAACTGTATTAAGCGTATTAATTAATGAAATAATGTGTGGGTAAATCTGCAACTAAAACCACCTATGATAACTTAAAAGAAAGCTTTGTCTGCCCAATCTTCCCCCCAATAGGCACCCTTGCAAAATAACACCAAAAAACCATCACACTGTATTTTATGGCTAATATACGGATTGTACATTCACATTTGAAAATTGACAGCCGCCTCTTCTTTTCTTTTTTTAAAAAATCAATTGATTTAAAGTAAGAAAAAAAACACACACACAACCATTGCCCTTATAGGTTAACAACATCAAAACAAAATTATCTTGACTTTATTATGGCTATCTAGGATATAGAGTAATAGCCCTCTTTTTAAAGCCACGTATGGAATGAAGAGCCACAGTTGGAACCAAATAAAGCTTGAATTATTCTTTTTTCCCTCATGCAGTGCCATCTTGTGTTAAGATCCTATATAAACCAAACTCTTTCCATTCCCAATGCAAAGCTGTGAAGATAGTTAAAGGAAGCAATAATGTGCTCATTCAGTCCGCTCCGAAATGGGCTGTTGATTCCTGCTATTTCTCATCAGGGCCATGACACTGGCTCCAGAGTTACAGCCGGCTGCCTCCTCAGGGTTTTTTTTGTGTGTGTGTGTGTGGGGGGAGGGGGCAGGGATAGAGGGTGCTTTTCTTAATATCACTGTCCTGTGTGTTTGTGCGTATATATGTACACATGTGTGCGCGTACACACACACATAAAAAATGGATTGCTCCTGTTTGAACATGGATTGCCGAGACTGGTGCATTTGCAATAAATATCAGATTAAAATGATGTAGCTTTTTTTAAAAAAATTAAAACTTTGTTCTTCTATTTGGTTTCTTGGTCTCTTGCAATAATAATAATAATAATAATAGTAATAAAAAAGCGCTTGCATTATTTGCCAAGAAAACTACTCATTTTCTTCCTCCCGGTTAGCATAAATGCCAGCTTCCCAGCGCAGGGCTAGGGCACTCTTCCTGCGGTTGACCCTGGTAGCTTCAAGAACCTGCAGGAAATAGAGAGAGAAAAAATTACTTTGGTGGCTTGTTCCTCACTACAGGCAGATGGACAACGTATCCGATGAAGGGGACCGTGTAGCTTGAAAGCTTACATCAGCAGCAGCTGGTTGATAAAAGGTCTTACCTACCTGGCCTCACTCTGCATTTCTTAATCACTGGGGGACACACACAGCACAGCTGTTGTCAAAAATCCATTTAAATATGTCATTGACGCAGTGATTGTTTGCAAACTTCCAAACTGTGAATTTAAGCACATCCATGAAAAAAAGCCACCTCATGCACTGAAAAACACAGCAGGATCTGGATGAAAATGCAATTTCAGTGCACAAAACAAAAACGCAAGCAGTGCCAGCCAGATGGACCCAGCCAGTTGCTACGGCCTTCTGACACAAGGACATGTTTCGTCTGAGGAGAACAAAAGTCACACCCTGGAATCACAGAAGGCTTTCCTTGTCTTCTGCAGAGGGTTCGTTCTAAGCCTTTTGTGCCTCCACCCTTTGGAAATGCTGGCCCTGATCATAATGGTTTCCAGTCATTTTTTTTTTTTTTGCCCATACTTTTGGTTTAAAATTAGGAAACAAACAAGACTTGGGATCCCCCCCCCCCAAGCATGCAAGCAAAGAAACCAACAAATCTACACAGTCTGAATGAGACCTGGTAGTATATGGCATTAAAAGTATGAGTAGGAAAGTCTCTGGTTCAAACTTTCACTTAGCCACAAATTTGTGGGGTGTCATTAGACAAGCCACTGCTCGCTTACTCTCTTTCCCTCTCAAACTCCCACGTGCAATATGGGAGAGTACAACACTGAGCTCCTTTACAAAGACATCAGAAGGCTTCCTGAGGTAATGTATGGAACAGCTTTGAGCACTTCAAGGCACTATATGAATTGCTGTTCTAATGTAAACACACAATAAGCTGGATACAGATAAAAAATTCTGTGGCCACAAGAACTTCTGCCCATGGAGCTGACTTTCCTGCCAGTGGCCAAGGGTCCTCCCTCCCAGCCTGAAATCCCCCCATCTCCCAGGAAGCGGAATTTGGGGGGGCTACTCTGGGAAGCAGGAAAATCCCACTTGGGATCCCACTTGCCTGCAGAAATGCCAGTGTGAATCCAAGCCAGCTAGGCTAAGGTAACCATTAGGGATGGGCATGAACCAAAAAATCCTGGTTTGGGGTGGTCACAAACCAAACTCCAAACTGAACAAAAATCCCTACACTGAACTGGCTAGTTTGGGTCCCCCTTTCCCCTGGCTAGTTTGGGTCACCCTTTCTCCCAGCCACAGCTTGCTCGGAGAAAGTCAGGGGATCGCCCAGGAAGGGTTAAATGCCTGGCATCCATTTTCCCTCCCCCTGCTTTGAAGTCATTTAAAATTAACAGCTGACAGGCAGATCCACCCAGCTGTTGTGTTTAAATGGCTTGCAGCCATTTCAGCTGTGCATTTCGGGGGAGCAAGACAAACTGCTGAAATTTGTCCTACTGTTTGGTTTAAATGGCTGGCAGCCATTTCAACTGTCTGTTTCCCTTTCCTCTGCTTGGAAGTGGGGGTGGTGGTGGTAAGACAGATCGCTGAAATGGCTGCCAGCCTTTTAAACCTAACAGTGGGGCAGGTGTGCCTGTCCACTGTTAGGTTTAAATGGCTCGAACAGCTGAATTGAACCGGGCAAAAGCTCAGTAAATGTTTGGGGAAGCACCTTGGGGAAGCACCTTCCCCAAATGTTGTTTCAAGGGCTCTGAACTGGGCCAAGTTCATGTTGACTTTTGGTTCGTCACCCAGTTTGTGCCCACTGCTACTAACCATCCTCTGTCAATTTTATTTTAAATCCACCAAGTAGTCTCTGTTCCCTATATTGTCAGCTACCAGATCCCAGCTGAGGAGGGCTTGGGCTACAAAGGTATAATAATAATAATAATAATAATAATAATAATAACAACAACAACAACAACAACAACAACAACAACAACAACAACAACAACAACAACAACAACAATAATAATAATAATAATTCCCCCCATAAGATAGAAAAATAGAAGAATGTAATGTACAGCTTATGGTGTGAAGAATCTCTCTGAGAGTGGCCTAGTCTTGGCTTGGAAATTTCCAGCGAAGGAAATTCCATTCCCTCCTCCCCCACTGCTTAACTAGTGGCTACAAACAAACAGCAGTTTCTAAGAAAGTTGAAAGTGGCAAAGTAAAGCCATCCCTGGTATGCACAATCATTTCTTTTGTCCTCTTATCACCTCTGGTCAAAGACGTTTTTAAAGCATGACAGCAACCTGCAAAATCTGTGCATACAGATGACAGTGGGATGAATGAGCACTGCGACAGACAATGCTGCTTCCATCCCTAGCACCTTCTTCAAAAACTCCCCAGTCTTACTAGCTGCCTTCAAATGCTCTCTGGCAATGGTTACCAAGATCAAATTTCTGCCACCTGTGTTCTTTAAAATACCACCTTGCATTTTTTAGCAGACGCTAAAAAGCAGATGTATGAATCTATAGCACAAGTGCAGTCATTTCTTCTGCGTAACGTCCAATGACGCTCTTATTTTGTTATATATATAATTTCTTTTTTGCATACATACACCCATAATACTTTGTTCTAAGTAAGGCCAACTAAAACCAGTGGGCTTACATGGGGGCATGTCTAGGATCAGAGTATGATGGGCTGCATCCACGTAAGGGCAAGAAAACCTGCCCCTGCTGCAGAAGTAGTAGTGAGCTGGGTGGAGGTACGTGGGCCAGCATCCACACACCCCATTCCTGCACCACGTGTTGGTGGCACTGCCCCTCCCCACCCCATTCCTGATTATCATGCTGGTGCAGAAGCACTGACCAGATAAGAAGCCTCCCTGCAATCCCACATCCTTCTCCTGCACAAGAGCTGAGCTGCAACCCAGTTGTTAAAGAAAAAAGCTTTGTTAAAGTGCTGGGGGGGGGGGGAGAATGGCAATTTGGGGGATGCCACTAAGCTCTGCCCGCCCCCCAATGACTGTAGGAAGAGCTACCTATATGGAGGTTCTGCCTGCTGCCAGTGTACCATTTCCCCTTTATGCCAGACAAAAGGAGGTTTATCTTTGCTCTGGCTTCAAAGGGGAAGCCCCTGGGTGCCCCACAAGCTGTTCTCAGAAAGAGCACCACGCCATGTGGAAGCTCCTACATAAAACAGTGGCGTGCTGTGTGCCATACAGGGAAAAACACTCATGTGGAAACAGCCTTGGTTTAAATAGTATTTTGGGTGCATCTTATATGTAAGCTACTCTGCATTCCCAGTGTCAGAGAAAAGCAGGGTACAAATATTTAGATAAATAAAAGTAAAAATTCTGTCCTAGCCAGTCAGGATCTGTTGAAAGGCCTTTGCCATTCATCTGTGGTTTGTAGGGTTGTCAGCCTCCAGTTGGGGCCTGGAGATCTCCCGCTTTTACAACTGATCCCCAGCAGATAGAGATCAGCTGGGGGAAATGGCTGCTTTGAAGGGTGGACTCTGTGGCATTGTACAATGCTGAGGCCCCTCTCCTTCCCAAACCCCGCCTCTCCTGGATCCACCCCCAAAGTCTCCAGGTATTTTCCAACCCAGACCTGGCAATCCTAGTGGTTTGGATGCTTCCTACTCCCGTCCCTCCCTCCCTCTTCAAATAGGATTAGGCCACTGGGGAACCGAATGCCAAACCACCTGCTGTTCCAACCAACTTGTTCCTGTTCTTTGTCCAAACTCTTAGATTCTTCTGTCCGCTGCCTCCCCCACCCCCGGCATCCACTTTATAGTTTGAAAACCACTGAATATAGTATCAAAATCTGCTGTCCCAGATCCGCTGCCACCATCAGGCAATGTGGCATAAAATGACAGCATAACAGTTGTACCCTAGTCATCCCCTAACTTAAGAACTGGTTATAAAAAACAGCTGGAAAGTTTCCAAGAGAAGGCACGAGCCGGCACTGTTGCTGAAATTTCACCTGAATCAGTGCATATTTAGACACTCTGCCTCAGATGACAGATTCAGGTGGGGCAGCTGTGTTGGTCTGAAGCAGGAGAACCAAGTTTGAGTCCAGTGGCACCTTTAAGACCACCAAAGTTTTATTCGAGGTGTGAGCTGTCGCGTGCAAGCTGTATCCACCGTATCTGAAGACGTCTGCATGCAGACGAAAGCTTATACCCTGAATAAAACTTTGGTGGTCTTAAAGGGGCCCCTGCACTCAAGCTCTGTTCTGCCGCCTGAGATGAAATGCCTAAGAAATTTCCAGGGACCTTGCCAACACAGCTCTGAGATTACTAGCAATATTTCCTGAAGGTGCAATGACTCCCCAGAACAAGATTTCAGGGGTCTCACTGGACTGCTGCGGGAAGGAAGAATCGGCAAAATGTGCCGCCGCCACCACCCCTTAAGAAATCTTTAGAGCACTTAAGTTTTCTAGCTGGGTGATTGGATCCAAGCTGTTGGAAAGAAGTACTGCATATCAGTTAAGAACACAACGGTTTATGAACCACCAGACGATCCTCTAACAAGTCCTTGTGCCTAAAGGGGGGATTTGAGCACTGTGTTGTAGAATGAATTGGGAAATCTACTGTGTGCATGGACAAATAATTATTTAGTTACTTCATTTATACCCTGCTTTCTTCCCCAATGAGGATCCAAAGTGGTTTACATTGTTCTCTTCTGCTCCGGTTTATCCTTGCAACAACCCTGTGAGGTAGGTTAGGCTGGCCCAAGGTAACTATATCTAGCAGCTAACTGGAAGAACAAACTTCACCTTTGTGAATATATTCTTAAATTTTGGGAAATGGCTGAAACAAGGAAGCTAACTAACTTTAGAGGGGACAGTCAATTTTCTGAAAACTGGGCAAGAGTGTTAGAATATTAAATAACACAGTGCTTCCTCCTTAGGCAGTGTTTCCCCCTTGTTATGAAACAATTTGTTTATGTTCATAGTTGTAACTAATTTTAAAGTTAATTGTAAAAAGTTCTTTAGCTGATAATTACAATCAAAACAGGTAGTATATCGCAAGGCAGCAGGGACATGAAGATAATAAAAATGACATTTCAAAAACACACATGATCAATAATGTGACATTTCAGTTTCAGAACTGAAAAGTTATTCCTGCGGATAGTTTTGAAAACCTTATTTCAGCTGTAGCCACAGGCCAGATTCAAGTGTGCAGCTCACTCATGCTAGTGTTAGATTGCCATCATGGCCATAAATTCAAACATGTTGAAAGTTGTAGAAACGGTCTTAGGGCCAAATTACAAATGACAGTGGCCAAGGGCCCATGCCGTGGTTGTGAATGCCATTTTAGAAGGATTTGTAGCACTTGTTCTCACCCCCGTGACTTTTCAGGTGTAGAAACAGCCTTTTCCTGCACCTGAAAAGACGTGTGTGTGTGTGTGTGTGTGTGTGTGTGGGTGGGGGGAATAAGAACTCCTGGGGTTGTTGTGTCATGTGCCCTATCTGGATCAGGGCCTCATGGCAATTTTTAAAGAACTACAAATGGTTCTAAAATGTTGTTGGTGGCCATGGGATGGACCAGTGGCTGCTGTCTTTTGTAGTTTGTCTCTTATATGGAATGTTCTTTTTTGCCTTATCAAAACAGAATTTGATTTCCAGCTCAGAAATGCAATTGTATCAGGGTGTAAGAAGAGGGGCCATGGCTCAGTGGTGGTGCCTTTGTTTTGCGTGTGGAAGGTTCCAGGTTCAGTCCTCAGCAGTTCCAGTTAAATGGACCAGGAAGTATAAGGTGTCTATCAGAGACCGTAGAGCGCCATTACCACTAAGAGGTGACTAGGGGCTGTGGCTTAGTAGAAAAGATTTGCACACAGTAGATCCCAGGTTTAATCGTTAAAAGGATCAAGTAGTAGGTGTGATGTGAAACACCTCTGCCTGAGACCCTGGAGGGCCACTGCCAGTCAGAGGAGCCACTCCTGATATTAATAGACCAATGTTCTAAGTCAGTGTAAGATCACAGCTTGTGTTTAAGAGGCATACCTGGGAATTTGCAATTTTGCCTTTTTTCCAAATGCACTTCCTAGTTAGAATACTCCAGAGCTAAGATGGGTGGGGGGATGCTGGGGATTAAAATTGAACCCCTTTGTCTTTCAGACCATCACTCCAATGGTTATGCAAAGCAGCAATGAAAAGCAAACTGCAGCAACATGCACTTGAAATCCCCATGCAAAATTAATAAACGAAGCAAAGAGAAGTGTGTGAAAAGTACCTCAGAAGTAACCTTGTTAGACAGTAATTTACAGGTATACTGGTAGAAAGGGAAAAGACTGTCATTAGTACACAAAGAATAAAGAAAGAGAGGAGAGACTGACTTCAGGTTTGGGAACAAATTAAGCTGAAAACAACTATTTATCTTGCAGCTGAAGCAGCTTGGAATTGTCCAAAAAAAAAAACTTGCTTAGGAAAGCAAAACAGCCAATTAAGAATTAAAACAGAACAAAATCAGAACCAAGGTTTTTGTCAGGTGCAAGGGCTTTTCTTGTTTTTAACTGTTATTATGGCGAATTCTGTTACGAAAATAAATTAACCTCTTTCCCAAGCCAGAACCCTAGATGGCATCTTTCCACTGAAAGTACTGAAGTATTTAAAACGTTTGGTCATACCTAGCCCTCTGCTGGGCAGTCATGTGACCACTGCTTGTACAGTGAACTGTTTTTACTGGAAAGAGTATCCCAAGGAAGATTGCTTGAATGGCAACTTAAGCTCTCAGTTCTCAGGTGCTTCTGAAAAAAGTTCCAGCTTTCTCATGAAGCACTTTGAGCCACAGATCCTGTAAGCATCCATGGGAAGCAAATCTGTGCAGACCCTGTGGCCTGATAGGGAGTCCAAGGTATGACTGACTGAGCACTCAGCCAGGCTTCAAGTTGACATTGTTCTGGTGCTGCTATGTAATAAATCTGCCCAACTGCGGATTGATATAGTTCAAGGCAATAAATACATTCTGGACAAGAAAACAAAGAATTTTAAAGCAAAATCCTTCACGGCTTTCCATCTGTGCTTGAGTAGTAAGGACAAAAATATGGACTCCCATGTGACAAATTCTAAAAAACCCAGGGTGGTCCTGCTGTAACTTTTCAAGCTCTCGGCGGAATTGTTTCCTGATACTAAGCTGAAACTAGTACACAGGGAGATGCTAAATATTAGGGCTGTTTGGGGGGAGGTGAGCAGCCAATACTCAGTCTGCAGTTCTGTAGCTCACTGCGGGGACTCCTTGCTTTGCATCTTGGTCCCAAACATGCATTTACGCGGAACGAGTACCAGTGATTATGGAGAAATTCACTTCTGAATGAGGTCACGTAAATGACAACTTCTTCTGCTCTACTTTGGTTCTGTCACTTATTAGGAGATACTCTGCTGTAAAAAGCAGGTTCAATGCATGTGGGAAAACATCTGAGCCAACCCCCCACGTTTCATCATGAGGGCCACGCAAATTTGATTGGGGTTCCATTTCTGCCCTGTGGAACAGCAGTCACACCTTGTGGGGATCAGACAAGATGAATGTGCAAACCTCAACCCTGAGGAAAGCTCCCATATAGACATGCTCTGGATCATAGTGAAGAAAGTAAAACAGATGACCTAAATTGGAAAATAACCTACAAGAGAGAATTCAGTGAAATATATGGATTCACATATGAACTTGTGGCTATGCTAGTTGCCTCTGCATCAGCCAAAAGAACACACGATGGATACCCATATTGTTGTCATCTTTTTGTGTATTAGTAGGTTTCTCTGTATTTGCAAGGCCCCTTAAAAAAAAAGTTATCTACCAAGAGGCCCATTTCAGGAAAAGACATTTCATTTTCATACTGTTTTTGTTCAGTACTTCTATGCACGGAATGTGGAAAGGTGACCTCTGAAAGCTGTAGAGGCGAAGAAGCCTCCTTCCTACGTGCATAACAATGACACAGAGTAACCCTACTTACACTGCTCTCATCCATCTTCTCCCGCCTTTTGGTTTTGTGAGTTTCATAATCTTCCAGGAGAGTCTGCATCAGGTTCTTCGGCTTCTGAGAGACTCCAGCTTCATCCAATGCCGAGTCAGAATGGGATGGGGGACCTTCTGAGGTTGGGGATGGCGGCGGCTTGATCTTTTCTATTTTTCCTGTAAAGACCCAATCATAATCCCAGATTCACAAGTGGTCTTTGAACAAACATCAGACTTGTAAAAAGAAAAGAGGATTTATTATTCAACACATAGCAGGGTCTGCCCAATGGGAGCAGTGGTCCTGAAGTCTCTTCATCGAGTGTTTCAGAAACTGGTGCTTAAACTTAAAAGTCCTTTGTGACCAGGATGTGCACACCCGAAGGCCTGTTTCTCCTGATATGAATTTCATCTGGCAATTAGGCTTCTCACAACAGATATTCTAGCAGCCACCCCTCCCCCCGCCCCGGGATACAATATGTTATGGCCTGGCCTTTTCTGTTGCTACCCCAGTGCTGTGGAACAGCCTCCCAAGAGGGGTGAGGAAGGCACTTACCCCTTCAGCCTTCCACAGAGGCTGTAAAGCAGAATTATTTATCCCACTTTATGGAGCAATCTGAATTGGGCCCTGCTTTATTTGTTTTAACTATCACTTCAATGATGTCTTTTAATGATTTCAGCATTCTTTTTTTGGTATTGTTGTGACCCACCTTGGGTTCTGACCCTGTCTGAAGAAAAGTGGAGTATATAATTAGTCAATCAGTAAGTCTTTATTTCAGTCATACAGAAGCAGTAAAAGCACTGGTACTGAGATAGCCACCTACATGAAATCTTTGTGTACATCATTTATCCTATAACTAACAGTTTCAGGTTTAGAATCTGAGTGAATTATACACAGGGCGCTATCTTGGCCCATGTTTTCATTGCAGAGAACAGAAACTTAGCTACAGATACAGTACTTCTTTGGTCTGACAAAATAAATACTGCATGCACAAACTGAGATATGAGCAACTTGTTCAGAATTTAAAACAGCCATGTCAGAATACATGCTCTTTTATTTTTGAAGCTTAGTTCTGTAACCACAACAACTAGTAAGATCATTTTCAGGTTTGTATTGAGAATCCATGGGGTACACAAAAGAGATTGGCTGTGGCATGTCATAGAGTTGGAGGGGGCCATAAAGGCCATCTAGCCTAAAGCATCCCTGACAAGTGTTCGTCCAGCCACAGCTGGAAGACTGCCAGTTGGAGCAGTCTACCTGGGCAGCCAATTTCACTGCTGAATTATTCTTATTGGGGGAAAAAATTCCCTAACATCCAGCTGGTATCTTTCTGCCTAAAATCCATTAATGCAAGTCCTGGGGTCTACAGCCAACAGGAACAGCTCCCTGCCCTCCTCTATTCCTCTAAGTGCTCTAAGAGAGCAATCATGTCCCCTCTCAGCCTTTTCTTCTCCAAACTGAACATTCCTAGGTCCCTCAGCCTTTCCTCACAGGGCTTGGTCTCCAGGCCCCTGATCATCTTTGTTGCTCACTTCTGCACCTGTCCCATTCTGTCCATATCCTTTTTGAAGCGACGGCTCCAGAACTGCACCGAGTACTCTATGTGAGGCCTGACCACTGCAGTGTACAGTAGGAACATGACATCTTGTGACATAAATGAACTGTAAGCTATGCATGGCCCATCTGCCACAACTCGCACAAGAAACAGAACGATGTGGCATTTTGTACCTGGCAGATATCTGAAGAAGTGACTCAGAGTTAATCTTTTCTTGCATTCAGAAAGAATTTACTTAGTATTTCATCCATCTAGATTCATATAAATGCTGTACCAATCCAGCATCTCCCAAGATTTGACATAAATGCCTTATGAGATACGTCAAGATGGGTAGCCATGTTAGTCTGTCTGGAGAAGGAGAAAAGAACAAAAGTCCAGTAGTGCCTTAAAGACTAACAGAATTTGTGGCAGGGTGTGAGCTTCCGTGAGTCACTTCTTCAGATCATCTGCCACAAATTTTGTTGTTAGTCCTTAAGGTGCTACAGGACTGTTGTTCTTTTCTACTGTTACAAGGTACACACATTAAGTCTTATTACACGGCCACTGTAATCCAATCACAATGTTACCGCCTCATACTGTTGCCTGGTAGAGCACAGGTAGGATGTTCTTGGATGCAATTAGTTAGCCTGGAAGTATGGAATAACAATGCAAACCAGAAATCCTTGTGATAAATAGAATAAAGTGAATTAGGCGGCGGGGGGAGGGCAGCTCCTCTGTCCCAATCCTGGCACCTTAGCAGATATAACACAAATTGCTATTTGCAACACAGTAGCTGGCACACAACCACAACAATTTTTCTAAAGGTATGATACACAACTGTGGATTTATGTTTCCACTATATAAGGTTCTCCTTGTTTACATTTTTTTTCCTTTGGGACATAAGCACAGCTTCGCAGGTACGCTGCTTCAGAAAGGGTGAAGAAAGCTTGTTAGAAAACCTCTCTTGGCTATAGCCAAGTTAAAATGTTAAGAATGTGGCTTGAAATTGGGTGCTTGGCAGGGAGTGTCCTCATTCATTTGGTTACCGGATTTTACAGGAACAGGGGCAAAGTGAAAATGAGGCCTAACTTATGCCTCCCAATTTAAAAGCAAGATATGATGACAAGCAGATACCCTCCAAGGTTCTTTCCATTATTCTGCGCACAACATGTGCAAAAAGAAAAGAGCAACGCTCACAACAAACTAAAATGGCCACTAGAGGTCAGGCATGCTGCAGAAATATGGAATCCTCTGCTTTGAATTGGCAGTTTATGATAAAAGGGAGACCTAAAATGGAAGGGACTAAAAATCTTTTTTTTTTTTTAAAATCCAGATAGGAAGCTGTCAGCTACACTGATATAATGTTTCACATAATCTAGCTGGAACTATTAAGCAGGAAAAACCATCTCTACTTTTTTTTTTATATAGGAACCTAAGCAAGATGTGAGGAGCTGCGGTGGCTCAAGTGGTTAAGACACTGAACTGCAGGCTGTGGGAGGTCAGTAGTTCAGCAGTTCAAGACCCGGGTGCCGCAAGATGGAGTGAGCTCCCGTCTCTGGTTCCAGCTCCTGCCAACCTAGCAGTTCGAAAGCAAGAAATTGCAAGTAGATAAATAGGTACCACTTCGGTGGGAAGATAACAGCGTTCCGTGCGCCTTGGTGTTTAGTCATGCCAGCCACATGACCACGGAAACGTCTTCGGACAGCGCTGGCTCTTCGGCTTTGAAACGGAGATGAGCACCGCAACCCTAGAGTCGGATTCGACTGGCTTTCGAGCAAGGGAACCTTTACCTTTACCTTTTAAGCAAGATGTGAGAGGGAAGATGGCAAAGTAGAGCCCCAGTCCCTTGGATCTCAGAAGCTAAGCAAGGTCAGTAGCTGAACGGGGTCCAACTAAGGAAGGCTTTTCAGAGGAAGGCAATGGCAAACCACCTCTGCTTCTCACTTGCCTTGAAAGCCCCTTGCTGGGGTCACTGTAAGTTGGTTGCAACTTGATGGCACTTAATATATATAAGTGAGATATGAATACTTCCGAAGACAAACGGTGTTATCTCTGATAGCAAGGTACAGGAACTACAGATTCCTCCCCACCAACCCTCCCCTGCTCTACCCAACATGGCGAGATCAAGCTATAGTGATTTCTAACATGAATATATCCTTCTAGAAGTCAATGGTGCTTGCACTAAAAGGAAACCAATAAAATACCCTTAAAAAACTTGCCCAGGAATTAAAATTCACAACCTCATTCTACACAGAAGGCTGCTTATAGTATACTATCATGATTCTATTTGTTACGCCCTGCTGGCATTTTGTAACAGTGTGTGGGCACAAACCCAGAAAGGATGATGCATATTTAAGTGACACTGACTTTGTTAAAGTCAATAGTGCTTAAAAGTGCTTAAAAGGGCCAGTTTGGTGTAGTGGTTAACAGCACGGACTCTAATCTAGAGAACTAGGTTAGATCCTCCACTCATCCACATGCAGCTGCTGGTGTGATCTTGGGTCAGTCACAAGTTCTATCAGAGCTGTACTCTCAAGAGAGTCCTCGAAAGAGCTCTCTCAGCCCCACCTACCTCACAGAGTGTCTGTTGTGGGAAGGGGCAAGGAAAGGAGGTTGTAAGCCACTCTGAGACTCCAAGTGAGGGTCAGGGTATAAATCCATTTCTTCTTTTTTATCACCACCACCACCACCACCACCACCACCATCTTGGGCTCAGTTAGTGCCCTCTTCACAATCAGCAGGGGTGTAGAGAGCAGGGTGTAATGGGGCAAACTTCCACTGCTCCCCACAAGGCTGAGAGCCCCCATGATATTTGCTGATGGTTAATAGAGAAAAGGCACTGTTCCTATCTGGCCTTTCACCTGGAGGGCAGAGGCTTACCAGTCAAAGAGGAGACTTATTTGCCTGTCTAGTGAATAAGCACTCATGGTTATGCTATGTATTAATTAATACATTTATTATGTTGATGTTCTGTGGACTTACACATGCTGTCTACAGCCAGCAAGGGCAGTGCAGGAAAACAGCCCCCAGACAATGTTATACTCTGAGCCCTGCAATAGCTAATTCTAACAGAAAACATTCTGTGGTTTCATCAAACTACAGCTCCTTGCAGAATGCTGTGACAGTTAAAATGGTGTAACTTTGGCTTAAACATATAACACAGACAAATGTTATGATGATTATGCCTTAATTCCTTGGAGGTTATAGGGGCTTTCCTCCCTCCCACCCTATGCAGAGATGCACAATAAGCCAGATTTTTTACACAGTGAGGGAAGCAGGTAGAACAGCAAATTAACTATCATTTCCTTCACTATGTAAAAACTGAATATCACGTTATCAACACTTGCACCTCAAAAAAGTATAATGTAATTGGAATGTGTTTTGTCTGATTATGATGAAAGACCCTACAGTACACATCTGGAAATGGGAAGAAACACTTAGAAGTCTCTTTTAGTTATGAAATGTGCAATGGCTCAGGCTGAAGTGGCTGATACTACAGGGCAGGGAACCACCTGCTTTGTACAGTTCCAAATAACTGCCTGGCTGTTTGTATAAAGGGGGTTATGGGCTTGTAATGTGTATGGCTCTTGCCCTCCAGAAGAAACAGACAGATGTTCAAACAAGAAGAGTGGGTATTAATTGTTAGAAGACATGCCAGTTCTGCTGGCAAACCTCCCATGGCTCAATTGGGAAGAAGATTCAGTTCTCAGGACACAGCAAGTTCAATTGTCATCCTCCTGATCACGATCGTAAAGGTGTGTCAGTAAGGCCTCACTGTGGAGACCTGTGAAAGCAATCCTCAGCAAGGAGTCCTACTGAAGTCTACCTGATGGGGCTCACGGCCAAGAAAAGGTTGTAAGGGTGGCCCTGTGTGTCTTGGTTTTCTCCCAGATCTGAATTCATTTCTCGGAAGGATTACAGGAAGGGCATCAAAAAGAGATTACCATCCTATTTTCAGCATATTCTTTTATTAGTTGCTGTAGATTTTCCAGGTTGTGTGGCCATGGTTCTTTTATTCATTAAAATCTGTTAGAAGTCACTGGAAGCAAGTCCTGTTGAAAATGGATGAACCTTCTGAATGAACTTGGTGAGGAACAGGCTATTAAAGGGCTCCTGTCAGAAAAGCAGTCACAGTTTCTGCTTAATATTCACGCTTCCTGCATTAATGAGGAAACAGGGCTATCTGAAAGTAATTAGCAAAAAACAGACGACTAAAAAAATATTTGAAATGCATGCTGCTCTTTTATTAAAAGAACCCAAAGCTGCTCACAACAAATAATCAAAATTCATATCAATAACATAAGAAGTAGTCCAACATAAAAAAAGAGCATAAAGATAATACCAATACCATTAGAACAAAATCAGTGGTAAAACCTTAACAGCTAATAGGGCCGGGGAAAACAACCAGACAGCACTGGGGGCAATGTCACAGGCCCCAGGCAGATTGAAACAGAGGACACCCCTAGAAGGGTACCTCTACGCTAGGGGTGGCCAAACTTGCTTAACATAAGAGCCACATAGAATAAACATCAGATGTTTGAGAGCTGCAAGACATGAACAAATATCACACACACAATTTTTTAATAAAAAATATGCACATTTGCCTTTTATTAACATTAAATGAGACTGCTAAAAATAATAACAGGAGGAGTAAAAGCAAATATTGATAATGATATTTATTTGCCCAGTGATATTTATTTGTTTGCTTAATGATATTTAGCTTTCCCAGCTGCCCAGCTGGGAGCCGCACAATATGTATGAAAGAGCCACATGTGGTTCCTGAGCTACAGTCTGGCCACCTTTGCTCTACGCCACGTGTCTGGGCAGAAAGCTATGCCAGCCTCCCTCTGTTCCCCCAGTTGGAGAGGAGGTGGTGGTGGTGAAGAAAACTCTGCTCTGTACCGGTGCACACAGAAAAAAAACCACCCAGATCTTCTGCTCCGTTAGGAAGCAAGGCATCCCTCAGCTGCTTCCCCCCGACATTTCCAAATACCTCACTAGTCTGCCTCAGTATATGGCAGCCTCATGGGAATAATTGTTTTTTTCACATGGAAAGAAATTCAGTGGAGCCAGCAGAGGGAGGCAATTAGAGGGTTCGCTTGTGACAGGTTGTGATGCTAAACCTTGCTAAATTCAAACTGCACCTTCAGTTAGAGGCTATCTGGCAAGGCTGGCACCATTGTTTCTGTTTAATAAAACCTAATTAAAAAGTTATTCCCATTCCCATTTCCTTTTGATTTTTTAAAACTGGTTTAGGCTATGTTTTTATGGTCCCAATAAAGAATTCGTTTTTATGATACGTATGGGCCAAATATATATAGTTCTGGAAACATTACACTTTTGGGGCTCAATTCATATCATCGGGTCAGGCTACAGGGGAGGCTAAAAGGGCTCCCTACAGGAATTCACAAACCTTGGTTTCACCACCTCCTCCCTCAGCGCACACAAGGAAACAGGAGACTTGTGCACAACTCCCATTTCCCCATCCACCTCTGCCATGCTTGATACTTGGCATGCAAGCCCTAAGCTCATTGTCTTTACCAAGCAGGAGTGACAGACTGAATATATGGGAGGGAACAAAACCAGGTTTTTCAGCGCTCTATGAGGATCCCTATATGTTTGGAACAGACCAAGTCTATTATTTGAATTTTCAAAAAGACCACATTCTTCTGCTTTGGTTTTATTGCTTATTATTTTTCTTCTGTTTTCCATTAGTTTTGTTGACCTTAAAAAGAATTCTAAACTTTTAAATCTTTTAAAAAACAGCAACACATGCTATCAATTATCCTCAGGTATTCCCCCCACCCCCACCCTGGTTTTAAAACTCCATCACTTCTCTTGTTAAGTTCTTCCAACATTCAATCCTCCCTTCAAAGAATTTGTGTTCACATCCAGACCTTTCACATCTTCTTATTTAACTGAATTTATACCTGCCTTTCTTACAGAGACTCAATACCTTGCCATGTATTTTCTGATCATTCACTACTCTTAACACTGTCAACATGTATTTTATTTTAAACAGCCAAGAATGTATTCTGGTATTTCATCCCCCCCAGATGTAAAATGAGGAAATTTCCACCTTTAAGGTTCTCACAGGGGCTTGAAAATGTGGCCCCCACCCATGATTCTTCTCAGAACCCTTCATTCTATAACTCTCCTTTTCTTCAGAGTTTACACACTTGTGAATGGTTAGCTGCAGTTCTCTACACATCCAGCCTGTCAACCAACTGCCACTTTTCGAACCTTCTATCTTTTACCCAAACTTTCCTATCATGATTCTTCTTCCTATGCTTCATCACTATAACTAATAATAAACTGGGTGACTCCTGGGCGAATGATGAAGGGAGGGAAACCAGGCCAGCTACAGATTAGGCAAGAATTTCTGTCTACTTAGGGAATTGCCTGGGTATGCAGAATAATGACTTCACAAATTAACCAAAAGAACGCCCCCCCCGGACTAAATATGTTCCAGAAGGGACAGAATATTGAGGGATCAGTTACAGGAACAAAAGGGACTGGGAGAAGTCACACAGAGGAATCAGTTTACCAAGTCACTGAAAGCTTAGGAAATCCTGGAAAGGATCACTGGGTTGGGATGGGAAGGGATTTGCAGAGCATCTACCCCTTACCTTGTGATTCCTTCTCTCTAACGGAAAAGTGGCTGCTATTACAACACCCCAAACATGATAATGAATCGAAGCAAAACCAGGCCACCCTTAAATAAGGTAAGAGTTTCTAAACACATAGGGGAATTATAAGGTATATAGGAAAATATGACTTTGGAAATTAACAAAATCCCTCCACCCTGTCCCTTCACCCTGTGGTGTATTTACTGTATACATTACAATGGAACAGTCTGTTCCCCCCTCTGATATGTTTGTGTATGTGTGTTTGTTTAGCCTCATGGGGTGGAGTCCCTGCTGTTAGTTCTGTTTGTTAGTTACAATTGTACTCTGCATGATCTTCCTTGTCCTGAAACTAGTTGCTCCCATCTCTGTATTTTCTTGCTAATAAATAGATGTTGTTTTGAACTCATCCTGAACCTAAGACCAGGAACCTGAGTACCCTATTTCTGACTTGCAAGCAAAAGGAATCGCTCTTGCCCACCCCGTCTGATGAAGACTAGCTAGGAACCAGGAACATGGGTTGTTGAGAGATGCTGAAAGTCATTTAAAGGGGAAAACTGAGGAGGGAGGAAGAAATTCATCTACTCAAACCCCTGAAATCGGAAGAGAATCTTGGGGAAGATTTTGGGAGTTAAGGGGATTTAAAACTGGGTCTCCCTGAAATCCACGTCCTGCAGTTTGTATCCCTTTCCCTTCTCTATCCTCAGCGTTATCCACTTGCTTTCTCCTTCTGCAAGATCCCTAAAATGGGCATACTGCATTTTCAGATGTCTTTAAAAGCAAAACAAAAACTGCAATGTTCAGTTGCATCATCCTATGGCAGTTTGACTTGCAAGACAGTCACAGTGTGCCCCCCCCGACCCATCTGCAAACCCTTTAATTTTTGTCAGTTGACATACATCTGGGGACAAAATCCTTTCATCATTTATCCATCAAGAAGTCCTAAAACAGGCCCTAACCAGGACAGCCCAGGCAAGCCCGATCTTGTCATATCTTGGAAGCTAAGCAGGACTGACCCTGGCAAGTACTTGGATGGGAGACCTCCAAAGAATACCAGGGCCATGAGGCAGAAGCAGGCTATCAAGCAACTTCTCTGAACATCCTCCAAGCAACTTCTCTGAACATTCTCCATGCCCCAGTAGGAGTTGCCAGAGATCGCCATGACTTCCAGGCATGGGCACACAAACACACGTGCACACACACACTCAAAAATACAAAAAAAAGTCCTAAAACAGCAGCTTATTCCTCAGCCACGGCATGGGTGACTTTCAGCCAGTCATCCCCACCTTGCCTCACAGGGTTGTTGTGAAGACTATAACAAAAGTATTATATGAAATAATGAAACTACAACAACCACATTACATTCAACAGTGTATTTGACAGGTGATGCTAATTTCATATTTGAGTTAGGCAACAATCAACGTGGCCCTGTATCGTGCCCTTGGGGGTGCGCAGGGGTGGTGCAAGAGTGCTGGTGCACAATCCCCACCAATTTCACAAGGCCTTGCACTAGGAAACTTTCAGTGAGTCATATCCCTTGGAGGTTACAAGCAGCCAGTTGCATAGTTCAGTTTTTTAAGCTCTACTTAAAACTCTACATAAAGAAAAAAAGGGAAAGGAAAGAAAACATAACATTTGCAGTTTTGTTTGAAGGAACATCACATCACAAAGAAATTCACCTACATATATGGACACAAGTAAAAGGGAAAACTGAAACCTGCTTTGTGTCTTTGTGAAGCAACAGTGTATTCATGAAACTAATAGGGGGTCATAAAAGGAGGCTTGGGGAAATCTACAGCTGCCGTCAGACATCAGTTGTATCCTGTTAGGAATTTCCTCGTGTTCACAGCTGAGACATCTGGCATAACTGGATAGTTTTGCTTGTTACTGAAAGATATGCAAAAGCCTGTGAGACACCGAATTTTTTATCTGCTCATTTACACAAATCTATTCCCCCCCCCAAATTAATTTCCAAGAGGAAAGCAGCAAAGATGTGTGTTAGCGCAGAGGCTGTAATCCTAGAGAAACATTTACATGATACCCTCCAACTGCTCCGATTTAGACAGGACTGCCTCATATTTCAGGGCATTGTGCTAGTGGGACCCCCCCCCCAAATTCTCAACATCCTGATTTTAAAGCAACTTCCCTTTACCTATATGATGAAAAATACTTAACGACAGCTAAAGTTGCATTACAGAGCACACGTTACAAAAAAGCCTCTTCAATGCCATTGTAATTTGATGCCTGAAATGTAATGGTGACACCTTTCCACACCCCGAAATTGCTATACATTGTTGATCATACAACTACATAAAGTTACTGACAGTGCAATCCTATGCAGCTGCTCCAGACTGAGCCCACGGAAACCAAAGTCTGAAAACAATCTGGCATTTTCAGTGTTTCTCAGCTCTAAAATGGGACCAATGTTCTCTAAACAGCACAAATGCAATACAGTGCATAATATTATGTTCATTAGCCTTGCTTCACTGCATGCAAGCAGTTTTATTTCCTGAAGTCAGTTCATTTAACACTCGACTCTGGGTGGAGCTGCCACTACCACTGTCTGTCAAACCCCAGGGCCATCCCCTTGTGCACAGGAGCTTCTCGATTTTCAAATGTGAAATGGTGGAGGGTATGTTACATAATCTAAGAACAGACAATCACAGACAAGAACAGAATGAGCAAGTCTGAACTTCTGCAACCATATGTGAAAAGAGCACTACTTTAATCCCCACTTGTGCCATGGAAACTCACTGGGCGACCAGGGCCCGTCACCCACTCTCAGCCCAACCTACCTCACAGGGTTGTTGTGAGGATAGGAATGGAGGAGAAGAGAACGAGGTAAGCCACTTTGGGTCTCCACTGGGGAGAAAGGTGGGGCGCAAATGAATTAAATAAATATATAATACATGGCATGTCCAGTTAAAGGGTAGCAAAGTGCGGGAAAGACCTATAAATCTAAGTTCAGGGTTCTCTTCACACAGTTTAACTAGACTGCCACCTACAAGCCACAATTTTTAGAAGGGCTTAGAACACCCTCATCTCCCTTCTAACCTTTCTCAGTGGAATTTGGATTTTGCAAACAACAACTGCTGAGAACAACAGCAACAGTTAGAAGTGCTGTACATTTAACGCCCCCCCCCAATCTAGCCACATTGTTTGTCTCAAAGACTGAAGTCAGACCATGGCTGGATGTGCTTCACAGCAGCCAAATGAAAAATAACAAAAAACATAGAAGTACATCTGTAGAAAGGCTGAATGAAATAGGTAGCTGACACATGTCACACATCACCAGATAACTACAGATATTAGCAGGGCTTTTTCTGTAGATATAGCCCAGCAGGAACTCATTAGCATAACAGGCCACACCCAACAACAGAAACTCACTAGCATATTAAACCACACCCCTGACAGAACAGCTCATTAGCATATTAGGCCACATCCCCATATCATGAGAAGTGTGGTCATCCAGCCACAGCCGCCTTTTGCTTCTTATTCTGTTTACCTTGTTTGTTGTCAAAACCCGGAGCTTTTTTTGTAGCACAAACTCCTTTGCATGTTACGCCACACACTCCTAATGTAGCCAGTCCTAATAAGTTTCTGCTGTTGAGTGTGGCCTATTATGCTAATGAGTTCCTGCTGGGCGTGGCCAACTTGGGAACCAGCCGGAACTCCGTTCCTGTGCGTTCGTACCCAAAGAAAGCCCTGGATATTAGATATATATTTCTGAATACTTGTAAACAGTGTTCCCTCTAAGCTGAGTCACTGTGAGCTAACACAGCTTTTTTAGCCTCCAGCTCACACATTTTTGTCTTAGCTCAGGAAAGATGACTCCAGAGCAAACTAATTTATGCAGCAGCCAAAACGCTCGCTCACAACATTTAATGCCAGTAGTTCACAAAGTAGGATTTTTGCTCCCAAGACTCCACAGCTTAGAGGGAGCATTGCTTGTAAACCACAATAGATTTCATCTAGAGTAAATTAAAATACAAATAATTTTTAAAAAAACAAGTGTTACAAAAGCATCTCAGTTATTAACACACAGGAACATCTGAAGTTGACCCACAGAAGCATAACCTACTGTACTCATTCAAGATATGAAAGGCAGCCAAGAGTTCAACTCTTAGAAAGGGGGCTACTGTCAGCCCCCCAGGCCTGCCATTGGCCTCATCAAAGGGAAACAGGGTTGCCAGGCTCCCTTGGCCACTGGCTGGGAATGGGGGGGGGTAGGGTTGCCATATCCAGGTTGAGAAACTCCTGGAGGTTTGGGGATGAAGCCCAGGGATGACAGGGACCTCAGTGGGTATAATGCCACAGAGTTCACCAGGTCCCACCTGGAGGCTGGCATCCATAAGGAGAAACCATATAGGTTGTTTGTACGGTTCCCCCTTGGAGACAAATATCACAGCTCTTGCAGAGTGCTGGCAATTGCCAAACAGCGCAGGGCAAAAGAGCTGCTCTCATGGTCCTAATCTATATAAGAGGCTCTTGCAGACCTTGTTTAATGAAGGAGCAAAACACAAGAGATCTTATCAAGGATCCCCAGTGATTACTTGGACAGGGGGGTTGCTCGGGTGGGTGGGAAATTTGTGCTAGGCTGAGGAGCATTTGCTTGGGTCTTCCAAGCCAACACAGCTCCTGCCCCCTAATGGAGCCGTAGTTAATGCCAGTGCTCTGTCTATTGCCCTCTACTCTCAGGGTATATTCCAGAGTGGACTGAGAAAGTATACATGTCCCATCTTCTTATTTTATGAATACCCTGATTTTCTCCCAGTGGCTTCTCACCTCATTCTTCCCTCTTCCACTGTGTCCTCACAGCAACTCTGTAAGGCGGGTTAGACTGAGATAGTGACTGGCCCAAGGTCACCCAGGCTGCAGTCACACTGGATGCTTGCTGCAGTCTCGGCGTGCTTCTAATTGCACTGGTTTAAAGTGCTGCAAAGCTAACACCACTATAATGTGGCAAACTGCTTATGAGCTTTTGTGGCAGAGCAGGGATTTGAATATAAGTCTCCCAGATCCTAATCCAGCACACTTAAACTGCTATGTTTTTGGTCACTATGATTTGAGGAGGGCATTTCCACCCTCTTAAATCTGAATTAAAACATCAGGCATCTACCAGTCTACGCCTCCCAGCTAGCCATTTATTCTTCTGGGCAGGAACATAACACATGCGATGGGAATAAGACTAAAGGCAACAGCACAGATGGCAAGAGAAAACTTTATACACACTATGCTTTCAATGCTCATGAACAAAAATGAATTACAAAATATGAAGGACAGAGCTTGACTCAGCTGTACTGGAAGAACTGATTTAGCACTTGACATTCCTCTTAGCTTCAACACGTCTGGAGCAATGGAAGGTGTTCAAGTGCTCCTTTTCACAACTTAATAATGTTGATTCACATGTGTGCCTCTGTGTTTATTATATTATACACATATGATACACATTTATTATATTTGTTCTGTAGAACAAATATTTCTTATATATATTTGTTCTGTAGCAAATCCACTTTATCTAGCTTGTAAAAACAAGAAATCTTTCAAAACAAACATGGCCAATATTTCCTATCAGATGTCCTGGAAATTAATGAAAATTCAAATCTTTCTGCTACAAACCAAATGATATTAAAATAAAATAAATCCTTCCTACTTCAACCAAGTACCAGACAGATGCAGAATCATATCTATGTTTCTCTCATTCATTTGAATTAATCAAACCTGCATTCTCACAAGAGAACTGGCAAAGGCACATAATGTTCTTCTTCTACAAATTTGTCTAGTGAGCCAATACAAACTATTTCTCTAGTCAACATGTAACAAAAGATTCAGTGGTCAAGCCTTAGACCACAAAGGACTTCATGCGTAGCTTTTGTCCTTTTCCGGTTCCCTATGTCTGCAGTGTTGACAACAAGCACGTTGGCTTAGAAGCCCAGTTCAAAGTTAATGCTGATTCAGTTTAGTTTCTCAAAAACAAAGTTTCAGAACTTTCCCTTTCATTTAAAGGCAAGTCACTCATAGTGCTGTAACCAAATGCATGGTGGTGATGGTGGAATTTGACTGAGAAAGCACCTCTGGCTCCATTTAAATAAGATGTTAAGCATGTAAAAAAATTATTAAGTAAACAAATTTATCTTCATGGTGTTCCAAAAAGCATGTGTCTTGTTTAAACCATCCTGCCAGACCAATGCATGAAGCATTAGCTCAACCGAGACTTTATATATCTCACGGTGAAGAGCCTGGTTTAAAAGTGAGGCCAGTTGCATGGAGTTAAGCAAGAAAAAATTATGGTGGCAAGTACAAGTTTATTATTAGCCAAAGGCCATCACTTTCTTAGTAATGATTCAGAATTACAAACAACATGCTGGCATGTATTTTGTTAAGGTTCAATTTTGCGTAGGATGTCATTCAGGTATGGTTTCCTTGCATGCCAAGCACCATTTTTACACCAGGACTGTGAACATTTTGTCCTACTGCAAACAGGATGCTGGACAAATTGGTTATAAGCAAAAGAGGCATGAAGGATGAAGAACACAGCATGGAAGGACTATACTGCAGAGATAACACCCAATAACCCATAAACTACCTTTCTGCTCATATCTCCCTCACATTTACTACACTACCTGGTTTTTCGTTTGTCTCCCTAACCAAAGCAGTACATTTTGGCCTTAACGTTCTCCATTTGTTCCATAAATATGAATCCGGATGAATAAATAGTGCAAGCATTTCTTTTAATTGTACCTTTCGTATTTATCCGCATTTTGTGCTCTCAGCATTGCTAGAACATTTTAAATAGCAAGACTGCCTTTGCAGAGTATCCTAAATCATGTGTGCATTTCATTACATTATTAAAATATGGAATCATGACTCCATTCCCAAGCTTTAAGATGCTCTAATGTTAGTCAACTACAGGATGAAAATGTGGTATTCTATTTAGGGTGTTTTGGATGGTTGCTTTTCTCCTGCACGGTATTAGGATAACAATCCCAGCTTGAAGAAGAAACCATAACTGGATTTCCAAATGGACAAACTATTGATTCTACAATATGAATGCACTTGGGTGAAGTCTTTTTGTACCCATTTGGAGTTATGTTTCAAAGCTCGTGTTTCCCTTTTTGTGTTTTTTATAAGATCAACAAATGTTCTCTTTGTTCCTGGTCATTAATGATTAGGAGTGACTATCATATGAAAAGACATTGCCCTTTCAATTAAGGGCCTCCCAACTCCTTCCTTTCCTTCCTTCATAGGTTTCCTGTCATTTCATATACATTGTCCCTAACGCTCTATGTTATTTATCTTCCGTAGTGAGTACAGAGGTATATAAAATAAAGAAAATTTCTTTCACATTCTCAGAACGTTAGAACTAAGAGTAACCAAATGAAACTGACCAATAGAAAACAAGCAACAGGAAGTACTCCATCCAATGCATATATTTACAGGATTCCCTGCCACAAAATGTGTGACAGGCCCTTACTTAGATGGCAAGTGGGAACCTGCAAGAAACTTGCAGGAGCAGCCATCCCATTTACCCCTGCCTTTGCTTCCTCCTCTGTCTCTCAGTCTCTCTCTTACCATCCCTCACCCCATCACTACTTCTCTGGTGCTCCCCTCCCACAACACCTCCTGTCACTCTACCTCTCTCTCCCCCAGTGCATCTCAGTCTTTCTCTTGTTTTCCCTCCCAACAACCGCTGTCATTAATTCTCGTTTCAGCTCTCTCTTCGTCCCTCCCAAATTCCTGTCATGCTCCCTCACACATTTGTTTCTCTCTTTCTCTGTACTACCTCCCGTCATTCTTTCACTCTCTCTTGTTCCCCTGCCTGCTGCTGACTACATTAGTTCCCCCTCTCTCCTCCCCCCACACCTGGAGCACCACAGCCAGAGGAGAGCAAACGCGGGCCCGGCTGCCAGCAACAGTTCTCTGCTCCTCGATTCCCAGCCACCTGCCTAGCAGCTTCACTTCCCTCCCCATCGTCAGCACAGCTCTCGGCTGCATCTCTTCCCACCTTGTTGGTGGGTGGTCACTCGCCTCCCCCACATCGTCAGTGCAGTGCCCCACAGCTAGGGGGCAATTCCCATGACAGGCTGGTTTCTCTTCTGGTAGCTGTTCCTCCTCCTCCCATGCACCTGCCAGCTTCCAGCCCACAATGCCATTGCTGCTGCTTCGCCTGTGCTTGTGATCTTGGTTTTTTTTGGGGGAGGGGATTTAACCCCCATTTATTTATTCTTTTTTGTTTCAGATTTTTCTGAAAATGGGGGGGGGGAGAGGTGTCTCCTCAAATGTGTAGGAGTATCTGTTTTCTTTCTGTGTATCCCACAGATTTAGATACCTACAGCTGGGGCCACACTTTTGCTATTGGATACGATTACAGAAATTCACAGAAGCAAGATTTATAAACTAGTACTGAGTGCAGTAATAAAATAGAAACTCCATGTTCAGAATCAGTATACCTTTATTACATGGTGGGGGACACACGCTAAGGGAGGTAATGTTGCCTTCATGCTCTGCTTATTAGCTTCCGGCTTTTGGAAACCTCACTCAATTCACTGCCCTGCAAAGGATGTGGTTTTTCTAGGAGCCCACAGAAAAGAGCTGGTGGGTATGGTACAGCACAGGGGGCAGCAAAGGAGACTGCTATATAAGGCAAGAGCACACTGTTCTCCACCTCTCCACCCAGCTAGGGAGGCCCAGTCTGTTGGAAGAGCTCTCATTCCCCCACCAGGTGTGTTTGCCACCACCCAGCTGGGCAAGCTTTGGGGCCAAAGCTAGAGCACCGCCTCTATGCAATGATGTCAATTCCAATGTGACCTGGAAGTGGCATCTCTGTATTGCCCAGTGATGTCATGATGACATCACCAGCAAGCACCCCCCCCAAGCCTTTTAGTGGTTGCCAGACTTAGGCCAACTGAGTCCCAGCTCAGAATTTTGGATTAGACTGGTGATACTCATTCAGCTTGCGGAGAGCCACAGTTGCAATTACCATCAACCCAGAGTCCCATTTAATTTAATCTCTGGCATGAGGCCTGCACCTCAGGGATGCTTGTTCTTTCAGCAGCAGCTGTTTCAAGGCAGGAACCACTTGCCAACCACAAGCCCCACTGTGCAAGGGTCTTGCTCACTACCCTGAAGCATGGGGCAAGTTCCAAACTGAGGGACAGTGTGCAGAAAAGCCACAAATGGAATGCAAAGAGACATACATCTGGTTTACACAGACCTTTGGTCTGACCTAGCAAGGCAGCTCTTAGTTTCTTTGAGGGGGACTCGGAATAAGGATAAACATTTGTTGCCAACAACACTCCCACCCTGTTGTCCCCAAATTTGCACAAACTTAAGCAAAAGGTCAGGACTCTTACCTGGTGCAGTTTTGTAAGACACGGTTCTGGTGGCCGGTGTGGGTGCACCCTTTGCGAAGGGACTCTGCATCACTGGCATCCCTTGCCTCTGCCTTTTGAGTTCCTCCTCTCTTTGCTGGGCTGCTCGGATCTCTTCCTCAATCATGGACAAAGTCCTCTGCTTTTTTGACCTTAGTTTGAAAGGCCCTACAGTCACCTCAGCTTCTTGCTGAGCCAGAATGGAAGCCGTGCTCCGTAGCTCAGCTGCTTCTGAATACTTGCTAAAATAGCTGACTTCTGGCTTGGTTTCCTCCACAGTGACCGGTCGGGGAGGATGAGCAGCAAGCGATGGTTGTGGAGCTTGCCTTTCCCTGAGTACTGAGTCTTGAGCCGCTGAAGCCTTTGGTGCTGTGTCCCTTTTCTCTTGCATGGGGGAGGACACCTGAGGCGGCCGAAATGTTGGATTGGGCTGCTTCTCAGAGCATGGTGCTTTATCTGCTGCCTCCCGCCTCTCAACCTGGGGGTTTCTTTGCTCTGTGGCGTCTTTTGCTTGCTTGGAGCTTATTTTGTCAGCCTGCTCAGCTATGGCTTGCTGAATGGCATTTTGAACCAGTAAACCAGCCTGGTATTCCAACTGCTCATCAATGAGCATGGAGTCAAGTGACGGGGAAGAAGGAGAGTAAAAACCATGGTCGCTCAGTGACTTGGAAACACCCTCCCCTTGACACTCAGAAGGTGTGTTAGCTTGAGGAGTCTGGGGCAAGGAGAAATCTGTGAGTGAGTTTTCTTGAAGGGCGTTCATTGTCTCATTGGAGGCACCACTGTCACTGATGTTGTCCATGCTGAAGTCATTGGAAAGTGTTTCCAAAACAGTTGTATCCTGAGATCTCACCGACAACTCATCCAAACCAGAGTCCAGCTCCTCTGGTGGGAAAGACAAATTGGCAGACCTGGAGAACTGGTCCAGTAGGCTGTGGTCATCATCCTTCACCACTGTGAATACTGCCTTCGCACTCATGAATTCACTATCATCCGTCCATACTTTCGCTGTCTGGCCAGGCTTTGTGGAAGGGGATGTTCTCATTAGGTCAGCAGAGCTATTCTGAATTCCTATGCTACTGTCATCTATGATGCAAGAGACTCTCTCTGCTTTTACAATTGTTACATCATTACTGCCAACCTGCACTGTTTGACTGCACAGAGACACGGGCTTTGTAACAGGGTGCGTTCGCTGGTCTACTTGGGATGGGCCGATTGGTTTATAGAAGGGTTGGACAGTGAACATTTTGGGAGTCCCTGACCTTTTGGGTGCAGCTGTGCTGTTTGGTTGGCCTGGATTTTCCATTAACTGAAACTGTTTCCGTGCAGCTGAGAAATCTATTTGCTCTGTTACAATATCATCTTTTTTAATGCTACTCGGATCTGGCGGTGCACAGGAATATGAAATGTGCTTCATCGCTGTTGATGGTGGTGGCTGCTGCTGCTGTTTTTCTTTGCGTTCTTTATACTTCTTGTGAGATTCCAAGTGTTCATCATCTAGCTGTTCCTCGAGTGTTTTCTCCTGGGGTGGGTTCCACCACTTGGCTGCTATGCCAGGGTTTTTCTTGACGGCTTGGCTCCTGATGAGCTCCCGCCTCTCTTTTTCCAGCTCTATCATCTCCTCAGAAGGCCTCACTTTGCGCACTCTGTACTTCTCTTTCATGTCCTCCTCCTCAAACAGTTTGGATGGCTTTTTCTCTTCATGAAATGCTCTAAGTTCAAACTTAGCTTCTTTCTTAATGGTAGTTAATGTTGTTTCTCCATCTTTGGAAGACCTTGAGCTTGTGGAAGAGCTTGGACTCACTGGCCCTTTCAGTTTGTCACTATGTTCCTCTTGCAACCCATCCAGAGAATGGCCATTTGGTTTTAGCTTCTCAGATGCTACAGTTATCCCACTGTGTTCAGTAACTGGAGGTGCCTGCCCACCAACCATCAGGGTGTCCCTTTCATTGGGTGATGTGGAATCCTTAGTATTGTGAGCAGATGGACCACAGCCATCAACGACAATGGATGCACTTGGCTCAGGGGAGGAAGAAGTCATCCCATTAAACGGATTATCGGCAGCAGAATCACAGCAGTTTGCTTCTAGCACCTCATCCAGATATCTGATCTCTTTAGCAACCTCACTGTCCAAGGATTCATGTCTGTCTTTAAGTCCATTGTGACTGGCAGCAGGGGAGAGTAAGTGAGTTTGATTGTCTACTGCATGCGCTGAACTCCCCACAGCGATGGCTTTATGTTCTGAGGGAAGGGCTTCAATTTCCATTTTCCCTTCCTTTGTTGCAGGCACACTGCCTGGCTCCAGGAAATTGGCACAATATCGGTCTCTCTCTTTTCTCAACCTGATGTCATCCTCAGAGATTTTAGATGATTTCTAAAAGAAGAACAGAGGAAGGGAAATCAGTGATGGATTCCTATGAAGATAAATTCTTTTTAGTGAAGAAAACCAAGAGGAAAAAGTAGTAAATGTCATCTGAAAAGCAAATTCATTTTCAAAAGAAAGAAAATGCTACTTATACCAGATCTATGCAAATGTCGCATTATAAGTGGGAAGCCACATTTCAATCCCAGTAAAACCATCGTTTTTTGTTGTTCAGTCGCACAGTCGAGTCCGACTCTTCGCGACCCCATGGACCAGATTACGCCAGGCCCTCCTGTCTTCCGTTTTAAATACCACCTATTTGTGCTAATCGTTATTACTTGGTTTTGCTTGCAACTGCACAACTTTTATTACTTAGTGTGGATGGATTTTGCTCTGTTAAGCACTCAGTTTTCCACTTGAGCATTTTAAAATATTTCTGAACTATAATGTGAAGTGCAGCAGAAGAACAGGCATGCTCTGTATGTATTTCTTTTAAAACATGAAATAAAGGTGTAATGACTTGCCAATGTCAGCTTATCTTTTAATAAATATGTTTTAGAATCTGTGCTGCTGAACTGTGTTGCCATCACAGCAACTGTTAGACACCAAGGCTGAGATTCAAAGAACTACTTGGAGGCCACTTCCGCACTATCGTTTTTGTCACTCATTTGTCCCTATTGCTTTGGGTGTCCACCCCCCCCTTTCCACATGCGTTTTGCTCCCTCTGGGACTAGTAAAGAGAGCAAAACACATTGGGGGGGGGGGAATACCCTTAAGCAATAGGGACAAATCAGTGAGAAAAATGGCAGTGCAGTAGTGGCCTAAGTATGCCCAAGGACAAGGATGTGCAGTGATGTAGTCTTCAGTACCTTATCTCACGCTACTGCTAGATGTCAGTGTGGGGTAGAGGGCACTACTGTTTAAGAAACAATAGCACACAGCCTCTTTTGGTGTATACAACTGTGTGATACTTTCAGCCCCAGTCTAAATTACCCTTTATTTTTTTAATTTTTTAAAGTAAACTATTTATACCCGAACTTTCCTCTTGACTCAAGGCAGCCAGGCATAGATAACTGCTATCAAGATGTCAGGCCAGTCTGATGAAGTTTCTAGTCCTCGTTATCACTGGCAAACATTAGCACAAGGAACTTTCTTAAAAAAAGGTAAATAAAAATCCAATAAAACCCCAAGCACTCTGGGTCTTTCTCCCATATGAGCTTACTTAGCAATCAGGAAACTTGTCTACAGTTCTTCTTGGTGTTTCCCTACTGTCTGAATTTAGGGAAGTGACTACAAAATAAAAGGCTTTTTCTGTAAATGAACAGCCTGTATTCTTTACTCCTCATTCTGGCACTGGGCAAAACTGGTCAAATCTTCCCCTGCTTCTAAGCATCCCCCCACCCCACATTAAGTGATTATTGTTATCCTGCATGATTAATTTGATCTGCAGTTTCTTTCTTTTAATTCTATCAGCTGATTAGTTGTTGATATTTTACTTTATTTATTTAAAACATTTTAAAGCTGCTTTCCTACCTAATTTAGGTCTTCAAAGTGCCAAACACTAAAAAGATTAACATCAACTTTAAAAACAGTATGTACACATATAATATACAAAACAACAGCTAAAAACATCTGGATCAGTAATGGAATGCCAAACTAAATGAAATCTTCAATTTCTGGAACAAAATAATAACAGATGTGGAGATAGCGGATTGATTTTTTTATATGTTTTTATATGTTTTTGCAAATTACATTTTTAGAATTGTTTTTTAATTTCCAATAATTTACAGATCTTTCTGACATATTTTGTAGCTTGAACTCCTAGATTTTGCTTCAGACTGCATAATTTAGTATCAGTGCCTCTTCGAAAAATCTAGATTACTGCTAAGAATTTATAATTCTAAATATATTGTAAATAATAAAAAAGAAAAAGTAGTGAAGTGCTGACAGATTACTGGATGGTATAAACAGACATTAATCTGGTCACCTGTGATGAATACCTACTGCTTCCAGGTAACCAAGCAGGGAGGCTTTACTAACGTTGCTTTGGTCTCTTTTTCTAGTCTATTGAGTATGATGTCTGGGACAGAACTCCTTCCCGAATAAAATGAGGTAATCAGCTGAAGCATCTCAATAAAACTGAGATACCATGTGGTAATAAGACTTACCATTTTATTGTAAAGCTTTAATACAAGCTACAGATTTTTTTATTCCTTAGGGAATTTGGCATGGCTAAAGATCAAAGGTTTTCAAAATAAAAGTCACATTATCCACGATGCTGCTTCATAATGGCCTCTTTATTATGAGCTACTTCTGTGGCTGCTATTAATAAATTCAGCACAACATCTTAAAATAGTCACCAGAAAACCCTCATTTATCTTATGGCCCCACCCTAAGAGAAAGGAATGATTGTTTCTTTTTAAAAAGGGACTGAAAAGGCAACTTTTATCTGCATTGAAAGCCATTTAATAACTTGAAATAATCAATGCCTAAATTAATTTTTTTTTTAAAAAAAATAAAACTTAAAAAATGTATTACAAACAAAGGGGGGAAAATGGGGGGATCTATAGCTGGAAACTGATTGGTTATAAAAATATTGGCATGATTTTGCTTCAGTTAAGAAAGAATCAGGGGTCTTTTCGGGGGAGCGCACCGGAGCACAGCTCCGGGAGCTCAGGAGCAAGCCCCGCCCCCAGCCGGCGTCCCGGGAGTCTTTCAGGCAGCTGAATGTCAATTTCAGCTCCATTATATCCTATGGGCCATTGAAGTCAAGTTATATTTTTCCCACCATAGAGAACAATGGAGGGAATAGGGGCAATCTGTTTGGGGGCCCATAGAATTGGACCCCCTGATCCAATGTTCTTGAAACTTGGTGGGTATCTTGGGGAGAGGTTCCATCAGCTACCCTGTGAGTTTGGAGCCTCTCCCTCAAACCCCTCCCCTCCAGCCCCCAGAATATACCCTATGTTTTCACCATTGACTTCAATGGCCCATAGGATATAATGGGTTCGAATTGCCGCAGAATTTCTTTCATTCCCTCCTTTCCTTCTCTCTTTTTCCTTTTTCCCTCCTTCTTCTCTTTCTTTCTTTCTTTCTTTCTTTCTTTCTTTCTTTCTTTCTTTCTTTCTTTCTTTCTTTCTTTCTTTCTTTCTTTCTTTCTTTCTTTCTTTCTTTCTTTCCCACCTTCTTCTCTTCTCTTTTTTCCTTCTTTCCCTGTTTCCCTCCTTCTTCCCTCTTTTTCTTTCCCTCCCCTTTCCTTCTCTTTCTTTCCCTCTTTCCTTCCTTCTTTCCTTCTCTCTACTCTCTCTCTTTCCTTCCCTCTTTCCTCCTTCTGTGGCCCAACTCTCATGAGAAGGAGTTTAAACTTCAAACCCCTTCTCTCTTAGCTCCCCCACCCAGGCCAGCTGGGGAATGGAAGGGGAGGCTTTTGAAGATGCCTCCCCCTTTTGCTTCCCCTTCTGACATCACTTCCGGTGATGTTAGGGGCGTGGCATATGCTAATAGCCTAATAGCTCATTAGCATACCATATGCTAATGAGCTCCTGCAGCTGTTTTTCTACAAAAAGACCTCTGGAAAGAATGATATACTGCAAGGAAATTAGCCGAATTCTGGCTGCAATTTCTATTGATTTTTAAGGGCAAACTTAAACACATACTCAAATCTCTGCAATTTTAATCAACAGAATGTGAAAGTTCTTAACTTTGGTTACAGATTGTCCCATGAATACTGACATGCAAAGGCAACTTCTCCTTTTTGATTTTCCACCTGAAAATTGTGCTTCAAGCCAAAACAAGTATTTCATATGATCCACATTGGTCCCAACCTTTTGACTATGATCACAAATGACATATAATACTTAAACATTTAACCAAGTTAGCTAGTTTCAGGACAGAATTTCAGAAGATTAGTCTGTTGGCAGAAATAGTAAATATTTTTGTGCCTCCTTAAAGATCAGTAGCAAATCCTTCCAATCTTTATTAGACTTTTAATCACAAAATGTTGTCAGAATATATTTTATTCTTACAGCTGAAACTACAGCTTTACTACCTTTTCAATTCCATTGTCCAATGCAATTCACGGTAATCTCTCTATATTAATAATTGAGTTTTCGTGTGACTCTTTCCTGAACGTGCCCATGCTCTCCCAGCATTTGGCTCCCTGATCTGTCACTCAGAGGGTGTCCCTAGCCACTGGCTGTGTTGCCTGAGTCCCATCCAGCCGCCACTCAAGAGTACTCATGTGCCATTGGCCAGGTGCTGGGTTTGCTCCTCTTTCCTGCCCACTCCTTCAGCCACTGTGTCCTGTCAGAATTTCTGGCAAATGGCTTTCTCTCTTGATGAAGACACTCGCCTCCTGTGTGGGACTAATTTTTCCCTCAGTAGCTGTTGGTAAGTGTAATGAAATTGCAGTTACCTGTGTCTGTGAGATGGCTGCAGTTCCAGAGAGGGGCCTGCAGGGGTACCACTCACTGGGTTGAATGGGGCTTCCTCATCTGCTGGCCTACAATTCCCAGCTGCCCCAAGGCCAAAAAGTACGGAAAAAGAGGGACCATCCCAAGGGGTGGGGCAGCATCAATATAGACTCCAGCTAAGCCACAAGCCAGAGACATGGGAAACCCTGGGAGGCAGCAGAAATCCAACCACTCTACAGTCGGCTGGACTGGGGAATGAATGGAACTTTCCCTGCTTTCTTGGGCAGGAGAGAGAGGCTGAAGCAGAGCCACAGGCTGCTCCAAGGAGACTTCCTATCCTGAGCCCACAACCTCCAGAGGAAGAGAGTACTGTGTGTAGGGAAAGAGGATTGAGCCTGGTCACAGGGAGGGTGGGATATAAATTAAATAAATAAATAGATTGCGTTTAACCCCTGTTGATTTATGCCCTTTTGGTTCATGGTGTGTTCTTACTCCTACAGTTTTGCCTTATTAATTTAATGTGTGTGCGCTTCATAAATGTGTAAATAGTTGGGCTAATAATCTGTGTTGTGCTGTGACCACATAGTCTCGCCCACTCCGCACAATACGAAACGGAGGGGGGGTAGCCCAGGGAAGCAAGGAAAGGCCAAACTCTTCGGTTGCCAATTTTCCAGGGTCCCCCAAAGATTGGGGATTCCATCTCCAAATAGGGAGATTTGGCCAAAGGGGTCTTACTGTCCCTCTAAAAAGGCAGTGACAATTCAGTGAGTGGTGGCAGTGAATTTCAGGAGTGAGATATGCCCACGGGATGAGGGTGGGAGGCGAACAGCTGAGTTGTAAACTGGAGCCCATTTCGTCACAGTAGGCAACCAAGCTTGGTTCAGACAAAGGAAGGAAACCCTTCGTAGGCCTTGTGAGGAACTCATTGGGGCCAGTCCTGAGTCTAGGGTGGCCAGCTCCAGGTAGGGAGATTCCTGGGGATTTCCTGGTAGAGTCTATGGAAGCCAGGGTTTGGGGAGGGGAGAGGCCTCAGCTGAACAGAATGCCATAAAGCCTACCTTCCAAAGCAGTTATTTTCTCCAGGAGGGGAGTGATCTGTTGTCTGGAGTTCAGTTGTGATACCTGTTGATCTTCAGGCTCCACCTGGAGGTTGGCTACCCTAGGCATAGCAGTCAGTGCTTCAGAGCAGGGTCTGCTAGATCCAGATTCTTGCTGTAGAAGCTGAGTGAGTGATTTTGGACCAGTCACAGACTTTCAGCCTAACCTACCTCACAGGGTTGTTGTGCAAGTCAAAAGGGGTAGAGGAGAATGATGTAAGCTGCTTTGGTCCCCACTGCAGAGAAAGACTACTTTTCCTCCTGAGAAACCAGTGTTGCCAATCTCCAGGTGAGGACTGGAGATCACTCAGAATTACAACTGCTCTCCAGATGGCGGAGATCAGTTCCCCTGGAGGAATATGGTGGACTCTGTGTCATTATACCCTGCTGAGATGGCCCCCCGATGACAGCCACTGTGACACGGCGGTTAGGATTTCAGAGCACTGTAGAGGTTGCAGGTGTGGAGGGGAGATGGAAAGCTGAAAAGGGGAAAATGAAGGTAGATTGATGCTTGGCTGGGGAGGAGATGGGATTGCCAACTCCAGGGAAATTCCTGGAGATTTGAGGGATGGCACCTGGAGAGGGTGAGGTTTGAGGAGGGGTCGGACCTTAGACAAGTATAATGCCATAGACTCCACCCTTCCAACCAGCCATTCCCTCCTGGGGAACCATTGTTGCCAGTCTCCAGGGGAGGGATGGAGATTACTCAGAATTACAACTGATCTCCAGGAGGGAGGGAGGAGGAGATGGAAAGCTGAAATCAGGGGCAGATAATGGCAGGTTGATGCTTGGCTGGGAAGCAGATAGCATTGCCAACTCCAGGTTGGGAAATTCCTGGGGATTTGAGGGGTGGAGCCTGGAGAGGATGAGGTTTGAGGAGGGGCTGGACCTCAGACAGGTATAATGCCATAGACTCCACCCTCCAAACCAGCCATTTCTTCCTGGGAAACCATTGTTGCCAATCTCCAAGTGAGGGCTGGAAATAACTCAGAATTACAACTGCTCTCCAGATGGCAGAGATCAGTTCCTCTGGAGAAAACGGTGGACTCTGTCATTATACCCTGCTGAGGTCGCCACAGCAAATTGATGCTGAGTGTCCAAGGCCTTGGCACTCTCCCAGAGTCTCTTTCTAGAGCTCATTGTATTTATTTCCACAATGGGCCTTATTCCTAGTAAGCAATATAAATAATTACTGTTATTACTGACTGCTATTAATTACTGACCCTAGCTTCTACCATTAATCTCCTTTGATCCATCCACAGTTTACAAACCCAGTTTACATTTGTGACATTTTATTTTGTTCTTAATGCATGCAGGGAAGCTCTTTATATACCTCACAACGGCCCTATGAGGTATGATAAGCTGAGAAACAGCAATTGGCCCAGCATCACCCTGTGAAGCTCCCGAGTTTCATTCTCCTCCAAGCCCCATGCCTAAAAAGCACTGAGAGATGTTCCAAAGCGATTCATTTCCTGGATATGTTATATTATGGACAAAACTCACTTCTGTTTTAACATTCCCAAATCAGTCTTTTGACATGTTTGCCAATTTGCCTATCAAACATTAACTTAGACTCTGCGCCAAAGCTATTAGGTCATTGTTTCATAGAGCTACTTCTCACTAGGTTTGCACAAGACTGGCCAAAAAGGAAAGTCCTGGACAGTTCTTTGCTTCAACAAAGGGAAATGAGCTTGGGTCATAACACAATGCTTCTACAACCAAAAGTAAGGATGGCCATTCTGAATGCAGTCTGTTGATTGGCCAGTTTGATCACTTAGGTATTTTTGCTCCATAAGCAATCCCTCAAGATTCCATTCTTTGCACATACAGGATGATTTTCATGACTGGGTTTAGCACTAACTTCACATTAATTAATTATATTTTTTCAGCAACCGACAACGGCTCCAGAATCCATCGGACAGTTCATGCAGTGGTTGGGGAATCCAGTTGCATCAGTTGCTCATTTCAGATTCAAGGCACTGCATGCGTATGTAGTCACAAGGGACTTTCAGGAGGCCCCCCAAAGAATGGCAGAAGCAGCTAAACACAGCGAGTAACCTTGGTTCCGTTTTGACTATGGTTTGCAAAGCCACTTCAAATGCCAGTTGTGAGGGGAACTCTTAATCAGTACACACATAACAGTAAAATTGCTCTCAAGGCCAGGCACCTTGTGAGGTAGGTGGGGCTGAGAGAGTTCTGAGAGAGCTGTGACTGGCCCAAGGTCACCCAGCTGGCTTTATGTGGAGGAGTGGGGAATCAAACCCAGTTCTCCAGATTAGGGTCCACTGCTCCTAACCACTACACCATGCTGAAGGTGCAGCCTGCTCCCAATATCTTCATCACTGTTAAGAGGTTGCCAGGGTTAGCCTGCATTGATTGTTTTTCTCTTTCATTCTCTGGGAGCACTACCACAAACTCTAATTCTCCCTTTAAGGGCAAAACTACAATACTCCTCTGCATGTAATTTAACCCAACAGATGTTTTTCCTAGTTGAAAGCAACTTCAAAACAGCAAAATGACAGGAAAGGTCACTGAACCCTTTCCCTGCCTATCATTTTTCTGGTACTAATTGCTCCCCAAAGTCACTTTTCTCCCCATGGTGTTCCAAGTATGTCTGCAATTGTAACTTTGGGAAGGGCAAGCTAGAGTCAAGATGAACCAGTGTGAGAGTTAGAAACAAAACAAAACCTTTCCTTTGTTCACAATTAGTGCCCCCTCTTGATGTTCCTGATCCAACACTGGCTTCTCTTATGTTCTTATGTTCCCTTAAAAAGCAGCAACAGACTTTTGTTAAATGTGCATGCAGTATTGTGAAGGGACACTGTGCTGAGACATTGGTAACAGTGCACATATGTAAGTAAAGAAAGCTATTCTGTTCATAGTGAAGAGAAAAAATTATCAGTGGCTCAGCACAAAATGAACCATTAAAATAAAACAGATGTGGCTGTTCAAGCACAGCTTGTTTGCTTTCTTGACTGCACTTGTTTGCCTGTTAAAATCCAATGCCGCACTGTTATATCACAACTTCTGCATTTAGCGCACAAAGGAAAACAAGAGTTTTACCATTAATTATATAACTTAATTAGCAGAAAGCCATATTAATAATATCCTCATTACATAATTATCTCATATATATTTTACTGTCCCAAAGCAGGACAAGCAATTAGGCCTTTAAACAATCTCTGAAGCTCATGCACTTATTAGCACTATCCTTATAATTAAAAATGTTTGTTTACATCTCAAAATGTAAAAGAGAGTCCATGAAGAACACTCACCAAAACACCTGAGTGATGCAATAAATGAAAACAGCAGAAATACAAAAATAAGGCTATTAAGGGGAAAGCAAGAGAGCCAAAGAAGAAAATAGTCTATGAATAAAGAAAATGTGTTTTAATAATGCAAGCGCTAGGGACAACCATAGTGAGGAACTTTTAGGGCTTGCTTATTTCAATGGGAGAGTTAAGCCTGTGATTAAATCTGCCTCACTGAAACCAGTGGGTCTTCACAATACTTAATTTTAAACTCAACTGTCTTCAGTGGAAATATGTCATATTATTAGAAACTCCAATAAATGAAAATCAGCAATGACAAAATGACAATATATCCTAATGTCAGAATGTAATCCCTAAGCATACTTAGTTGAAGACCCACTGAAATCCATGAAATTACTTTTGTGTGAACAGTTTAGAACCCAGCTGTTAACACTGTTAAAAAAGAACTACAATTGATAGTATAAACTTTGCTTTTCAGTGGAAAAATACTTGAAACTAGGGATGCATACTTATGATCTTTTTATTTTTGTGTGTTGTGAATCTTTTTTTGTTTTGCTGATGCTCCCACAGAAACAGAAAATGGCACAGAAATAGATCCATGGCTTTGTGTAAGAGAACAGCAAAAATGAAACAAACAGGGTAGGGGAATTCACTGGAATCCCTAGTTAAATAGGAGAGAAAAACAAAAACTTTTAGCCAAAAAGTATATCTCTTTCTTAATCAAAAGCTGGAATTTCCCCTGCATGGCAGGCTTACAATCACAATCATACTGTTGTAAACTACCGGTTAGGATCTAGCATCACAATTAAAGCCATTAGTAATAACACTGGAATATTGATTGAATTGATTGAACTATGCTTGAATTATCATAGGAGACCAGAAGAACCAAATGAGCCATTCCTTGGAAATATGTGGAATAGAGCTTGAATGAGTTACTATATACTCATGTGGCTGGCAGATGGTCATGTAATTGAACGAATGGATTAGGAATGACTAACCAAGTCTATGCGTAAAACTTATTTTGTGAACTCTCATTTCCTTGCTGTCAGTTAATAAATGATCCCTTGTAATAACATAGCAAAACCCCTCAAATTAAACATTCATAAAGTTATAGAATCCTGGTCTTGGCCTGATGTTTTGCCTTCCCCGGTACAGAGCTAAGCATACAAGATCCACCACTTTTAACAGTTTTTAGAAAGAGTTTACCCACTGTTTTCTGGATATCTTTGCCTGGGAGGTTCAGTGTTCAAAACCCTACTGCAGCTACTGTTGAAACTGTAACATGCTATTTCTTCCAATCACTTTGAAGGAGCTATATTTGGTAAACACAGCCTTTTCTACACGTGCTTGTTTTGTCTTTCAGTACAAGATGCTATGTTATCAGTGATATTTGTACAATGTTCTTTTGTAAAACTGCAATTATTTGCAAGGTTTGGAAAGAATTAGCCTATCTTCCCCTTTTTTGAAATTCCTGTGCCACAGGATGCAACTGAGCAGAGCATGTTACAGAGCTGAAGAACAGCAGAAAATACAACAACGAAAGACAAAATTCAAGTACACTTTTGGCCACTTTCTTCGGGGTTTGTGCCTAATGAAAAGTGTGCATGATGATCCAATCCTGTCAAGCCATACAAATATTCGGAAATCATCAATGACAAAAGAAGCATTTAAAATATTTTTCCCCCTTACATACTAATGGATTACTTACTTTTTATAGAATTACTACCCATTTCAAATCCAGGTTCACATTAAACATTGTTACTGATAAGCCCCTTCCACATTACCGTTCTAAACCTAATGTTATCCGTTGTTGGCCTGGTTCCAAGTAAAGCGATCCAGGGATGGAGGTTTCATACAGTGAAGCGATCTGGCCATTTCAAACAGTGCTGTGTTTTCCGCCCCACTCTTTTTCACTGCATGATCTTCCTCAAATTTTTTAAAAATGTTCTGTTGAGCACTATAGTGCTAGACCAATATAGCACTTCTCAATCTCAAGGGTACTGCTATAGCACTTAACTTAGACCGTTAAAAAAAAAAGTTTGAGGAAGATCACATGCAGGAAAGCGCAACACTATTGGAAGTGCTGCAGACTTTTTAAACAGCACACTACAGCAATTCAGAAGCACAAAGAAGAGGTCAAAATAGAAGGAAGCACTTTACCTCAAGAATGGCTCAACCACGCTTTGCTAACTGGACGCAAGTGGCCTTGTAAGAAAAGGTAAATAAAATCTGTTAGGAGCCAGTTGCTAAAACGGTTGTGTCTGAAATAATAGCAACCAGCTACCAAAACTGATTATAAAGGTTGTCTGAAAGGGGCTGTAGTACTATACCGTAACACGTAAGGTCAGCAGCAGGAAGAAGAAAAACATGACCCTACAGCCTGTCCCCAGTCCTTCAGTTATGGTCCATAGTTAACAGGCAGGGAATGTTATGTCTGTTGTAGCCCCTGTATGCTGGCCCTCTAGTGGCAGGGGCCAGCAATCTTTTGGCAAGAGCCAACTGAAATAAAATATCAGAACAACAGATCAACAAAGAGCCAGTATAAGAAAGCTATCTACAAAGAAAATACAGCTTTACAGTACTGATAATTGACACATTGACTATTAACCCATAAAGTTTCTGCAGCCCAAACACTGGCTGTTTGTGAGTCCTTTATTAGGAAGTGACACACACAAGGTTTCACAATAAGTAATAAAGATACACAGGAGCATCCTGTGGAATTATTATAGTGTGCTGGCATGATCTGTTCATGTTAAGGATTGGGATTACTGGCCCACAACTGGATGACCACAGTATCCACTGCTGGTTTAAGTAAACCATGGTTTCATATGATGTCCAAACATAGTCATTGAGAGAAAGGAAATGTAAGCACTCTGCATTGTCAAGTTAACAACCTTCGAGTTTAACAAGAGCAGACAAGTCCTGTCTTTCCAAAGTTCTAGAATGAAGTTCTGGTTACAATTCTGAGGATAAACCAGACCCAACCCATCAAGTATCCCTTTCAACGAGTGCTGCCTACCCTTTTCAGCTTCAGCAGCACTGCCTGCTCTCCTCATGATAAGGATTGTCATTACCTTCCTTTAAAAAAAACCCCTCAAGAATTTCACTGAAAAAGATTCTAGTACAAGAACAGCATAGGATAAACATACATACAAAGGACGGGGACAGAGGACAAAGCACTTCAGTCCCAAACATGAAGCCATGATACACGCTGTTAACATCACTGCAGTATCCTTCCACTGCCCCTCAACCCACCTTCCTACAAAACAGCGCACTTGTGGAAAGGATATAAAAAATATACAATCAATTACAACTGCCTTTATACAACTCAGTGAAATTGTCCTTGACTTTATGCACATCAAGTTTAAGTAGCATTTTTGTGAAGGAGGGAGGAATTAAGATAAAGATTAAGTGATTTAAAGGGAATACGTTTCCCAAAAGCCTTGTATTTTGATTATTTAGAAATCTGCAAAAAATTATCATTGAACTTCAGCATGCAGATTCCAAATGTACTATCACTTGCTACATTCTAAACCCAGTTTAAATTTTCTTTTCAAATTCCAAAATGTTTGTGGAAATACGTTTTGCTGTACACATTTTAAAAATGTAGACAATTTCTTTGGTTTGTCAAGTTTAGAGAGTTTGAAAGAAACAGGAGCTATCTGTAACAAAAGTTCAGGTACAGGAAGTTTCACAGATTTTTTAAAACAAACAAGCTTCAAGGGTTGTTAATTAACCTCACCATTTATTATTCTAGCACCTTCCTTTTGGATAGAAAGGCTAGATAGGATGATACTGCTGTCCTGCACACGGTAAGGAATACAGCAGAGAGCAAGGTTATGCCACACCTCATTGCATACACCTAGCCATCTGTCATGCCTCTACCATGGCCCACCCACACAGAAGTAGCCCAGTCTCATCAGATCTCAGAAGCTAAGCAGGGCCGTCCCTGGCAAGTACTCGAATGGGAGACCTCCAAGGAATACCAGGGCTGTGACACAGAAGCAGGCAGCAAGGCAGCTCTCTGAATGTCCTTGCCTCCCAGCACCACTAGGGGTCGCCAGAAGTCAGCCATGACTTTCAGGCACACAGACAAAAATATTCACAAAAAATTTAGAAGTCTAACACACGAATAAGGAAAATCCAATGCTAATAAGTTCAGATTGCACCAACTGATTCAGCTCTGCAAGCAGAGCTAAAACATGGTGGATTCGGCCTGTGCAAATGTTAACACTCCTTGGATGGCAAGTGGTGCTGGAGACAAGAGAGGGCAAGCTAGGTGGGAAGAAAGTAAAGAGCCGGTGTGGCGTAGTGGTGAGTCTTGAACTAGAATCAGGGAGGCCCAGGTTCAGATTCCCACTCTGCCACAGAAGCTTGCTAGGTGACCTTGGAGCACTTAGGTACTCTCAGCCTAACCTGCCTCACAGGGTTATTGTGAGAACAAAAGGGAGAAGAGGAGAATGTTCCAAGCTCTTTGGTCCCCTCTGGGAGAAAAGCAAGGTATAAATTAAGTCAATAAATAATAGTAACAATAAGTAATCAAATAAATAAAGCTTATTTTTGATCTGTCCCTTGCTCCCTAGCACGCATTGATGTGGTGACCTAAGGGGGGTCATCCCCTTTGTTACCACCAGCTGTGGAATCCTGGGGGGAAGGTACTTTCAGCAATACCTTTTTGCTCATTCAGGACCCTGGACAGTGGTCTGTTTGAGTTAACAAAAGGAAGAAAACCAACTCCTGGGATGGGAAGTTAACCCTTTGATGCAGAGGGGTTTTCAGGGCATGTGCAGAAAGCTCAGAAGAAAAACTTATTCAAAGTAGAAGCCAAAGCAAGGGTTTCTGGCAATGAAGAGAAGAGAGAATTTGGAAGGGAATGGATTAGAATAAGCCCAGCTCTCACTGAGGCATCGAAAGCACGGAGACAAAGTCCACAAAGGCAAAAATAAAGGCTATATTCCCTATCAGTTTAAAATACCTTGTGTGAATGATGGCCAAGGGAATCCAGGCTCCTCTCTGCTCTGCCAGCTTGGAGACATAAGGACAGAGGGGAGTATAACCAGATGAACTGAAGAAGATGAGACAGAGAACACTAGCTGGAGCCTCTTTTTTAAAAAAGGATAATTTGAAATCTGGGTTTTCTCATTGGCTTAATTCCAGTGAAAAACTGAAGGGGAAGGGTTTGTCCCCTCACTTGGTCATGTGGTGGTGGTGTTTACGGGTAGCCTAGAGGTGTTGGGGAAACTATTCACAGGTTGTTCAGCTAGGAGAACAAACTATCGTGCACAGTCAGCACAGACCTCAGGACATCTCTGCCCCTCTTTCCTGGATGAGACTTGTGCCTCTGCACTGTGTCTTTCTCACAGCTGGAACATCCTGGAGTTTTGGCAACACAGATAAATCATTCCATCTAAAGAGAGAAATCTCAGGGAAGGATGAAGATCCCTGTCACCACAGCAGAATTATATATACTCTGAGTTGGCCCACAGTTTTTTTTAAAAAAAACAAACATTTCTTGTTTGGCCCAGAGTAAAAAACGAACAAATATAATGCAGTCACTTTCTAATCTTTACCACTGGTATTACCACTGTCATATAAAATACTTGGCTTCTTCATGCGTAGATGTACAAGACGGTAATCTGATAATAAGCTATCAAGCCCAATGAAGGATCTGAAAAGAGTTTTAAGCCCAGAACACTTTGATATATGGAAATTTATGGTTCTTGTCTATGGATGTGTATTTGATTATTATGGTTTTGGTAATCTGGTTATTATTTGTTATTATTACAGTTGTTATACATTGATCTACGAAACTGTATTAAGATTGTTAGAATATATGAAAAAAGCATGTTTATTGTTCAGGGTCCTTTTTTGTTTTTATGTTCTATACGGTCAAAAGCAGCTATTTCATACAGATATTTAGGTATAGAAATGGAGCAGAAAAACCACCAGATATGCCAAATACATAAATAATCTTGAAACAGATTCCATAAAGAAGTCATATTGAATACACAGGAACATAGGATTGCAGGCTATAGGTGTGGGAAGATTGACACCTCTGCATTCTTGACACTGATCTTGAACATGGTACTTCATTATTACAACCACTATCCTTTACCACCTTTAACTGTACCTCACTAATGATCAATGAAAGCATACAGAATGTACCTTGTGTTTCTGGAATGAGGCAGTGGATCGTACAGAATGATTTAAAGAAAGGCAGCAATTCTTTTTTGTTTTTGTATTTTTCGTGTGTGGGTGTTTGAGTGTGCCTGGAAGTCATGGTTGACTTCTGGCAACCACTAGTGGGGCTTGAACATTTCAGAGATGTGACTTGCTATTGCTTACATCTGCATCCTGGCCCTGATATTCCTTGGAGGTCTCCCTTCCAAGTACGTGCCAGGGTCAGATCGGCTTAGCTTCTGAGATCTGACGAGATCAGGCTCGCCTGGGCTATCCAGGTCAGGGCTAAAATTAATTCATAAATCTTTATATTTGTACCTCTGCCTTGTTTTAAAACACTAAAAGGCCCCGAACTCCTAGACCTTGCATAACTAGGAAATTACCTCCTGTCCTCTGGAGTTTCAAACTAGGTGGCTCAGCAGCAATATGACCACTGCCACACATGGCCCTGCATACCATGGGTCAAGTCAAGCTAATGCAACCTGGCGTTGGAAAATTATTAGGCATATAGTAAGAGTGTCAGGGTCCTTAGTTAGTCAGCCAAACACCAGGCCTTGTTCATTGAAACAAGAATAGTATTTATTAAGCTGCAAGACTAGGTCACTAGAACAGAAGCATTGTTAAGAATACTTTGGATACATGAAGCATTGAGATATACCCTAAAGGGGGGAAAGGGCCCCCACCATTCTACCAATGAATGAATCTCTCGCGCGCGGGAACCCCAGAAGCAGTAAATAATAGTTCACCCTCCATCCCACCTTTCCCAGCCTAGCTGTTGTCTTTAGAAAGCGATAGGAGACATTCAGCCTGGCATTCAAGGCCACTCTTGGCCTGGGAGATGAGATATGACCCGGTTGCCTGGGCAACATCGGCAGCTCCCCACATTCCATCCCACCAGTCTCAAAGCATCAATCAACACCCTACAGTCCCATCCGCCCTCCCTTCTCCAGACAGTCCCATCCTCCCTCCCTTCTCCATCCTTTATGGCAGGAATACCTGACAAAGAGGTTCAGGGTGGCATAAATCATAACCCTGTACTCCATTTTTTAATCCCCACAATAATCTTGTGATATATGTTGGGCTGAAAGACAATGACCAGCCCGAGATCATCCAGTGAATTCGTGGAAGAATGAAGATTAGGAGCTGGGTCTTCCACAGCCTGGTCCGGCACTCTAACCACTGTAGTCTACTACTGTACATAACCACTGCTTTACCCCTTGTACATATCCAAACGCTTGAATGACTGTGTGCTCATTACCTGGATAAGACAAAACTGAGCCATGATTGAAGGAAAACGCAAAACACTAAGAAAGTACAATCCTGCTCCCGGTAAAACCAATACCAAAAACATCCATTGAGGCTTTATAGATAAAGACTGCAGCCTAAGTTAAACAAATTCCCAGGCATTCATCTGTACACGTGAGTGGGTGGTCTTGGAACAGAAAAAGATGCTACACATCTAAGAGGATTTGCACAAAACCCTACTATTAGAGAAGCAAAAGGTAATTATTGTAAAAATGGTGGCAATTGCTGGATTAGAAAATAAATGTGTGCTATGAAAAAAAAAAGATTGTAAGTACATTAGTTCTGCTCAGCTGGTAGCAGACAAAGGGTGATAAGTTTAGGTTGCAAACCAGTACTTAGAATAACCCATTTGCTGCTTGAGGTGGTGGTGGTTCCAACTGCCTATAAGATGAGATTCAACAAGGGAATTCCTTTGTACCGACATGCTGTGTACATGTTCAAAAGTAAAACTTTATTATAGAAAAAAAAAGCAGGCCAGTGTTGTAACCAAACAGGCCCTTGTGGAAGCCAGGTTCGAACCCCCACCCTCCCATGGAAGCTCACTGGGTGACCTGGGGCCAGTCACACACTCTCTCAGCTCAACACACTTCACAGCGTTGTTGTGAGGATACAGCAGAGGAGAGTATTTTTAAAAATATTTAAATACTTTAAAATTTTAAATACTGGTTTTATTGTATTATTTAGTGTATTAATTTAGGCTGTTGTATTTATTGTTGTGGGCCACCCTGAGCCCATTTATGGGAAGGGCGGGATACAAATTGGTCCCCACTGGGGAGAAAGGAAGGGTACAGATGAAGTAGACAAATATCATTCCTTCGTTCTGCATCTTCCACACCTTCCGCCCATCATCGCCTTCCACATATTTACACTGAGGAAGACAAAGATTAATGCCAAATAAAATAAAATAAAAAATGAACGGCTTGGATAGAGTGAATGGGGGGGGGGGAGGGAAGCTGCCCCTTGTTCTACAAATTGCAAGGACCTCTAATGACACTCTTAGTTAAGTGAGTTGCAAATACAATAACAAATTTCCTCCCACACCTCCTTAAATCTACTTGTAGAGTTGTTGCTGCCAGTTATGGTGCCCCATGCTGCCACAGGTCAGCCACCCAGATGTAAAGTTTCATCAGCAATTGCATACATCTATCTTTGTGCCTCTTACCTGTATTTATTCTATTTCTCTGCTATGGCATTACTACTTTGGCAGGCTCCCCACATTTCATTCTAGTCCAGTAACAATTTTAATAAACGGAACTACTTGTTTATCGAATTCATCAACAACCTCAGAATCCTTTGGTCACAGGATGTGGGAATGGGGAGGGCTCTACAAGCCATTATTTTTTTTGTTTTCATTTCTGCAAACAGTAATTTGTTGGAGGTTAAATAGAACATGAATACTGCTCTGCTTTTGAACATCTGTGAGGCTGCCTGCTTGGACACTGTTGATAGACTGAATTCCTACATAAAGTGGAACAATGGTCTGATCTTGCATGGCAAGACAAAGATTTATAAGCACAGCAGGTACAATCTGTACCACTAGGGAAGCAATGTCAGTAGAAACCCTGCCTGTCTACAGCATTCCTACTTCAGAGAAAATCGTTTCTTCTTCTTAGCAGAGCCTGAGCAAGAAAAAGGCACAAAGGAGCCTGTGATGGGTAGTGCACAGATGATGGAGCAAATCGGGAATTATAGACTCAGAAGAAAGTGTGTGACCAAGCGGCAAGAGGAAGGTTACAGGGGCAGAAAGCAGTGAAACGGGCTGTGTCAAAACTTCACACTTAGGCAAGTCTTCAGGCACAGAGTGCCATAAAATGGCAAGAAACGCAGGTGGATCCCAACAACTGAGATTCAACTGGCAACAACTATGTTGAAGGAACATGGTGTATCAACAATTAATAACAGCATAGAGAGGACATTATAACCCAGGAAAGCTGGCACAAAAGAGTAGCCAGAATGGCCCTTTCCCACCATTTGACTGAATTCCAAGGTTTACCCATATCACTGATGGAGAAGATGGGTTCCCCACTGGAGCTGCCCATAACCAGTCTTTCTGATTGGTCTGTATTTTCATGGCCACAGAGGGCAGCCCCATCCAGGGCCTCAAACCACAAGAGTCTTCAGGCTACCACCCTGATCAAGATGGCCTTTGCAGACTTCATCCCATATTCTCTCTATTTTGCGGGCTTATCTGTGCCCACATACTACCATTTCTTCGCTGCATGAAGAGTTCATCCTTGATGGTCCTCCCCCAACAAAGTTTTCCCAGAAATTACTGAATTGAAATTTGCCATGTTCTTTATATAAATATCATACCCTTCCGCTGAGTTTTAAATGCCACCCCCATGGGAAAAAATGACCTACAAGTGCCTCAAAAAAGTCAAAATAATCCTATCCACACAAAAGTTTACCTCCTTTCTTGTCCAGTTCACTGATATAATTCACACTCTGTTGTCACATCCTTCTAGATATAGGGCTGCTCAGAATTACCAACAGCCCCTAGACACAGATGCTCTCTGGGCCCTCCCATCACGCCACTTATGACCCATGGGCTTCCAGGGTGACCAGGGCACTAGGAATTGGGGCCTCCTAGTCCCCTCCACTTTGCAACCTTGCTTAGATAAGCCTTTCCACCCATCCTGGGCTGCAGGTGCCTATAGTTTCCTTCCTCCAGGGCTTTCTTTAAGCCATGTGCGATCTCTGTCTATCCATCTATCTCCTGTTCCATGTGAAAAACAAGATCTGCTATTTAAAGCCAGAGAATCAAATGGTGAAGAAAGCAGTGCTCTAAAACTTGGTTTCCATGGCTGTTGGCAGCTTTTTTTTTTTTTTTTGAAGCAGGGCCAAGTTTATGGAAAGAGGCCATGGAACTTTAGTTTATTTTGGATAAAGAAAAATCCAAGAGTCTAAGATTGCAGGTCTTTAACTAAGCAGACAGCCCTCCTAACTGCACAAAAGTACAAATAGTGAACAATGTTCAGAATTCAAACTGTGGAAGTTTTGTACATTCAAACACAGAACTGTCACCATAATGCACTGCAGGAGGTTGCAGTATCCAAGTTTAGAAGCAAAAAGGGGGCTCTGATAAAGGAAGCTACACCCCCCCCAAACAATTTTCTTTTCTTTCTTTTTGGTGAGTATTTGTGTGTCTCTCTGTGTGA